>CM028615.1:8885001-9570001 GCA_016735795.1 Caenorhabditis tropicalis
AAACTGTTGAATTTCCATTTGAGTGAAGTGGAAATTCAAAAAACTGTTGAATTTCCATTTGAGTGAAGTGGAAATTCAAAACATTTGAATTTCCATTTGAGTGAAGTGGAAATTCAAAACTGTTGAATTTCCATTTGAGTGAAGTGGAAATTCAAAAACTGTTGAATTTCCATTTGAGTGAAGTGGAAATTCAAAACTGTTGAATTTCCATTTGAGTGAAGTGGAAATTCAAAACTGTTGAATTTCCATTTGAGTGAAGTGGAAATTCAAAACTGTTGAATTTCCATTTGAGTGAAGTGGAAATTCAAAACTGTTGAATTTCCATTTGAGTGAAGTGGAAATTCAAAACATGTTGAATTTCCATTTGAGTGAAGTGGAAATTCAAAACATGTTGAATTTCCATTTGAGTGAAGTGGAAATTCAAAACATGTTGAATTTCCATTTGAGTGAAGTGGAAATTCAAAACTGTTGAATTTCCATTTGAGTGAAGTGGAAATTCAAAACATTTGAATTTCCATTTGAGTGAAGTGGAAATTCAAAACTGTTGAATTTCCATTTGAGTGAAGTGGAAATTCAAAACATGTTGAATTTCCATTTGAGTGAAGTGGAAATTCAAAAACTGTTGAATTTCCATTTGAGTGAAGTGGAAATTCAAAACATTTGAATTTCCATTTGAGTGAAGTGGAAATTCAAAACCGTTGAATTTCCATTTGAGTGAAGTGGAAATTCAAAACATGTTGAATTTCCATTTGAGTGAAGTGGAAATTCAAAACATGTTGAATTTCCATTTGAGTGAAGTGGAAATTCAAAACTGTTGAATTTCCATTTGAGTGAAGTGGAAATTCAAAACATTTGAATTTCCATTTGAGTGAAGTGGAAATTCAAAACTGTTGAATTTCCATTTGAGGAAGTGGAAATTCAAAACATTTGAATTTCCATTTGAGTGAAGTGGAAATTCAAAACATTTGAATTTCCATTTGAGTGAAGTGGAAATTCAAAACATGTTGAATTTCCATTTGAGTGAAGTGGAAATTCAAAACATTTGAATTTCCATTTGAGTGAAGTGGAAATTCAAACTTTGAATTTCATTTGAGGAAGTGGAATTCAAAAACTGTTGAATTTCCATTCAGTGAAGTGGAAATTCAAACATTGTTGAATTTCCATTTGAGGAAGTGGAAATTCAAAACATGTTGAATTTCCATTTGAGTGAAGTGGAAATTCAAAAACATGTTGAATTTCCATTTGAGTGAAGTGGAAATTCAAAAACTGTTGAATTTCCATTTGAGTGAAGTGGAAATTCAAAACATTTGAATTTCCATTTGAGTGAAGTGGAAATTCAAAAATTTCCATTTGATTGAATTTCCATTTGAGTGAAGTGGAAATTCAAAACATTTGAATTTCCATTTGAGGAAGTGGAAATTCAAAACATGTTGAATTTCCATTTGAGTGAAGTGGAAATTCAGCAAACATTTGAATTTCCATTTGAGTGAAGTGGAAATTCAAAACATGTTGAATTTCCATTTGAGTGAAGTGGAAATTCAAAACATTTGAATTTCCATTTGAGTGAAGTGGAAATTCAAAACTGTTGAATTTCCATTTGAGTGAAGTGGAAATTCAAAACATGTTGAATTTCCATTTGAGTGAAGTGGAAATTCAAAAACATTTGAATTTCCATTTGAGTGAAGTGGAAATTCAAAACTGTTGAATTTCCATTTGAGTGAAGTGGAAATTCAAAACTGTTGAATTTCCATTTGAGTGAAGTGGAAATTCAAAACTGTTGAATTTCCATTTGAGTGAAGTGGAAATTCAAAACGGTTGAATTTCCATTTGAGTGAAGTGGAAATTCAAAACTGTTGAATTTCCATTTGAGTGAAGTGGAAATTCAAAAACTGTTGAATTTCCATTTGAGTGAAGTGGAAATTCAAACTGTTGAATTTCCATTTGAGTGAAGTGGAAATTCAAAACTGTTGAATTTCCATTTGAGTGAAGTGGAAATTCAAAACATTTGAATTTCCATTTGAGTGAAGTGGAAATTCAAAACTGTTGAATTTCCATTTGAGGAAGTGGAAATTCAAAACATGTTGAATTTCCATTTGAGTGAAGTGGAAATTCAAAAACTGTTGAATTTCCATTTGGAGTGAAGTGGAAATTCAAAAACTGTTGAATTTCCATTTGAGTGAAGTGGAAATTCAAAACTGTTGAATTTCCATTTGAGTGAAGTGGAAATTCAAAAACTGTTGAATTTCCATTTGAGTGAAGTGGAAATTCAAAAACTGTTGAATTTCCATTTGAGTGAAGTGGAAATTCAAAACATTTGAATTTCCATTTGAGTGAAGTGGAAATTCAAAAACATGTTGAATTTCCATTTGAGTGAAGTGGAAATTCAAAACTGTTGAATTTCCATTTGAGGGAAGTGGAAATTCAAAACTGTTGAATTTCCATTTGAGTGAAGTGGAAATTCAAAACATTTGAATTTCCATTTGAGTGAAGTGGAAATTCAAAACATGTTGAATTTCCATTTGAGTGAAGTGGAAATTCAAAACATGTTGAATTTCCATTTGAGTGAAGTGGAAATTCAAAACGTTGAATTTCCATTTGAGTGAAGTGGAAATTCAAAACTGTTGAATTTCCATTTGAGTGAAGTGGAAATTCAAAACATGTTGAATTTCCATTTGAGGAAGTGGAAATTCAAAACATGTTGAATTTCCATTTGAGTGAAGTGGAAATTCAAAACATGTTGAATTTCCATTTGAGTGAAGTGGAAATTCAAAAATTTATTTGAGTGAGTAAACAAAACTTGAATTCCATTTGAGTGGAACATTAAACATTTGAATTTCCATTTGAGTGAAGTGGAAATTCAAAACTGTTGAATTTCCATTTGAGTGAAGTGGAAATTCAAAACATTTGAATTTCCATTTGAGGAAGTGGAAATTCAAAACATTTGAATTTCCATTTGAGTGAAGTGGAAATTCAAAACATTTTGAATTTCCATTTGAGGAAGTGGAAATTCAAAACATGTTGAATTTCCATTTGAGGAAGTGGAAATTCAAAACATGTTGAATTTCCATTTGAGTGAAGTGGAAATTCAAAAACTGTTGAATTTCCATTTGAGGAAGTGGAAATTCAAAAACATGGTTGAATTTCCATTTGAGTGAAGTGGAAATTCAAAAACATGTTGAATTTCCATTTGAGTGAAGTGGAAATTCAAAACATTTGAATTTCCATTTGAGTGAAGTGGAAATTCAAAAATGTTGAATTTCCATTTGAGGAAGTGGAAATTCAAAACATGTTGAATTTCCATTTGAGTGAAGTGGAAATTCAAAAACTGTTGAATTTCCATTTGAGTGAAGTGGAAATTCAAAACATTTGAATTTCCATTTGAGTGAAGTGGAAATTCAAAACATGTTGAATTTCCATTTGAGTGAAGTGGAAATTTAAAACATGTTGAATTTCCATTTGAGTGAAGTGGAAATTCAAAACATTTGAATTTCCATTTGAGTGAAGTGGAAATTCAAAACTGTTGAATTTCCATTTGAGTGAAGTGGAAATTCAAAACATGTTGAATTTCCATTTGAGTGAAGTGGAAATTCAAAACTGTTGAATTTCCATTTGAGTGAAGTGGAAATTCAAAAACATGTTGAATTTCCATTTGAGTGAAGTGGAAATTCAAAACATGTTGAATTTCCATTTGAGTGAAGTGGAAATTCAAAACATGTTGAATTTCCATTTGAGTGAAGTGGAAATTCAAAACATGTTGAATTTCCATTTGAGTGAAGTGGAAATTCAAAAACATGTTGAATTTCCATTTGAGTGAAGTGGAAATTCAAAACATGTTGAATTTCCATTTGAAGTGAAGTGGAAATTCAAACGGTTGAATTTCCATTTGAGGAAGTGGAAATTCAAAACATTTGAATTTCCATTTGAGTGAAGTGGAAATTCAAAACATGTTGAATTTCCATTTGAGGAAGTGGAAATTCAAAACTGTTGAATTTCCATTTGAGTGGAAGTGGAAATTCAAAAACTGTTGAATTTCCATTTGAGTGAAGTGGAAATTCAAAACATGTTGAATTTCCATTTGAGTGAAGTGGAAATTCAAAACATTTGAATTTCCATTTGAGGAAGTGGAAATTCAAAACTGTTGAATTTCCATTTGAGTGAAGTGGAAATTCAAAACATTTGAATTTCCATTTGAGTGAAGTGGAAATTCAAAACATGTTGAATTTCCATTTGAGTGAAGTGGAAATTCAAAACATTTGAATTTCCATTTGAGGAAGTGGAAATTCAAAACATTTGAATTTCCATTTGAGTGAAGTGGAAATTCAAAAACTGTTGAATTTCCATTTGAGTGAAGTGGAAATTCAAAACATTTGAATTTCCATTTGAGTGCGGAAGTGGAAATTCAAAATTAGAACTGTTGAATTTCCATTTGAGTGAAGTGGAAATTCAAAAACATGTTGAATTTCCATTTGAGTGAAGTGGAAATTCAAAACATGTTGAATTTCCATTTGAGTGAAGTGGAAATTCAAAAACATGTTGAATTTCCATTTGAGGAAGTGGAAATTCAAAACTGTTGAATTTCCATTTGAGTGAAGTGGAAATTCAAAACATTTGAATTTCCATTTGAGTGAAGTGGAAATTCAAAACATGTTGAATTTCCATTTGAAGTGAAGTGGAAATTCAAAACATGTTGAATTTCCATTTGAGTGAAGTGGAAATTCAAAACTGTTGAATTTCCATTTGAGGAAGTGGAAATTCAAAACTTTGAATTTCCATTTGAGTGAAGTGGAAATTCAAAACATGTTGAATTTCCATTTGAGTGAAGTGGAAATTCAAAACATGTTGAATTTCCATTTGAGTGAAGTGGAAATTCAAAACTGTTGAATTTCCATTTGAGTGAAGTGGAAATTCAGAACATTTGAATTTCCATTTGAGTGAAGTGGAAATTCAAAACTGTTGAATTTCCATTTGAGTGAAGTGGAAATTCAAAACTGTTGAATTTCCATTTGAGTGAAGTGGAAATTCAAAACTGTTGAATTTCCATTTGAGTGAAGTGGAAATTCAAAACATGTTGAATTTCCATTTGAGTG
Organism: Caenorhabditis tropicalis; assembly: GCA_016735795.1. Classification (NCBI taxonomy): domain Eukaryota; kingdom Metazoa; phylum Nematoda; class Chromadorea; order Rhabditida; family Rhabditidae; genus Caenorhabditis; species Caenorhabditis tropicalis. Next base: position 8,890,089 of record CM028615.1, read on the forward strand.
AAGTGGAAATTCAAAACTGTTGAATTTCCATTTGAGTGAAGTGGAAATTCAAAACTGTTAATTTCCATTTGAATTTCCATTTGAGTGAAGTGGAAATTCAAAACTGTTGAATTTCCATTTGAGTGAAGTGGAAATTCAAAAACATGTTGAATTTCCATTTGAGTGAAGTGGAAATTCAAAACTGTTGAATTTCCATTTGAGTGAAGTGGAAATTCAAAAACTGTTGAATTTCCATTTGAGTGAAGTGGAAATTCAAAACATGTTGAATTTCCATTTGAGTGAAGTGGAAATTCAAAAACTGTTGAATTTCCATTTGAGTGAAGTGGAAATTCAAAACATTTGAATTTCCATTTGAGGAAGTGGAAATTCAAAAACTGTTGAATTTCCATTTGAGGAAGTGGAAATTCAAAACATGTTGAATTTCCATTTGAGTGAAGTGGAAATTCAAAACATTTGAATTTCCATTTGAGTGAAGTGGAAATTCAAAAACTGTTGAATTTCCATTTGAGTGAAGTGGAAATTCAAAACTGTTGAATTTCCATTTGAGTGAAGTGGAAATTCAAAACATGTTGAATTTCCATTTGAGTGAAGTGGAAATTCAAAACATGTTGAATTTCCATTTGAGTGAAGTGGAAATTCAAAACATTTGAATTTCCATTTGAGTGAAGTGGAAATTCAAAACATTTGAATTTCCATTTGAGTGAAGTGGAAATTCAAAACTGTTGAATTTCCATTTGAGTGAAGTGGAAATTCAAAACATGTTGAATTTCCATTTGAGGAAGTGGAAATTCAAAAACATGTTGAATTTCCATTTGAGTGAAGTGGAAATTCAAAACATTTGAATTTCCATTTGAGTGAAGTGGAAATTCAAAAACTGTTGAATTTCCATTTGAGTGAAGTGGAAATTCAAAAACTGTTGAATTTCCATTTGAGTGAAGTGGAAATTCAAAACTGTTGAATTTCCATTTGAGTGAAGTGGAAATTCAAAACTTTTGAATTTCCATTTGAGTGAAGTGGAAATTCAAAACATTTGAATTTCCATTTGAGTGAAGTGGAAATTCAAAACATGTTGAATTTCCATTTGAGTGAAGTGGAAATTCAAAACTGTTGAATTTCCATTTGAGTGAAGTGGAAATTCAAAAACTGTTGAATTTCCATTTGAGTGAAGTGGAAATTCAAAACATGTTGAATTTCCATTTGAGTGAAGTGGAAATTCAAAAACATGTTGAATTTCCATTTGAGTGAAGTGGAAATTCAAAACATGTTGAATTTCCATTTGAGTGAAGTGGAAATTCAGAACATGTTGAATTTCCATTTGAGTGAAGTGGAAATTCAAAACTGTTGAATTTCCATTTGAGGAAGTGGAAATTCAGAACATTTGAATTTCCATTTGAGTGAAGTGGAAATTCAAAACGGTTGAATTTCCATTTGAGTGAAGTGGAAATTCAAAAACATTTGAATTTCCATTTGAGGAAGTGGAAATTCAAAAAATGTTGAATTTCCATTTGAGTGAAGTGGAAATTCAAAACATGTTGAATTTCCATTTGAGTGAAGTGGAAATTCAAAACTGTTGAATTTCCATTTGAGGAAGTGGAAATTCAAAACATGTTGAATTTCCATTTGAGGAAGTGGAAATTCAAAACATGTTGAATTTCCATTTGAGTGAAGTGGAAATTCAAAACACTGTTGAATTTCCATTTGAGTGAAGTGGAAATTCAAAACATTTGAATTTCCATTTATGAAGTGGAAATTCAAAAACTGTTGAATTTCCATTTGAAGTTCAGAACTTTGATTTCCATTTGAGTGAAGTGGAAATTCAAAAACTGTTGAATTTCCATTTGAGTGAAGTGGAAATTCAAAACATTTGAATTTCCATTTGAGTGAAGTGGAAATTCAAAACATTTGAATTTCCATTTGAGGAAGTGGAAATTCAAAACATTGAATTTCCATTTGAGTGAAGTGGAAATTCAAAACATTTGAATTTCCATTTGAGGAAGTGGAAATTCAAAAACATGTTGAATTTCCATTTGAGGAAGTGGAAATTCAAACATTTGAATTTCCATTTGAGTGAAGTGGAAATTCAAAACTGTTGAATTTCCATTTGAGTGAAGTGGAAATTCAAAAACTGCTGAATTTCCATTTGAGGAAGTGGAAATTCAAAACACTGTTGAATTTCCATTTGAGTGAAGTGGAAATTCAAAACATGTTGAATTTCCATTTGAGTGAAGTGGAAATTCAAAACATGTTGAATTTCCATTTGAAAGTGAAGTGGAAATTCAAAACATGTTGAATTTCCATTTGAGGAAGTGGAAATTCAAAACATTTGAATTTCCATTTGAGATAGCGGAAGTGGAAATTCAAAACATTTGAATTTCCATTTGAGTGAAGTGGAAATTCAAAACATTTGAATTTCCATTTGAGTGAAGTGGAAATTCAAAAACATTTGAATTTCCATTTGAGTGAAGTGGAAATTCAAAACATGTTGAATTTCCATTTGAGGAAGTGGAAATTCAAAAACATGTTGAATTTCCATTTGAGTGAAGTGGAAATTCAAAACTGTTGAATTTCCATTTGAGTGAAGTGGAAATTCAAAACTGTTGAATTTCCATTTGAGTGAAGTGGAAATTCAAAAACTGTTGAATTTCCATTTGAGTGAAGTGGAAATTCAAAACATTTGAATTTCCATTTGAGTGAAGTGGAAATTCAAAACATTTGAATTTCCATTTGAGTGAAGTGGAAATTCAAAAACTGTTGAATTTCCATTTGAGGAAGTGGAAATTCAAAACATGTTGAATTTCCATTTGATGAAGTGGAAATTCAAAAAACGGAAATTCATGTTGAATTTCCATTTGAGTGAAGTGGAAATTCAAAACATTTGAATTTCCATTTGAGTGAAGTGGAAATTCAAAACATTTGAATTTCCATTTGAGTGAAGTGGAAATTCAAAACTGTTGAATTTCCATTTGAGTGAAGTGGAAATTCAAAACATGTTGAATTTCCATTTGAGTGAAGTGGAAATTCAAAACGGTTGAATTTCCATTTGAGTGAAGTGGAAATTCAAAAACTGTTGAATTTCCATTTGAGTGAAGTGGAAATTCAAAACATTTGAATTTCCATTTGAGTGAAGTGGAAATTCAAAAACTGTTGAATTTCCATTTGAGGAAGTGAAGTGGAAATTCAAAACATTTGAATTTCCATTTGAGAGGAAGTGGAAATTCATTTGAGGAAGTGAACAAAACTACAATTGAATTTCCATTTGAGTGAAGTGAAATTCAAAACATGTTGAATTTCCATTTGAGTGAAGTGGAAATTCAAAAAATTTCCATTTGAATTTCCATTTGAATTTCCATTTGAGTGAAGTGGAAATTCAAAACATTTGAATTTCCATTTGAGGAAGTGGAAATTCAAAAACATGTTGAATTTCCATTTGAGTGAAGTGGAAATTCAAAAACATGTTGAATTTCCATTTGAGTGAAGTGGAAATTCAAAACTTTTGAATTTCCATTTGAGTGAAGTGGAAATTCAAAACATTTGAATTTCCATTTGAGTGAAGTGGAAATTCAAAACATTTGAATTTCCATTTGAGTGAAGTGGAAATTCAAAAACATGTTGAATTTCCATTTGAGTGAAGTGGAAATTCAAAACATTTGAATTTCCATTTGAGTGAAGTGGAAATTCAAAACATGTTGAATTTCCATTTGAGTGAAGTGGAAATTCAAAACATGTTGAATTTCCATTTGAGTGAAGTGGAAATTCAAAACATGTTGAATTTCCATTTGAGTGAAGTGGAAATTCAAAACATTTGAATTTCCATTTGAGTGAAGTGGAAATTCAAAAACATTTGAATTTCCATTTGAGTGAAGTGGAAATTCAAAAACATTTGAATTTCCATTTGAGTGAAGTGGAAATTCAAAACATTTGAATTTCCATTTGAGTGAAGTGGAAATTCAAAAACATTTGAATTTCCATTTGAGTGAAGTGGAAATTCAAAACATGTTGAATTTCCATTTGAGTGAAGTGGAAATTCAAAACATTTGAATTTCCATTTGAGTGAAGTGGAAATTCAAAACATTTGAATTTCCATTTGAGTGAAGTGGAAATTCAAAACATTTTGAATTTCCATTTGAGTGAAGTGGAAATTCAAAAACATTTGAATTTCCATTTGAGTGAAGTGGAAATTCAAAAACATGTTGAATTTCCATTTGAGTGAAGTGGAAATTCAAAAACATGTTGAATTTCCATTTGAGTGAAGTGGAAATTCAAAAACATTTGAATTTCCATTTGAGTGAAGTGGAAATTCAAAAACATGTTGAATTTCCATTTGAGTGAAGTGGAAATTCAAAAACATTTGAATTTCCATTTGAGTGAAGTGGAAATTCAAAAACATTTGAATTTCCATTTGAGTGAAGTGGAAATTCAAAAACATTTGAATTTCCATTTGAGTGAAGTGGAAATTCAAAAACATGTTGAATTTCCATTTGAGTGAAGTGGAAATTCAAAACATTTGAATTTCCATTTGAGTGAAGTGGAAATTCAAAAACATTTGAATTTCCATTTGAGTGAAGTGGAAATTCAAAACATGTTGAATTTCCATTTGAGTGAAGTGGAAATTCAAAACATGTTGAATTTCCATTTGAGTGAAGTGGAAATTCAAAACATTTGAATTTCCATTTGAGTGAAGTGGAAATTCAAAAACATGTTGAATTTCCATTTGAGTGAAGTGGAAATTCAAAAACATTTGAATTTCCATTTGAGTGAAGTGGAAATTCAAAACATTTGAATTTCCATTTGAGTGAAGTGGAAATTCAAAAACATTTGAATTTCCATTTGAGTGAAGTGGAAATTCAAAAACATGTTGAATTTCCATTTGAGTGAAGTGGAAATTCAAAACATTTGAATTTCCATTTGAGTGAAGTGGAAATTCAAAAACATTTGAATTTCCATTTGAGTGAAGTGGAAATTCAAAAACATGTTGAATTTCCATTTGAGTGAAGTGGAAATTCAAAACATTTGAATTTCCATTTGAGTGAAGTGGAAATTCAAAACATTTGAATTTCCATTTGAGTGAAGTGGAAATTCAAAAACATTTGAATTTCCATTTGAGTGAAGTGGAAATTCAAAACATGTTGAATTTCCATTTGAGTGAAGTGGAAATTCAAAACATTTGAATTTCCATTTGAGTGAAGTGGAAATTCAAAAACATGTTGAATTTCCATTTGAGTGAAGTGGAAATTCAAAAACATGTTGAATTTCCATTTGAGTGAAGTGGAAATTCAAAACATTTGAATTTCCATTTGAGTGAAGTGGAAATTCAAAACATGTTGAATTTCCATTTGAGTGAAGTGGAAATTCAAAACATGTTGAATTTCCATTTGAGTGAAGTGGAAATTCAAAAACATGTTGAATTTCCATTTGAGTGAAGTGGAAATTCAAAACATGTTGAATTTCCATTTGAGTGAAGTGGAAATTCAAAAACATTTGAATTTCCATTTGAGTGAAGTGGAAATTCAAAACATTTGAATTTCCATTTGAGTGAAGTGGAAATTCAAAAACATTTGAATTTCCATTTGAGTGAAGTGGAAATTCAAAAACATGTTGAATTTCCATTTGAGTGAAGTGGAAATTCAAAAACATGTTGAATTTCCATTTGAGTGAAGTGGAAATTCAAAAACATTTGAATTTCCATTTGAGTGAAGTGGAAATTCAAAAACATTTGAATTTCCATTTGAGTGAAGTGGAAATTCAAAAACATTTGAATTTCCATTTGAGTGAAGTGGAAATTCAAAACATGTTGAATTTCCATTTGAGTGAAGTGGAAATTCAAAAACATTTGAATTTCCATTTGAGTGAAGTGGAAATTCAAAACATGTTGAATTTCCATTTGAGTGAAGTGGAAATTCAAAACATGTTGAATTTCCATTTGAGTGAAGTGGAAATTCAAAAACATGTTGAATTTCCATTTGAGTGAAGTGGAAATTCAAAAACATTTGAATTTCCATTTGAGTGAAGTGGAAATTCAAAACATTTGAATTTCCATTTGAGTGAAGTGGAAATTCAAAACATTTGAATTTCCATTTGAGTGAAGTGGAAATTCAAAACATTTGAATTTCCATTTGAGTGAAGTGGAAATTCAAAAACATTTGAATTTCCATTTGAGTGAAGTGGAAATTCAAAAACATTTGAATTTCCATTTGAGTGAAGTGGAAATTCAAAACATTTGAATTTCCATTTGAGTGAAGTGGAAATTCAAAACATGTTGAATTTCCATTTGAGTGAAGTGGAAATTCAAAACATTTGAATTTCCATTTGAGTGAAGTGGAAATTCAAAACATTTGAATTTCCATTTGAGTGAAGTGGAAATTCAAAACATTTGAATTTCCATTTGAGTGAAGTGGAAATTCAAAAACATTTGAATTTCCATTTGAGTGAAGTGGAAATTCAAAAACATTTGAATTTCCATTTGAGTGAAGTGGAAATTCAAAAACATGTTGAATTTCCATTTGAGTGAAGTGGAAATTCAAAAACATTTGAATTTCCATTTGAGTGAAGTGGAAATTCAAAAACATTTGAATTTCCATTTGAGTGAAGTGGAAATTCAAAACATTTGAATTTCCATTTGAGTGAAGTGGAAATTCAAAACATTTGAATTTCCATTTGAGTGAAGTGGAAATTCAAAACATGTTGAATTTCCATTTGAGTGAAGTGGAAATTCAAAACATTTGAATTTCCATTTGAGTGAAGTGGAAATTCAAAAACATTTGAATTTCCATTTGAGTGAAGTGGAAATTCAAAACATTTGAATTTCCATTTGAGTGAAGTGGAAATTCAAAAACATGTTGAATTTCCATTTGAGTGAAGTGGAAATTCAAAACATTTGAATTTCCATTTGAGTGAAGTGGAAATTCAAAACATTTGAATTTCCATTTGAGTGAAGTGGAAATTCAAAACATTTGAATTTCCATTTGAGTGAAGTGGAAATTCAAAAACATTTGAATTTCCATTTGAGTGAAGTGGAAATTCAAAACATGTTGAATTTCCATTTGAGTGAAGTGGAAATTCAAAACATGTTGAATTTCCATTTGAGTGAAGTGGAAATTCAAAACATTTTGAATTTCCATTTGAGTGAAGTGGAAATTCAAAACATTTGAATTTCCATTTGAGTGAAGTGGAAATTCAAAAACATGTTGAATTTCCATTTGAGTGAAGTGGAAATTCAAAAACATTTGAATTTCCATTTGAGTGAAGTGGAAATTCAAAAACATGTTGAATTTCCATTTGAGTGAAGTGGAAATTCAAAAACATTTGAATTTCCATTTGAGTGAAGTGGAAATTCAAAACATTTTGAATTTCCATTTGAGTGAAGTGGAAATTCAAAACATTTGAATTTCCATTTGAGTGAAGTGGAAATTCAAAACATGTTGAATTTCCATTTGAGTGAAGTGGAAATTCAAAACATTTGAATTTCCATTTGAGTGAAGTGGAAATTCAAAAACATTTGAATTTCCATTTGAGTGAAGTGGAAATTCAAAACATTTGAATTTCCATTTGAGTGAAGTGGAAATTCAAAAACATGTTGAATTTCCATTTGAGTGAAGTGGAAATTCAAAACATGTTGAATTTCCATTTGAGTGAAGTGGAAATTCAAAACATGTTGAATTTCCATTTGAGTGAAGTGGAAATTCAAAAACATTTGAATTTCCATTTGAGTGAAGTGGAAATTCAAAAACATTTGAATTTCCATTTGAGTGAAGTGGAAATTCAAAAACATTTGAATTTCCATTTGAGTGAAGTGGAAATTCAAAACATGTTGAATTTCCATTTGAGTGAAGTGGAAATTCAAAACATTTGAATTTCCATTTGAGTGAAGTGGAAATTCAAAAACATTTGAATTTCCATTTGAGTGAAGTGGAAATTCAAAAACATGTTGAATTTCCATTTGAGTGAAGTGGAAATTCAAAACATGTTGAATTTCCATTTGAGTGAAGTGGAAATTCAAAAACATTTGAATTTCCATTTGAGTGAAGTGGAAATTCAAAACATTTGAATTTCCATTTGAGTGAAGTGGAAATTCAAAAACATTTGAATTTCCATTTGAGTGAAGTGGAAATTCAAAACATTTGAATTTCCATTTGAGTGAAGTGGAAATTCAAAACTTTTGAATTTCCATTTGAGTGAAGTGGAAATTCAAAAACATGTTGAATTTCCATTTGAGTGAAGTGGAAATTCAAAACATGTTGAATTTCCATTTGAGTGAAGTGGAAATTCAAAACATGTTGAATTTCCATTTGAGTGAAGTGGAAATTCAAAACATGTTGAATTTCCATTTGAGTGAAGTGGAAATTCAAAAACATTTGAATTTCCATTTGAGTGAAGTGGAAATTCAAAACATTTGAATTTCCATTTGAGTGAAGTGGAAATTCAAAAACATGTTGAATTTCCATTTGAGTGAAGTGGAAATTCAAAACATTTGAATTTCCATTTGAGTGAAGTGGAAATTCAAAAACATTTGAATTTCCATTTGAGTGAAGTGGAAATTCAAAACATGTTGAATTTCCATTTGAGTGAAGTGGAAATTCAAAACATTTGAATTTCCATTTGAGTGAAGTGGAAATTCAAAACATGTTGAATTTCCATTTGAGTGAAGTGGAAATTCAAAACATTTGAATTTCCATTTGAGTGAAGTGGAAATTCAAAACATTTGAATTTCCATTTGAGTGAAGTGGAAATTCAAAACATGTTGAATTTCCATTTGAGTGAAGTGGAAATTCAAAACATTTTGAATTTCCATTTGAGTGAAGTGGAAATTCAAAACATTTGAATTTCCATTTGAGTGAAGTGGAAATTCAAAACATGTTGAATTTCCATTTGAGTGAAGTGGAAATTCAAAACATTTGAATTTCCATTTGAGTGAAGTGGAAATTCAAAAACATTTGAATTTCCATTTGAGTGAAGTGGAAATTCAAAACATGTTGAATTTCCATTTGAGTGAAGTGGAAATTCAAAACATGTTGAATTTCCATTTGAGTGAAGTGGAAATTCAAAAACATTTGAATTTCCATTTGAGTGAAGTGGAAATTCAAAAACATGTTGAATTTCCATTTGAGTGAAGTGGAAATTCAAAACATTTGAATTTCCATTTGAGTGAAGTGGAAATTCAAAAACATGTTGAATTTCCATTTGAGTGAAGTGGAAATTCAAAACTGTTGAATTTCCATTTGAGTGAAGTGGAAATTCAAAACTGTTGAATTTCCATTTGAGTGAAGTGGAAATTCAAAAACATTTGAATTTCCATTTGAGTGAAGTGGAAATTCAAAAACATTTGAATTTCCATTTGAGTGAAGTGGAAATTCAAAAACATTTGAATTTCCATTTGAGTGAAGTGGAAATTCAAAAACATTTGAATTTCCATTTGAGTGAAGTGGAAATTCAAAACATTTGAATTTCCATTTGAGTGAAGTGGAAATTCAAAAACATGTTGAATTTCCATTTGAGTGAAGTGGAAATTCAAAAACATTTGAATTTCCATTTGAGTGAAGTGGAAATTCAAAACATTTGAATTTCCATTTGAGTGAAGTGGAAATTCAAAACATGTTGAATTTCCATTTGAGTGAAGTGGAAATTCAAAAACATGTTGAATTTCCATTTGAGTGAAGTGGAAATTCAAAAACATTTGAATTTCCATTTGAGTGAAGTGGAAATTCAAAACATTTGAATTTCCATTTGAGTGAAGTGGAAATTCAAAACATTTTGAATTTCCATTTGAGTGAAGTGGAAATTCAAAAACATGTTGAATTTCCATTTGAGTGAAGTGGAAATTCAAAACATTTGAATTTCCATTTGAGTGAAGTGGAAATTCAAAAACATTTGAATTTCCATTTGAGTGAAGTGGAAATTCAAAACATTTGAATTTCCATTTGAGTGAAGTGGAAATTCAAAACATGTTGAATTTCCATTTGAGTGAAGTGGAAATTCAAAAACATTTGAATTTCCATTTGAGTGAAGTGGAAATTCAAAACATTTGAATTTCCATTTGAGTGAAGTGGAAATTCAAAAACTGTTGAATTTCCATTCAAGTGAAGTGGAAATTCAAAACATTTGAATTTCCATTTGAGTGAAGTGGAAATTCAAAACATGTTGAATTTCCATTTGAGTGAAGTGGAAATTCAAAACATTTGAATTTCCATTTGAGTGAAGTGGAAATTCAAAACATGTTGAATTTCCATTTGAGTGAAGTGGAAATTCAAAAACATTTGAATTTCCATTTGAGTGAAGTGGAAATTCAAAAACATTTGAATTTCCATTTGAGTGAAGTGGAAATTCAAAACATTTGAATTTCCATTTGAGTGAAGTGGAAATTCAAAACATTTGAATTTCCATTTGAGTGAAGTGGAAATTCAAAAACGGTTGAATTTCCATTTGAGTGAAGTGGAAATTCAAAACATTTGAATTTCCATTTGAGTGAAGTGGAAATTCAAAACATGTTGAATTTCCATTTGAGTGAAGTGGAAATTCAAAAACATTTGAATTTCCATTTGAGTGAAGTGGAAATTCAAAACATTTGAATTTCCATTTGAGTGAAGTGGAAATTCAAAACATGTTGAATTTCCATTTGAGTGAAGTGGAAATTCAAAACATGTTGAATTTCCATTTGAGTGAAGTGGAAATTCAAAAACATTTGAATTTCCATTTGAGTGAAGTGGAAATTCAAAAACATTTGAATTTCCATTTGAGTGAAGTGGAAATTCAAAACATTTGAATTTCCATTTGAGTGAAGTGGAAATTCAAAACTGTTGAATTTCCATTTGAGTGAAGTGGAAATTCAAAAACATTTGAATTTCCATTTGAGTGAAGTGGAAATTCAAAAACATGTTGAATTTCCATTTGAGTGAAGTGGAAATTCAAAAACATTTGAATTTCCATTTGAGTGAAGTGGAAATTCAAAAACATGTTGAATTTCCATTTGAGTGAAGTGGAAATTCAAAACATTTGAATTTCCATTTGAGTGAAGTGGAAATTCAAAACATTTGAATTTCCATTTGAGTGAAGTGGAAATTCAAAAACTGTTGAATTTCCATTTGAGTGAAGTGGAAATTCAAAAACATGTTGAATTTCCATTTGAGTGAAGTGGAAATTCAAAACATGTTGAATTTCCATTTGAGTGAAGTGGAAATTCAAAAACATTTGAATTTCCATTTGAGTGAAGTGGAAATTCAAAACATGTTGAATTTCCATTTGAGTGAAGTGGAAATTCAAAACATGTTGAATTTCCATTTGAGTGAAGTGGAAATTCAAAACATGTTGAATTTCCATTTGAGTGAAGTGGAAATTCAAAAACATTTGAATTTCCATTTGAGTGAAGTGGAAATTCAAAACATTTGAATTTCCATTTGAGTGAAGTGGAAATTCAAAACATGTTGAATTTCCATTTGAGTGAAGTGGAAATTCAAAAACATTTGAATTTCCATTTGAGTGAAGTGGAAATTCAAAACATGTTGAATTTCCATTTGAGTGAAGTGGAAATTCAAAACATTTGAATTTCCATTTGAGTGAAGTGGAAATTCAAAAACATTTGAATTTCCATTTGAGTGAAGTGGAAATTCAAAACATGTTGAATTTCCATTTGAGTGAAGTGGAAATTCAAAAACATTTGAATTTCCATTTGAGTGAAGTGGAAATTCAAAACATTTGAATTTCCATTTGAGTGAAGTGGAAATTCAAAAACATGTTGAATTTCCATTTGAGTGAAGTGGAAATTCAAAACATTTGAATTTCCATTTGAGTGAAGTGGAAATTCAAAACATTTGAATTTCCATTTGAGTGAAGTGGAAATTCAAAAACATTTGAATTTCCATTTGAGTGAAGTGGAAATTCAGAACATTTGAATTTCCATTTGAGTGAAGTGGAAATTCAAAACATGTTGAATTTCCATTTGAGTGAAGTGGAAATTCAAAAACATTTGAATTTCCATTTGAGTGAAGTGGAAATTCAAAAACATGTTGAATTTCCATTTGAGTGAAGTGGAAATTCAAAACATTTGAATTTCCATTTGAGTGAAGTGGAAATTCAAAAACTGTTGAATTTCCATTCAAGTGAAGTGGAAATTCAAAACATTTGAATTTCCATTTGAGTGAAGTGGAAATTCAAAACATGTTGAATTTCCATTTGAGTGAAGTGGAAATTCAAAACATTTTGAATTTCCATTTGAGTGAAGTGGAAATTCAAAAACATTTGAATTTCCATTTGAGTGAAGTGGAAATTCAAAAACATGTTGAATTTCCATTTGAGTGAAGTGGAAATTCAAAAACATGTTGAATTTCCATTTGAGTGAAGTGGAAATTCAAAACATTTGAATTTCCATTTGAGTGAAGTGGAAATTCAAAACATTTGAATTTCCATTTGAGTGAAGTGGAAATTCAAAAACATTTGAATTTCCATTTGAGTGAAGTGGAAATTCAAAAACATGTTGAATTTCCATTTGAGTGAAGTGGAAATTCAAAACATGTTGAATTTCCATTTGAGTGAAGTGGAAATTCAAAACATTTGAATTTCCATTTGAGTGAAGTGGAAATTCAAAACATTTGAATTTCCATTTGAGTGAAGTGGAAATTCAAAAACATTTGAATTTCCATTTGAGTGAAGTGGAAATTCAAAACATGTTGAATTTCCATTTGAGTGAAGTGGAAATTCAAAACATTTGAATTTCCATTTGAGTGAAGTGGAAATTCAAAAACATGTTGAATTTCCATTTGAGTGAAGTGGAAATTCAAAAACATTTGAATTTCCATTTGAGTGAAGTGGAAATTCAAAAACATTTGAATTTCCATTTGAGTGAAGTGGAAATTCAAAACATTTTGAATTTCCATTTGAGTGAAGTGGAAATTCAAAAACATTTGAATTTCCATTTGAGTGAAGTGGAAATTCAAAAACATTTGAATTTCCATTTGAGTGAAGTGGAAATTCAAAACATTTGAATTTCCATTTGAGTGAAGTGGAAATTCAAAACATTTGAATTTCCATTTGAGTGAAGTGGAAATTCAAAAACATGTTGAATTTCCATTTGAGTGAAGTGGAAATTCAAAAACATGTTGAATTTCCATTTGAGTGAAGTGGAAATTCAAAAACATTTGAATTTCCATTTGAGTGAAGTGGAAATTCAAAAACATTTGAATTTCCATTTGAGTGAAGTGGAAATTCAAAAACATTTGAATTTCCATTTGAGTGAAGTGGAAATTCAAAACATTTGAATTTCCATTTGAGTGAAGTGGAAATTCAAAACATGTTGAATTTCCATTTGAGTGAAGTGGAAATTCAAAAACATTTGAATTTCCATTTGAGTGAAGTGGAAATTCAAAAACATTTGAATTTCCATTTGAGTGAAGTGGAAATTCAAAAACATTTGAATTTCCATTTGAGTGAAGTGGAAATTCAAAACATTTGAATTTCCATTTGAGTGAAGTGGAAATTCAAAAACATTTGAATTTCCATTTGAGTGAAGTGGAAATTCAAAACATGTTGAATTTCCATTTGAGTGAAGTGGAAATTCAAAAACATTTGAATTTCCATTTGAGTGAAGTGGAAATTCAAAAACATTTGAATTTCCATTTGAGTGAAGTGGAAATTCAAAACATTTGAATTTCCATTTGAGTGAAGTGGAAATTCAAAACATGTTGAATTTCCATTTGAGTGAAGTGGAAATTCAAAAACATTTGAATTTCCATTTGAGTGAAGTGGAAATTCAAAACATTTGAATTTCCATTTGAGTGAAGTGGAAATTCAAAACATTTGAATTTCCATTTGAGTGAAGTGGAAATTCAAAACATGTTGAATTTCCATTTGAGTGAAGTGGAAATTCAAAAACATTTGAATTTCCATTTGAGTGAAGTGGAAATTCAAAAACATTTGAATTTCCATTTGAGTGAAGTGGAAATTCAAAAACATGTTGAATTTCCATTTGAGTGAAGTGGAAATTCAAAACATGTTGAATTTCCATTTGAGTGAAGTGGAAATTCAAAAACATGTTGAATTTCCATTTGAGTGAAGTGGAAATTCAAAACATTTGAATTTCCATTTGAGTGAAGTGGAAATTCAAAAACATGTTGAATTTCCATTTGAGTGAAGTGGAAATTCAAAAACATTTTGAATTTCCATTTGAGTGAAGTGGAAATTCAAAAACATTTGAATTTCCATTTGAGTGAAGTGGAAATTCAAAAACATGTTGAATTTCCATTTGAGTGAAGTGGAAATTCAAAAACATGTTGAATTTCCATTTGAGTGAAGTGGAAATTCAAAACATTTGAATTTCCATTTGAGTGAAGTGGAAATTCAAAACATGTTGAATTTCCATTTGAGTGAAGTGGAAATTCAAAAACATTTGAATTTCCATTTGAGTGAAGTGGAAATTCAAAACATGTTGAATTTCCATTTGAGTGAAGTGGAAATTCAAAAACATTTGAATTTCCATTTGAGTGAAGTGGAAATTCAAAAACATGTTGAATTTCCATTTGAGTGAAGTGGAAATTCAAAAACATTTGAATTTCCATTTGAGTGAAGTGGAAATTCAAAAACATGTTGAATTTCCATTTGAGTGAAGTGGAAATTCAAAACATTTGAATTTCCATTTGAGTGAAGTGGAAATTCAAAAACATTTGAATTTCCATTTGAGTGAAGTGGAAATTCAAAAACATTTGAATTTCCATTTGAGTGAAGTGGAAATTCAAAAACATTTGAATTTCCATTTGAGTGAAGTGGAAATTCAAAACATGTTGAATTTCCATTTGAGTGAAGTGGAAATTCAAAAACATTTGAATTTCCATTTGAGTGAAGTGGAAATTCAAAAACATTTGAATTTCCATTTGAGTGAAGTGGAAATTCAAAACATGTTGAATTTCCATTTGAGTGAAGTGGAAATTCAAAACATGTTGAATTTCCATTTGAGTGAAGTGGAAATTCAAAAACATTTGAATTTCCATTTGAGTGAAGTGGAAATTCAAAAACATGTTGAATTTCCATTTGAGTGAAGTGGAAATTCAAAAACATTTGAATTTCCATTTGAGTGAAGTGGAAATTCAAAAACATGTTGAATTTCCATTTGAGTGAAGTGGAAATTCAAAAACATGTTGAATTTCCATTTGAGTGAAGTGGAAATTCAAAACATTTGAATTTCCATTTGAGTGAAGTGGAAATTCAAAAACATGTTGAATTTCCATTTGAGTGAAGTGGAAATTCAAAAACATTTGAATTTCCATTTGAGTGAAGTGGAAATTCAAAAACATTTGAATTTCCATTTGAGTGAAGTGGAAATTCAAAACATGTTGAATTTCCATTTGAGTGAAGTGGAAATTCAAAAACATTTGAATTTCCATTTGAGTGAAGTGGAAATTCAAAACATGTTGAATTTCCATTTGAGTGAAGTGGAAATTCAAAACATTTGAATTTCCATTTGAGTGAAGTGGAAATTCAAAAACATGTTGAATTTCCATTTGAGTGAAGTGGAAATTCAAAACATGTTGAATTTCCATTTGAGTGAAGTGGAAATTCAAAAACATGTTGAATTTCCATTTGAGTGAAGTGGAAATTCAAAAACATTTGAATTTCCATTTGAGTGAAGTGGAAATTCAAAAACATTTGAATTTCCATTTGAGTGAAGTGGAAATTCAAAACATGTTGAATTTCCATTTGAGTGAAGTGGAAATTCAAAAACATTTGAATTTCCATTTGAGTGAAGTGGAAATTCAAAAACATGTTGAATTTCCATTTGAGTGAAGTGGAAATTCAAAAACATTTGAATTTCCATTTGAGTGAAGTGGAAATTCAAAACATGTTGAATTTCCATTTGAGTGAAGTGGAAATTCAAAACATTTGAATTTCCATTTGAGTGAAGTGGAAATTCAAAACATTTGAATTTCCATTTGAGTGAAGTGGAAATTCAAAAACATTTGAATTTCCATTTGAGTGAAGTGGAAATTCAAAACATGTTGAATTTCCATTTGAGTGAAGTGGAAATTCAAAACATGTTGAATTTCCATTTGAGTGAAGTGGAAATTCAAAAACATTTGAATTTCCATTTGAGTGAAGTGGAAATTCAAAACATGTTGAATTTCCATTTGAGTGAAGTGGAAATTCAAAACATTTGAATTTCCATTTGAGTGAAGTGGAAATTCAAAACATGTTGAATTTCCATTTGAGTGAAGTGGAAATTCAAAAACATTTGAATTTCCATTTGAGTGAAGTGGAAATTCAAAACATGTTGAATTTCCATTTGAGTGAAGTGGAAATTCAAAAACATTTGAATTTCCATTTGAGTGAAGTGGAAATTCAAAAACATGTTGAATTTCCATTTGAGTGAAGTGGAAATTCAAAAACATTTGAATTTCCATTTGAGTGAAGTGGAAATTCAAAACATGTTGAATTTCCATTTGAGTGAAGTGGAAATTCAAAAACATTTGAATTTCCATTTGAGTGAAGTGGAAATTCAAAACATGTTGAATTTCCATTTGAGTGAAGTGGAAATTCAAAAACTTTTGAATTTCCATTTGAGTGAAGTGGAAATTCAAAACATGTTGAATTTCCATTTGAGTGAAGTGGAAATTCAAAAACATTTGAATTTCCATTTGAGTGAAGTGGAAATTCAAAAACATGTTGAATTTCCATTTGAGTGAAGTGGAAATTCAAAACATGTTGAATTTCCATTTGAGTGAAGTGGAAATTCAAAAACATTTGAATTTCCATTTGAGTGAAGTGGAAATTCAAAAACATGTTGAATTTCCATTTGAGTGAAGTGGAAATTCAAAAACATTTGAATTTCCATTTGAGTGAAGTGGAAATTCAAAACATGTTGAATTTCCATTTGAGTGAAGTGGAAATTCAAAACATGTTGAATTTCCATTTGAGTGAAGTGGAAATTCAAAACATTTGAATTTCCATTTGAGTGAAGTGGAAATTCAAAAACATTTGAATTTCCATTTGAGTGAAGTGGAAATTCAAAAACATGTTGAATTTCCATTTGAGTGAAGTGGAAATTCAAAACATTTGAATTTCCATTTGAGTGAAGTGGAAATTCAAAACATGTTGAATTTCCATTTGAGTGAAGTGGAAATTCAAAAACATGTTGAATTTCCATTTGAGTGAAGTGGAAATTCAAAAACATTTGAATTTCCATTTGAGTGAAGTGGAAATTCAAAAACATGTTGAATTTCCATTTGAGTGAAGTGGAAATTCAAAAACATGTTGAATTTCCATTTGAGTGAAGTGGAAATTCAAAAACATGTTGAATTTCCATTTGAGTGAAGTGGAAATTCAAAAACATTTGAATTTCCATTTGAGTGAAGTGGAAATTCAAAACATGTTGAATTTCCATTTGAGTGAAGTGGAAATTCAAAAACATGTTGAATTTCCATTTGAGTGAAGTGGAAATTCAAAACATGTTGAATTTCCATTTGAGTGAAGTGGAAATTCAAAACATTTGAATTTCCATTTGAGTGAAGTGGAAATTCAAAAACATTTGAATTTCCATTTGAGTGAAGTGGAAATTCAAAAACATGTTGAATTTCCATTTGAGTGAAGTGGAAATTCAAAAACATTTGAATTTCCATTTGAGTGAAGTGGAAATTCAAAAACATTTGAATTTCCATTTGAGTGAAGTGGAAATTCAAAAACATTTGAATTTCCATTTGAGTGAAGTGGAAATTCAAAAACATGTTGAATTTCCATTTGAGTGAAGTGGAAATTCAAAAACATGTTGAATTTCCATTTGAGTGAAGTGGAAATTCAAAAACATTTGAATTTCCATTTGAGTGAAGTGGAAATTCAAAAACATGTTGAATTTCCATTTGAGTGAAGTGGAAATTCAAAACATTTGAGTGAAGTGGAAATTCAAAACATGTTGAATTTTTCATTTGAGAGTGAAGTGGAAATTCAAAACTGTTGAATTTCCATTTGAGTGAAGTGGAAATTTGAATTTCCATTTGAGGAAGTGGAAATTCAAAAACATGTTGAATTTCCACATTTGAGTGAAGTGGAAATTCAAAAACATGTTGAATTTCATTTGAGTGAAGTGGAAATTCAAAACATGTTGAATTTCCATTTGAGTGAAGTGGAAATTCAAAACATGTTGAATTTCCATTTGAGGTGAAGTGGAAATTCAAAAACATGTTGAATTTCCATTTGAGGGTGAAGTGGAAATTCAAAACATTTGAATTTCCATTTGAGGAAGTGGAAATTCAAAAACATTTGAATTTCCATTTGAGTGAAGTGGAAATTCAAAACATGTTGAATTTCCATTTGAGTGAAGTGGAAATTCAAAACATTTGAATTTCCATTTGAGTGAAGTGGAAATTCAAAACATGTTGAATTTCCATTTGAGTGAAGTGGAAATTCAAAACTGTTGAATTTCCATTTGAGGAAGTGGAAATTCAAAACATTTGAATTTCCATTTGAGGAAGTGGAAATTCAAAACATGTTGAATTTCCATTTGAGTGAAGTGGAAATTCAAAACATGTTGAATTTCCATTTGAGTGAAGTGGAAATTCAAAAACTGTTGAATTTCCATTTGAGTGAAGTGGAAATTCAAAACGGTTGAATTTCCATTTGAGTGAAGTGGAAATTCAAAAACATTTGAATTTCCATTTGAGTGAAGTGGAAATTCAAAACTGTTGAATTTCCATTTGAGTGAAGTGGAAATTCAAAACTGTTGAATTTCCATTTGAGTGAAGTGGAAATTCAAAACTGTTGAATTTCCATTTGAGGAAGTGGAAATTCAAAACTGTTGAATTTCCATTTGAGTGAAGTGGAAATTCAAAACATGTTGAATTTCCATTTGAGTGAAGTGGAAATTCAAAAACATTTGAATTTCCATTTGAGTGAAGTGGAAATTCAAAACATTTGAATTTCCATTTGAGTGAAGTGGAAATTCAAACATGTTGAATTTCCATTTGAGTGAAGTGGAAATTCAAAAACATGTTGAATTTCCATTTGAGTGAAGTGGAAATTCAAAAACATGTTGAATTTCCATTTGAGTGAAGTGGAAATTCAAAACATTTGAATTTCCATTTGAGTGAAGTGGAAATTCAAAACATTTGAATTTCCATTTGAGTGAAGTGGAAATTCAAAACATTTGAATTTCCATTTGAGTGAAGTGGAAATTCAAAACATTTGAATTTCCATTTGAGTGAAGTGGAAATTCAAAACATTTGAATTTCCATTTGAGGAAGTGGAAATTCAAAACCATGTTGAATTTCCATTTGAGTGAAGTGGAAATTCAAAACATTTGAATTTCCATTTGAGGAAGTGGAAATTCAAAACATGTTGAATTTCCATTTGAGTGAAGTGGAAATTCAAAACATTTGAATTTCCATTTGAGTGAAGTGGAAATTCAAAACATGTTGAATTTCCATTTGAGTGAAGTGGAAATTCAAAACATGTTGAATTTCCATTTGGGAGTGAAGTGGAAATTCAAAAACATTTGAATTTCCATTTGAGTGAAGTGGAAATTCAAAACTGTTGAATTTCCATTTGAGGAAGTGGAAATTCAAAAACATGTTGAATTTCCATTTGAGTGAAGTGGAAATTCAAAACATGTTGAATTTCCATTTGAGTGAAGTGGAAATTCAAAACATTTGAATTTCCATTTGAGTGAAGTGGAAATTCAAAACATGTTGAATTTCCATTTGAGTGAAGTGGAAATTCAAAACATGTTGAATTTCCATTTGAGTGAAGTGGAAATTCAAAACATGTTGAATTTCCATTTGAGTGAAGTGGAAATTCAAAACTGTTGAATTTCCATTTGAGTGAAGTGGAAATTCAAAACATTTGAATTTCCATTTGAGGAAGTGGAAATTCAAAAACATTTGAATTTCCATTTGAGTGAAGTGGAAATTCAAAACATTTGAATTTCCATTTGAGGAAGTGGAAATTCAAAACATGTTGAATTTCCATTTGAGGAAGTGGAAATTCAAACATTTGAATTTCCATTTGAGGAAGTGGAAATTCAAAACATTTGAATTTCCATTTGAGGAAGTGGAAATTCAAAAACATGTTGAATTTCCATTTGAGTGAAGTGGAAATTCAAAACATGTTGAATTTCCATTTGAGTGAAGTGGAAATTCAAAAACATGTTGAATTTCCATTTGAAGTGAAGTGGAAATTCAAAACATTTGAATTTCCATTTGAGTGAAGTGGAAATTCAAAAACTGTTGAATTTCCATTTGAGTGAAGTGGAAATTCAAAACATTTGAATTTCCATTTGAGGAAGTGGAAATTCAAAACATGTTGAATTTCCATTTGAGTGAAGTGGAAATTCAAAACATGTTGAATTTCCATTTGAGTGAAGTGGAAATTCAAAACATTTGAATTTCCATTTGAGGAAGTGGAAATTCAAAACGGTTGAATTTCCATTTGAGGAAGTGGAAATTCAAAACATTTGAATTTCCATTTGAGTGAAGTGGAAATTCAAAACATTTGAATTTCCATTTGAGTGAAGTGGAAATTCAAAACATGTTGAATTTCCATTTGAGGGAAACGAAGAAGTGGAAATTCAAAACATTTGAATTTCCATTTGAGTGAAGTGGAAATTCAAAAACATGTTGAATTTCCATTTGAGGAAGTGGAAATTCAAACATTTGAATTTCCATTTGAGTGAAGTGGAAATTCAAAACATTTGAATTTCCATTTGAGTGAAGTGGAAATTCAAAAACATGTTGAATTTCCATTTGAGAAGTGAAGTGGAAATTCAAAAACATTTGAATTTCCATTTGAGTGAAGTGGAAATTCAAAACATGTTGAATTTCCATTTGAGTGAAGTGGAAATTCAAAACATTTGAATTTCCATTTGAGTGAAGTGGAAATTCAAAACTGTTGAATTTCCATTTTTGAGGAAGTGGAAATTCAAAACATTTGAATTTCCATTTGAGTGAAGTGGAAATTCAAAACACTGTTGAATTTCCATTTGAGTGAAGTGGAAATTCAAAACATGTTGAATTTCCATTTGAGTGAAGTGGAAATTCAAAACATGTTGAATTTCCATTTGAGTGAAGTGGAAATTCAAAACTGTTGAATTTCCATTTGAGTGAAGTGGAAATTCAAAACATGTTGAATTTCCATTTGAGTGAAGTGGAAATTCAAAAACATGTTGAATTTCCATTTGAGTGAAGTGGAAATTCAAAACATTTGAATTTCCATTTGAGTGAAGTGGAAATTCAAAAACATTTGAATTTCCATTTGAGTGAAGTGGAAATTCAAAACTGTTGAATTTCCATTTGAGTGAAGTGGAAATTCAAAAACATGTTGAATTTCCATTTGAGGAAGTGGAAATTCAAAACACTGTTGAATTTCCATTTGAGGAAGTGGAAATTCAAAAACATTTGAATTTCCATTTGAGTGAAGTGGAAATTCAAAACATGTTGAATTTCCATTTGAGTGAAGTGGAAATTCAAAACTGTTGAATTTCCATTTGAGTGAAGTGGAAATTCAAAACATGTTGAATTTCCATTTGAGTGAAGTGGAAATTCAAAACTGTTGAATTTCCATTTGAGTGAAGTGGAAATTCAAAACATTTGAATTTCCATTTGAGTGAAGTGGAAATTCAAAACATTTGAATTTCCATTTGAGGAAGTGGAAATTCAAAACATGTTGAATTTCCATTTGAGTGAAGTGGAAATTCAAAACATGTTGAATTTCCATTTGAGTGAAGTGGAAATTCAAAACTGTTGAATTTCCATTTGAGGAAGTGGAAATTCAAAACATTTGAATTTCCATTTGAGGAAGTGGAAATTCAAAACATTTGAATTTCCATTTGAGTGAAGTGGAAATTCAAAACATGTTGAATTTCCATTTGAGGAAGTGGAAATTCAAAAATTTCATTTGAATTTCCATTTGAGTGAAGTGGAAATTCAAACATTTGAATTTCCATTTGAGGTGAAGTGGAAATTCAAAACATGTTGAATTTCCATTTGAGTGAAGTGGAAATTCAAACATTTGAATTTCCATTTGAGGAAGTGGAAATTCAAAAACATGTTGAATTTCCATTTGAGTGAAGTGGAAATTCAAAACATGTTGAATTTCCATTTGAGGAAGTGGAAATTCAAAACATGTTGAATTTCCATTTGAGGAAGTGGAAATTCAAAACATTTGAATTTCCATTTGAGTGAAGTGGAAATTCAAAACATTTGAATTTCCATTTGAGTGAAGTGGAAATTCAAAACTGTTGAATTTCCATTTGAGGAAGTGGAAATTCAAAACATTTGAATTTCCATTTGAGGAAGTGGAAATTCAAAACATTTGAATTTCCATTTGAGTGAAGTGGAAATTCAAAACATTTGAATTTCCATTTGAGTGAAGTGGAAATTCAAAACTGTTGAATTTCCATTTGAGGAAGTGGAAATTCAAAAACATTTGAATTTCCATTTGAGTGAAGTGGAAATTCAAAACATGTTGAATTTCCATTTGAGTGAAGTGGAAATTCAAAACATGTTGAATTTCCATTTGAGTGAAGTGAAATTCAAAACATTTGAATTTCCATTTGAGTGAAGTGGAAATTCAAAAACATGTTGAATTTCCATTTGAGTGAAGTGAAATTCAAAACATGTTGAATTTCCATTTGAGGAAGTGGAAATTCAAAACTGTTGAATTTCCATTTGAGTGAAGTGGAAATTCAAAACATTTGAATTTCCATTTGAGTGAAGTGAAATTCAAAACATTTGAATTTCCATTTGAGTGAAGTGGAAATTCAAAACATTTGAATTTCCATTTGAGGAAGTGGAAATTCAAAACATGTTGAATTTCCATTTGAGTGAAGTGGAAATTCAAAAACATGTTGAATTTCCATTTGAGTGAAGTGGAAATTCAAAACATGTTGAATTTCCATTTGAGGGAAGTGGAAATTCAAAACATTTGAATTTCCATTTGAGTGAAGTGGAAATTCAAACATTTGAATTTCCATTTGAGTGAAGTGGAAATTCAAAACTGTTGAATTTCCATTTGAGTGAAGTGGAAATTCAAAACATGTTGAATTTCCATTTGAGGAAGTGGAAATTCAAAACATGTTGAATTTCCATTTGAGGAAGTGGAAATTCAAAACATTTGAATTTCCATTTGAGTGAAGTGGAAATTCAAAAACATTTGAATTTCCATTTGAGTGAAGTGGAAATTCAAAACTGTTGAATTTCCATTTGAGTGAAGTGGAAATTCAAAACATGTTGAATTTCCATTGAGTGAAGTGGAAATTCAAAACATTTGAATTTCCATTTGAGTGAAGTGGAAATTCAAAACATGTTGAATTTCCATTTGAGTGAAGTGGAAATTCAAAACATTTGAATTTCCATTTGAGGTGAAGTGGAAATTCAAAACATTTGAATTTCCATTTGAGTGAAGTGGAAATTCAAAACTGTTGAATTTCCATTTGAGGAAGTGGAAATTCAAAACATTTGAATTTCCATTTGAGGAAGTGGAAATTCAAAACATTTGAATTTCCATTTGAGTGAAGTGGAAATTCAAAACATGTTGAATTTCCATTTGAGTGAAGTGGAAATTCAAAACATTTGAATTTCCATTTGAGTGAAGTGGAAATTCAAAAACATGTTGAATTTCCATTTGAGGAAGTGGAAATTCAAAAACATTTGAATTTCCATTTGAGTGAAGTGGAAATTCAAAAACATGTTGAATTTCCATTTGAGGAAGTGGAAATTCAAAAACTGTTGAATTTCCATTTGAGTGAAGTGGAAATTCAAAACGTTGAATTTCCATTTGAGTGAAGTGGAAATTCAAAACTGTTGAATTTCCATTTGAGGAAGTGGAAATTCAAAACATGTTGAATTTCCATTTGAGTGAAGTGGAAATTCAAAACATTTGAATTTCCATTTGAGTGAAGTGGAAATTCAAAAACATGTTGAATTTCCATTTGAGGAAGTGGAAATTCAAAACATTTGAATTTCCATTTGAGTGAAGTGGAAATTCAAAACATTTGAATTTCCATTTGAGGAAGTGGAAATTCAAAACCGTTGAATTTCCATTTGAGTGAAGTGGAAATTCAAAACATTTGAATTTCCATTTGAGTGAAGTGGAAATTCAAAACATGTTGAATTTCCATTTGAGTGAAGTGGAAATTCAAAACATGTTGAATTTCCATTTGAGTGAAGTGGAAATTCAAAACTGTTGAATTTCCATTTGAGTGAAGTGGAAATTCAAAACATGTTGAATTTCCATTTGAGTGAAGTGGAAATTCAAAACATGTTGAATTTCCATTTGAGTGAAGTGGAAATTCAAAACATTTGAATTTCCATTTGAGGAAGTGGAAATTCAAAACATGTTGAATTTCCATTTGAGTGAAGTGGAAATTCAAAACATGTTGAATTTCCATTTGAGTGAAGTGGAAATTCAAAACATTTGAATTTCCATTTGAGTGAAGTGGAAATTCAAAAACTGTTGAATTTCCATTTGAGTGAAGTGGAAATTCAAAACATGTTGAATTTCCATTTGAGTGAAGTGGAAATTCAAAACATTTGAATTTCCATTTGAGGAAGTGGAAATTCAAAACATTTGAATTTCCATTTGAGTGAAGTGGAAATTCAAAAACATTTGAATTTCCATTTGAGGAAGTGGAAATTCAAAACTGTTGAATTTCCATTTGAGTGAAGTGGAAATTCAAAACATGTTGAATTTCCATTTGAGTGAAGTGGAAATTCAAAACATGTTGAATTTCCATTTGAGTGAAGTGGAAATTCAAACATGTTGAATTTCCATTTGAGGAAGTGGAAATTCAAAACATGTTGAATTTCCATTTGAGTGAAGTGGAAATTCAAAACATTTGAATTTCCATTTGAGTGAAGTGGAAATTCAAAACATTTGAATTTCCATTTGAGGAAGTGGAAATTCAAAACATGTTGAATTTCCATTTGAGTGAAGTGGAAATTCAAAACTGTTGAATTTCCATTTGAGTGAAGTGGAAATTCAAAACATGTTGAATTTCCATTTGAGGAAGTGGAAATTCAAAACATTTGAATTTCCATTTGAGTGAAGTGGAAATTCAAAAACTGTTGAATTTCCATTTGAGTGAAGTGGAAATTCAAAACATTTGAATTTCCATTTGAGTGAAGTGGAAATTCAAACTGTTGAATTTCCATTTGAGGAAGTGGAAATTCAAAACATTTGAATTTCCATTTGAGTGAAGTGGAAATTCAAAACATGTTGAATTTCCATTTGAGTGAAGTGGAAATTCAAAATTTGAATTTTTTTGAAATAAAACATTTGAAATTTGAGTGGTGGAAATTTGAATTCCATTTGAAACTGTTGAATTTGAATTCCATTTGAGTGAAGTGGAAATTCAAAACTGTTGAATTTCCATTTGAGTGAAGTGGAAATTCAAAACTGTTGAATTTCCATTTGAGTGAAGTGGAAATTCAAAACTGTTGAATTTCCATTTGAGGAAGTGGAAATTCAAAAACATTTGAATTTCCATTTGAGTGAAGTGGAAATTCAAAACATTTGAATTTCCATTTGAGTGAAGTGGAAATTCAAAAACTGTTGAATTTCCATTTGAGTGAAGTGGAAATTCAAAACATTTGAATTTCCATTTGAGTGAAGTGGAAATTCAAAACCATTTGAATTTCCATTTGAGGAAGTGGAAATTCAAAAACATTTGAATTTCCATTTGAGTGAAGTGGAAATTCAAAACTGTTGAATTTCCATTTGAGTGAAGTGGAAATTCAAAACATGTTGAATTTCCATTTGAGTGAAGTGGAAATTCAAAACTGTTGAATTTCCATTTGAGTGAAGTGGAAATTCAAAACATTTGAATTTCCATTTAGTGAAGTGGAAATTCAAAAACTGTTGAATTTCCATTTGAGTGAAGTGGAAATTCAAAACATTTGAATTTCCATTTGAGTGAAGTGGAAATTCAAAACATTTGAATTTCCATTTGAGTGAAGTGGAAATTCAAAACATTTGAATTTCCATTTGAGGAAGTGGAAATTCAAAACATGTTGAATTTCCATTTGAGTGAAGTGGAAATTCAAAACATGTTGAATTTCCATTTGAGGGAAGTGGAAATTCAAAACATGTTGAATTTCCATTTGAGTGAAGTGGAAATTCAAAACATGTTGAATTTCCATTTGAGGAAGTGGAAATTCAAAACTGTTGAATTTCCATTTGAGGGAAGTGGAAATTCAAAACATTTGAATTTCCATTTGAGTGAAGTGGAAATTCAAAAACATTTGAATTTCCATTTGAGTGAAGTGGAAATTCAAAAACTGTTGAATTTCCATTTGAGTGAAGTGGAAATTCAAAACATTTGAATTTCCATTTGAGTGAAGTGGAAATTCAAAACATTTGAATTTCCATTTGAGTGAAGTGGAAATTCAAAACATGTTGAATTTCCATTTGAGTGAAGTGGAAATTCAAAACATTTGAATTTCCATTTGAGTGAAGTGGAAATTCAAAAAAACATGTTGAATTTCCATTTGAGTGAAGTGGAAATTCAAAACATTTGAATTTCCATTTGAGGAAGTGGAAATTCAAAACATTTGAATTTCCATTTGAGTGAAGTGGAAATTCAAAACATGTTGAATTTCCATTTGAGTGAAGTGGAAATTCAAAACATTTGAATTTCCATTTGAGTGAAGTGGAAATTCAAAAACATTTGAATTTCCATTTGAGGAAGTGGAAATTCAAAACATTTGAATTTCCATTTGAGGAAGTGGAAATTCAAAACATGTTGAATTTCCATTTGAGGAAGTGGAAATTCAAAACATTTGAATTTCCATTTGAGTGAAGTGGAAATTCAAAACTGTTGAATTTCCATTTGAGTGAAGTGAAATTCAAAACATGTTGAATTTCCATTTGAGGAAGTGGAAATTCAAAACATGTTGAATTTCCATTTGAGGAAGTGGAAATTCAAAACATTTGAATTTCCATTTGAGTGAAGTGGAAATTCAAAAACATTTGAATTTCCATTTGAGTGAAGTGGAAATTCAAAAACATGTTGAATTTCCATTTGAGTGAAGTGGAAATTCAAAACATTTGAATTTCCATTTGAGTGAAGTGGAAATTCAAAAACATGTTGAATTTCCATTTGAGTGAAGTGGAAATTCAAAACATTTGAATTTCCATTTGAGTGAAGTGGAAATTCAAAACTGTTGAATTTCCATTTGAGTGAAGTGGAAATTCAAAACTGTTGAATTTCCATTTGAGTGAAGTGGAAATTCAAAACCGTTGAATTTCCATTTGAGTGAAGTGGAAATTCAAAACCATTTGAATTTCCATTTGAGTGAAGTGGAAATTCAAAACATGTTGAATTTCCATTTGAGTGAAGTGGAAATTCAAAACATTTGAATTTCCA
Organism: Caenorhabditis tropicalis; assembly: GCA_016735795.1. NCBI lineage: Eukaryota > Metazoa > Nematoda > Chromadorea > Rhabditida > Rhabditidae > Caenorhabditis > Caenorhabditis tropicalis. The sequence continues at coordinate 8,917,414 of CM028615.1, forward strand.
TTTGAGTGAAGTGGAAATTCAAAAACTGTTGAATTTCCATTTGAGTGAAGTGGAAATTCAAAAACATTTGAATTTCCATTTGAGTGAAGTGGAAATTCAAAACTGCTGATTTGAATTTCCATTTGAGGAAGTGGAAATTCAAAACATGTTGAATTTCCATTTGAGTGAAGTGGAAATTCAAACATTTGAATTTCCATTTGAGGAAGTGGAAATTCAAAACATGTTGAATTTCCATTTGAGTGAAGTGGAAATTCAAAACATGTTGAATTTCCATTTGAGTGAAGTGGAAATTCAAAACTGTTGAATTTCCATTTGAGGAAGTGGAAATTCAAAACATTTGAATTTCCATTTGAGTGAAGTGGAAATTCAAAACATTTGAATTTCCATTTGAGTGAAGTGGAAATTCAAAACATTTGAATTTCCATTTGAGTGAAGTGGAAATTCAAAAACATTTGAATTTCCATTTGAGTGAAGTGGAAATTCAAAAACTGTTGAATTTCCATTTGAGTGAAGTGGAAATTCAAAACTGTTGAATTTCCATTTGAGTGAAGTGGAAATTCAAAACATGTTGAATTTCCATTTGAGTGAAGTGGAAATTCAAAAACATGTTGAATTTCCATTTGAGTGAAGTGGAAATTCAAAACATGTTGAATTTCCATTTGAGTGAAGTGGAAATTCAAAACTGTTGAATTTCCATTTGAGTGAAGTGGAAATTCAAAACATGTTGAATTTCCATTTGAGTGAAGTGGAAATTCAAAACATTTGAATTTCCATTTGAGTGAAGTGGAAATTCAAAAACATGTTGAATTTCCATTTGAGTGAAGTGGAAATTCAAAACTGTTGAATTTCCATTTGAGTGAAGTGGAAATTCAAAACTGTTGAATTTCCATTTGAGTGAAGTGGAAATTCAAAACATGTTGAATTTCCATTTGAGTGAAGTGGAAATTCAAAACTGTTGAATTTCCATTTGAGTGAAGTGGAAATTCAAAACATTTGAATTTCCATTTGAGTGAAGTGGAAATTAAAACATTTGAATTTCCATTTGAGTGAAGTGGAAATTCAAAACATGTTGAATTTCCATTTGAGTGAAGTGGAAATTCAAAACTGTTGAATTTCCATTTGAGTGAAGTGGAAATTCAAAACTGTTGAATTTCCATTTGAGTGAAGTGGAAATTCAAACATTTGAATTTCCATTTGAGTGAAGTGGAAATTCAAAACTGTTGAATTTCCATTTGAGTGAAGTGGAAATTCAAAAACATTTGAATTTCCATTTGAGTGAAGTGGAAATTCAAAACTGTTGAATTTCCATTTGAGTGAAGTGGAAATTCAAAAACATGTTGAATTTCCATTTGAGTGAAGTGGAAATTCAAAAACTGTTGAATTTCCATTTGAGTGAAGTGGAAATTCAAAACATGTTGAATTTCCATTTGAGTGAAGTGGAAATTCAAAAACATTTGAATTTCCATTTGAGTGAAGTGGAAATTCAAAACTGTTGAATTTCCATTTGAGTGAAGTGGAAATTCAAAACGGTTGAATTTCCATTTGAGTGAAGTGGAAATTCAAAAACATTTGAATTTCCATTTGAGGGAAGTGGAAATTCAAAACATTTGAATTTCCATTTGAGTGAAGTGGAAATTCAAAAACATGTTGAATTTCCATTTGAGTGAAGTGGAAATTCAAAAACTGTTGAATTTCCATTTGAGTGAAGTGGAAATTCAAAAACATTTGAATTTCCATTTGAGGAAGTGGAAATTCAAAACATTTGAATTTCCATTTGAGTGAAGTGGAAATTCAAAACATTTGAATTTCCATTTGAGTGAAGTGGAAATTCAAAACATTTGAATTTCCATTTGAGTGAAGTGGAAATTCAAAACTGTTGAATTTCCATTTGAGTGAAGTGGAAATTCAAAACATTTGAATTTCCATTTGAGTGAAGTGGAAATTCAAAACTGTTGAATTTCCATTTGAGTGAAGTGGAAATTCAAAACATGTTGAATTTCCATTTGAGTGAAGTGGAAATTCAAAACTTTGAATTTCCATTTGAGGAAGTGGAAATTCAAAAACATGTTGAATTTCCATTTGAGGAAGTGGAAATTCAAAAACATGTTGAATTTCCATTTGAGTGAAGTGGAAATTCAAAACATGTTGAATTTCCATTTGAGTGAAGTGGAAATTCAAAACATTTGAATTTCCATTTGAGTGAAGTGGAAATTCAAAACTGTTGAATTTCCATTTGAGGAAGTGGAAATTCAAAACATTTGAATTTCCATTTGAGGAAGTGGAAATTCAAAAAACTGTTGAATTTCCATTTGAGTGAAGTGGAAATTCAAAACATTTGAATTTCCATTTGAGGAAGTGGAAATTCAAAACATGTTGAATTTCCATTTGAGTGAAGTGGAAATTCAAAACATTTGAATTTCCATTTGAGTGAAGTGGAAATTCAAAAACATGTTGAATTTCCATTTGAGTGAAGTGGAAATTCAAAAACTGTTGAATTTCCATTTGAGTGAAGTGGAAATTCAAAACATGTTGAATTTCCATTTGAGTGAAGTGGAAATTCAAAACATTTGAATTTCCATTTGAGTGAAGTGGAAATTCAAAACTGTTGAATTTCCATTTGAGTGAAGTGGAAATTCAAAACTGTTGAATTTCCATTTGAGTGAAGTGGAAATTCAAAACATGTTGAATTTCCATTTGAGTGAAGTGGAAATTCAAAACATGTTGAATTTCCATTTGAGGAAGTGGAAATTCAAAACATTTGAATTTCCATTTGAGTGAAGTGGAAATTCAAAACTGTTGAATTTCCATTTGAGTGAAGTGGAAATTCAAAACTGTTGAATTTCCATTTGAGTGAAGTGGAAATTCAAAACATGTTGAATTTCCATTTGAGTGAAGTGGAAATTCAAAACATGTTGAATTTCCATTTGAGTGAAGTGGAAATTCAAAACATGTTGAATTTCCATTTGAGTGAAGTGGAAATTCAAAACTGTTGAATTTCCATTTGAGTGAAGTGGAAATTCAAAACATTTGAATTTCCATTTAGTGAAGTGGAAATTCAAAAACTGTTGAATTTCCATTTGAGTGAAGTGGAAATTCAAAACATTTGAATTTCCATTTGAGTGAAGTGGAAATTCAAAACATGTTGAATTTCCATTTGAGTGAAGTGGAAATTCAAAACTGTTGAATTTCCATTTGAGTGAAGTGGAAATTCAAAACTGTTGAATTTCCATTTGAGTGAAGTGGAAATTCAAAACTTTGAATTTCCATTTGAGTGAAGTGGAAATTCAAACATTTGAATTTCCATTTGAGGAAGTGGAAATTCAAAACTGTTGAATTTCCATTTGAGTGAAGTGGAAATTCAAAACTGTTGAATTTCCATTTGAGTGAAGTGGAAATTCAAAACTGTTGAATTTCCATTTGAGTGAAGTGGAAATTCAAAAACTGTTGAATTTCCATTTGAGTGAAGTGGAAATTCAAAACACTGTTGAATTTCCATTTGAGTGAAGTGGAAATTCAAAACATGTTGAATTTCCATTTGAGGAAGTGGAAATTCAAAACTGTTGAATTTCCATTTGAGTGAAGTGAAATTCAAAACATTTGAATTTCCATTTGAGGAAGTGGAAATTCAAAACATGTTGAATTTCCATTTGAGGGAAGTGAACACCAGAAACATGAATTTCCATTTGAGTGAAGCGGAAATTCAAAACCATGTTGAATTTCCATTTGAGGAAGCGGAAATCAAAAAACCGTTGAATTTCCATTTGAAATTCAAAACCATTTGAGCGAAGTTTTGTAACCAGAACATTTGAATTTCCATTTGAGTGAAAAGTGGAAATTCAAAAACATTTGAATTTCCATTTGAGTGAAGCGGAAATTCAGAACATGTTGAATTTCCATTTGAGGCGAAGTGGAAATTCAAAAACTGTTGAATTTCCATTTGAGTGAAGCGGAAATTCAGAAACATTTGAATTTCCATTTGATATGAAGCGGGAAATTCAGAAACATCATCTGAATTTCCATTTGAGTGAAGCTTTTGAAATTCAGAAATACATGTTGAATTTCCATTTGAGTGAAGTGAAATTCAGAACATGTTGAATTTCCATTTGAGTGAAGTGGAAATTCAAAACATGTTGAATTTCCATTTGAGTGAAGTGGAAATTCAAAACATGTTGAATTTCCATTTGAGTGAAGTGGAAATTCAGAACATGTTGAATTTCCATTTGAGTGAAGCGGAAATTCAAAACCATGTTGAATTTCCATTTGAGTGAAGTGGAAATTCAAAAACATTTGAATTTCCATTTGAGTGAAGTGGAAATTCGCAACCTGTTGAATTTCCATTTGAGTGGAAGTGGGAAATTCAAAAACATGTTGAATTTCCATTTGAGTGAAGTGGAAATTCAAAAACATGTTGAATTTCCATTTGAGTGAAGCGGAAATTCAAAAAACATTTGAATTTCCATTTGAGTGAAGTGGAAATTCAAAAACTGTTGAATTTCCATTTGATATGAAGTGGAAATTCAAAAACATTTGAATTTCCATTTGAGTGAAGTGGAAATTCAAAAACATTTGAATTTCCATTTGAGTGAAGTGGAAATTCAAAAACATTTGAATTTCCATTTGAGTGAAGTGGAAATTCAAAAACATGTTGAATTTCCATTTGAGTGAAGTGGAAATTCAAAACACGTTGAATTTCCATTTGAGTGAAGCGGAAATTCAAAACATGTTGAATTTCCATTTGAGGAAGTGGAAATTCAAAAAACATGTTGAATTTCCATTTGAGTGAAGTGGAAATTCAGAACACTTGAATTCCATTTGAGTGAAGCGGAAATTCAAAACACTGTTGAATTTCCATTTGATATGAAGTGGAAATTCAAAAACATGTTGAATTTCCATTTGAGTGAAGTGGAAATTCAAAACTGTTGAATTTCCATTTGAGTGAAGTGGAAATTCAAAACATGTTGAATTTCCATTTGAGCGAAGCGGAAATTCAAAAACATGTTGAATTTCCATTTGAGTGAAGTGGAAATTCAAAACTGTTGAATTTCCATTTGAGTGAAGTGGAAATTCAAAAACATTTGAATTTCCATTTGAGGAAGTGGAAATTCAAAACATTTGAATTTCCATTTGAGTGAAGTGGAAATTAAAACTATGTTGAATTTCCATTTGAGGAAGTGGAAATTCAAAACTGTTGAATTTCCATTTGAGTGAAGTGGAAATTCAAAACATGTTGAATTTCCATTTGAGGAAGTGGAAATTCAGAACATTTGAATTTCCATTTGAGTGAAGTGGAAATTCAAAACTGTTGAATTTCCATTTGAGTGAAGTGGAAATTCAAAAAACATGTTGAATTTCCATTTAGTGAAGTGGAAATTCAAACCGTTGAATTTCCATTTGAGGAAGTGGAAATTCAAAACATTTGAATTTCCATTTGAGTGAAGTGGAAATTCAAAAACATTTGAATTTCCATTTGAGTGAAGTGGAAATTCAAAACATGTTGAATTTCCATTTGAGTGAAGTGGAAATTCAAAACATTTGAATTTCCATTTGAGTGAAGTGGAAATTCAAAAAACATTTGAATTTCCATTTGAGGAAGTGGAAATTCAAAACATTTGAATTTCCATTTGAGTGAAGTGGAAATTCAAAACTGTTGAATTTCCATTTGAGTGAAGTGGAAATTCAAACATGTTGAATTTCCATTTGAGGAAGTGGAAATTCAAAAAACTGTTGAATTTCCATTTGAGGTGAAGTGGAAATTCAAAACATTTGAATTTCCATTTGAGTGAAGTGGAAATTCAAAACATGTTGAATTTCCATTTGAGTGAAGTGGAAATTCAAAACATGTTGAATTTCCATTTGAGTGAAGTGGAAATTCAAAACTGTTGAATTTCCATTTGAGTGAAGTGGAAATTCAAAACATGTTGAATTTCCATTTGAGGAAGTGGAAATTCAAAAACTGTTGAATTTCCATTTGAGGAAGTGGAAATTCAAAAACTGTTGAATTTCCATTTGAGTGAAGTGGAAATTCAAAACATTTGAATTTCCATTTGAGTGAAGTGGAAATTCAAAACTGTTGAATTTCCATTTGAGTGAAGTGGAAATTCAAAACTGTTGAATTTCCATTTGAGTGAAGTGGAAATTCAAAAACTGTTGAATTTCCATTTGAGTGAAGTGGAAATTCAAAACATTTGAATTTCCATTTGAGTGAAGTGGAAATTCAAAACTGTTGAATTTCCATTTGAGTGAAGTGGAAATTCAAAAACATTTGAATTTCCATTTGAGTGAAGTGGAAATTCAAAAACTGTTGAATTTCCATTTGAGTGAAGTGGAAATTCAAAACATTTGAATTTCCATTTGAGTGAAGTGGAAATTCAAAACTGTTGAATTTCCATTTGAGTGAAGTGGAAATTCAAAACATTTGAATTTCCATTTGAGTGAAGTGGAAATTCAAAACATGTTGAATTTCCATTTGAGTGAAGTGGAAATTCAAAACATGTTGAATTTCCATTTGAGGAAGTGGAAATTCAAAACTGTTGAATTTCCATTTGAGTGAAGTGGAAATTCAAAACATTTGAATTTCCATTTGAGTGAAGTGGAAATTCAAAACATTTGAATTTCCATTTGAGTGAAGTGGAAATTCAAAACTGTTGAATTTCCATTTGAGTGAAGTGGAAATTCAAAAACATTTGAATTTCCATTTGAGTGAAGCGGAAATTCAAAAACATGTTGAATTTCCATTTGAGTGAAGTGGAAATTCAAAACATTTGAATTTCCATTTGAGTGAAGTGGAAATTCAGAACATTTGAATTTCCATTTGAGGAAGTGGAAATTCAAAACTGTTGAATTTCCATTTGAGGTGAAGTGGAAATTCAAAACATTTGAATTTCCATTTGAGTGAAGTGGAAATTCAAAACATTTGAATTTCCATTTGAGGTGAAGTGGAAATTCAAAACATTTGAATTTCCATTTGAGGAAGTGGAAATTCAAAACAACTGTTGAATTTCCATTTGAGTGAAGTGGAAATTCAAAACATGTTGAATTTCCATTTGAGTGAAGTGGAAATTCAAAACATTTGAATTTCCATTTGAGGCGAAGTGGAAATTCAAAACATTTGAATTTCCATTTGAGGAAGTGGAAATTCAAAACATTTGAATTTCCATTTGAGTGAAGTGGAAATTCAAAACATTTGAATTTCCATTTGAGTGAAGTGGAAATTCAAAAACATTTGAATTTCCATTTGAGTGAAGTGGAAATTCAAAACATTTGAATTTCCATTTGAGTGAAGTGGAAATTCAAAACTGTTGAATTTCCATTTGAGTGAAGTGGAAATTCAAAAACATTTGAATTTCCATTTGAGTGAAGTGGAAATTCAAAACTGTTGAATTTCCATTTGAGTGAAGTGGAAATTCAAAAACATGTTGAATTTCCATTTGAGTGAAGTGGAAATTCAAAACTGTTGAATTTCCATTTGAGTGAAGTGGAAATTCAAAACTGTTGAATTTCCATTTGAGTGAAGTGGAAATTCAAACATTTGAATTTCCATTTGAGTGAAGTGGAAATTCAAAACTGTTGAATTTCCATTTGAGTGAAGTGGAAATTCAAAAACATTTGAATTTCCATTTGAGTGAAGTGGAAATTCAAAACATTTGAATTTCCATTTGAGTGAAGTGGAAATTCAAAAACTGTTGAATTTCCATTTGAGTGAAGTGGAAATTCAAAACATTTTGAATTTCCATTTGAGGAAGTGGAAATTCAAAAAACATTTGAATTTCCATTTGAGTGAAGTGGAAATTCAAAACATTTGAATTTCCATTTGAGGAAGTGGAAATTCAAAACGGTTGAATTTCCATTTGAGTGAAGTGGAAATTCAAAACTGTTGAATTTCCATTTGAGTGAAGTGGAAATTCAAAACATTTGAATTTCCATTTGAGTGAAGTGGAAATTCAAAAACTGTTGAATTTCCATTTGAGTGAAGTGGAAATTCAAAAACTGTTGAATTTCCATTTGAGTGAAGTGGAAATTCAAAAACTGTTGAATTTCCATTTGAGTGAAGTGGAAATTCAAAACATTTGAATTTCCATTTGAGTGAAGTGGAAATTCAAAAACATTTGAATTTCCATTTGAGTGAAGTGGAAATTCAAAAACTGTTGAATTTCCATTTGAGTGAAGTGGAAATTCAAAAACTGTTGAATTTCCATTTGAGTGAAGTGGAAATTCAAAAACTGTTGAATTTCCATTTGAGGAAGTGGAAATTCAAAACATTTGAATTTCCATTTGAGTGAAGTGGAAATTAAAACATGTTGAATTTCCATTTGAGTGAAGTGGAAATTCAAAACATTTGAATTTCCATTTGAGTGAAGTGGAAATTCAAAACATTTGAATTTCCATTTGAGTGAAGTGGAAATTCAAAACTGTTGAATTTCCATTTGAGTGAAGTGGAAATTCAAAAACATTTGAATTTCCATTTGAGTGAAGTGGAAATTCAAAACATTTGAATTTCCATTTGAGTGAAGTGGAAATTCAAAAACTGTTGAATTTCCATTTGAGTGAAGTGGAAATTCAAAACATTTGAATTTCCATTTGAGTGAAGTGGAAATTCAAAACATTTGAATTTCCATTTGAGTGAAGTGGAAATTCAAAACATTTGAATTTCCATTTGAGTGAAGTGGAAATTCAAAAACTGTTGAATTTCCATTTGAGTGAAGTGGAAATTCAAAAACTGTTGAATTTCCATTTGAGTGAAGTGGAAATTCAAAACATTTGAATTTCCATTTGAGTGAAGTGGAAATTCAAAACATTTGAATTTCCATTTGAGTGAAGTGGAAATTCAAAAACTGTTGAATTTCCATTTGAGTGAAGTGGAAATTCAAAACTGTTGAATTTCCATTTGAGTGAAGTGGAAATTCAAAAACTGTTGAATTTCCATTTGAGTGAAGTGGAAATTCAAAAACATTTGAATTTCCATTTGAGTGAAGTGGAAATTCAAAACATTTGAATTTCCATTTGAGTGAAGTGGAAATTCAAAAACATTTGAATTTCCATTTGAGTGAAGTGGAAATTCAAAAACATTTGAATTTCCATTTGAGTGAAGTGGAAATTCAAAACATTTGAATTTCCATTTGAGTGAAGTGGAAATTCAAAAACTGTTGAATTTCCATTTGAGTGAAGTGGAAATTCAAAAACGGTTGAATTTCCATTTGAGTGAAGTGGAAATTCAAAACATTTGAATTTCCATTTGAGTGAAGTGGAAATTCAAAACATTTGAATTTCCATTTGAGTGAAGTGGAAATTCAAAACATTTGAATTTCCATTTGAGTGAAGTGGAAATTCAAAACATTTGAATTTCCATTTGAGTGAAGTGGAAATTCAAAACTGTTGAATTTCCATTTGAGTGAAGTGGAAATTCAAAAACATTTGAATTTCCATTTGAGTGAAGTGGAAATTCAAAAACATTTGAATTTCCATTTGAGTGAAGTGGAAATTCAAAAACATTTGAATTTCCATTTGAGTGAAGTGGAAATTCAAAAACTGTTGAATTTCCATTTGAGTGAAGTGGAAATTCAAAAATATTTGAATTTCCATTTGAGTGAAGTGGAAATTCAAAAACATGTTGAATTTCATTTGAGGAAGTGGAAATTCAAAACATTTGAATTTCCATTTGAGTGAAGTGGAAATTCAGAAACATGTTGAATTTCCATTTGAGTGAAGTGGAAATTGCAAACATTTGAATTTCCATTTGAGTGAAGTGGAAATTCAGAATACGTTGAATTTCCATTTGAGTGAAGTGGAAATTAAAACCATTTGAATTTCCATTTGAGGAAGTGGGTAAATTCAAAACATGTTGAATTTCCATTTGAGTGAAGTGGAAATTCAAAAACTGTTGAATTTCCATTTGAGTGAAGTGGAAATTCAAAAACTGTTGAATTTCCATTTGAGTGAAGTGGAAATTCAAAACATTTGAATTTCCATTTGAGTGAAGTGGAAATTCAAAAACATTTGAATTTCCATTTGAGTGAAGTGGAAATTCAAAACATTTGAATTTCCATTTGAGTGAAGTGGAAATTCAAAAACTGTTGAATTTCCATTTGAGTGAAGTGGAAATTCAAAAACATTTGAATTTCCATTTGAGTGAAGTGGAAATTCAAAAACATTTGAATTTCCATTTGAGTGAAGTGGAAATTCAAAAACTGTTGAATTTCCATTTGAGTGAAGTGGAAATTCAAAAACATTTGAATTTCCATTTGAGTGAAGTGGAAATTCAAAACATGTTGAATTTCCATTTGAGTGAAGTGGAAATTCAAAACATTTGAATTTCCATTTGAGTGAAGTGGAAATTCAAAACATGTTGAATTTCCATTTGAGTGAAGTGGAAATTCAAAACATTTGAATTTCCATTTGAGTGAAGTGGAAATTCAAAAACATTTGAATTTCCATTTGAGTGAAGTGGAAATTCAAAAACTGTTGAATTTCCATTTGAGTGAAGTGGAAATTCAAAAACATTTGAATTTCCATTTGAGTGAAGTGGAAATTCAAAACTGTTGAATTTCCATTTGAGTGAAGTGGAAATTCAAAAACATTTGAATTTCCATTTGAGTGAAGTGGAAATTCAGAACATTTGAATTTCCATTTGAGTGAAGTGGAAATTCAAAACTGTTGAATTTCCATTTGAGTGAAGTGGAAATTCAAAACATTTGAATTTCCATTTGAGTGAAGTGGAAATTCAAAAACATGTTGAATTTCCATTTGAGTGAAGTGGAAATTCAAAACATGTTGAATTTCCATTTGAGTGAAGTGGAAATTCAAAACATTTGAATTTCCATTTGAGTGAAGTGGAAATTCAAAAACATTTGAATTTCCATTTGAGTGAAGTGGAAATTCAAAAACATGTTGAATTTCCATTTGAGTGAAGTGGAAATTCAAAAACATTTTGAATTTCCATTTGAGTGAAGTGGAAATTCAAAAACATTTGAATTTCCATTTGAGTGAAGTGGAAATTCAAAACATGTTGAATTTCCATTTGAGTGAAGTGGAAATTCAAAACATGTTGAATTTCCATTTGAGTGAAGTGGAAATTCAAAAACATTTGAATTTCCATTTGAGTGAAGTGGAAATTCAAAACATTTGAATTTCCATTTGAGTGAAGTGGAAATTCAAAAACTGTTGAATTTCCATTTGAGTGAAGTGGAAATTCAAAACATTTGAATTTCCATTTGAGTGAAGTGGAAATTCAAAACATTTGAATTTCCATTTGAGTGAAGTGGAAATTCAAAACATGTTGAATTTCCATTTGAGTGAAGTGGAAATTCAAAACATGTTGAATTTCCATTTGAGTGAAGTGGAAATTCAAAACATGTTGAATTTCCATTTGAGTGAAGTGGAAATTCAAAAACATGTTGAATTTCCATTTGAGTGAAGTGGAAATTCAAAACATTTGAATTTCCATTTGAGTGAAGTGGAAATTCAAAACATTTGAATTTCCATTTGAGTGAAGTGGAAATTCAAAACATGTTGAATTTCCATTTGAGTGAAGTGGAAATTCAAAACATGTTGAATTTCCATTTGAGTGAAGTGGAAATTCAAAACATTTGAATTTCCATTTGAGTGAAGTGGAAATTCAAAACATGTTGAATTTCCATTTGAGTGAAGTGGAAATTCAAAACATTTGAATTTCCATTTGAGTGAAGTGGAAATTCAAAAACTGTTGAATTTCCATTTGAGTGAAGGCGGAAATTCAAAAACATTTGAATTTCCATTTGAGTGAAGTGGAAATTCAAAAACGGTTGAATTTGTGAAGTGGAAATTCAAAAACATTTGAATTTCCATTTGAGTGAAGTGGAAAATTCAAAAACATGTTGAATTTCCATTTGAGGTGAAGTGGAAATTCAAAAACATTTGAATTTCCATTTGAGTGAAGTGGAAATTCAAAACACCGTTGAATTTCCATTTGAGGAAGTGGAAAATTCAAAACTGTTGAATTTATTCATAGTGGAACCAAACATTTGAATTTCCATTTGAGTGAAGCGGAAATTCAAAAACATTTTGAATTTCCATTTGATGCGAAGCGGAAATTCAAAACGGTTGAATTTCCATTTGAGTGAAGTGGAAATTCAAAAACTGTTGAATTTCCATTTGAGTGAAGCGGAAATTCAAAACATTTGAATTTCCATTTGAGTGAAGTGGAAATTCAAAACATATTTGAAATTTCAGAACATTTGAAAGTGGAAATTCAGAACATTTGAATTTCCATTTGAGTGAAGTGGAAATTCAGAACATTTGAATTTCCATTTGAGTGAAGTGGAAATTCAGAACATTTGAATTTCCATTTGAGTGAAGTGGAAATTCAAAACTGTTGAATTTCCATTTGAGTGAAGTGGAAATTCAGAACATTTGAATTTCCATTTGAGTGAAGTGGAAATTCAAAACTGTTGAATTTCCATTTGAGTGAAGTGGAAATTCAAAACATTTGAATTTCCATTTGAGTGAAGTGGAAATTCAAAACTGTTGAATTTCCATTTGAGTGAAGTGGAAATTCAAAACTGTTGAATTTCCATTTGAGTGAAGTGGAAATTCAAAACTGTTGAATTTCCATTTGAGTGAAGTGGAAATTCAAAACTATTTGAATTTCCATTTGAGTGAAGTGGAAATTCAAAACTGTTGAATTTCCATTTGAGGAAGTGGAAATTCAGAACATTTGAATTTCCATTTGAGTGAAGTGGAAATTCAAAACTGTTGAATTTCCATTTGAGTGAAGTGGAAATTCAGAACATTTGAATTTCCATTTGAGTGAAGTGGAAATTCAAAACTGTTGAATTTCCATTTGAGTGAAGTGGAAATTCAAAACATTTGAATTTCCATTTGAGTGAAGTGGAAATTCAGAACATTTGAATTTCCATTTGAGTGAAGTGGAAATTCAAAAACTGTTGAATTTCCATTTGAGTGAAGTGGAAATTCAGAACATTTGAATTTCCATTTGAGTGAAGTGGAAATTCAAAACTGTTGAATTTCCATTTGAGTGAAGTGGAAATTCAGAACATTTGAATTTCCATTTGAGTGAAGTGGAAATTCAAAACATTTGAATTTCCATTTGAGTGAAGTGGAAATTCAAAACTGTTGAATTTCCATTTGAGTGAAGTGGAAATTCAGAACATTTGAATTTCCATTTGAGTGAAGTGGAAATTCAAAACTGTTGAATTTCCATTTGAGTGAAGTGGAAATTCAGAACATTTGAATTTCCATTTGAGTGAAGTGGAAATTCAAAACTGTTGAATTTCCATTTGAGTGAAGTGGAAATTCAGAACATTTGAATTTCCATTTGAGTGAAGTGGAAATTCAGAACATTTGAATTTCCATTTGAGTGAAGTGGAAATTCAAAACTGTTGAATTTCCATTTGAGTGAAGTGGAAATTCAGAACATTTGAATTTCTATTTGAGTGAAGTGGAAATTCAAAACTGTTGAATTTCCATTTGAGTGAAGTGGAAATTCAAAACATTTGAATTTCCATTTGAGTGAAGTGGAAATTCAAAACTGTTGAATTTCCATTTGAGTGAAGTGGAAATTCAAAACTGTTGAATTTCCATTTGAGTGAAGTGGAAATTCAAAACTGTTTGATTTCCATTTGAGTGAAGTGGAAATTCAGAACATTTGAATTTCCATTTGAGTGAAGTGGAAATTCAAAACTGTTGAATTTCCATTCGAGTGAAGTGGAAATTCAAAACTGTTGAATTTCCATTTGAGTGAAGTGGAAATTCAGAACATTTGAATTTCCATTTGAGTGAAGTGGAAATTCAAAACTGTTGAATTTCCATTTGAGTGAAGTGGAAATTCAAAACATTTGAATTTCCATTTGAGTGAAGTGGAAATTCAGAACATTTGAATTTCCATTTGAGTGAAGTGGAAATTCAAAACTGTTGAATTTCCATTTGAGTGAAGTGGAAATTCAAAACTGTTGAATTTCCATTTGAGTGAAGTGGAAATTCAGAACATTTGAATTTCCATTTGAGTGAAGTGGAAATTCAAAAACTGTTGAATTTCCATTTGAGTGAAGTGGAAATTCAAAACTGTTGAATTTCCATTCGAGTGAAGTGGAAATTCAAAACTGTTGAATTTCCATTTGAGTGAAGTGGAAATTCAAAACATTTGAATTTCCATTTGAGTGAAGTGGAAATTCAGAACATTTGAATTTCCATTTGAGTGAAGTGGAAATTCAAAACTGTTGAATTTCCATTTGAGTGAAGTGGAAATTCAAAACTGTTGAATTTCCATTTGAGTGAAGTGGAAATTCAGAACATTTGAATTTCCATTTGAGTGAAGTGGAAATTCAAAACTTTGAATTTCCATTTGAGTGAAGTGGAAATTCAAAACTGTTGAATTTCCATTCGAGTGAAGTGGAAATTCAAAACTGTTGAATTTCCATTTGAGTGAAGTGGAAATTCAAAACTGTTGAATTTCCATTCGAGTGAAGTGGAAATTCAAAAACTGTTGAATTTCCATTTGAGTGAAGTGGAAATTCAAAAACTGTTGAATTTCCATTCGAGTGAAGTGGAAATTCAAAACTGTTGAATTTCCATTTGAGTGAAGTGGAAATTCAGAACATTTGAATTTCCATTTGAGTGAAGTGGAAATTCAAAACTGTTGAATTTCCATTTGAGTGAAGTGGAAATTCAGAACATTTGAATTTCCATTTGAGTGAAGTGGAAATTCAAAACTGTTGAATTTCCATTCGAGTGAAGTGGAAATTCAAAACTGTTGAATTTCCATTTGAGTGAAGTGGAAATTCAGAACATTTGAATTTCCATTTGAGTGAAGTGGAAATTCAAAACTGTTGAATTTCCATTTGAGTGAAGTGGAAATTCAAAACATTTGAATTTCCATTTGAGTGAAGTGGAAATTCAGAACATTTGAATTTCCATTTGAGTGAAGTGGAAATTCAAAACTGTTGAATTTCCATTTGAGTGAAGTGGAAATTCAAAACTGTTGAATTTCCATTTGAGTGAAGTGGAAATTCAGAACATTTGAATTTCCATTTGAGTGAAGTGGAAATTCAAAACTGTTGAATTTCCATTTGAGTGAAGTGGAAATTCAAAACTGTTGAATTTCCATTTGAGTGAAGTGGAAATTCAAAACTGTTGAATTTCCATTTGAGTGAAGTGGAAATTCAAAACTGTTGAATTTCCATTTGAGTGAAGTGGAAATTCAAAACATTTGAATTTCCATTTGAGTGAAGTGGAAATTCAAAAACTGTTGAATTTCCATTTGAGTGAAGTGGAAATTCAAAACTGTTGAATTTCCATTCGAGTGAAGTGGAAATTCAAAACTGTTGAATTTCCATTTGAGTGAAGTGGAAATTCAAAACTGTTGAATTTCCATTCGAGTGAAGTGGAAATTCAAAACTGTTGAATTTCCATTTGAGTGAAGTGGAAATTCAAAACTGTTGAATTTCCATTTGAGTGAAGTGGAAATTCAAAAACTGTTGAATTTCCATTTGAGTGAAGTGGAAATTCAAAACATTTGAATTTCCATTTGAGTGAAGTGGAAATTCAAAAACTGTTGAATTTCCATTTGAGTGAAGTGGAAATTCAAAAACGGTTGAATTTCCATTTGAGTGAAGTGGAAATTCAAAACATTTGAATTTCCATTTGAGTGAAGTGGAAATTCAAAACATTTGAATTTCCATTTGAGTGAAGTGGAAATTCAAAAACGGTTGAATTTCCATTTGAGTGAAGTGGAAATTCAAAACATTTGAATTTCCATTTGAGTGAAGTGGAAATTCAAAACATTTGAATTTCCATTTGAGTGAAGTGGAAATTCAAAAACTGTTGAATTTCCATTTGAGTGAAGTGGAAATTCAAAAACTTTGAATTTCCATTTGAGTGAAGTGGAAATTCAAAAACATGTTGAATTTTCCATTTGAGTGAAGTGGAAATTCAGAACATTTGAATTTCCATTTGAGTGAAGTGGAAATTCAAAACTGTTGAATTTCCATTTGAGTGAAGTGGAAATTCAAAACATTTGAATTTCCATTTGAGTGAAGTGGAAATTCAAAACATTTGAATTTCCATTTGAGTGAAGTGGAAATTCAAAACATTTGAATTTCCATTTGAGTGAAGTGGAAATTCAAAAACTGTTGAATTTCCATTTGAGTGAAGTGGAAATTCAAAACATTTGAATTTCCATTTGAGTGAAGTGGAAATTCAAAAACTGTTGAATTTCCATTTGAGTGAAGTGGAAATTCAGAACATTTGAATTTCCATTTGAGTGAAGTGGAAATTCAAAACTGTTGAATTTCCATTTGAGTGAAGTGGAAATTCAAAACTGTTGAATTTCCATTTGAGTGAAGTGGAAATTCAAAACTGTTGAATTTCCATTTGAGTGAAGTGGAAATTCAAAACTGTTGAATTTCCATTTGATGAAGTGGAAATTCAGAACATTTGAATTTCCATTTGAGTGAAGTGGAAATTCAAAAACTGTTGAATTTCCATTTGAGTGAAGTGGAAATTCAAAACATTTGAATTTCCATTTGAGTGAAGTGGAAATTCAAAACATTTGAATTTCCATTTGAGTGAAGTGGAAATTCAAAACATTTGAATTTCCATTTGAGTGAAGTGGAAATTCAAAAACTGTTGAATTTCCATTTGAGTGAAGTGGAAATTCAAAACTGTTGAATTTCCATTTGAGTGAAGTGGAAATTCAAAAACTGTTGAATTTCCATTTGAGTGAAGTGGAAATTCAGAACATTTGAATTTCCATTTGAGTGAAGTGGAAATTCAAAAACTGTTGAATTTCCATTTGAGTGAAGTGGAAATTCAAAACATTTGAATTTCCATTTGAGTGAAGTGGAAATTCAAAACATTTGAATTTCCATTTGAGTGAAGTGGAAATTCAAAAACTGTTGAATTTCCATTTGAGTGAAGTGGAAATTCAAAAACGGTTGAATTTCCATTTGAGTGAAGTGGAAATTCAAAAACTGTTGAATTTCCATTTGAGTGAAGTGGAAATTCAAAAACTGTTGAATTTCCATTTGAGTGAAGTGGAAATTCAAAAACTGTTGAATTTCCATTTGAGTGAAGTGGAAATTCAAAAACTGTTGAATTTCCATTCTTTCTAGTGAATAATAATAATGAAAACTCAGCTAACATATTCAATTTGTTCAAATCAAAAGGGAGTCGAACAACACTACGGCCTGCAATGCTGTTCAACTTGTGCTCGAGCGTTAAAGGTGATTCAAAAAATTAGAAAAAGTTCAGAAAAACAACCCGATTACAGACTGTTGAAAGAATGCAAATGAAAAACTGCCCTCAGCAACAATGCGACGTCCGACGGAGACCAAAAACTCGAATTTGCATGTAAGTTGATCAGTGTGGAGAAACGAAAATTTCATTGCTTTTTTTTGAAGATATTGTGTGCATATGCGAGGATCGGCGATGGGAATGGACATTGCGAAGAAAAGAACGGTAGGTGTCTCAGCTCATTATTGTGCTTTTGATAAGCTTATTTCCAGGTAAGAAGGCCTATGGAAGCCAAAACAAAGAAACAATTACATCAGGACGTTCGAAAAGCACAACAAAAGCCAGATGAGTCAGTGAAAGCTACTGCGATTCCATTAGCAGCGACGAAATCCAAAAAAAGAGCGATCATTAACCTCGAAAATGTTGGTGATGAAGAAACAACGGCTTGGTTGTAGTATCACCGGCCAAAAAAATAACACCGGCCGAAATAAAACCGGCCGAAATATCACCGGCCGAATAGCTTCCGAACAATATCACCGGCCGAACGCCGAAATAACCCCGGCCCAAAATTTCAATAAAATAACTTGAGATTTCCACTTAATAAGAGAGAGAACGCCACCATGACCTCAAGTGAAGCATTCAGTTTTACTATGAACACCACGGGATAGTTATCGATACTTTAACTACGTTTCAGCCAGTATTTCGGATTTTGGGCCGATCTTATTCCATCATTCGGCCGGCGATAAGTCTTCGGCCGGTGATATTTTAGCCGGTCTTAATTTGGAGTTCGGCCGGTGATAATGTTTTGGCCGGTGATATTTCGGCCGGTTTTATTTCGGCCGGTGATAATTTTTTTGGCCGGTGATACTACAACCCAGCCGAAACAACAGTTTCGGTAAATATATTTTAAAGCAGAACTCTGAGAATATTTATGTATTTAGATAGATCACGGTACCATAACCGTCGCGGTGGACACGGAAAAGTTCCGATTGAAGCCAGGAGAGACAAGACAAGTCCAAATGGAGTGGCCCAAGTACCGGAGTACATGGGAACTCCCAATACGTCACTACGCGCCAAGAAACCAAGGAAATGTGAGCCCTGAATGGATTGTGACGTAAAGATCCACCAACATTCATCTACAGCTCCAATGATGGATAACCAAATGAATTTTGTGTTTCGTGTTCCTAAATAAAGAATGAGTTTGGTAAAAATATCAGGTGTTTAATTTCTAAACAGATAAGAAACTGATGATCTTGCAGTTAAATGTTTGTAATGATTTTTCATCAAAATTACCTCCATACAATGACATTAATGTTGACAAAGGATAAAGACTACCGTAACTCGGTAGAATTGAGTGCAGGTTTCAGAATTCTGGTCCGATTCGATTCAGCATATTGGCCCTGTTCAGATATTCATCAGTTTCTGAATATTGTAAGGGATACGGTATACCTTAGAGGGTAATCCACATATCAATGACGACCGTCACCCGGTGACGTCACTGGTCTCTGTGCTTTCCTGGGAGAGGCTCTCCGAAAGATGACATCATCTCTTCCCGTCTCCAACGGAGCATACAGTCTCTCACCGAAAGGTAAAGGGAACATAGTCCAACTCGTCATCCTTGACTTTGTCCCGGATAGAGGATGAGCAAGACAAGTCTGCGTTTCCAGATATCTCTACAGTCTATCAAAATTAAATGAAGATTCTTTCAGGCTGATTCACCTGGCATAATTTAAATTATGTTTAAACGCTTTGGTATGTTATTGAAATACTGAAAAGAGACATATGAAAATTGAAGTTGAATGTCCACTCTCACAGCTGCGACTGACCACAGTGAAAGCATATAATTTTCTCAGGCACGTTTGTTGAATATATTTCATCAGGATCTTGTTCTGGTTGCTTAATATAATAGTTTATAATTCTGACAATAATGTTTTTCATTTTTCGAATGTTTTTCAGTCATCATCTGTTTTTTTAGTTTGTAGTAATTTAATTTTGGTTCCTTCAATCGAGTTTTCTTGAATATGATCCAAATTTTTCAGAAAAATAGTTTTTAAAACATTAAGCCTTCTCAACATTCGTAATCCAACTGCTTTTCAGAAATAAAATAGAAAATCTTACATGAAATTGCAATCGGGGCACGGTTTTGCCGCGCGGGGACCATTTCTCCCGTTTCGTTTCTTCCGTGAACACAGTTCTTCTGAAAACGTACGGTCTCGGGTTGAAACGGGGATTGCATGCATTTTGTGGTAAAATTCAGTGCAAAAAATAAAGCGCGCGCGGTTCAAATTTTTAAAATGCGACTTTTGCCTATTTCGTCATTTTTATCTCATTTTCAATACAAAAATCGATTTTTCCGACTAAAAACGGAAAATACAAGCCGTTCTTGTAATATTCACTAAAAAACTAAGAGGAAAAAAAATGCGAATTCCCGGAATTGCGCTCTAAAAAGTCCGAACTCACTGCTAGTGAAATGCAAAACATCGCCGTTGTCGACTGCGCCACGCAGCCAATCGTCTCGGCCGCCGCCTATCGATATATGAAACTCTATGCTTCCGACCTTTTTTGCTGTCAGAGGGCTCATAATCATATATTCAGAATGAATTCACAGAAAAATTGGGCGACCGCGCCGCCCCACACCTCGGCTCATCGGCGCGCATTCTCGCGCCGTGCCAATGATTATAGAGAAAGTTAGAAAGTTGAATCTATAATATTTTACTGTCTCCTCGACTCTTGGAAAGTGGGAGCAAATCCCGGTCTTTCCTAGATTCCAAAAATGATGTAGAACTCTGTGGTTCATACGATAAGCTCAGATGCAGATGCACCTTTTTGCATTATCAAGATAAAGTTCTTCGGAGGCCAGTCTTATCCATTTCCGTGTACCGACAGAATACGGGCTCGCGATAACCTTTCCAGAAAATCGCGCAACTCTGCGCCATCCTGCGCCATTCTGCGCATCACCTGTCGATTGGCTAATGCTCATCTCCGCGCACCTCTTGCTCATCTCTGCTGTAAATCGCGCCAAGCTGAGTTGGGGCAAATTGCCCAAATGAATGCGCGTTCGCCCTAGTACATGACGCGGTCGCCCGATCTCCGCGCAATAGTCGCAGAAATTTCTGTGAGAAGCTACTCTCTGGGGATTCTGAGTTGTCTAACGTATCCCTAGTACCCATTTTAGGAAAAAATGAACATTTTCAAAATCCAATGTTCCGGTCTCCTTCAAAACAAAATAGATAATTCTTTATTCAATTTTAAAATTATTCACGCGGTAAAGTTCACGAAAATCAGACAGTTAAACAATCGAAAATAGAAACGTGAACTTCCTATTCCACATTTTTCCAGTAATAGAAAACAAAAAGAAAGACGATTATTACTCGAACTATCGAACTCGAAAAAGTCAAAAAATGACGTACTACCCAGAATGCAAGATATGCTGGATCCGATCAAAAACAGTTGGGATCCATTTTGGACTCCGAACATGTGCCACGTGCACCAAGAACTTCCAGGTAATTCACAAATTTCCAAAAAAAAATCGTAGAAGAGAAAAAAAACCAGCTGATTTCAGTGTTCCCGAGAGTGGGCCACACAGAGGCCATAGAAGAAAATGAAGGGTGCCTACCCCAGCGTAGGTCACACTGAGCAAGTGCTCACTCCAGCACGAGTGGTAGGTGTCTCATTGCATATTAGTGTTTTTCATCAATCAAATTCCAGAAAAGAACGAAAAAACGAGGAAAGTCAAAAGCAGATTTGAGGAGACGAATCGAGGAGCTCGAGGAACAACTGAAATAACAAAACAATCCGATTCAGTCAAACCAGTGAAGTATGCAGTTCAGAACGACTTCTCGAAGAGAACGATAATGTTTTATTCACAAATAAATTAATTTTTAAAGTACAAGGTCGTAATTTAAATAAATAAACAAATATGTTTACTACTAACAGAAATACAAGAAACTTTTGAATTTCCGGTTAAAATAAAGTAGAACTTTCGAAACTGATGATCTTCCATTCAAAATAAAATGGAAATTCAGAAACTGTTGAATTTCCATTTGAATGAAGATGGATTTCGAATATTTTGAAGCGAAAGTTACTTCGGGATTCATTTTTTTTGAAAATTATTTGGTTTTAATGTTCATCTTTTCGTTACTTTCGGGTTTCACAAAGTTTTTCTTGAAATTCATACCGGATATCGAATTCCAGCGCGGAAAAGGCAAACGTTTCGTAAGAAATGTTTTCAAATTTGCCATGTATTTTGGCAAAAATTACACAGCTTCATGCCAAATTTAATTTTGCATGATAAAAAATGAAATATCACTTTTCGCGCGTTTTCTTTCCCATTCGCCTTTCATTTTTGTTGCCTTCAGCTTTTATTTGCGTAGAATCAGATATCCCGGTTTGAGAATCAATACATTTCAATAAAAAAAAATTAATAAACTGTTAAACTTTTTTTTTCTTTTTTTTTCCAGAAAACTGCTCTCCAATGACTTTCCAAACAAGTTTTAGCTGAAAATACATCACTCGCCAGTGTAAAAAGAATAAATGCGAGATTTAATTTGCTATTAGGGCTTCCATGAGGACGCAATTTTAAGCGGACCGACTTCATCCGTCCGCCGCCCGTCCGTCCGTTTTCGGTCAGCATCCGCAATTGCGCGTCGCGGTGTACATGCGTACAATGTAGAGCATTGTACGACATTCGTTTTCAATTATTTTTTATCAGATAATTGGAAATTTCAGTTCGTTTCAACGTTTAAAAGCCTCTTTCGATAAAAATTAGACCTTTTCAAGATCAAAACGAACTAAAATTGGCAATTATCTGATAAAAAATAATTGAAAACGAATGTCGTACGGTGCTCTACATGTACACCGCGACGCTTAATTGCGGATGCGGACCAAAACGGACGGACAGCGGACGGACGGACCAGCGGACAAACCGGACGGACGAATTCCTGTCCACAAGGAAGCCTTATTTGTAGGCTTTTCCATTTGTGTGAAGGTTTGCCCGCCCACTGTTGCCCGCACTGCCCGCCGTGCAATGTTGCGTAGCGGTGTTGACAGAAAAAATATGAGAAATTACGACAATTTCCAAAAAAAAATAGGAACAAACGTCCGATTTTCTCAAGGAAAGTGACAAAAACTCAGAGGATATTGAAGAATACACAACTAAAAATATTAATATAACATTATTTTGAACAATAATCAAAAAATTTTCCCCAGGTGACCGGAAAAGTGAATGTTCTCCTCGAAATCGAAATCGATAGGGTTTCCATTTGGGTGAAATTCCGAACTTTGGTATTATCGATTCATAAAAATCGCCGGAAAAGTTTCGCGTTGATTAGGATCCACCCATTTTTGCAGCTCCGCCCACTTTTTTCCCGAACTGTTTTCAAGTAAACTCAGTTTTTCAAAAAAAAAAAGTGGGCGGAGCTTCAAAAATGGGCGGAGCCTAATCAACGTGAAAATTCTCGGGCGATTTTTATGAATCGATAATAGTGAAAAATTCACCGTGAGACTGTGAGCTCCGTTAAGAGGGAAGAAAATCTAGAAAAATTCACGTGGACTGATTCCACATCATATATTATAAAAACGAAATTCCACGAAACAAAACAGTTCTCCTTCAAAATATTGATGAGTATGGGGAATGAGATCTTGCTTGGCGTGTGCGAAAGCATTCAAGGTAACCCACAAAATATGAAATTTTATTTTAAAAACCACGCGATTCCAGATAATGGAGAAAGGATCCACGAAAACGTGCTCTCTGAAATCATGCGACGTTCGAAGACGGCCGAAGAAACATCTCTGCTGGTGAGTTAATGAATATAGGAAAACGAAAACCCTCAAGAGAACTTTGAAAAAACAACGTTATTTTTTAAGGCCCTGTATTCACAGCAAAGGGATTTCTCTTGGTATGGATCCCAACAAGAAAAGATCAGTAAGTCTTTCAATTTATATTTGTGTTTTTTATTTGTTGGTTTCCAGAGGGGTGTATTCCCGAGTGTAGGTCACACAGACCTCGAGGGGCCCAATCGGGCCGTAACCCAGTAACCCTTAGTGGGCTACACACATATGATGAAGGTTCGAGTCGAAACTGAATACTTTCGACTCGAACCGGGGAAATCAAGAAGTGTGAAGAATGAGTGGCCCATCTACAGAAGACCGTGGCAGCTCCATGTACTTTTCTATGTATCGGGAAGAAGTGCAAAAGAAGAAGCCGATTGGGTCGAAATGACCAGATCGGCAACTGTGTTCCCGAGCGTGGGTCACACAGAGCCGATATGTCGGCGCCACAGCAGCAACCGGCAACAACAATTCAGGCCGATTCGCAAGCAATGCCTCCGTCAAAGTCGAGAAAACGGGCAGTGGTCGTTGTTAAAAACGTCGGAACAGAGGTGCCTGCATTGTGGGTTGGTTGATTTCATATCAGACCTCTTTAAATATTTATAATTTCAGATTGATAACAGTCCAATCACAGTCTCTGTCAAGACTCAATACTTCAGACTTCAACCAGGAATGTCAAGAAGTGTGATGGTTGAGTGGCCCATCTACAGAAGACGGCCCAGTAGTAGGACACACACACACCGATGAGGGGCATCCACAGTCCACGTCCGACTGCACTGAACCCGGATTAATTGAACTTCCGAGATTGTATTTTTTTCTGAAGAATAAATAAATTTTTTATGAAAAATGTTTTCTTTTCTTCTGTTTTAGCCTAGAAACCAAATCTGAGAGATGATAGAAAACGGTGACCTGGCCACTTCTGGTACAGAACTGCATTTCTTAGCTTGTTTCAGGGCGAATACGATGATCATCAGTAATTTGTTGAACGTGAAAGTCCGAAGAGCTGAGAAAAAACTCTAGAAAACCCCTCTTATTTTATTTTCCGATTTCTTCTGAAACTTCAATAAAACTTCACGATTTTTTCTACGCATTTCAGGATTTTCACAATTTAACAGTTACTCGATTCTTGTGACTCTCAATTGTACGGAATTGCCTAGTAGTAGGACACACACACCGATGAGGGGCATCCACAGTCCGACTGCACTGAACCCGGATTAATTGAACTTCTGAAATTGTATTTTTTTCTGATAAAAAAATAAAGTTTTTATGAAAAATGTTTTCTTTTCTTCTGTTTTCGCCTAGAAACCAAATCTGAGGGATCATAGAGAGTATGAGCTAGCTGCTATCTGGTCACTTTTGTCAGCCCCTTTTGGTAGAGAACTGAATTGCTTGGTTTGTATTAGGGCGAACACGATGATCATCAGTATATTCGTAAACGTAAAGGTTTGAAGAGCTGAGGAAAAACTCGAGAAAACCCCTCTCATCTTATTTTCCATCCGTCCAATCATACTATTCGACATATTCCATCTCTCATTCAATCTCTACCTTGACCAAGCATCTTCATCATCATTCTCTGTCTTCTCTCAATCCATCATTTCATACCGTATCATCTGTTCCTTCTTATATTCAGAATCCATTAATTCATAACGCTTATCACCAATTCTCGGCTGTTTCTCCCTTTTTCTCCGCCGAAAAAACTGCGAAAAAAGTGTCGGCGTTTCAGTTTTGTTGCCGTTTTCTCTCTCAATCGCCACCAGATTTCCTTTTCATCTAAATACCGCCAGTATCAAAACGGCAAAACTAAAAAAGGGAAAATAGGAATACCCGTTCCGCATGTTTTTGGGTTTTTTGGAGATTCGAAGGAAAGAGAAGCGAAAGTGATAACGAAAACAGGATGGGTCTGATGGCATTGGTTTCCAAGAATCTCTTAAAGCAACAATCGAGATTCGATTCTGAAGAGCCTGTTGTATTTTTTATTTTATAACAGCACAATGGTTACCCAGGGTGTGTCATAGTTGCGGCCCGGCCCAGACTGCAGACTATGTACCTTCAGAAGAAGGGTTCAGTGCCTTATTAACAGCCCCTATAACAATCCACCCCTCAAAAAAAGTCATCAAATCTATTCTTCCTTTTTCAGCTTTCAATCCCCTAAATCCCATTTTTCAGACACATTTCCAACCGGATATCCGTTACTTTTTTCGAATATCACATGACTCTGATACCAAGAATACATTCCAGACATCCACCGAGTACGTTTCGTGACTGGCACCCTTTTTCGATCAGAGAATACAATTTTCAGTCAGGTAGTCATTCGAGTCAGAAGAGATTTTCATTCGAGAAGAGGACTACTTCTAGGAAAAAAAATTGGACTAGACAATACAATTTATAGAAAGAATGATCGAGAGGAAATTCTCGAAAGTGAGTCTGTCGAAAATAGAATGGGAAGTGAGTAGTGTGATCAAGAAGAATGCAGACAACTTCAGTTGATGAATACAGTGGTACAGTACCCGAGTTCCCGTCCATACAGTACGCTCACTGGTAATGAACACGCCTTCGCCTCGCAAAAACAGACCGGATCAAAACGGACGGTCCTCGGACGACGGAACCCGGTTCGTCCACCCTGAAATCCCTCTGAATAATTGAAGATTTGATTTCTAATTGATAGCCAACAAAAATTATACAATTTTAACAATCACAAACTCTTGACTGGTTAAACAGGCGGTCCAAAAATAATGTAAGACTAAAACTTCAAATGATCCGAGAGGAGTACAAACAAACTATTCCAGAAAATAACTTTTTTCAACCAAAATTCAATAGGCCCTTTCTATACCGCTCTAAAACAGGTTGCTCCCTCTTTTCCGTGCAAATGTTTCATCAATTCCTGCCCCAACTCGTCATTTCTTTTTTCGAACCCCTTTTCAATTTCATTTTCACTTTGAACCAACACACACATGTTCTTTTTCATCATTCCCTTTTCCCCTCTCTCCGACTTTTTTCCTGTGGTCCCCATCGTCTGCGTCTCCACCCCTTTGACACACTATTTCTCTTGGTCGCCGCAAAGAGAAACACTTTTTGAAACAACCCCCATCCTTCGAATGCAACTGGTTTTTTTTCTTCTGCTTCTTCTGGAGAAAAAGAGAAAAAGAAAAGAGCACTTTTTTATGGGTGAAGAGAAGGGGTTCCGAATGTGTGTACGCCATCAGTTTTTTTATTTTGAGACTAGAAGAGAAGGAGAGAGAGAGAGAGAGAGAACGGAGGAAGGATGTCACTTTACAAAGTGCACACACACGCAACAACTTTTCCCATTTTCCTTTTCTCTCTGTTTCAAAATGAGGACGACGAATGGGAGAAAATTGGCAACTTGGCGCCGGCGGCGGCGAGCGGAGCCAAAGAAAGAGCAATAAAAATTGTGTGGAAAATTGGTTTTTCGTTCGAGCGTCCAAAGGATTATGGTAGGAGGTGCTCATGGTGCTTGATCATGGGTTTAGTCCAAGCATACTGAACCCTAAGGTGTCGACGGTCATAGGGAGGTTCTGGTGATTGGATTACGGTAGACACTTAGGTAGAAACTTAAAAGCCTCACTGGTGTTTAAATTTGATGGCCAGATCGACAGTTTGCAAAAAGAAAAATTAGCGCAGGTCGTCATGGTGGCCTAGATTCTGTAAGCGCAGTTAGCCTGGGAGCTAGATCTAGTGGCTTAGCATTTTCTCTGGTCCCTTCCTTCCCTGGATCCCATATTCCCTCTTCGAGTTCCCCCAAACCCTTTCTCATCGACGTCACACCTCAGACTCCCATGGTCTCCATTCTATTCTCGGCTGAACCCTTGGTTTCGTAAAAAATACATATTATGTCTGTAAAATGTATTGTCTACTCCAATTTCCAGCCACAAAATCCTCCGGTTTTTTTTACGAATCAGTCTCTAGAAACTCCAGAAACCAGACGAGAGCATTGATTAAAATCGTAAAATGTAGTAGGAGTCAAGAGACAAAAAAAGGGTGCCAGTCACTAAACGTACTAGTGGAATGACTACTCAAGACTCTTCTGACCTGCAAAAAATCTGGAAGTTTTTGGTTTTTCGCTCTCTAGTTTCTCGTGATGTAGAGAGAAAGCAGGAACTGAATAAAGATACTTTTTCAGATGAATGAAACTAGACTCTTCTTCAGTCTCTTATTTCCAAAAGTTTCCACATTTATAGGAGTCCCTAATGTTCATGAACACGTGTCTCCATTGATAAAATCAACCGGAAATTGAATTTTGACACCGGAAATTAAATTATAAATCCGAACAAAGTAACTGAAGTATTTTTTTCAGATTTCCGTTCTCATCGATCACTTGGTCAATTTCCGAAAGCCTCTTGAAACTTGAAGCTCGAAATGATATGTGTCGTTCGAAAAGTTGCCAATCGGTGTAATGTCTAGTTTTAAAAAATGAGAAAATCTCTCAAAACTTGAGACTTTTGGGAAGGATACTAAGACGTTTGAAGGAGACATGGATAATAGAAATGAAAAATGAAAGTATTGCTATAAAATGGAGAATCGGGTCCAGAGAGGGGTATTTAAGACATAGATATCGAAAAACAGTCCGCTTTAACTCATAATAAATCTTGAATTCAATTAATTAAT
Organism: Caenorhabditis tropicalis; assembly: GCA_016735795.1. Lineage (NCBI taxonomy): Eukaryota > Metazoa > Nematoda > Chromadorea > Rhabditida > Rhabditidae > Caenorhabditis > Caenorhabditis tropicalis. The sequence continues at coordinate 8,945,089 of CM028615.1, forward strand.
AATATTTTTAATTAAAATTGCTTTAGGAACCAATGTGCTATCAGAGGTTGTTCAAAAAATGACTCATTCCAAAACACCTTGTACCCGAGGTTGAAAGGATCCATTTTTCAGTCTAACTGTTGAAAAGACTGTATACTGAAACTTTCAGAGACCCCTAACTGACGAAAACGCATCCCTGATCTCTAAAAAACTTCTCCACATCTTCCCTCAGTGTCCCCCTCTATTCCATCATCATCCGAATGTTGCTCATTTCTCTTTTCATCACCCTTTGCCTCCCCATAATCTTTGTACTTCTCTCTCTTCTCCCTTAGTCTTCCTCCGGAGTCTTTTCCATTCCCTCTAAACCTTATCTTTTCTCTCCCTTTTTTCTTCTCTTTCTCATTTCCTCCCCATCGCAAGAATAAAAAAGAACACATAGAGGCGACGGAGAAAATGGCGTGTAGATCAAATTACTTTTCCACACTTTTTTTGCACATTCTCTGTGTTTCTTCTTCTTCTTCGTCGTCTTCTTCAATCTGACATTCTGTTGCTTTCTCTGAAAAATCAGAAAGGAGAAGAGAAGAGAAGAAAAAGTTGAGAAAATGGGATTAGAGATAAGACCCTTAGAAAGGAGAGAAGTCAAGTGGAAAAACCGAGAGAAAAGAACGGACGGATGGGAAATTTATTCGACAAGGAACTGCTCTTGAGGTGAAGAAAACCAAACGAAGAGATCAGAGTTTATTGGGTTTGGGAAGGCACAGAGAAATCTGGACAACAGAAAAAGGGTTTTTCAAAATTAAATATCATTGTTGTCAGGGGAGCTATCAAAAAGTGGACAAGAGATAAAATATTGCTCATAACAAAAGAAACATTTTGCTAGTTAACAACTTTTCTGTATCATTTTGTTCAAGAGAGATATGAACTTCTGAATACAGGGTATGTTTGTTATCAAATTCTGATCTGGAACTCAAAGTTAGGAGGTTGCGTTTTATACTTATCTTCATGGAAATTGATTATTTTCCGGAATTTATTGAACCTGATTAAAACAAAATACCTGAAAACCCAAACGACATCAAAACTATAATTACCTGAAACCAACTGAAAAAACGAATGTTCTGAAATTTCAAAAAAAAAATTTACACATTCCGGGAAAAAAATTTTTCGGACCTCCCAGCTTTTCTAAACCGCCCATATTTTCAGACCTCCATGATTAACTAGACCACCGTGTTTATTCGGACCACCCATATTTTCTAGACCACCGGGATTATTAGACCTCCATGCTTTTTTCAGACCACCTAGTCAAAAATTATTTTTTGATGATTTTTTTGGGATTTTAAGGCCTCCACATTTTTTCAGACCGTATTCTCCAATCAAATAAACGATAATTTTCTGGAAACCATGTTTCTCTGGACCTCCGGTATTTTCAGACCATCATGCTTTTCCGGGCCACCCGTATTTTAGACCACCGCGTTTTTTGACCACCCAAGATGCATTTTCTGATTTTTTTTATTTTCCGGAATCCCAAAAAAACTGTATTTACTCTGCTCTTTCCCATTTTTTTTTCGTTCAACTCCTTTCGTTTTTCCATCTCAACTTACGCAATCGTTACTCTCTTTTCTATGGGAACAAACATTCTTTCTTTCTTTTTGATTCAACTAGCAGTTTGTAAATAAAAAAAACTTCAGAAAAGAGGAAAAATGTTGCGAAAAATCGGGGGGGAAAAGGTTTATTTTTAAACTTATACAACAGAGTTTCCGAGGTCATTGTTGGAGGGCCGTTTATTGAAGAACACCCAAAGAGTGTTTGTTTGGGACGGGAGGCAAGGAAGGATATCTCGGCAGAAAGTTGGAAAAAAGTTGCCAACCAAATAATCGATTTTTGTTAGTTGGCATTTTTTTTGGTTTTTCAACTTGGAGCCAAGGCATTTGGCTCAACCCTATCAGACTAATCCTATTACTACCATTCACAAGGTAGCAAACGCGCCCCAGTGAACTAACCCTATTTCGCTGCTTACATTTTTTCCGTTGCCTGAGTATCAAATGTTTAAATTGTGACCCGCCTTTTTTATGCACTGGGGTGAGATTTCTAAAGTTATCCTGTGAACCCCAGTGGTCCCAAGCCGAGTGAAAACTCAAATTTTAGGTACCATTTTTGAAAAATTCATGGTTTTTTATTCTCATAAGAACAACCCTATTCTCAGTACTAACACCGCTAGACTGTCAACTACCAATTTCAAATTAGCCTTTCCCGAACATTCAGAAAAGTGTAAATACGATAGGGCTAGGTCCCATTGAGCTACCGTAACTGTGTGGCCAAATGATCAAAGTCCTCCTATGATTGCACTTTTCTGAGAGCTCTTCCCCCCCCCCCCCCCCCCCCAAAACTCGAATCCAAAGAATCCCCGTTTTATCGCTAAACCCTCTCTCCCAATACCCAACACTATTCCCAACACGATTTGGAAACAAATAGTGTTCTCCTCTCAATTCCCCCTCCCTTTTTTCCAACCACACACTCTCGAAATAAGAGTGAATATGTTGCGAAAAACGTCTGTGAGAATAGTCTGCGTCTCGTGATTCTCGACATTCGAATCAACAGATTCTCAGTCATGGGCATATTTAATTTGGCGCCCCGTGCGAGCGCGCGTCTCTCACTCCTCAACACAAAAGGGGAACACACACATTGCAAAAAGCACGGAGGTCTTTTGAAATAGTATTCTGAATTGCGAGATTTAGCCATAGAAACGAAAAAAAAACGAGGCGCGACAGAAGGGGGAAAAAAACGAAAACTTGCACTTTTGCGCTTCGCTGCCTAGAATGGTGTCACTGAGATGGATTGAACGAAGAATGGTTGACGAGAGGAGGAGAGGACAATGAAAAGCGGGTGAGAGAATGGATAATAGGGGAAAGGAAAAAGAGAAATTGATAGGTGTGGGGTCGAACCCAGGGGGTCAGGGGGTCTGGAACCAAAATGTGAGGCGTTAGCCACTAGCCCACGATGCGACAGTTTTTGAGAGGGAGGTAGTGCGGTGATAAATGTGATACGGACCACTCCTGTCAGTTAAGCTTTCGAAGATATCATATTGACTGCGCAGCGACTCTGATACGGAGCCAAACCTAAAACTATCGTATCTCTCTTGTTTTCATCGATTCCTAACTCTAATTTCCTCACGAGAAGCACTTTTTAATGAGACTATCAGAAAGAAATTTCGAATTTTCGTTCCGTGTCCCCTCTTTATTTCCATTGTTCTTCCTCTCCTTCAGCCGTTTTTTCCCTCCATTTCATTTCCCCTCCGATTCTTTTCCTCTGAAGCCCCGCCCCCTCTCTCTCTGTTTTTTGCGAACCTCTTCTCATTGTTGCGAAAAGCCATTCATTTTGTGTGGCGGCACCAGAAAATGCAAGAAGCACTTTTTTGCAACACTCTGAATATCCGTCAAGGGACTCGCTGAGAGAGAGAGAGAGATAATGTGAATCCAAGAGACGTCTCAGAGAAAGACATTTGAAAGGGAACGAAAGAACAACAGCCGTTTTTTATTGGGCCGCCCCAATTTTCTAATGGGTGGCCTGCAGAAGGGGGCGAAGAAGGCGAAGACGAAGAAGAAATCGGAGGAGGTCGGAGAAGATAAAAGAACTATTTGAAAATCGAGAGGCAACCCGATTTATGCGATTTTTTTTCTTTTAGGGGGGGGGGGGGCGAAGGGTGAATTGGTCTCGAGGGAAAACTTTAAATTATAAAGATAGAGGGATATGGGCGGTTCACAAAAAATGGTTGTATGGGGGTTTTAGGGTAATTTGATTTTTCAGAGGTGCCTGGCACCTTACCGGGTCATGAGCCTCTAGATATTTCCCGCCCTGGGGTCCTGCTTAGCTGGGCAGTTGGGACTAGGATAAGTCGCTCATGGTTAGCAGAGAAGCCACTTTGAACTTGCCCGGAGGTTCTCAACATGCCCGGCAAGCTGCCCATTTCATGCCCTTGAACTCCCATCGAGTCTCTAACCAGCTTAATTTAAGCAACTTGATTAGCTGTGCTCTCCTGATTTCCAGACTACCGTACCCCTCTTGGCTCCCCATTTTCTGAAATACTAGCCACTTGAGTGAGTAAAACGATAGCCAATGATCAGAGCCTCCCTCTCGCCAAAATAAGCTCCACTTACGCAACAAAATCATTCCACGATTCCCTTCCCCTGTTCCCCTCTCTCTTCACATTCGACGGCGAACGCGACCACCACTATTTAAAATCTAGGAGGTCTTATCTGTCAGCGACTCATCGGAATACTCACTATTTCCTATTGGGAAGATAAACATTGTGAGAGTGGAAAAATTGGGCGATGTGTTCGTTCCTACTTCAGCCATTTTTTGTTGCGTTCGTCGGGGCGCGCGCAGGAGGAGCGGTTGGTAGTCTAGACTGGTGATCTCTTCATAGTACAGAGAATGTTCAAATACATTATATTTCGGGGGCAACTTGGTGGCCAAGATGTACCATTTGGGGCAAGGGGGTACCCAACAAGTTGCCGAAGATTCGGTTCCGAAAGGCATCAATTTCCTTTTTTCAGTACTCGGAATCTACCATTTTCATGTCAATCTTCTCGAAGTGAGAAACAGAAAGATATATCACGGTGAAACCGGCAATTATGGATTGAGACGGGCGGGGGTTTAACTGAATTGTTTGAAGAATTGAAAGTGCGAATTAAATTGGGAAGGTACTGTAGGCAGTGCAAGGCATCCTCGGACATCCTCGAACCCCTTCGAAATTCTCGGGAAAAGGCTCATCCCACTAATTGTCCTTTTCCAGATGCCTTCTTCTCCCTTTTTTGCTGTCTTGATTTGAATTATTTATGGATGGACACATTCTGAAGAAGCTCTCGACAAGAAGAAGTATTGATACAAGGACGCTTTTTTGATGAAGGAGAAGGGGGATGGGGATGAAGACAAATGAGTGGGAAGAAGGAGCAAGGGATTTTGACTACAGTAATCTATTGGAGGCTCATCCCAAAAGTTTAGGGTAGTCCCGTCTGGGTTACTGTATTCACTGTTTACACGGGGTACAGGTTCTAATTTTTAGTACCTTTTTCCTTTTACGAAAATCCGAAAAAGTGGACGGCAAACAGATAGGCTAGTTTCGAGGGCATTACTTTAAGCAGACCGGTTCCAGATTTTTCTACTGATTTTTCAAACAACTTCCTGAAAAGCTCTCACAGTAAATCAAAGATTGTTGCTCTTCTGATAGAGGTTATCCAAATATTATGATATTATTGTTGAAAACAAGAAAAACTTTCATCATGAGAGTGTTGCACACACACTTTTTTCAGGTGGTTAACCTCCTCTTCTCCATTCCGTCGAAATAGCAGACGACACCTCGGAGACATTTCTCTAACACAATTTTCCCTCCTCTCCAGCAGTCAGTCGGAAAACTAAAAACTGATAGCAACACAAGCCCCCGAGAGAGAGACGGCGCCGCTCCCTTTCACTGTCTGTCGATCTCTCACATTTCGAGCATACTCTCAATACTTCTCTCATTAATTCTTCGTGTGTGGTCTCCTCTGTTTCTCATCCAATCGCCCTACCCCGGCGCCCTCAGGCGGCATCAGTCGCCGGTGCGTCAAATTGTGGGCGGAGTCTCGTCGCCGCGACTCTCTCTCTCCGTGCCAGCAGAGAAATGGGGGACCCGCCCCGTTTTTCGAACGGGGGGGGGAGGTCGTCGACTATTACTCTATCCCCTCCCCTTTAGAAACCTCTTTGGGTCTCTTTTCTGTTTTTTGAATGCTTTTGCTCTGAAGGCAAAACTCTTTTTAATTGTACCTTATTTGGGTGAGTCTAACTTATTATTAATTTTTTCATTTTTCTTCTCGAAAACTTTTTTAGTCGCCCAAGTCATATGGCTCTCTCTCTCTCTCTCTCTCTCTCTCTCTCTCTCTCTCTTTCACAAACTTCATACTTTTCTCAACAAGTTTCCAAAATTTCAAGAGTTGCATTTCGCCCGAGTTATCTGGAAAATTCTATATATAAAACTACAGTAATCCTTCATGTCGCAACAGTAAGTTTCTCTTGTTCTCTACTTAAACTTCTATTCATTATCATCTCCTTTTTTAATCAATCAGACAACTTTCTTTTTTCTATATTTTATTTTTATCACAATTTCAAATTGTTGCCAATTAGTGCACAGTGATCTTTGATTTGATTACAGTAGTCTTTTGAGTTAACAGAGGTACAGTAACCTGAAAAAATGGTTTTTTGAACTTTTTGAACTCTACATTTTCGTTACTATTTTTTCTGTTCTTGGTATGATACTGCAGATAAGATTACTGTAGCTTGGGTCTCGACTGGAAACTTTCAAAGCTTCCTTTCTCATTTTTAAGTATTATCAGAAATCGTATTTTAAGGTCCCGACTGGAAAGAATTACTGTACCACCATGATCTTTTATCCAAAATAAGAGCATAGATCAGTTTCAAAACTACGAAAATCCCATCTGAAAAACTCAAATTTCCAGAGCGCAATTAGGGCGGCAAATTTGAATTTCCCATGACATTTTGACTTTTCTAGAACTTTCCGAAAACTTTTCCCCTCTCTTTTTAAGATCAAATTTCATCTTTATTTCGAGAGTTTTCTGAGCTAGGATTACTGTAGTTTCCTTCCCCCCATTCCAATTAATTTTCATTTCAGAGGAGCCAAAATGCTCACCGAAAACACTGTACCGGAGATGTGTGGTGACGCAAGAACTGTTGTAGTTCTTGCAGAACAGGAGAAGAATTATTACTGTCAAAGATGTCTGAATCATGGAGAATTGAATCCGAGAAAGGGACATAAACCCGATTGCGGGTTAGTCTTTTTTCTTATCTATAATTCCCTTTTCTTAGAATTATTTCATATTGAAATGTTGATTATAGAGTATTTTCTTTTCTTGACAAATTATAGATTAGAGGAGTCTTTTCTGGTATTTGGATTACTGTAGTCATGGAAACATTGACGTGGGTTTTAGGCAGGTTGCATTCTGATAAATAGAGTTTGGTGGGGGGTACTGTAGCTGATTGAGGGACGCTAGAGTTTGTGATTAAGGGGTTCTGTTGTCTACAGTATTCCTGGGTCATTGTTGAGCGAGGCTATGGTAACCCACTTTTTGAGCGTCTATATCTCGGTTCCCAGTGGAGCTAACAAAAAAGTTTCAACTAATAAAATGTTGCTCATAACAAATTAAACATTTTATTAGTTGCCCACTTATTATCATCTCTCATATTATAGAAACCGAGATATAATAAAATCTAAAACATTTAATTTTTCTGAAAAACCATTTCTCGAAACTTCCTATAATTTCTCCGTTTATCCGACCTTTTCCATTAAAACCTACCGTACCCTCGTTTTACTCGATGTCAAAAGGTCATTGAGGTATAAAACCTCTCCTCTTATTTCCTTTTCATATAATATAATTCGACGTTTCCCCTCTCTCTCCCATATAATAACAATTCTTTTCTTCGTCCCGGGTGGTCGTTCTCTTTTTTTTTCGAAAATCGCCAAGGTCAGCTGTGTGTTTTTTATATTCTGTTTCATTCGAATGCTTTAATCGTGGCCGAACATCTCAATGAATTTTACGGTTCTTTTTTTCTTCTTTTGTCGGAGGAATCAGGGGTTTAGAGAAAAGGTCATACGTTAGAAAATAAGAAAATACAGTAATCTACAGTACCCCCTAAACAAACTCCTCTTGTCAAAATGACCGTCATAAACCCTCATATCATTGTTAAAAATTGGGCCATTAAAAATGGTAGAGATGGGACGGAGTGTACTGTACACTGACACCGAGACTGGCACCTCTTTGAAAATAAACATTTGACAGGTATCTGAAATGTCCGTGTGCAGAGTGTACGATGGTCGAACAGCGACGTCAGTTGAACAATATGTTGAGCAAGAAGAAGGTGAGTCTGGTTTTTCTCGGGTAGTGCTAATTAGCTTGTATAATTATGATAGCGGAAATCTGAATACCGATAGCCACACCCTCCTGAAAATAGTCCCATCGTTTCCAGCTCATTGAGAGCTTTGAAATGAGTATCATCATGACTAGGTTCCGATCACTTTGGGTCTTGCCGCGAAAACTACCGTACCTCGGTATGCAGGTTTTCGCGGCGAGACCCAAAGTGTTCCGAACCCCATCATGATTATACTCATTTCAAAGCTCTCGATTTTCTGAATCCAACTAACTCGTTTCCAATACGAAAAAACAACTTCCAATGTTCTCGCCCAAAATCTGTTGTCCACTTCCTCTCGCAGTTCACATGCACTTGTCTCTCTGTTATTCTCTCTCAATCCAATTCGTTTACGTTCTTCTCTTATCAGTCTGTCAAATCGCAACTTCTTTCTTCTCCGATTTGACCTTCTTTAGACATTTTTCGTTTCTAATAGGCAAGTGATGCGAATTTAGTGAAAAAAGGGGAAACAAAAAAATAGAAGATTTCTATCCTACGATTACGTTTTTTGTGAAAAATGAAGAGAATAAGATAAATGATGTGACAGAATACTGTCTCTTTTTTTTTGAACGTAAGAGTAGAAGTCATGGTCAAATGAGGGGGCGGATTACTGTAGTTTTGAAAAAGAAGAATTTTTCCTATCATTCGATAGAAAATTGATAGCTGATTATTCTGGTCTCTTGAACTTATCTCTTTTGGCTCTCGAGATACAGTCGCTTGAAGTGAGGGGAAGAGAGCGCAGAGAAACGAGAATGTCTGCGTCTCTTGCTGCTCACTTTGAGGCGCCGTATCTCAAGAACGAGAGATAGAGAAATGGTTCAAGAGACAAAAATGATTAGAATTTGATTTTTTATCGAATGGTATAAAAATATCTAGGAATTGGTAACTGCTTTTGTCTGAAAAACCGCCTCGAACTTGGTATAACTAAATCATTATTGGACTTTTCTTAAATCTCTTCTCTAGCTTGACCTAACTAGAACTTTCCAGGTCCACATCGCTCCATCGACTCAAACTCGTAACGGAAAACGTGTCCGTGACCCTCATTGTGCTCGTTGCTCAGCCCACGGAGTGCTCGTTCCTCTCAGAGGTCATAAACGGAGCATGTGTCAATTCGTGACGTGTGAATGCCAATTGGTGAGTGATACATTGCCTAATTATACCTTTCTGTCCTTGGGATTACGGTAGAAGTCTCTTTTTTCTTCCAGTGTGGCCTTGTCGAAAACCGTCGAATGTTGATGGCTGCTCAGATTAAACTCCGTCGATCCCAACAAAAATCTCGTGATGGAAAAGAGCCGAAAACTAGAAGAACCAGAAAATTAAAGGAGATGGATATTGAGAAATTGAATGAATTCATGATGGTTGTCACTACTGATGATGAGAAGAGAGGAGGTAAGGGTTACTGTAGTATCGGTTCAGAGTACTGTATGAGTACTGTAGTTATGTAGATTCAGCTCACCGAGAGCTTTAAAATGAGTATAATCATGACAGGGTTCTGATGATTTTTCGGTCTCAAGGTCTCCAAGGTCTCACCACGATACTACGGTACCTACCAATGGCTACTGTAGACACAAATTTTTCTCAGAAGCTCCTCGAAATTCCCTTCAAAACTACCCAAAAACCATAATTTTCTGACAATTTTAAGTTTCTGGGTGGTCTTATCATGGAGGTCGAATTAATACGGGTGGTCTGAAGAATACGGGTGGTCTAGTAATACGGGCGGTCTTGAAATCAGGGTGGTCAGACAATACGGGAGGTCTAGAAAATGCGGGTGGCCGGAAAATATGGGTGGTCGGAAAAAGTTGAATTTTTTGGAAAAAAATTTTTTTTTGTTTTTTTGAAAATTTTATAGGTGATCTTAGGGTTCATTTGAAGGTACAGTAATCTCAAAAAAAATTGTTTTGGAACGGAAAATCGCCTTTTTCCCCTGTTTTTATAATTTTTCATGCAAACTTCAAAAAAAGTTCAATAAAAACTAGATCTGGGTCTCGCCACGAAAACCTGCACATCAGGTTACTGTAGTTTTCGTGGTGGGACCCAAAGTGATCGGATCCCCATCATGATTATACTTTTCTGAAAGCTCTCGCTGAGCTGAATCTGAATTTGACATTGGTTTTTTCTGATCTCAAAAAATAAAAATTCCAGGAACCTCAACCTCCCCATCTCCATCATCAACAACCGATACAATGTCACCAGCTCTTTCGATTTCTCCTCCTCCATCACCATCTCCAACAACTAATTCTCTCACTCAAACCATCCCAATTCTCGCTGCTCCCATTCCAATTTATCCATCTGAAGTCTCCCAATTCCAACTTCAATATCAACAACTCTTGATCAATTGTCTTCAATCATTGAACTCTCCAATTCAACAGACTCCGCCCCTTTTGCCAACTTTTCTCGATAATCAACAAATCGAGGTTCTTTTGTACCTGAAAAGTTGTCTCAAAATGTGAATTTCTTTTTTCTAGATATTGATTCCCCGTTTCAATCTCTTTTTATTTGGTTTCAAATCAGTTCCTTCTTCTTTTCTATTAATATTTTGTTTCTTCCTTCACAAAGTGAACCCCCAACCCCAAAAAATCCCGATTTCCGTCTAAAAGACTTCTCTGCGTCTCTCAATTCCCAATGCTCTCTCTTCGCCTCTCTGTTTTTTTTCTATAATCATGTCGTCCCGATTTCTTCGAAAATTCCCCCTTCTCCTGGCTCCTTGGTGTCCAGAAGTTATCAAGTTTCTCCCCGTCGAACCAAAATTTGAGCTGAGCTCTCTCCAGGATTACTGTATTTTGATTATCTATTCTGTTTCTCGCTCTGCGTCTCTCCCTCTCTCTCATCGAACCATTTGGATCAAATCCAAAAAATGAAAACATTTAAACCGGTCATTTTTGTCAAACAACCCCCCGGTGGTTACCCCTTCCTTCTCCCTTTAATAAGTTTTCGAGAGAGAACAAACTCTTTTTTTACTTCTTGTGTACACAATTCTTCGACGCATCGAGTCTAATAATTATTTTTTCTTTGATTTTGTATCTTTATTTTTTCGATATAATAAACTTCCACTTTTGTAAATTTGAAGTCCATTTGAAGATTTTTTTCGGGAGTTTTAAGCTGAGCAATCTTTTAAATAGTGGGCATTGTTGTATTGGATGTGAGAAAGGTTTTGGATTACTGTGACCACTTTGGGTCTCGCCACGATCTTTGATATCTGATACAAGTTACTGTAGGCCCCTGAATATGTCTTGTCTCAACTCAGCTCACTGAGAACTTTGAAATGAGTATAATCATGACTAGGTTCCAATCATTTTGGGTCCCACCACGAAAACCTGCATATCAGGTTACTGTAGTTTTCGTGGCGAGACCCAAAGCAATGGGAACCTGGTCATGATTATACTCATTTCAAAGCTCTCGATGAGCTGAGTCTAGATATTCAGGTGCCTACAGTATCCGGCCGATTTTGGTCTCAGTAATCCAAAGTCTATCTCAAATCCAAGACGCTCAAGCTCCCGATCGCCTGACTACCGTAATCCAATGTAAACCCAAAACCCTAAATTCCATCCGAAATCTGTGTATTCTGTGTGGAGTAGTTGTTTCGTAGAGAGAAGAGGACAATCCCCTATTTTATGGCCTCAGCTTTTTTTTCGTTGTCCTCCTCCTCTCTTTCAATGTTTCGGGTTGGGTTAGAAGGGTTATAAGCCCTCTGAGAGAGAGAGAGAGAGAGAGAGAGAGAGAGAGAGAGAGAGAGAGAGAGAGAGAGAGAGGAGGTCGTTATTCTTTCTCTCTCTTCCACTACTCTTCGGATGACACACACACACATACCACATGAAATGGCAGTTTAGATCGAAGAAAGATGGAAAAGAAGTTAGAAATTGGGAAGAGAAGGGGTTTTTTTGGGGGGATGAGGGGTCAAATGGAACAGGGTTCGCCTCCAGAAGGATGCCCTTCTATTACAGCCAGATCCAATGGAATCTTCTAGGAACTTCGGGATCCTTGCCCTTCTATTAAAGGATACGCCCTTTTTTTCTTCCCATATCAAAAGTACTTGTATCTCTCAGAAATCAAGGGCATTCTGTCAATGACATTGCACTTTTCCGAGAATGAACTTCTCTCTCTCTCTCTCTCTCTCTCTCTCTCTCTTCCTTATCTCCTCACTACATTCAAATGAATGAGAGTACACATCGTGGAAATGTTGCGAAAATTAAAAATGCTTCGAAATCAATCAGACATCGCAACATTCGATCGATGTCCCCTCCCTTTCTTGTTTGCTGACCGAATCAATTGATAAGAGGAACGGTCAGAGAGGAGGAGGAGGGGCAGAACATGAAGAAATCGTACACAGGTATTGCTCGCTCTCTGATGACGTCAATTGAATGGAGCAGAGGCTGATGATTGAAGAAGAGTCTAGACGGGCAGGGGACTCACTTGTTTACTTCTTCTTCTTTCAGTAACCAATTGTTTATTTGGGAAACCTTTGATGTCTTCTGATCAGTAGGTGGTGATCAGAGAGTGGTCTGATTGGTGAGGGGCTTTCTTCTTCCTTGGAATCTGTTGATGGGGAGGGGAATCCTTCAGGCCGAGAGAAAAATACATAGGAAAATGAGAAAATAAAGAAAAACGGAATAAAGTTGAAAAAAATAAAGAATAAAACTCAGCTCTGGAACCAAAAAAAGTTCGCCGAGCTCAGTTAAAACTTCAAAAGATCGTGTCTAAATGAAAAAAGAAGACAAAATACAAATCAACTCAACAAATTCAGAAGTCACGAATATTAGAACGAAAGGAATACAATTTGGTGGTGGTGCTGGAAGGGTAACAAGAACAATTGAGTAACAGACGAAAAACAAGAAAATGAGGAAACAAGGAAGAGGGTTCTGAATTTAGAGACGTTCGGCTCCACGAGACGCCATGTTGCGAAGATTTCCGTACACTTTCGATGGATTTGATCCTGAAAAAATGAAAATGTTAAATTAACTACAGTATCCCAATCATCCCAAAAGTTTCCAATTTTCCCAATTTCGAATAAAAAACCACTGAACGACCATCCGCACTTTCTCTTTTTTCCATTTCTTTTCCTTCAGATTGAGAAGAGAATTGCAACGATGATTCGTTCGTTCGCGGTTTGAAAGAGAGAGAGAGAGAGAGAGAGAGAGAGAAGAGGAAACCCATCCCGAATGCCATTCCACACCCGTCATTTTTTGTCTGCATGTTTCTATGTGTGTGTACAAACACACACACATTTCATGGCGGTTGGGGCCATTCAGCATCAAATGTGACACGGTGGTATAGGAAACGACGACAAGGAGAAGAAGAAGAAGATGATGACGGTGGAAGAGAAGGAGGAGAAAACTAGAAGAGTTGTTGCCGATGATGATCATGTTGTCAGAAGTCAGGAAGGGGAAGAGAAACTATTCCAGCAATTCAGAATTGTATACTAGCGACGTCAGAGACTCCGATCTGGAAGACGTCAATTCTGATGACGAAGAGCATCCCAAAATACAAATCTAATCCCTCGCTGATTTCATACAATTTCAGATGACGTGTGCTGCTAAACTCCAGTATTCAGATGACACCTATTCAATTATTCCATCCGAAAGCGAAAAAAAAAACTAATTTCCTTTTTTTCTGCTACTTTCTGACAATAATGGCGTGTCCGTTGATGCAATTGCAACTGAAAACTGCTGCACCATCTGACACAATAGGGCCCTCTGCCAGGGGACGGACAGAGGTTTTGACAGATGAATAATGCTGAATTAGATATCAGATGGATGTAGAAAAAGCAGTTGAATTGATGGTTGTAGTAGCTGGGAGAGATGATGGTGACAGCATGTAATTTTGAATCTCCTTTTGTGTTTTCTCTTTGAAAAGAAGAAAAGTGCAACAGGAAATTGGGTCAATATGGAAATGGAAAGGGAATAGGAGAAAAGTTAATAGTCTGGGAGTCTAGGAGCAACAGATCCGACAAAGAGGGCTCACAGATCAGAGTTCTGGGACAAACTAGGATCAGAGATCGCTCGAATCCGCAAAGCTGGTTACTGTATTTCCAAAACTACCGAAATAGAGTTAAAAATAACTTCGGAACTCCAAAAGGCTTCTGGATAGTATTCCGAATCTCTTATGGATCCCCAAAGATTACTGTAACTGCTCTTCTCAATCTCTTCCCCTAACTCGACTCTTCCTTTTCAAAATCCCCTCTTTTATCAGTTCTTCCTTCAGAATTTCAAACGTACCAAGAATCAGACTGCAAACCGCATTTCGGGCGAGTTTCAGATTCTGATACGCTCCAAGAATGTGAATTTTGGTGTTGGCGACAACTGAAAATCATATTTGTTCTCTCTGAAATTCTGCTCTTCCCCTACCAATTCTGGTCTTTGTCGTGTTCTCGATAACCAATTTCGTTCGTCCATCTTTTCCGGCGATACGTCCAATCGCACGGCTTACATGATCTCCTTTCAGCGAGTGTTTCACATCGGCGATCTGCAAGAATTATTGTTTTAGGCCAAGAACAACCGAGAAAAAGGGCGAAGAGAAACAAGTTGTCCCGTCCTTGTTATCAGTCTGCAAACTGTCTGGTGTCTCTCTATTCTACACACTGTTTTTTGCCCTTCTTCCTTATCAAAACCAACTTTTGGTCGCTTTTCGAACGACAGGAGAGAGACAAATGTTGCATTTTTATTTCTACCGTAATCCTCTTTCGTTCGCGCGAAAAATGGGGGCGGAGTCGCGACAAAAATCGCATTTCGAGAGAGAGAAGAGGGTGGAAGAGAAACAAATCGGTTATTAGGAAAAGAAGGAGAGAGAGAAAGAGAGGACATGTAACCTTCTCTGGCGTCGAAAGGGTTAGGAGAAAAAGCATGCATGATAATAATAATGGGGCTCTCTATTCTCTTTCTAAAGCCCGTTTCAAGGTTAATGGGCTTTTCGGAGAGGGCGAGGAGAAGGATGAGACATTCGGAATAGGAAGCGAAACAACGAAGACAGAAGGTAGGATTTGTGGCGCCGAACGGGAAATGGAAACATGGAAATCGAACATCTGTCGGGCATTAGGGAGCTTTTAGGGAGAGCCACGGGTCATTAATATTCTATTTTCAGCGGTTTTTCGGGGTTTTGAGGCGGAAAAATGGCGATAGTGCTCTTCTCGAAAATCTGGAATCCCTAGGAGTCTTCGAATCATAAGCCAACCAAACTACAGTATTCCTTGATTCTTCGCTATTATTCCAAATAATTCAGTTAATCCCTTAAAACTTATCAATTTCGACAACTTCTCTCATCATTTCTTTCCTATTTTAATTCCTTTTCGTCTTCCTACGCAACCTCTCTCTTTTAAGATTGACATTTATTCCGTTCGCTCCGTCGATGATAAGTACGACCAAAAACTCAATTTTCATCAAATCACATATTTGATAGCCGAAACTAATAAATGTCAAAAAAAGACCTATTCCGGAATTGACATGAAGTTGAAAGGAGAGACAAGGAATTGTCATAAAACGAAAAAAAATGGGGAAGAGAGCATTCTGATGAAATCGATGAGGTGGAAGGAGGGATCGGAAAGGAAAAGAGAGTCGAAATGACTACTGTAACAGAGAGTACGGTAATCAAAACATACCTCAAAAGTCTCCAAAAACAAATGATCGAGTCGAATGAGAGCGATGGCATCATTGACTTCGAATCCCAAAACGAAAGCACGAACAAAGTCGGTGGCTTTCTGAAGATCAGTGGTATCTTCTCGATCCTCTGGATTCCTCAATTCCACTTGTCTCTTCTTCAAATTGAATCGAATCTGTAGTCCCAGGTTCTTGACGATCGGGGTGAAAATGTTGACCCAGTTATCCTTGAGAGGTTGATAACGATGCTTTGGCACCGGAACGACACGAGATTCTCCCTTCGATCCTCTTGAACGTTTCGACGATTTTGGTGCCTCGTCTTCTGGAGTGGCGTCGGCGTCGGCTGTCGAATCATCTGGTTGAGAAACGTCCTCCATGACGACGTCGATCGCATTTCCAGACTTTCTTTTGCGTTTTACCTGCAAATTCATCAGTTTTTTCTTCTTTCTCTTCCCCTTGCTTCTTCTGTCCTTCTATAAGCTATAAAACTCTCTTCTCTCTAAATTCCATTCTGATTCATCTGAATCATTCCTTCTCGAAACGAATGAACACATAAAATATCATCAGACGCTAAGGAGGCGGCCGAAGAAGAACTAAATCGACTATAAAATTTAGTGGTGTTGGTTGGAAAAGAGAGGACGAGAAGGAGGAGGAGGAGGGAGAGAGGCTATTTAAAAATCGAACCACCACCATCAGAAAAACGAAAAAAACTGTTCCTTTGTGTCGGGTCGATTCGTTTTGTGTGTGTTAAAATACCGCCGATAGAGGCAAAGGGAAATAATAAAGTTGGGGAATTTGAACGTGAATGAAGAGAGGAATGAAAGATTGAAAAAAAATATTTAGTATCGACTACAAACATTTTATTGGAACTAAACACAGACTCTTTTGATTCGAATAGATATAATTCAAATCAAAGGGAACAGGGATTTTTCGACAATTTCAGAAAAAATTATGTTTTCTCAATTTTTGGCTAGAAAATAGGCTTTCTGAATAGCTCAAAACGAAGTTTTGTCTTAATTAATCCAATTTTCGGAAGAAAATAGCTTTTTCAAACTTTCTAAAGCTGCTTACCAATTTGAATTCATCTCCTTTCGGAGCTGTATCCATATTCTGTTCGATGAGAGACGGAAGAGTGCTTGGCACGTCTTCATCGTCGAGAAGTTCCGGCATTCCTTCCTCCATTGGGAATTCATCATCGAATGCGGCGGAGCTGCTAGTGGCCATGTTACCTCTGTCTGAAAACTCGATTTGAAGAAAAATAAAAAAGAGCAAAAAAAGATATAAAAATCGTGGGGAAAACGATGAAATATTGCGAAATAACATGGAAAAAAAGGATAATTTATGAGATGCGAAATCAATAAAAATAACAAAAAATTCAAAAAAACAACAAGAAAACAAGAAAATGAATATAACAAAAAACTGGGGAGATCAGGGGGAAAAATAACAAAATTTCAATGATAAAGAATAGATTTTAAGCCTCAAAAATGATAATTTTCTACAAAAAACGAATCAAACAGCATTTCTCATTTGTTTCCATACAAAATTGAAGAGGCTAACATCTTGTTTCGCTCGATCCAATCGATCCATGTGCCGCTGGGTATAAGGTAGAAGAGATTCAATGTATCCATAGGCACCGGGCATTGAAACCAGCTGATCCGGTTCAATTGTATGGATTATTTCGAAGAGAACTCGTTGAGCAACTAGAGACGTTCGGCTGTTCGTGTTCCATTTGACGCAGAATTGAAGGATAATCTCGATTTGACGACTATCGAGACGACCGATGGCTGTTGAGAGCTCTTCTGGAGTTTCTTCTGACATCAACGAGTTTATGACCTGGAAAAGGGATTTTTTATTTTAGTTTGAATGGATTTTTATAGAGTTTGAACTAGAAACTCAAATAAATTACCTTATAAGCACAATACGGTTTGACGAGAGTCAACGCGAAAACCAAAGCATCCGAATATCTTTTCTGCGTCAACAGATTCGTCAGCGTCTGATCCTGTTCGATGGCTTCTCTTCGTTTCTCATCCTCTTTTCGTTGCTTTTCTTCTGTAACATCCTTCCAAACAACAATTCGTCCATCGGTTCCAGCTGTCACAAATTCCGATTCATCGTGATTCTTTGAAAGAGACCAAATCTTATCAGTGTGTCCATCAACAGAACTCTCACAATCCGCCGTCTTAATCGTCCATATCTTCACAATTCCAGCACTATCCGCCGACACCAATTGACTATCGTTTCTAACAAAAAGGACACGGAAAACGGCACAAGTGTGTCCTGTTATCGTCTGAAGACACGATTTCTCAGAGATATTCCATATTTTGATGGTCATATCTCCACTACAAGACGCCAGTTTATGAGAATTCTTTGCGAATTTCACATCACCGACTCCACGACGATGTCCAGACAAGGTTCCGGCGATTCCCAGCTGCATTTTATTGGTATCCACTTGCCATAGTTTCACAAGTTTATCCATTCCTCCAGTGGCAATTAGAGCATCCGATTCAGAGATATCGATGCAATTGACATCTTTTCCGTGAGCAACCATTGTGGAGCTACACGTCAGTTTTGGAAGTTGCTCCACAAAACCCTTCTCCATATCGATTTTTGCCTCTTTCATCTTTCCATAATTTCCTAATCCCCACAATTTGATAGTGCAATCCGAAGAGACGGAAGCTAAGAACGGAGCTCTTCCACTATTTGAAATGGCCAGAGCGGTTACTGTATTAGCGTGTCCGGTGGCTGCACAAAGAGGAACCAAAGTGGCGATATCTTCAGAAGATGTCACAAGTCTCCAGATGATAATTGAGTTGTCTTTAGAGCATGAAGCCAAAATAGAAGTGTCCCATGAAGGTGAAACGACAGAAAGAACAGATTCAGTGTGGCCTCTAATCAGTTGACAGTCGAGAGTTTTGGTGTTATAGAGACGGATTTCAGAAGTGTTGGATCCAACAGCCATATAGGTTTCTCCTTTTCCAAGAAGACAACACGAATAGATTTCATCGTGGAATCCGACGATTTGTCTTACAGATTTCAGATCTTCGAAATCCAGAACAATCAAATTCTGTTCGGCGGAAGTGACAAGGAAACGGTTTGAGACGACGTCATATGAGATATGATCGAGTTGAGAGCTGAAAAAAGAGAAGATGAGATTTATTAAATTAAGTGAGTAATAACCTGGAAATCATCTTTTTCCGAACCAATTTAGCAGTCTCAATCACAAATTCTTTGATAACACCCTCTTCTCCGACAGTGAAAAGGTTTCCGTTGTGTCCAATGGTTCCACTTTCAATAGATTCATATAATGGAAGAACACGTAGAGTCTCTTGTGTTTCTGTTTCATGAAGACTCATTGTCTGATCTCGAGACAAGGCGACAATGACTCTAGAATCGGGTACTTGAAGGAGACCAGTAATATGAGAATTGTGATTATTCCACGTCATCACATGCTTCTTTGGGGCTCCTTTCATAATATTATATAAATGAAGTTGTCCTTCAATGTATCCAACAACCAATTTCTCGTTTCTTCCGAATAAAATCGCTGAGACCACAGAAGGACCTTTGAGAGTATGAGTACATTGTTGTTCTGTCAAATTCCATACTTTCACAATATGATCAGCACTTCCGGTAGCTAAAAGGTTCCCTTCTTCATTGAATTCCATCACTAGAATCGGAGCGAGATGCATTGTTTTCCATGTTCTTGCCAGTTCTGGTTTAGTTGCCAATGGATCCAACGGGATAGTATATTCTCGAATCACCTGATTGTTATAAGCAATCAGAAGACGATTTCGATTCTTATCGACGACAGTGCAAGTGATACGAAGCTCATCTTCAGGATCTCCGATTGTGTAGCTGAAAAATCGGAAGTTTTCATGAGAACTGGAGAATTTCGACTAACCTGGAACTGTTATCTTCCAAATCAATGACTTTTACTACATTCGTGCATGTTGAGAATAGTTTTTGACCGTTCGCACTCCATCTGACAGTGCCTCCAGTATAAACCGCCTCCACACTCCTTTTTGCCGCGATCTCTTTAATGGGATCGGTCATTTTACCTGAAACATGAATTAATATTTAATATTTTACCATTTTGTATCCGAAATATTGTGAAAAATAAATTTTTATTAGGGTAAAACTCATTAAAAATGAAAAATAGGTTAAAAACACATCTTCAGTGGAAAAAAAACCACAAGGGGGTCCCCCGTAAATCGACACAACGTTAAAACGAGTGCGACAGTCGCTCTTCGCCTCGAGACCCGCTGTATATCGAAACTCGATGCGCCTTTAATTGGCTCACTCGTTTCTATTTTTATCGATGAATTTATTAGTGTTCTGCCGCAAAATTTATGACAGTTTTATTGATTTTCTCGGTAAAATATGAAAAGGTATAAGAAAAATAATGTAAAAGGAGGGTTTTTTCTGCAGAATAAAGATAGAAAACAACGAAAAAGTTTGTGATTTGTGTTGAGAGAAAACAAATTATTTTTGTTGTTATTTTGATACTAAAACCTGTTTATGTTGAGTCACATGTCACTTTTTTAGGTGTTCCCGTCTCTTTTCTTCTTTTTCTTATCGATTTTCAATGTACAAAGTAAAATTGTTCCCTTTTTCATGTATTTCCTCAACTTTTCTCAATAAAACTTCGATTCGAACGATTCAAATTGTTTAATTTCAGACAACTTCCACTTGGTAATGTCTGGACAGCCGTTCCAGCCAAATTCACAGCAACAACAGCAGCCACGTGCGCCAGTCACTTATAACAACAACAACAAAACCGGCGCTCACAACAACAATCGCGATTCGACGACGAACCATTCGGCGACGAACTCATCGGCCAACGCGTCGTCTGGAATATCGTTCGAATACGCGGAACCGCCCGGCAACACGTCAAGAACAACGCCGGATTCGGGACTCGGCACCGACGATCAGAACAAGCAGCCAGGAACGCCGCAGACGAACACCGCGCGTCCGCCGCCAGGCTTTGTGAGTTGAATGCTCGAAGCGCAGCGTTTAATTTCAAAAATCAAAAAACAAACCGTTCTCCCGGAAAACATGCTTTGGAAATGAAATTTTGAAAAATGAATTTTTATACAAAGAAGTCCTAGCAAACGGTCAATTTTTACGCGACCCTCTAGTGTTCTATTTAACTGTTCTCCTTTTCAAAAATGTATTTCTCCTTCGCAAAGCATCTGTCCGTCACGTCGGCGCCCTGTAATTAGTTCATGTTTCCTTGTGACTTTCCATAGAGTTTTTGAGATGAAATCGATGAAAATTGGCTCCAACAGTGCATTTTCGCTTGGAGAGTACTAGAAAATTCGCGTTTTCTAACAGGAAATTCAGGATTTTTGCTGCAAATATTTAGAAAATCTCTTTGAAAACATTCTCGCCTCATAATCTCTTTTCCAGAATCGTCCACATCACTATCAACAACACCAGCATCATCAGAATAATCAACAACAATTCTATCCGATGCGCCAAGGACCTCCACCACATGCCCCTGGAATGGTCTACTATAATGTTCCTCAACAACCAGGACAGTACGGTCAGCCACCACCGATGCAGCAACAAGAGGCTTATGAACCACAGTATCCAGGTGGAGGATTTGACCAAGGACAGCAACATCATCAGAGAGGAGGATATCGGTATCCACCAATGGAATCTGGCCCAGGCGGATACGATGATAACAACGGAAACAACAGTTTCGTGATCCATGGTCCAAATGAACCATTCGATACTCGTGCCCAATACAGTGAGTAATTCCTCCGTTTCAGACATCCTTTACCCAATTTTCCCCAGCATTTTCAGACCAATCTGGACCTCCACCAGCAATTCAACATCAACAAGGGCCACCACCGCAACAAGGACCTCCACAGAATCAACAAATGATGAATCAGGGAGGATTCGAGATGGAACAGCAGTTCCGTCAAGGAGGTGGACCGCCAAATGGGCCACCACAAGGATATCAAGGACCACAGTATTACACTGGACAAGTCATTCATCATGGACCTCCACCACAACAAGGAGGATACCCAGGAGGACAACAGTATCGAGGAGGACCACCACCACAAGGACCACCGATGGTTCCGATGATGGCACCACAACAAGGAGGTCAGCAGCCGCCAATGATGTATGGAATGGGAATGTATCCGACAGTTTATGTTCAAATGCCACCTCCAGTAGTCGTCCGACAGCAGCCGGCGGGGAATTCGGAGAGTTCGGAGAAGAATCAACGGAAGGGAGGAAAGAGAAACAGTCAAAGTGATCAAACGGAACAGAAACAGCCACAACAACAGCAGCCACAAGAACATCAGCAACAACCACAAAATCAAAACTATTCGGAATACGTTCCAAATAATTTTGTTCAACCAGTGCCTGCCGGATTCTCGAACTATCCACCACAACAACATCAACAAGTGGATCCACAGCAGGTTCAGCAGCAGCAAATGCATCCGATGCAGGTAATTTCATGGGAAAAAAGGAGAAAATTAGTAATAAAAAGTATCTGAAACAGAGGTGTGGCCATGCGTGCTGAACACGCCTTAATTTGGGGGGTATACGGTTAAAGAATGTCGAAAGGCGCATCCCTGTAGCGGTCGGGTCTCACAGCGATTAGAAAGTTCTTACTGTATCTCATTTCTTGTTTATTAGATTTTTTGCTGTTTTTCTACAAGAAACTATCATTTTCAACGCAAAAAATTATTTTTGTCAATATTTATTAATTTAAATGTTTTTCTGAGCAAAATAAGCCTAAAAATCGTTACACCCGTTGAAAAAAATTAACTTTGTTGGTTTTAAAATTTTCGTTTTCGCTGCGGGACCCGAGCGCGAAATTTTTGCTATGCTCCTTTCGCTTGTTTACGCCAAAAAATCTCAGCATCACTCAACACGGGTTCTCACACCTCTCTGATCTGAAATTGTACTTTTGAGAGCAATTGAGCTATTTCTAACTGGAAACTAGATATATTTAATAGAAAAGCTCCTCCGCTTTCCAATAAGTTAACCCCCAAACAACGCCTATCAGATGTTCCAGCCAATGAACCCATATATGGTCGGAGCACCACCACCGCACGTCATCAATCAAATGAATCCTCAAATGAACGGTCAGCAACAGTTCGGTCAACCATTCGTTCAAATGGGTGCGCCTGTTCCACCACCAGGTCACCAAATGGCTCATATGCAACAACAGAGACGTCAACAAGGAGTTGAACCACTTATGAGCACTGCCCCGTATCAAATGCCAATGGGAAATGGAGGTGGACGAGGAGGATTTGGAATGGGTCAACCGATTGGATACTTCAATGGACCGCCTGGAAGAGGTGGGGGAAGAGGAGGAAGAGGGGGACGAGGTGGACACTCGAACTACTCGCACTCCCGACAGAATTCCAATCAGAGTTGGCATTCTGGACAGAATAATGGAAGAAACTACGATCAGTCTTCTCATTATCAACAAGAATATCATCATAATGAAGACGAAGCGGTTTCTCAGCTCACCAATACGATCGAACATCTTCCGTTGAGCTTTCGGCAAGGATCCCCCAGCAAGCAGATGCTGCAGTTGGTGGATTCTAAAGTGGAGACTGCTGAAGAGGGAGGAGATGTCGCCCAGGTTTCAGGAGAAAATAGTCGGGCGAGCACTCCGAAACATAGAAAGAAGAAGGATTTGAAGAAGGTTGTTGAGCAGCAAGAAGAGAAGGAGAAAGTGGAGGAGAAACAAGAGGAAGTCGTTGCAGAGGAAGCGAAGATTACGGAGAATGAGAAGGGAGATCAGCCAGCTTCGACGGTTCTTCATTGTTATCGATGCGACTATCACAAGCTTCCAGTGGAAGAGGTTTCCTCGCATAAGTGAGTTTTGGGGTGATTTCTGGATCTATCTGATACGTTTTTCAGCATCCGCAAAGACAATGGAGATCTTTGGTGTGAGCACATGAAGAAGATCAAATGTGTTCATTGTGATGCAACTGGGGAGAAAGGTCATCATCCACTGATCTGCCCGAAGAAAAAGGAAGAGGAACGACTTGAGAAGGCTAGAGAATCGTCATCCCAAATCGACACTCCACCACCGACGAACCCCATGGATCCACAAGAAATTCAAGACGACGAAGACCAATCGTACCACAACTCGCCACCACCTCCACATCAGAAATCTCGTCAGAATTCGGAGAATCGTTCGGATGCACGTGGATATCATCATCATCAGCATCGTAACTTTGGTGGAAATCGTGGACGAGGAGGAAACGGTGCAGTCGGTGGTGGACGTGGAGGAGGAGGACACTCACGCGGTGCTTATAGAGGACGTGGATCTGGAAATTATGAGGTTTGCTCTAGAAAAGAAAACGTTCCAATAACATTCCCAAAAGTTTCCAGAATAAGAAGCAACACTAAGCCGAAATGCTGAAGACGTGAAAACTTCTCTCACGACGATTCATAATTTCTAATTTTTCCACACACAATCCCGCCCCCTTTTGCAATCTATTCCCTCATTCGATCTCTCTCCGTTTTTCCCGCGCCCATCCATTCCCATTGATTTTTCATCTTAATCCCGCCCCCTTCCGCCTCCCCTCCAAAAACACACACACATACAAACAAGCTTTAAAACTTCACCTTCTCCTCATGTGTATCCCGAGTTTTTGTTGAAAAATTGTTGGTTTTTGCTCCTCCTCCCCTGAATTCTGTTGTTCTTCCCTCCCCTTCCTCCCCTCTGAAAGTGTCCTTTAAGGAATTGGCCCCGCCCCCCTTCCCATCCCCTTTTTGTGCTGACCTCAAATCGTTTCCGTTCTTTTTTATATTCGAATGTAATTCGTAAGTTTTTCGTTTGTTGGTCTTTCAGTAAATTCCTCCCCTTTCCTCTTCCCCTCCTCTCTCTTCCCCCTCTCTCCTCCTTTTTCCGCGTCCGAAAACGACGTTTAAGATCCCACCCCCAATGGCCTAGCTTTTTCTTTTGGCCGAGGAAAAGCTAGGTCATCCCCCTTCTTCTCAATTTTTTAAATTAGCCCCGCCCCCTTTCCTCTATATGTCCCCCTCCCTTCCCCACTCATCTGAAAGCATAATGCATAATGATGTTGGTTCGAAAAATGATCTTAAAATATTTATATGAAAATCTCTGAAAATTAAAACATTCAGACGATCTCCCCCGAGAAAAACCCGTCTTCTCTCGATATCTTCTCCACAGAATTCATCATCCACTCCATCCACTTCTCCGTCTTCGTTTTTTGGCGATTCCACCGATTTCTTTGGCCCATTTGTAGATTTTCTGTTCACGCATCAATGCTTTATGCTTATTCTGAAGTGGAGAAGACAGCGATTCACTGGATCCAAAGTGGTCGTGATACGGTAGCAGTGGAATCGGAACACTGTAAATTCCATTATTTTTTTCATTTTTTTTTAGTTTTTTGAGTTTTCATCAGTAGAGCGCACTTACCCATTATCGTCTATGAATGCGTGATGCTGACGTGTTTTGATAGGTTGACCACGGAATGAACCGATGAAGTGAGCCTGGAAGTAGATTACTGTAGATCTGGGTTACGATCTTCCAAAGGGTTACTGTAGCTTCTTCAAAGAACTAACCGATCTCATTCCGACGTCGGCATCTGATGTTCTGAAGTCTGGAATACTCGTTCGAATGTCTTTTCCGTGTACTCTGTCCAGGAGACTGAACGGAGAAATTGCTGCAAGTTTTCGATTTTTTTTTTTAGTTTTTTAATATGTTTGAGATGGTGTATCTCGGTTAGAAATGAAGATATCAAAAAAGTCTCAACTGATGAAATATTGCTCATGGTTTACTAAATATTTCATTAGTTGATTACTTTTTTAAATCTTTACTGGGAATTGAGATATCACCGCTTGAAGTAAATGGAAAAACTCTCAAACTTGAATAAAATTTCTATTGTTCATTACTCTTTTGTCAAAGAAGATATCAAAAAAGTGCCAACTAAGCCAACTAACGAAATGTTGCTCATAACAAACTAAACATTTTATTAGTTAACGACTTCTTTGTATCTTCAATCCGAACTTAGCTACGCCCCTTTGAACACAACATTCCGTTCTTTACTCCCTAAAAGTCTTCAGTTTTTTACTATTGACGAAATACTTATGTTTGAGGAAGTATATCTCAATTAGAAATAGAGATATCAAAAAATTGTCAACTGGTGAAATATTCCTCATAATAAATTGAATATTTCATTAGCTGACAACTTTTCAAAATCTTCGCTGGAAACGGAGATATGAGCAATTGAAGTGAAGGAAAAACTTTCTAGCTTGAATAAAACTTCAATCGTTCATAACAAATGAAATATTCAATTAGTTGACAACTTTTTTGTATCATCAATCCAAACTACACCGCTTATACAACACAACATTCCGTTCTCTACTCCTCTTGATAACTTACTTGATACAATTGTGTACAGTAGTATAAATATCCTCTGCACTGTTGTTGTCGATGGTAGCATTTTTTGTTTTCTGCAAAACGTTGTTTTTGAAGAAAATCGACAGGAACTAATAGAGAACGGAAAAAGTGACACGATTTCTAAAAATAAATTTGTTTTCAAAGAAGAGAAATTGTTAGTTTTGATTGTCAAGGACACATTTTTCCAGTTTTTAGGTCTAGACATGATACAGTAACCGGAAATATCAGCCAAGATTAGGAAAGAAAAGCATAATCTTGTATTTAGCCTAACATATCTCAATTCGCAGAAGAGATACAAAAAAGTGATCAACTAAGAAAATGTTAAGCTTATT
The DNA here is from genome assembly GCA_016735795.1 of Caenorhabditis tropicalis. Classification (NCBI taxonomy): domain Eukaryota; kingdom Metazoa; phylum Nematoda; class Chromadorea; order Rhabditida; family Rhabditidae; genus Caenorhabditis; species Caenorhabditis tropicalis. The sequence goes on from CM028615.1 coordinate 8,971,338, forward strand.
ATGAGCGACATTTCATTAGTTGACCCCTTTTTGATATCTCTGCTAGCAACTGAGATATATCTGCTTCAAGATACTACTACAGTAACCTAGAAGCCTTTAACTGGAAAGTAGTCAGACGCAATCAAATGTTTTCTTCAAAAGTTAGAATCTCATTGAATTCCAATTTCTCCATCTCTTTTTATATACCAATCAACTGATCGACGAGAGATCACGTGTAATTGAGAGACGCAGAGAAACAAGATTTATAGAGAATTTGATAAGAAAAAGACACGAGGGGAGGCGATTCGTGCAGAATCGGATAGTTGGAGAAACGGTTTTCGAGCGGTTTGATTTTTAGAATTGACCGGGGGGTAAAGGGGTAAAGGTCAGGTACACGAGTACGTTAAGTTAAGGGTTTTAATGAGGGCTGGTGAGGGTACTGTAGTTAGACAACTGAAACTACAATAGTCAGTACATAAAGTGATTAGATTTCGATTCATCACCAAAATAGTTATGAAAATGTCACTTTTGAAGAAACTTATAATAAGTTACTTATTATAAGAATCACTATTGATGTTTGATTTTTAGAAATTATTTTATTTTTTGAAAAACAAACTGATGTATATTATTGTTGAGAAGTGACACCTTTCTATATATCTTTCTCTCCTTTTTATTCGTATGGTCAACGTTCAAAAGATGAAAAGATGTGTGTAACAAAAAGTGATGGGAAAAAAGATTTCGGTCACGTTTCTTTCCTTATCAGGTGATGATCAAAAAAGTGATCGGGGGGAAAGCATTTTCGAAGATTGACAAGATCAAATGGATCTTGGAAAGTAGTTGAAAGTTTGGTATAGGTACAGTACGAAATCAGTTTTGCATTCTGGATTCTGATAAAAAAGTTATTCCAGCTCTTATTTCTGAGAATGGCTGAATATCCTACTGTTTACTGTCTTAATCTTTTTTTAAGTTCTGTTAATTGATTAAGACAAACAAAAACCTTCATTGAATATCAGACAAGCCAAATTCACATGTAATCTTAACATATTGCACTATCAACACTATCCCATGTGGCAATCATCGACAAACCATCAGCTCGTATACCAAAAACAGCAATCTTTCCATCATCTCGTTGAATAACATTGTGACCAACAGCAAATACGATGATATTTCCTTTGCTGGAAAAATGTACTTCAGTTTACTTAACTTCATTTCTTCCTACCTTTGATAAACCATATTTGATTCGACAGTAATCATATTCTTTTCCAAGTACTTATAAATGATGTTTGGGTCGACATTCTTCATACTGATAATAATACTTCCGAAATCGAGTAGTTTTTCCATCCAACCACACAATAATGCATTGATTTCCACGCAGTTTAACAGTGAACCACAAATAAGAATATCGTGGCAGGAGAAAGTGATTGAGATCAAGTTCTTGAAAGTAATCCAAGATCCCGTATGAATTGCTATCATTTCGTGTTCTCCGAATGATTCTTCATAAACGAAACCATCGGGAAGTTCGCCTGATAACGAAAGATAATGAGCTTGACAGTTTTTAAAAATGTATTGACATTCCTTATTGCTCAGTGGCTCTCATTTCCCATCTGATCCTGTATTCGAAGATATCATTGCACATCTCAATGGATATTTGATTATCTCGAGAATCCACAGATGAGGAGGTTGAATGGAAGAGATATGTGGTTGCACTCCAAAAAAATTCGTAATGTAATCGAGAAGTGGCTTGAATGCAGTTCTGATATCCACACAATGAAGTTCAAAACATCCGGGTCCTTTGACGAAAGACAGTTCTTTCGACTCCTTCACCAATACCATTTTACGCATTGGTTTATCCAAAAACTGGTAGCCGATGCCAACGGAAAACTGGTCACTTATCAGCCACATATCCCATTTCGATCGTTTATTTCTGTTGTATTTTAGTATTCGATGCGTTCTTCGAGAGCACAGAGACAAGAGGAATCTGAAATAAGATAAGAGGGAATACGAAAAAGTGAACTTACAATTCATCCAGATCCATGTATTCTAGTACTATCCGCAAAGGAACTAGCGGAATATTAAGTAGAGAAAGTTTGGTGGAACACGGCATTGAGGGGTAGGGGTCTGGAGAGAAGAGTGTATCTGTTCAATCGATAACTCTTGGGGACACTATAAAAACTTCGTGTCAAGACCCATTTGGGTGAGGGGAGGAGGGCAAGGGGTTCTGTAGTCAATGGTACCTAAGTGTTAGTGAGAAAGGTTAGAGGGGCATTGGACAATAGAAATAGTTCAGGTGTTGAATAACACTGTTCTATGTGAGAAACTATCGGCATTTGATGAACGGAGTTCGGAGTCGGCACGGCAAAAAACACAGTTTATTAAGTCTTGACTATTATCAACATAATTATCTTTTTCTGAGTCTTCCACCATTGGTTTCTCCGAGAACTGATAGCCGAAGCCGACGGAAAACTAGTCGCTTATCAGCCTCATATCCCATTTACGTATATTGTATGTCCCTATGCGATACGGCCTTCGAGAGCGCAGAGACAAAAGGAATCTGTAATCAATTCTGATAAGAGAGGAATGGGAAGATAAACTTTAAAGTTATCCAGGTAGCTCGAGCGATATTTTGAAAAACGGATTCCGGAGGAGCCCGAGACTTTAGAATGAGATCACTGAATATCGGGGAAGAGCGTTCATATTCGAACGATTGCTCCTGGGAAACCATGTATAAAGAATTTGATCTATCCTGCGCCCTCTTTTTGGTTACCACTATGTACATTTCTGTCAGATTTTAGGGGGTCTAAGACTTCTAAGATTTCAATCATTATGTACCGTATTAATTCTAATTGACCGACATCTTGCCAGTTGACTTTATCTGCCTTTATCTCTGTTCTCCATGGAGATACTGAAAAGTGATCAACGAACAAAACATACCTTATATCAATAAAAACATTTTATTAGTTGACCACTTTTCAATATCTCCATTGGGAACAGAGCTAAATGCTGCTAAAGCAAAGTGTAGGGGGTGCCGGTCTATTATAATAAATAAGGTAAATGTTTCGAGCTTAAAACAGCCTGGGAAAACAAATCGGTGTTTCCTGTTTATATTACTTGTTTCAATGACAATTGTCTAAAAAAGGTGTCAATACTCTCAAGTAGTAATAAGTGTTTTCAAAAAGAAGAAAACAAAAGTGACCACTTCTTCTCGACCATTTCCTTATTCGAAGTGTTCCCTCCTGAAACTTCTCTTTTTCCCATTTCAAAATCCTCCGCTACTATTTCAGATGTACATTCCAACATTTTGCTTTATACTCAGATTGATCTCCATTCTTTTATTATTATCAAAAGTCCCTAATTCGATAGCATTTGGGATAAATCCCCCTCCAAAACGACCGAATCTCTACAGATGGTTGGCTCAGAATTCTTATATTTGTGAGTTTTTCAGTTAAATTGCCGGATAAATACCGTATTCCAGGCGATCCAACTCTCCTCAATAAAAGATCTCATAGGTTTCTGTCACCAAGGGAATCTGTGAAGTTACGGTGTTCATGTGGGGATCCATTGGTAACGAAGACTGCCTGTGGACGGAGAAATGGGTCAAGGGATAAACCAAAGTGTTTTAGATGTTGGTTTTCTGGGAATAATATTAGTTTTTAAATTTATTTTCAGTACCAGACGCTTGTATTCAAGAGTATACCGTAATATTTTCGAATGGTGGTAATCGACTTTCCAGTGAGTTTTAAGAGTCGTATTTTTAGTTAGATAGCTTTTTTGAAAATTCCTAGTATTTCTTAAATTTCCAAAAAAACTAGAAATTATTTTAATTCAGAGCCGTTAGTCCACGTGGCGCCACATCCAAAACTTCTTCGAAGAACAACTATAAAACCACGAAGAAGGAGACCGATCACAGTGAAAACTGTTGTGAAGTAAGTACGTTTTTCATTTGGAAACCAAGAAAAAAAGTTCCAGAAAACGACCTCATCGAATGCCGAAAATAGTCTCAACGATACCTGTAACTACCGTATTACGTGTTAGAAAATTAAAGAGACCTCATTAATGAATTTGTGCCATTCTATATTTTTGAATTCCTAAACTTGATCCCTAATAAAAAAAACCAAGTCTAGGCAAGAACAAAAAACAGTTTTGTCCATTATCATTCAGTTTTGTCAATGAAATGGATAAAAAAGAGAGAACGATCAAAACTGAAAAGGGTTCAAGGTCTCAAAAGTGATAAGAACGATATTGAACACACGAGGGAAACACGTTTTCGAGATAAACAACACACGATTTGATCGTTTTTTATTGGTTCTTTGTTTTGGAGAATCGGATTTTGGAAGGGTTACGGATCTGAATTAACTGGGTTATTTTGATGTGTTTCTGTATATGTAGTCTTCGTTTTTTGTAATTATCGGGAGGTTATTTTATTCATATTCGATAAAGAACACTGAATAGTTTTCCGGAACTGCCAATAACCTTTTTCATCTAGTTCCGGTTCTCATCGAATCTTTGTCTCTCATCTACATTTTGAACCTTCATCGTTCATCAATCGTTCGATATCATTTTTAATTCGAAATGACACAAAATGACCTTAACAGTTCAGACACATTGGGACGGAAATAGATGTTTTCTGCAGAATAGACTTTGAAGGAATTTGTATTTTTTCAAGTACGGTCGAAAAAAATTCAAAAACCTGATAACACATGAGCGCACGGTCTTCCTTGACTTCCTCTACGCCCTCCAAGGACCGGAAACCGCCGCCTCAATAGCTCAGTTGGGAGAGCGTTAGACTGAAGATCTAAAGGTCACCAGTTCGATCCTGGTTTGGGGCAACCCCTTTTTTTCACTTTACAGGAAATCATCACCATAGACCACATGTGAACTGCGTTTCATTCGCAATTACCATAATCTGAACAAATGCGAAACTTTTTTGGGAATGACGGAAGCGACTGCGTTTTTTGGGAAAACTTTTTTTCCGGAACGAGCATGTCCACTTGGACATCATGGTTCACAAAGAACATGCTCCTTCTGATGACAATGGCTGGAATTGTGATGGGAGTGATCATTGGAGGAGTACTCAGAAATCTCGAACCATCTCCAGATGTTGTCAGATATGTTGGATTCCCGGGAGAATTATTTATGAATATGTTGAAGGCTATGGTGTTACCACTGGTGGCTGCCAGTATTGTGTCAGGTCGGTTTTTTTCAGTTCGATTTTCGAAGTTCGGGATAAAATGTTCAGGTCTCTCCCAACTTGACGGTAAAACTTCCGGTCGTCTTGGATCTCGTGCAGTAATGTATTATGTGATAACCACAACTCATGCAGTTATTCTCGGAATTATTGTCGTCTCAATCATTCATCCAGGTGATCCAACTATCAAACAGAAAATGGGAATCAAAGGAGGAGAGGCGGCAAATGTGCCAGCCGCACAGAAGTTTCTCGACTTGTTTAGGTAAGAAGGAAAAGTCGGTTGTCTTAAAAATCATTTTCAGAAATGCATTCCCTGAAAATGTTATGAGAGCAACGTTCTCTCAAGTTCAAACTAATTATGTAAATCATTCAAATCCAAATGGACTTCATAATTTAACTCCAAAAACAGTTTATGTCAATGGAATGAACGTTTTAGGTTTGTCAGTGTTAATTGAGAACCTCACCCTGCCGTTCAGGAATAATTGTATTTTGTATTGTAATGGGTCTAGTTATCTCAAAAATTGGAGCCGAAGCGAAACCCCTAGCCAATCTATTCCATGCTCTGGACGTAGTGATAACTCGAATGGTTATGATTATAATGTGGTTGGGACCAATTGGAATACCATCTCTGATTGCTCAGAAGATGTTGGAAGTGTCTGATCTATGGCAGACTGCAAGAATGTTGGGATTATTTGTGTTCACTGTGATTCTGGGATTGGCAATTCAAGCATTCATCACCCTTCCACTCATCTATTTCATCGGAACCCGTCATAATCCGTATAAATTCCTTCGAGGACTCGGACAAGCGATTATGACGGCTCTCGGTACTTCATCCAGTGCTGCTTCACTTCCAGTTACATTCCGGTGTTTAAATAAACTTGGCATTGATCCAAGAGTCACTAAATTCGTTTTACCAGTTGGAGCAATGGTTAATATGGTGACTCTTCAGAGAGTTTCCCCATAATAATTATTTGAATTCTTCAGGATGGAACTGCTCTTTATGAAGCCACTGCATCTATTTTTATTGCTCAAATGAACGGTCTTGATCTATCCGTTGGTCAAATTGTTACCGTATCTATCACTGCCACGTTGGCATCTATTGGAGCTGCCTCTATTCCATCTGCTGGTCTTGTGACCCTACTTATTGTTCTGACAGCTTTAGGACTCCCGGCAAATGATGTTTCTCTCATTTTCACTGTTGACTGGTTTCTGTAAGCTACTTTTTCAAGGAGATTCAAGAAAATTTATTTTCAGAGGACGTCTCCGGACTTCTGTCAATATTATCGGGGACGCTTTGGGATGTGGATTCGTTCATTATATTTGTGAAGATCATTTGAATTCGGATTTAGAAGAAATAGAACAGAAGAGGGTAGAAGACGTGTGATTAGCATTTTTTGAATTTTCTATTAGGAAAATTTTTTTTTGAAGTTTTATCGTTCAATAAAATTCAATTCTAAGAAAACCATTCTGCAGAAAATCAAGTTCCCGTTCTTATCAAATCTCTCTCTCTTTCTCTCTCTCTCTCTCTCTCTCTCTCTCTCTCTCTCTCTCTCTCTCTCTCTCTCTCTCTCTCTCTCTCTCTCTCTCAAAAGAGATCTTGAACCTTCATCGTTCATCAATCGTTCGATATCATTTTTAATTCGAAACGACACAAAATGACCTCAACAGTTCAGTCGGAAGCATAAAAATCGGACGGAAATAGACATTTTCTACAGGAAATAAGAAACCCCCTACACTATCTTCAATGGGTAAAGTAACCTCATGTAAACCTTCTTTTCTGAATTATTTACACTTTGAATAGTTAAAAAAAGATCTTTGTCTTCTCCTCTACCCATATAAATAAATGTACAAAAGTTGTGTTAATCACTCCTAATTTATTAGAATAGATACCCACCTCCTCTCTTTTTTTACACCATATTGTAATATAAACACGGGTCTCTCTAGTCAAGAGTGTCGAGAATAGAGAGAGAGAGACCAGTTTTCTTTTTCTCTTGTACAAGTTTTACACTTTTTCATATTGTATGTGTGTGTGGTTAGTTTAGATTAGAAAAAGTAAAATGATAATATCAAAATTGAAACGTGTTATTAATAAGTGTCAAAAGATGTTTTGGTAGATCAAAAGAACACCTAGTTTACACTAGATCTTTGAAATTTAGGAGTTGCAGAAAACATTCAAATTTTGAATACGGTCGAAAAAATTCAACAATCTTATAACACATGAGCGCACGGTCTTCCTTGACTTCCTCTACGCCCTCTAAGGAGCGACTGCCGCCGCCTCAATAGCTCAGTTGGGAGAGCGTTAGACTGAAGATCTAAAGGTCACCAGTTCGATCCTGGTTTGGGGCAACCCTTTTTTTTGCACTTCAAATGTTTAGCCTTGTGAATGTCTGATCTGATTTATCAAGCAAAGCGCAGGGTTCAATTATGCAAATTATATCATTCCTGTTCTTCTCTCTCGGTACACTGTGACGTGCTTCATTTTTGACCTTTCAATGCTTATGAATACATCTTCATTCGGCTATTTTCCTCTCATTTTACTTTCATTTTCCCCAAATCAAAATTTTCAGAATTTGATGATTTTTGTCATCACGAGAAACCAGTTTTTCAGTGATTTCTCTTATTGTTTCACTTTTCCGAATTAACATATTGAACCAGTGGTAATCCGAATTTATTCAAAAAAAAAGAGGCGATGAGGGTTATTTGAAAATATCGGTTAGAGGTGAAACCCAGTGAACCTGAACCGATACTTAACCCCCTTTATCCAACTAGTATTTGTGATTTTTGAGATCTCGAAGCTCTACAGTATCCGAGACCTTGATTACCTATAAAAAACGCATGGTTTCGTGACGTCAATGAGAATCATGTGTACTCATAGTAAACCAGAAACCAGAATTTTTCCTTTTTTTCTTGAATGAAACTGTTTTATTGGTAGAGTTTTCTTGAGAACAATGATGTCTGATGGTATTCACATGAAATTCATTTGGTTACGTATACAGGTCAGAATAGAAAATTACACTTGCCCTTTTTTGAATTTTTTTTAAGATTAAAAAGTTTTGTTGATTTTAACAACTGTAACTCGGTTAGAATTGAAGATAGCAAAAAAGTGTTAACTGATAAAATATTGCTCAGATTAAACTAAACATTTTGTTAGTTGACAACTTTTTTGTATCTTTAACGGTAGCCGAGATATACTCCACAGAAAATAAGACTAGTACCTAGGGTACAATTTGCAAAACAGTCTCCTCCAGATTTCTGCTATTTTTAATTCTTGACCAATCTACTCGCCGTACATGTTTTCTTTCCGCCCAATATGTTTATGTACTCATGAGAAACTACTAAATAAGTTAATCTTATGATTCGAAAATGAACGTCACGAGGGTAGAAAGTGTAGAAAGAATACTTTTGAAAAATGAATGATTTTCAAAGAAAAGGGGTTTAATGGGTTCAAGGTTGGAATCAAAAGATAATCGAAAGGTGGTCGATTTATGAAGGTTGCCCCGTTTTTTGAATGATATTTGTGACCAGGAAGTAAAGTAAAGGCTCCAGGTGATTTTTAAAAAAAATAACCCTAAACGTAATAGGATTTTCGAAAAAAGATAACTGTATTTTGGTTTGAGCCGGTCTATCTCTGTTCCCAGAAAAGCTATCAAGTTGTGGTCAATTATCAAAATGTTCTCCTAGTTAAGCTGAGCATTTTGTTAGTTGACAACTTTTTTCTATCTTTTCTGGGAACTGAGATACAGTATCCAGAAAAAGTATATACCCAAAATCCGAAATTGTCAAAAATCAAGTTCACGCGCACCTCATTCGATCCTGAACAACTTTTCTCTCTCTCTCTCTCTCTCTCTCTCTCTCTTTTCTGACCGATTATCCGTTCATGAATTATGTACCTAATCCAATTCGATATCCATTCAAGGTTCGATGAATCCGAGAGACTCGTGATTTTTGAAAAAAATATATTGTGTTTCATATTTTATGGGGTTTATTGGTGTCAGGAAACTAGTCCTTGAAAGAGATTCTAGCCCAGAAATTTCAGGTGTAGCTTCTCAGTAAATTGACATTTTTGTATTACTTGTTTGTGTACCGTGTTTGTTTCTTTTCTTCCACAAAAAACCCCTTATTCATCAAACTTTTTGTTACATCAACACACCTCTCCCAATACCACCCACCCTTCTCCTCCCCTCCCCCTTTTAACCAACACAAAAAACTATATAACAACACAACAATCATATGTTTCCCGTTTTTGGGAAGAGATTTAGACAGAGTGAAAAGTGAATAGGCTCCGCCCCCTCTCTCTCATTTTTGAAACCACCTCTTTATATACATACTCATTGTCAGTTGGTGATGATCACTTTTCTCTTGTCCATCTCATCCACTGATATCCGTTTACGGACATGATATCTGGTTCTCTTAAGAGGTCGAGACACAAACTAGAGAGCACAAACATGAGCTTTTGCTCTTTTTTTGGCACTTAGGACATTGATGATACGCTCAGATTTTCTTTGTTGCAAGATTTTATTTCTGTAGAATTTTAGAGGTTTTTTTAAAAATTACTTTTTTTCGTATTTTTTTTCTGCTTCTCTTCCCAACAATTTCTTTTTAGCCAAAATGGGAATGTCCACAAAGAAATGTGTAAACCGATGGACATCATGGCTCACAAAGAACATGCTCCTTCTGATGACAATGGCTGGAATTGTGATGGGAGTGATCATTGGAGGAGTACTCAGAAATCTCGAACCATCTCCAGATGTTGTCAGATATGTTGGATTCCCAGGAGAATTGTTTATGAATATGTTGAAGGCTATGGTGTTACCTTTGATTGCCGCTAGTATTGTGTCAGGTATGTGGGGGGGAAATACCTACCATTGGGTTTTAAAAAAAGGGTTATTTTACTTATTTTGAACATTTCATCAGCATTTTATTGAATAAAAATCAAAAGAAACTATGAAAGTCACTATGAATTCTGAACTTTGAGAGTTTTTTCGACCGCTAACCATTTTGGGTTTTAATTTTCAACAAAGAACAACTTATGATGGTTGTGAAATTTAGTATTAATAAACCTTTCTTTCCAATTTTTCAACATAATAGTTTACTTCCAGGTCTGTCTCAACTGGATGGTAAAACCTCTGGTCGTCTAGGATCTCGTGCAGTAATGTATTATGTGATAACCACAACTCATGCAGTTATTCTCGGAATTATTGTCGTCTCAATCATTCATCCAGGTGATCCGACTATCAAACAGAAAATGGGAATCGAAGAAGGAGAAACTGCAAACGAATCGGCTGCTCAGAAATTCTTGGATTTGTTTAGAAACGCATTTCCCGAGAATATAATGAGAGCAACATTTGCTCAAGTTCAAACCCATTATGTCAATCACACGAACTCAAACGGTGTTCAACAACTGGTTCCGAAGACTGGATATGTGGATGGAATGAATGTTTTGGGTATGTTTACCGAGATTTATCCAAAATAAAATATTCTTTTCTCAGGAATAATCGTATTTTGTATCGTAATGGGTCTAGTTATCTCAAAAATTGGAGCCGAAGCGAAACCCCTAGCCAATCTATTCCATGCTCTGGACGTAGTGATAACTCGAATGGTTATGATTATAATGTGGTTGGGACCAATTGGAATACCATCTCTGATTGCTCAGAAGATGTTGGAAGTGTCTGATCTATGGCAGACTGCAAGAATGTTGGGATTATTTGTGTTCACTGTGATTCTGGGATTGGCAATTCAAGCATTCATCACCCTTCCACTCATCTATTTCATCGGAACCCGTCATAATCCGTATAAATTCCTTCGAGGACTCGGACAAGCGATTATGACGGCTCTCGGTACTTCATCCAGTGCTGCTTCACTTCCAGTTACATTCCGGTGTTTAAATAAACTTGGCATTGATCCAAGAGTCACTAAATTCGTTTTACCAGTTGGAGCAATGGTTAATATGGTGACTCTTCAGAGTTTCCCCATAATAATTATTTGAATTCTTCAGGATGGAACTGCTCTTTATGAAGCCACTGCATCTATTTTTATTGCTCAAATGAACGGTCTTGATCTATCCGTTGGTCAAATTGTTACCGTATCTATCACTGCCACGTTGGCATCTATTGGAGCTGCTTCTATCCCATCTGCTGGTCTTGTGACAATGCTCATTGTTCTCACTGCTCTCGGACTTCCAGCCAGTGATATTTCTCTCATTTTGGCTGTCGATTGGTTCTTGTGAGTTTTCTAGGCCATTGAGGAAAGTTAGGTCATCTTTAAATCCTTCAGGGACCGACTCCGTACCTCTGTAAATGTAATCGGAGACGCTTTGGGATGCGGATTCGTTCATCATATCTGTGCTGACCACTTGAACGCTGACGTGGCAGAAGCTGAGAAGAATCACGCTGTCGTAGAAGCTCATGTAAGATTTCTCGGTATGCAAACACGCCCTAATGATAATTTTTGCAGGGAGTAAACTTTGATGAATTGGAAAAAGAATGTGAGCAAGAGAATAATAATCAGAAACAAATCGAACATGTGTGATCTGATATATTCTTCAGTTTTATGTACAATTTCCGAATTTCTAGCATTTCTTTCTCATGTTTTATTTTTCTCCCCCTGAAAAATGTTTCCGGTGCTTTTTCTTCACTTTTTCTCTGTTCATAGCTTTAATCTATTATAATTTTCATTGAGTTTTATCAATTTAATAAAGATTTATCAGTCATTTTAATGAGAAAAACGAGAAAAGAAAATAAAATTGAATTTTAAACTCGCGCTGTAAAATGAGGTTCGCTAGAGCGCGCTTGCATTATTTCGCGTTGTCGCGACAAAATTGATTTCCCAACATGTTTCCGCTGCTCAAAAATTCAGTTTCCTGCCATTTCCCATGATTTTCAATCGAAATCTTATGAAAACACTGAATTTCCAGTAAATTATACCCATGGATCCATCATACTACGGCGAGGAACCCGAAACTCCTCGGCAAAGATCGAACAGTAATGTCGCTGGACTTTCCGACGAACAAAACGGGCAGTTTGGAATGCAGGCACAATTGGGAAAAATGGTTCGTATTCAAATAGCTAAAATAAGTGAAATTGGGAAAGAAATTAAAATGCGGGGTTGAAAATTTGAATTTTTAAGATTTATCTGGAATAAAATGTGGAATTTAAGATGTGGGAAGCCGGATCGAAACAAGTTCAGGACACTTTTAAATCCTACGGACGAATCGATTTGTTCCGTCCGTATTTTGATGTGGAGCCAGCGGAAGTAAGTGAAATTTCTGAAAAATATGAATTTTTGTCTATTGCATAAAAAAAATTTTCAAAAACGCATCGTTATGCTGAATAAAATTTTCCAGGTCCGAACGCGTTTAATCCGATCATTTATCCCCCGGAAACCATCACAAATCCAAGTGTCACCAGATCTATACGGACCGTCTATGATTATACTCACAATGGTGGCTTTACTGCTGTATAATATGAAAAGTAGTGGGTAAGAATCAAAGATTTCTCTTTAAAACCTATCATAACCCATTATTTTTACAGAATAGTCATTCAAAACGGAACTCTTATGGGAACCGCGATGTTCACATGCTTCGGAAGCTGGATTCTCATTTCTGGAGCTCTCTGGGTCGCCTGTTTCCTTTTGACTTCCGAACAACCGTTTCTCACGATTCTCTCCAGTTTTGTAAGTGTTTTTCTATCAAATTCTTCTCAAATTCTTCATTTCCAGGGCTATTCTCTAACTTCTCAATGCCTCGTTCTCCTTCTCACTTCCCTATTCCATTCATCTCATGATCATCTGTTTTTCTTCGTTCTACTCGCCAGTTTCTGTGTTCCTTCTGCTCTTCGAATGGGTTTAATCGTTTGTAATCAGTCGAGACTACCCGCTAATCGAATAATGCTTATTGGAATTGCAATCGCCGCTCATTTACTCCTGATTATTTATCTTCATTTCGGATTTCATGTTGTTCTGGAAGGTAAGATTACTGTCATTATCAATAGAGCGTATATTCATTTTGTTTGCAGAACTCGATGAAATGGTCGGCGATGCGATTGTGGATGTAAACGCAGTAAAAGAGACCCTCGTATAATTTATTGATTTTTCCTTTAGTAGAATATGACTCGAATTGTGATGAAAACGCTCATTTTAACACGGGATATCTATCGAATCTGTTTTTTTTCTATTGGTTCTAGTGATTATTTTAATAATACAAATTCTAACTTTTTATCCCTTTTTTAAATTTTTTCTTTCACTTTCAAAGGTTGAAATCACCTTTTCTTATCTATTTTTCCCCTTTTTCCTGTTAAAATTAATTTTTAAATGTCTCCAGATGTCAGTTATCAGTGAACATCAAGTTCAATTATCGAGTTTTGATCCGCTGGAAAAGTGCGTCAAAACGATCTGTCCTGGATGCAAATCGAGTCGAATGTACTTTTGTTATGACTGTCGGACACCGCAACCCGGAGTTTTTACGCCGAGTGTCAAGGTTAGCGAATACTTCGAAATTGGAAGAAAAATTTGGGATTTATTGGAAAAAAATCAAGAAATTTCAAAGAAAAAAAATACTTGCAATTTTAAAAACTCACTCATCGTCTGCAAAATTGCCAGTAAACTATTAAAAACTCAACAAACTTTGAAAAACCATAAAAAATATCTGAAAAGATGTGTAAACTATGATTTACAATGTTAATAACAACCAAACCCCCCTCTTTCTACCTCATCTTTTGCGTGCACAGAATTCAGAATCGCCGTCGGGGTGGCCGATTGGAAGGCATGAGTGTTTGCACTCAAAGGGGTTCGACCCCGATGCAGGTTCGAATCCTGCCCCCGGCGGTTTTGCATTTTCCTTTTTTTTCCTTTTTTTTCTTTTATTTTTCATCAAAAACCCCTTTTTTTCAGCTCCCGTGCTCCGTCGACATAATCAAACATCCAATGGAAAAAAACAGTAAAAGCAGTGCTCTTCATTGTAAAATCGTTGCCCCATCACAAACGCGCGTTTTCGATTATCCGGATGTCCATGATTATTCGAAGGATTCAGAAGACGAACGATTAACCACTGCCATCATTTTCCCCAGTGAATCAGCGATTTCTGTGGAGGAATTTGTGAAGAGAAGAGGATCAATTCGAAGGATTGTCGTGTTGGATTGTACGTGGTTTCAAGTCGGAGTCATGCAGAAAACTCCACAGATTCAAGGTATTCTGGGATTCTAGATTACTGTAGCTCATCTCTTTCCAGGTCTCCAACACGTGTCTCTTCAATCCTACCGTACCGCCTTCTGGCGACCCCAACACCAAGTTCCAGATACGGGTCTCGCCACGATAGAAGCCATCTACTATTCGTTGAGAGAATATCAAGAATTGGGTCTCGGACGGAAATATTCTGGAGAATTCGACGATTTACTCTATTGGTTCTTCCATACAAAACATTTTGTCGATCAGAAACAAAGAGATTATTTGAAAAGAAAACAACTAGAAAACCAATAGATTTTGTTGTTGTTTATAATATGTTGTTATTTTCTAGATTTTCAGTCATATTTGTTGTTTCGAATTTTGTCTGTTAAAATTGTTGTTTATGTGTTATTTTACTCCCTTTATTCCCATATTCAATGTACTCCGTTTCTCCCCACCAGGTTCTTCTCATTTTTCTTCTCGATTTGCATGACCGGTTCCCCCCTCGATATTTTTCAGTCTCGCATCGAAAAAAAAGTTTTTTCTTCTTTTCACCCCTTTTCACTCATTTTTATAATCCATTTGTTTCAAAACAATTCGGACGAATATCTTGTGATTTTTGCTTTTTTTTTCTTCTTGTTTGATTGGATTTTATTGGTTTCTAGCTGATTATTAGGAAAAGAGAGCAGCCTGAGAATTATAGAATACGTTCTTTAAAAAAGTCGGAATTTCTGAAAAGAAGCTTTTTCGCCGCTTTTTCCTCCATTTTTCAAAAGAAATCTTTTCTCAAAGAGTGGAAAAAATAGAGCAAAATTTCTATTTTTAACAAGAAAATCACCTTTTTTTATCTAGAAACATTTTTTTTCCAAACGAGAGTTACAACGAAAAACTTTTTTTTTCATCGAAAAATTCTTGATTTTTTAACAGCTTCCACGTTTTCCATAGTTGTTTCCCCCATTTTCAATTTCTTCTTTTCCAGGAGAAATGTTGAAGCCGTTGTTCGGAAAAGCGGACAAAACGCCAGCCGACGTGGTCAAAAATTTACGTGACGCGTTGTTGGTTATTGATCGAGTAAGTCATATATTCCAGCTCCAAACTATTTTCCCCCAATCAGCAGAGTGCAAATCAAAACGAACGGAAAGTGGAAAAAGCGATAGAGGAGACGGCGAAAATGCTGGCTCTCGCCAAGACTTTTATCTACGGATCGGATGCAAATGAGCCGAATAATGAGCAAGTGACACAATTGGCACAAGAAGTCTACAATGCAAATATTCTTCCGATGCTCATTAAACACTTGCATAAGTTTGAGTTCGAGTGTAAGAAGGATGTGGCGTCGGTTTTCAACAATTTGCTTCGCCGTCAAATCGGCACCCGATCGCCGACTGTCGAATATTTGGCCGCACGGCCAGAAATACTCGTCACACTTCTTTTGGGGTAGTTCGGGAAGCTCTTCCTTCTAATAACCTCTCTTTTTCAGTTACGAACAACCCGATATCGCTCTGACGTGTGGATCAATGCTCCGAGAAGCTGTCCGACACGAGCATCTCGCCCGCATCGTCCTCTACTCGGAATACTTTCAACGATTCTTCATTTTCGTTCAATCCGACGTCTTCGACATTGCCACCGACGCGTTCTCGACGTTCAAAGATTTAATGACAAAGCACAAGAATATGTGTGCAGAGTATTTGGATAATAATTATGAACGGTTTTTCAGTGAGTTTTTTTCAGCAAACCCTCCCAAATTCCCTTATTTTCAGCCGCCTACGCCGCTTTAACCAATTCGGAGAACTATGTGACACGACGTCAATCGCTGAAACTTCTTGGCGAACTCCTTCTGGATCGTCATAATTTCAGCACAATGAATAAATATATTACGAGCCCCGAGAACTTGAAAACAGTCATGGAATTGCTCAGAGACAAACGACGCAATATTCAGTATGAGGCATTCCACGTGTTTAAGGTGACAACCCACTAATTTTCTGTATAAACTTTGTATTTTTAGATTTTCGTGGCAAACCCGAACAAACCACGTGCCATCACCGATATTCTGAGCAGAAATCGTGAAAAGCTCGTAGAATTCTTGACGGCATTCCACAATGATCGAACTAACGATGAGCAATTCAACGATGAGAAAGCGTATCTTATCAAACAGATTCAGGAGTTACGTGTCTAATTCTCTGATTTCTCTCAATTCACCCATTTTCTCTAATTTTTTCTGAATGTAAAATGTCTTTTTTCTTTACAAAAATTTCTCAAAATTCGTTTTGTGTAGTGCATCCAATCGTCCCTCTTTGAATACCCAAATCGTCGATTTTCTCTCCAAAAACAACTCGCTTTAGGCACTGATCTTTACCGTCTTTCTTCACATAATCCCTCTCCTTTTTTCATGTTTTGTCCCTCAATTCAAAAATCTTTAAAATCATGTAAAAATACAAAAACCCCTTCCGTTATACGGTTTTTCGGCCCTTTTTAAACACACAAATTCCACACAAATTTTTCTCGAAATTTCCATGATTTTCGTCACGTATTTCTTCTCGTTTTCCTCCTATGAATATTTTTTTCTTGTATTCATCACATACTGTTTCCCCCCTTTTCTTATAAATTCAAAAGCCCCGCCCCTTTTCAATCATTATAATTTTTTTCGACGATTTTTGATTTTCTTTTGATTCCTGACATGAATAAAACAAACACCTTTTTCCGGAAAAATAAGCATTTTTAAAATAAAAAAAAAGAAATGCAACGTATCCCACGCGCACCGTACCTCGCCTGTCTGCATTTGCGCGTCACCGTGTATGCACACAGTGCCACATTTGCATTTCGCGCGCTTCTTTTAAATTGGAAAATTGTTTATTTGTTCAATTTTTATCAGTTTTTTTGAACACCTGTTCAAGTTTTTTGTTATTATTTTTCATTTTAAAACAACAATTATATTATTTTAATAAAAACATAAAATTGAGCGCTTTAAATTAAACGCAAATTTGTTTAAATATAACTTAACTCACTAAAAGTTCATTTTTCCAATCAGATATCAGAAAATTCAATTTTCTTGGGCGCTAATATTCAATTGACCAAAGAAATATATATTAAAAGAGCAGAAAAACACATTTTCTATGCCAAAATCGGCTTGTTTTCCGCAATTTTGCAACCCTTGTTTTCTTTTTGTTTTCCACGTGTACAGTTTAATTATTCCTGATTAATTTCCACATTTTCAGACACAAAAAATGGACGAGTCGTTGGGTAACTCGTCGATGGACTCAATTGAGGTTGGTCCATCGACGAGCCCACGTGTCCTTGTGACTCCACGTCTTCCGGTTCCAGTTATGCTCCGCGAGACGCCTCTCTCCACAAAACGAGAACGGCAAGCGATGACGCCACGTTTTCGTCGTCCGGCGCCAAAGATGATCAAAACGATGCCACAGACGAGAAGTATCTGGTCGGTGCGGAAGGATACGACTCCCCAGTTGATCACTCCACGTGGTAAGAGATTCTTGATAGAGAAATAATTCTAAAAGTATTGTTTTTCAGGTCCAAAACCACTGGAATCGCCGAAATACGACCGCAACAACAGTCAAACGTTCTTCGAACAAGTATTTCAAATCGATGAAATCATCGGACGAGGATCATTTGGAGAAGTGTTCGCCGCCAGATGTCGAGAGGATTCTCATCTTTACGCCGTCAAAGTGTCGATAGCGCCAATCCGTCATCACTCGATTAGCAAATACCGAGAAGCGGAAAGTCATATGATGATACCTCCACACAAGAATCTCGTTCGCTTCTATCGTGCATGGGAAGAAACAGATCGGCTGTACATTCAAACAGAGCTTTGTGATCAGAGTCTTCAGCAATATTGTTCAGTTAAACACGCGATACCTGAATACGAGATCTGGAATATTTTCATTGATTTACTGCAAGCCGTTCATCATTTACATTCGAATGATATGATTCATGATGATATTAAACCAGATAATATCTTTTTGACGAAACATAAAATCTGCAAACTCGGTGATTTCGGACTTGTTATCAATTTGAAAAATGTGAGTTTTTGGAGAGAAATTCAGAGAAATAAGTAATAAAATTCCAGCCAAACGACGTGAAATCAGCTGAAGAAGGTGATTCGAAGTATCTGGCTCCAGAAGTTCTGAACGGAAAGCCAACAAAAGCATCAGATATCTTTAGTCTCGGAGTGACTCTTCTCGAAGCGGCGACGGATTTGGACGTTCCACCGAACGGTGACGCGTGGCATCAGATTCGGAATGGGCAGATTCCGGAGAGATTCTTTTACGGAATATCGACGAATCTTCAAGAGCTCATCAAATCCATGTTGGATAAGGATCCGATGAATCGTCCGACGAGTTGGAAACTTCTTTTGAATCCGTTGATTCGGAAGAAGCTCACGAAGAGAAGTCTCTACGTGGAATGGATTTCATGGGTAAGAGATCTTCTAGATTCCCTTCTAATTGAATATTTTCAGAAAGACACTCTTGCCACTCTATTCAAATCGATTCTCGTCTGGATCATGGCTTTCCTTTCTGTCGTCTTTCGTCCGGTCGCCTGGTTCCACGAAGAGATTAATAATCGACGATCCGAGATTTGTGCTCAGTTTTTGAATGTAAAAGAGTGCCCTTCTAATAGATAATCATTATTTATTTGTAGACTCATCAACAACATACACCAATCCAGACACCAGAGACATCGAAAGTCTATTCGGAATCATTAACCGGTGTGGCCCTTCGTCAATCCTCTCAACTCGCATCGCCATTCGATTTCTCGGATGACGAGAATCCGCCGCACTCGCAACGTCGTCTATTCACCGCGCCGCTTCCACAACGTCTCAATTTTGACGAAGATGATGATGACGATGAACAGGCGACTTGTTCATCGTCCAATTCATCAGCTATCGAAGGCGATTCGGTTAGTCCACAGAGAAGAAATGAGACGAAGGGAGGAGCGGTTCCGGTGAATATGATGGGAAGACAGTGAGTTTGATGGGGTGATCAGAACCGCTTTTCTAATAGAATTTGCAGAGGAACACCGAAATCCGCTCGACGTCTTCTATCATGCTATCGTCGTCGTCCAGCTCCTCATCAGCAGAATGGAATTCATCATCACGAAGGAGCCGGTGATGGATTCAATAACAATCATCTTTCGGATCAAGAGCGAACGGAACGTTATCTTCGAATGCGTCAAAACGAACAACATCTCGACTATATGGATCGGGCTAATCTCATCGACGAGGCTCCGCCCCCAATGTCTTGTCCGCCGAGAATTCGTCGATCGATTCGTGATATGCCACGTATGCCGACATTGAATTTCAATTTACTCGATGAGCCGAAACCGCCGCCGACGGGATCCAATGACTCTCCGGTTGCTAAAATGGAGAATAGTCCGATTGGATTGAGACGATCAATGAGAAATACACCAAAGTCGAAGGGCAGACCCAGGATGGTTAGTAGTTTCTGTGTTTCGACCTCAATAAATCAATTCAAATTACAGATTTCATTCCCTGGATCATCGGGCGACGACGAAATCTAATAATTCATCATCAGTAGTGTCTACACAATAACCATTCAGAAATAATTCTTCTGCATTTTCAACTAGAAATTAATTCTCATCTCTCTCTCTGTCTCTCTATTGTCCCCCTTTCTCAACAGATTACAGTAATCTTCTCATCACTAATTTTGTATTCTATCAACTCCCTTCCCCTTCTTCCTTTTCTATTACACATTTATTCGCAATTCGTGTCATTTACTCGATGTTTCTTTTGTCTGATTGATATCCGGAGACGGCTTCCCCTGTTACACGTGGAAACCGGTCCTCCCCATTTGTTCCATTTCTCTCTCTCCCTCTCTCTCTATGTTCATGGGTGCTCATTTTCTGGTAGTTTCTCTCTCTCTCTCTCTCTCTGTAAAAATGATTATTCAAGAGGATACCCCCTGCCGATTCATATCATTCCTTCCGTTTCTTCTCCCTTCAAACACAAAACGAGATATCAACATGAAGTACTTGTTCATCCTTTTTTCTTTTTTATTATAGGAAGAAGTCTCAGAAAACCCTCGGTGCCAAAGTGCAGATTCTCGAAATATTCGACGAGTCGGGCGGTTGAATCATGAATCGGTTACAACTGCGTCAGGAAGAGATCGCCCTCGTCATAGTCGTTTCTTGGGAAGACGCCGTTGTCGATGTGGACACATTGAACGATATAATCAAGGAGGTTTCGAAATTCAACGAATCGACGGAATGAAGGCGCTATTCAATTCCTTCGGAAGTTATTTCTGCTTCGCACTTGGGAAATTATTAAATTATTTAGTGCGTTCTATCAAAATGAGAAGTTTTTCGTTCATTTGAATTCCAACGTTTTGAGAAAATAAATAAGATTTCGATTCACTTTTATTTTAACTCTGCATGTTATATCATTTCACATAATAAAGTTCAAAACTGAAAGAGGATCTCGAAAACTCACATTTAATTACAAGCCGTTTATTGACATTTAACACATAATAACACAATTAATATGTAGAAGTTGAATCAAAAGAGAGGAGTTATAATCAAGTCATATGGGATATGGCAATGAAAGAAAACAGGTGAAACGACAGACACATGAAAAAAGATCTGATGAATGAAATTGATATTGAAGAGGCATTCAGTAGATTATTCCTATGGAATCTCGTGTCCCATAATAGAGAATTTCTTCTTTCCCGTCTCCTTCATCCTCTTTGCCATCACATAATCCGACATCTTCTCCGTCAATTTTCTTTTTCTTTGACCCCGAACGATATCTTGTTCCAATGGATGTCCCAGAAGTTTTATGATCTGTTTTGGGACATATCCCCTCTTTGGGACATTCATCTTCTTTCCTTGTTTGATGGCCTCATCTACTTGATACTCGCAGAGAAGGTTCAGAGCTTTCACTTGGTCCAATTGCGGGCATGCCGTCATCAACGAGGCCACAACAGAAAAATCAATCTTATTGATCGACATTGGATGATCGCGATCAGCATCTTCACATTTTCCTTCGTTGAAATCCGGAATATCTCTGAAATGTATTGAACTTTTTTTCGAGGTATCTTCCAAAAAACTTACGCATATTCCGGGATCTTGACTTCACTCAGATCTTCGGTCATGTTGACTACTTCAGAGGTACAGGACATTTTCTGGAAATTAAACTTTACGTGAAATAAACAAATCGATAAGAAAATAATCGACGGAAAAAAGAAGGAGCAAACATCTACAATCAATTATTGGAAAAATGAATAAGAAATGAAAAAAGAACGTTCGTGTAAGCAACGTAATGAAAGAGAATGAGAATGACGATTACTCAAATGACTACTCTTCTGTAAGTGAATGACTTGATATTTACTGTATTCAAAACGTGATGATGTCGGTGACCTTCCTGTTGTAAATGTTCTCCACGATGCAATGTTCCAGACAGACTAGGCGGAGATATCTTACGGTGTGCATGGGAAAATACACTGAAACAGTGCACCATTTGGAACATTTACAACTATTGAGGTCACTGACTTCTTCACGTTTTGAATACAGTAGACAATGATACAGAAGAGTAGTCATTTGAGTAAGCGAACGTCTTCATTCTCATTCTTCACTCAACGTTGGTTACACGAACGTTCTGTTCTCTTTTCTTCTTATTTTTTCCAATAATTGATTGTAGAATCTTGTTCCTTCTTTTTTCTAACGATTATTCTGTGATCAAACTGATTCTTTCTCATAAATTTTATTTTTCAGAACATGTGCAATACTTCTGATGTAGTCATCATGACCGAAGATCTGAGTGAAGTCAAGATCCCGGAGTATGCGTAAGTTTAAAAAAAAGATTTCAAAAATTTATTCAATACATTTCAGAGACCTTCCGGATTTTAACGAAGGAAAATGCGAAGATGCTGATCGCGATCAGCCAATGCCCATCAATAAGATAGATTTCTCCGATGTCGCTTCACTGATGACGGCATGTCCACAATTGGATCAAGTAAAGGCTCTGAACCTTCTTTGCGAGTATCCAGTAGAAGAGGCCATCAAGCAAGGAAAAAAGATGAATGTCCCAAAGAGGGGATATGTCCCAAAACAGATCATAAAACTTCTGGGACATCCATTGGAACAAGATGTCGTTCGGGGTCAAAGAAAAAGAAAATTGACGGAGAAGATGTCGGATTATGTGATGGCAAAGAGGATGAAGGAGACTGGAAAGAAGAAGTTCTCCATCATAGGGCACGAGATTCCATAGGAATAATCAACTGAAGGACCCCAATATTGAAACCATGATTCTATTGATCAGATCTGTTTTCATGTGCCTGTCGTTTTACCTGTTTGCTTTCTTTGTCCATTTGACTTGATTGTGATTTATGTCCCATTATCGCTTTTGAAATATTCCGTGTCATTTGATTGTATTGTTTTGTTCCAATTGCAACATTCTGTATTTTGTATAATACATCATTTAATTCTGAGTAATTGAATAAAAAATTTTTTTTTTCATTGAAGTATTCTCTGTTCTTTTCAGATTATATTCAGTGAAGTGCACATTCGAAGGTTTATTCAGAGGTCTACTATGGTAGAAGTGCCTTAAAATTTAGGACAAGAACTTGAAGTCAAGGATCTTTCTGTGTTCTGACTTTCCTAATGACTTTTCAAATGAAATATATCTTTCTAATAGTATTTATTCATTTATAATATTGAAAAACAAATCACCGGAATATGCAAAAAAAACAGAGAGGAAGAGATGGAAGAGAATCGATGACAGAATGAAAACCCGTATTCGGAACAAAGAGAATATCAAATTGGGAACATTGTTGACGGCCTTCGACTACTAAGTGTTGAAGTGTTCAGAGGACCCGTTGATCCACCGCCGCCACGTGACGATGAGCTCTCCGAGCAACATTGACTTAACACTTCAGATGCACAACTCGTCGTTAGGCCTTCACACCGTCACGCGATGTCATCGTCTTCTGCATCGCCTTTTGATGATGATTTCATTGAGGCTAGACGATTCTCTTGACGATAGAAGTGTTTGAAATTGGCTACCTGAAAGGAAGCCAGGTTACTGTAGGAGTATCTCAGCTTATTCTTCTACTTTTGGGTTACTGTAGGATTGAAAAATGTGGTACTCCAAAGCGAGGTTTTCTCTCTACTTTTGGGTTACGGTAGTTTTGGTTTATTGCAGAAAATTTTTTTTTCAAAAATAGACTTACAATAATGGGAACTGGAAGAGCAAGTGTGAGGACTCCAATCAAAGCACACATACTTCCGACCACTTTTCCGAATGGACTCAATGGAACCAGGTCTCCGTATCTGAAATTCATTTACATGAAAAACTACAGTAATCCTTGTAAAAACACGACAAAAAACTACAAAAAACCGACAAAAAACGACATTTAGGCACTCTGAACACTTACCCGACAGTCGTCATTGTAACCTGGAATTTTGGGAATTTTCGAATTTTTTTCTTCGGATTCAAAATTTGATTTCGAGACTTACCAATACAAACCAGAAGCTTGCTGGAATCGAAGTAAATTTGGAATTTGGTTCTCCTTGTTCAGCAAAATACATTCCAGAAGCGAAGAGAACCAAAGCGATGGCCATGAAGAAGATGAGAAGACAGAACTCTTGGACTGATGAACGGAATGTTTTTCCGAGGATTTGGAGACCCACGGAGTGTCTGGAAATGAAGAAAATTGGGCTGTGTTTCTATAAAAGAGGACGAAAAAATTAAAGTGGGCCGAAATTATCATGGGCCTAAATATAGTGGCCCGAACCTTTTTTTTCGTAGGTAAAAAAGTTGACAATATTGTATTCTTCTGTATTATTTTCAGTTTTTTTTCAATAAACATGTTGATAACAATAAAACAGACAATGAATTTTGATGATGAACGAAACAAATATAAGCAAAAAAAGAAGTAAAAATTCGGCCCATGATATTTGCGCCCACGATAATTTCTGCACCTCACAAAAAGTAGTTTTGGCCCATGATAATTGAGCCCATGTTAATGTCGGCTCACGATAATTTTTTCGGCCCCCCTTACGGAAACCGAGCCGAAAATTGTTAGTAGTCCAAAAGAAAATATCTTACCGACTGAGTTTAAAAACTCGAAAAACTCTGACTAAACGGAGAACTCGAAGCACTGCGAATGACATCGACGAGTTGGATTTGTTGGTGTCCGCTCTGAAAAAAAATTACGGTGGGTCTGATTCTGCACAATTCAAAAAATACAGAGCTTTCTAGAAGTTTCAGAAATTTGACCTACAAGAAAAAATTGACGAAAAACGGAGCGATTGCCACAAAATCGATGATATTTAGAATGGAAGTGGCGAATGAAACTTTGCATGGACACGAGATAAATCGAAGGATCAATTCTAAAATTCTAATTCTTTCCGGTGGATTCTAAATCGAAACAAACCAATAGTAAACCATAGAATACACATGAGTTCAATCCAGAAAAATGGGGAATAGTGTTTTTCGTCCATTTCATCGATTAGTTCTTCAGAAGACGAGATATTGATTAGTTTCGTGTCATCACTATCCGATGGAACTGTTTCCCAACAGAATGAGATAATCGATCTGGAATTTTTTTCATATAACTCAGTTTGTGGCAGAGATTTTAAAAAGTGATCAACTAATAAAATATTTATTTTTGAATTTTGCGTATTTTATTAGTTAACACCTTTTTGATATTTTTTAAGATCAGCAAGATATAGATCTTCAGAGTAAAAGGTCTAGATTTTTCTAATGGCTACATTCAAAGAGGCATATCTCGGCTCTCGTTAAAGATAGAAAAATGGTTTTAACTAACAAAATATTTAATTTATTATGAGCAATATTTCATCAGTTGATCACAAATAATTATCTTCACTTCCAACTGAGATATACTCCCTCAAACATCCCTCAAATCAAACTCACAAAGCAATAACCGCTATCGAAATGAATGCAATAATCCTGGCGGAAAGAGAACTATCCGGATATTCCATTAATTCCCATATCTTTCTCTGCGTCTTATTCGTCGGCATCATCACTTCTTTTGGTTTCTCGTATCCTTCGGCTATCCAAAACTCTTCTAAAAGTTCGTCACCCATCTGAAAGACGGTTTGGGGAGAGATTTACGAGTGGAACGGTACCTGATAGAATCTCATTTCCCTTAAAAATATATCAATGGGCACGATTTCGGGTCGTTTCACTCTACCGCCACTCTGATATATGTACAGAATCGATTCGAATCTGGAAAAAAATTTTTTTTAGAAGTGTGGTAATTTAATTTTTTCTGAGCAAGAGAAATAATGCTAAAAACTTGTCATAATCGAAATCAGCTCGTTGAGAGCTTTGAAATGAGTATAATCATGACTAGGTTCCCATCACTTTGGGTCTCGCCACGACAACCTGCATATCGGGTTACTGTAGTTTTCGCGCCGAGACCCAAAGTGATCAGAACCCCATCATGATTATACTTTTCTGAAAGCTGAGAACTTGCTCATTTCAAATTTTCTATTTTCTCGGACTAAAAATCAGTGGCCTCCAAAATCCTAGGCCACCACCAAAAGAGACAAGTGTTAAATGGTGTTTTTCCGGTAATTGTTGGAGACAAAAGGAGTTTGGGAAAAGATACAAAAAGCCAAACAAAAAGCGGAGAAAAACACCATCAGGCGCTGAGAGATTGAAAAACTGGATTAGTCTTTTTTTTGGCTTACAGATAGTTTCGATACTCGAACGACGATGTGTCAGTTCTATAAATATGATTTTTGTGGTTTTTACTCGAAATCTAGAATTTTTTGGGTTACGGTAGCCACCGTGTCAAGAAAAAAAAACTCACGTTGTTCGATGCCGATCGAAAAAGAATTCATTTGTATCTGGCACGAAATAGTGTTGACGTTTAGTCGGATCTCCTAGTAACGAGTTGGGATATCTGAAAGATCGACCTTCTCTCTCTCTCTCTCTCTCTCTCTCTCTCTCTCTCTCTCTCTCTCTCTCTCTCTCTCTCTCTCTCTCTCTCTCTCTCTCTCTCTCTCTCTCTCTCTCTCTCTCTCTCTCTCTCTCTCTCTCTCTCTCTCTCTCTCTCTCTCTCTCTCTCTCTCTCTCTCTCTCTCTCTCTCTCTCTCTCTCTCTCTCTCTCTCTCTCTCTCTCTCTCTCTCTCTCTCTCTCTCTCTCTCTCTCTCTCTCTCTCTCTCTCTCTCTCTCTCTGTTACCTGGACAACGTGCTCTCAAACGTCTGAAACCTCATTCCGGACACATTTATCGTCACAATCGAATCAGCGAACTGATGACCTTGTCTGGAAAAGACTACTTAAATTCCAATAACGAAAAAAAAGACTTACGTGCTGGAACTATCCGGAGTGCCTCTTTGAGGACTCGGATTTCTCACTTTATCGTCTCCATTTCTCAGCAACATCCCTTTTCCTTCCTCACTATTCCCACTTGCCATCTCCGCGGCTCGGCTGAAAAAAAGGGGTTTCAATTAGGGAATTCGAAGGAAAATGATTTTCAGTGTTTGGAAGCAAAAAATTCAGAATCAGTAAACCGAGAGCTTTCAGAAAAGTATAATCATGATGGGGTTCCGAGTACTTTGGGTCCTACCACGAAAACCTGCATATCGGGTTACTGTAGTTTTCGTGGCGGGACCCAAAGTATTTGGAACCTAGTCATGACTATACTCATTTCAAAGCTCTCGGTGAGCTGATTCTGATTTTGATAGTCTTGAAGCCTAGATTTTCCTTGTCGAGAACTTCGGCCACCTATAATCCCCCCGAGAAATGAGAAAACCTGATCGAAAAAAGAAACAGGGAATGAAAAATGAGATGGTGATCCTTTTCTTCTTGAAGAAACACAAACATATTTTGTTTTTTTCAACAAGAACTAGTGCCAACTCATCTATCTCTCTCTTCTTCCGTTTCATTTCACTTTCAAATCATAAAAATGTTCTTTTTTCTATTCAAAACAATGTGTTGTAGAAGAGTAGTGTTGAATGAGAAATAGAGAGAGAGAGAGAGAGAGAGAGAGAGAGAGAGAGAGAGAACATCTGGATGACGGGGTCGCACATTGGGTGTGGAGAATATAAAAAAGTAAGTTTCACTACGTTTTATTTCTCGAAACTTCTTGAAAATGTTAATTAGGAAGAGACCCCTCGTGTAGTCCTCGTGGACAATATTTCTAAGGAATTTTGAATTTTTAGAAAGCTCTGAGCCGATATTGTCCAAGCGGACTACACGAAAAGTTTTTTCCACAAACCAAAAAATAAAAAAAGCATTTTCCGTTTCTAATGGAAATGAATTATCCACCTGAAGCAATAATATATATGTGAGAGCAGGAACGAAATGAGCAAGAAGAGAAGAAGTCATGAAATGAACAGGTGACACTTTCTCTCTCTCTCTCTCTCTCTCTCTCTCTCTCTCTCTTTCATGATATTCTTTCTCCTCCACCCTCACTCTCCTTCGTAATAAAACATAAGAGGTCGTAATCAAATGGGACCCCTTTGCATAATATCTTTGAAAATGAGTGAGAGAGAGAGAGAGAGAGAGAGAGAGAAAGAGAGAGAGAAAGAGAGAGAGAGAGAGAGAGAGAGAGAGAAGTCGAAATTTACGTGTAAATTTATGAGAGAACTGACAAAATGATCGATGGATGTCGAAGGTGAATATATTGGAACAAACCCTTTTCTTCTTCTCCAAGAGACGGAATATATTACGGAAAATGAATATTCAATATTTTAGAATCGAAAATTAGCGTTTTTTTAATGAAAAAAAGATTTCAAATTAAAAAAAAAAATTTTTTGAACTTTAGATTTTATAAAGTTAAACCGTTTTTAAGCTTATATCAAAAAATTGTTTTAGTTTATTTTTAGAAAAAGCTCTCGAAAATCCAAAAAAGCCATAATTCCAGTACCTTTTCTTCAGATTTTCTAAGAAAAAAACAACAATTTTCAGTCATTTTCGAGTCAAAAAATGAAAAAACAAGCAGCTGTTCCTATAGAATAAATACCCATTTTCCTTCCGATAATCGGAACTTATCAATCTCTTTTCTCTGAAAAAACATGACTTTATTTACAATTTACAAGAAAAAACTTGAAAACTTTTTTCCCAAAAATTTAAAAATCGTAATTTTCAAAAAAGACTCTCGGAAATACGAGTGTTCTCCAATTTTCTGCAAAATGAGAACTGAACTTTAAGAAAAAAAAACGAAGAAAAGGTGTCGATCTCTTGCAAGAAAGAGGAATCTTTTCTCCTCCAATTACCAAAGGGAAAGAACAAAGAGGTTAGTTTTCTAGTTTTTTTTTCTAGTTTTCAGATAACTATTTTTTGGGGGGAGGGAATCGGAAAAAAAGTTCTCAGAAGAATCAGTGATATCTCAATTTCCAGTTGGGATATCAAAAAATTTTCAACTGATAAAATTTAGGTAATTTTCAGATAAACATTTTGCTAATTGACAGTTTTTTTGTATCTCTGCTATAAACTGAGTTATGAAGTTTTGAAGTAGACATAGGAATGTGAGAGGTACGCAGAAGGTTACCTGGTTTCAAACGCCGATATCTCGCTTGTCATGAGCGTTATAAGAAAATTGTTAATTAATGAAATGTTATTCATAACAAGCTGAATATTTTGTTAGTTGACAACTTTTTTGTATCTTTATTGAAAACCAAAATACGAGTGTCCAAAGAGGGAATAGCAAGTTAGAGTTTGCGCCAACCTTTCGGTATGGAAATTTGAGCGCTTTTATCTCGCTTGTCATGAAAGTTTCAGGAAAAGTGTGTACTAATGGAATGTTGCTCATAGCAATATAAACATTTTGTTATTTCAGAAAGCCTCAGTTGATTCATAAAAATTCGCAGCCAAAAAGTAGGCGGACACAGAAAAAAACCCTCCAGACATCAAAACTTTCCATAGAAACGTACTTCTTTTTTTATTTCTCTTCGTTCAAACTTCAATTTCATATCTAGATTTTTGTGTTTAGCAAGAGAAAGAAAAGGAAAGAGAAATAATTGCATCGAAAAAGATGCTCCTCGTGGGAATTCTCTCGTCTTTTTTGTGTTTTTTATTTATATGGAAGGATTATGTATTGTGAAGAAGAAGAGGAATGAATGTAGTAGTGGAAAACAAATTGTAGAGGATTATATCGAAAAATGAGTTTTTTTTTGGGTTCTCCGATGAGACAGAAGAACAGAAGCGTCTAGAAGGAATTGAACTCGGGCGCCGACTGGCTGTCGGGTTGATAGACAAACGCACACCCAGTTGCGCCATAAGTGTCAAACCGGTGGGCGATTAATAAGATATAGAGGAGATCAAGGGTACCGACAAGATAAAAAACTGTATCTTTTCGTAAGGATGCTTGCACAGAAACAAAGCTACCGTAACCGAAAATCAAAAACTTACCTTCGAATCCGATTGAATCGCCACATTTTCAATAGAAGTATTCAGAATATCTCAGAATTCATCTGAATGAAAAATCCTAAAAGGTTCCGGGGAGAAGTAAGACAGACACGTTTCCGTCAACCACACATCAAAGTGCATTCAATTGTGAAATCAGATGTGTTTTCTCTTTTCTCGGGAATTTCGAGTTCCGAATGCCTTTTTGAATTTTCGGAAGGAATAAAAATAAGAATTCAAATTTAAATTCAAAAAAATTCTGAAATTTTTCTTGTCTGCAATTTCTTCTCCGAAAAAATAGCGAAAAAAGGGGAAAATGAGAGGACCAAAAAAGCGAAACACCAAAAAATGAAGTGTGCTCGTCGTCGTCTTTCTTTTAATTGGGTTTCCTTCTTCTTCTTTTTCCTTCGAAAAATATGTGAATGACTAATCGGAGAAAAAGAAGTCTCGAGATGGATACTCTAGATTCCATCGAAAAAAACAAGGCATTTTTCATATTGAACCAGGGAAAATAGAGGAAGGGGGAGCAGGAATTCGGATTTCTCATTGAAAACTACCCCCGGGGCCTGAGTTCTGGGTTCCCAGGTAACGGTAATTGCAGAAATAAAAAAAATATGAGCCGTTTGTGAAATACTCTAGTTTTGGGTTACTGTAGCTATTTTTGTGTGCAGATAACATTTACAAAATTGTTAAATTCAGAATCAGCATATAAAACTACCCTTAAAGGAGGACTGCAGTCCTCCTTTAAAAACTATTTTCTAGACCCCCATTTGGGTTTTTCGGATTACGGTAGGTTCAATTCTGTGCAAACACCAATACGATAAAATGCAGAAATTTTTCGAATTTTCGAGAATAAAAAACTAGCAAGAACCCCTCGATTTTTAATTCCACCCTCCTCATTTTATGATGAGCATTGTTCCTATATGATCATTACAGAATTATGTTCCCTTTTCATCAATTCTTAATCTATATATGTCTGCATTCAGTACACTTCCAATTACATTTCACGGTCTTTTAGGGGTCATTCTCAGAACTTTTCTTCTTCTTCTTCTTCTTATTTTCAGATATTTCTGAAAAACAAACACTTGATCATTCATCTTTTTTCTCGTCGTTCATCACTGAACTTTTTGAGAATTATTCATAATTTATGAGGTTTTTTCGAAGCATTTTTATGTATTTTTAGAGAAGACCGAAATCAAAGATCTGAATGATAAAGTAGGGTAATGAGAGGGTTACGGTAGACCATCAAAATTAAGCCGAAAAAAATCTTTTTTGGGTTACTGTAGTTATTCCAGAAAAAAAAATCTGGGCCGTTTGTGAAATACTCCAATTTCGGGTTACTGTAGCTCTTTTTGTGTCTGGGTAACAAGTTCAGAAGCGTTAAATTCAGAATCAGCGTATAAAACTACCTCTAGGAACTATTTTCTAGACTTCCATTTGGGTTTTTCGGGTTACGGTAGGTTCAATTCTATGCATATACCAAAAGGTCAAAAGATAGGGGTAAAAAATGAGGAATTCGATTCTAGTCTCAAAAAAAGAAAAAAACTAACCCAAAATCAGCACTTCGACTTCTCGGCGGTGCCAACAGTTGATCCGGGGACGACTGACGACTCGGTCGTTGACTACTACACCCATTCTGATATTTCTCGGGATGAACGTTCAACACTTGTTCCAGACGTCTGAAAAAATATATTGGAAAACTACAGTAATCCTGTGACACATCCAGATTTATTTTCAGATATTTTCTGTTTTTTTTCTTTTTTTCTGATGATCGAATCGGAAATACGTGTGTGGGGGATGTGCTCTTCGAAAAAAGATCATCCTCCAAGAATTCTGACGTATTTTCAGATCATCCCTCTTATGACCTAAAACCTTTTGCTTTTCTCATTTGACATGTGAATGATCTCATAATTTCTGAATAATTTATAAATAATTTCTCTCTTTTTCTCGTGGGAAATTAGAGTCTCCTCTTCTTTTTTAATTTAATTTGTTCCGTTTTCGATTCGAATGAATGAGCATTCAGATGAAATTTAGATGAAATTGAAATTTTTTCGAAATGATATATGTGTTTTTTTGTGGATTTGAATCGAAAACAGCATTGACAGATAAAAAACAAACTTCAAATATTTTTTCTCTGAAACTTCAAAAAAAAAGCATATCTCAAAGGATTGCATTTTTAAAACAACTGTAATTCAGCTGGGGGTAGAGATATTAAGAAGAGGTCAACTAATAAAATGTTTAGTTTTTTATGAGAAACATTTTATTAGTTGACAAATTTTTTGTATCTCTAACCGAAATCAAAATATGGCGAGTCAAAGTTCAGCAATGGGTTCTCAACAAGCTTCAGTTTTTGGAAAATGTGTTCTTGTAACAAAGTTCCCAAAAATGTAATCAAAAACTTGTTGACTGACAAAGTTTTGCTTGCTATTAGATTGAAAATTTAGGAATTAAACCAATTTAAAAATTCATATCTCAACTACGAAGTCAGAAAAATACAAAAATTTTAATTTTCAAAAAAAATACATCTTTTTCAAAATCAATTATCTCGGTTCAGGTAACAGTTTTCAAAAAGGTGCTAACTAATGAAATGTGGCTCGTTTTAAAGTAAAAAACTCACTAGTTGATTACTTTATAGTATCTTTACGCTTAACGAAGAAATTTCAACTTGATGGGAGACAATAGTTTTTTCTCAACTTAAGATTTTCGGGAACGTTTTTTTCTAGCAGCTATATCTCAGCCTCTAAGAAAAAAATCAAGAAAGTGTCAACAGACAAAACAAAGCGTATATTATGACTAACTTCCCATTAATTAACTATTTTTGGTATCTCTTACCAAAACTAAAATACACAACTTCGAAGAATAAGAAGAAAAAAAGTCAAAAGTCAAAAAAAATTTGTTACGATTTCAAATTCGAATATCTCATTTCAGGTGTCAGTTATCAAAAAAGTGTCAACTAATAAAATGCTGCTCATAACAAGAAGAACAATTCCTAAGTTGTCCGTTTTCCATTATCTTCTCTCCTAACTAAGATATACCGTACCTTATCAAACTGTCGATCATGATTCAATGAATCGTCGGCTCATCTTCTCCAAAACATCAGAAATTATTATTGAGAATAAATAATAATAATAACAATAGGAAAATGAGTGTTTGGTTCTTTCTCTCTCTCACTCGGAAATCGCAAATTTTAATAATGAGGTGTGTGTCCCTTTGACGAGTCAGATGAAAAGTGGGCGGGGCTTGGAGAGAGTATAGGAGAAGTGAGAGACGCAGACAGTGTGATAGAGGAATGAAACTGGACAGAGGAAAAGAAAAGGGGGATGGAGCACATGAAGACTAGACGACTGACCATGGAATATATGTATTGAAGATGAAAAAGAAGAGAATGAGTAGGAGGACACTGCGAAATATATAAATGAGTACGAAGTGAGAAGAAGATGTGCAATTTATTCCCCCCGTGGATCGGATAAAAAATTAAATTGGAGGGTAGGGTACTCTGAATAACCTCTTGGCACTTTTAATTAGGTAGCCGTGTACTCCTCTCGGACGATTTTCTAGGAAACAGAAAATTCAAGAGGGTCCCAAACGGTTCTAGAAATTTTTAGAAGGCCCAAATTCCCATTTTGTAGTCCTCTCGGAAATCTTCAACCCTTGGCTAGACTGAAATTTCCAGAATGTCTCCAACGACTTCCGGTCTCTTTTCAATGCGCTAATAGCGTTCCCAGAAGTTTATTGACTTGAAAAAAGAAAAAGTGATTCTTAGAATTTCAAAAAGTTTTTGAAAAGTTCAAAAAGTTGCAAAACCCAAAGCTTGGCTCTCTGCCAAAATATCCCTTAAAACCCCAAAAACTAATCCGTTTTGAATGTTTGATCCATTAAAATGCATCCATTCATTTCAACTAAATAAAACCAAGTGATCCCCTTTCTCTCTACCAAAAATGAAAAATGACCAGATAAATTGAGAGAGAACCAAAATCTATGCGTTTTCATCTCGTTTTTTGAAATATACATGACGTATTACTCTTCTCTTTTAGTAGTAGTCAATAGGTTTTTGACACCTTTTGCATGGATCATGGAGCATTTCTCTCTTTTCTCGAGTGGGTCATATGAGATTGGAACTCTCTAGAAAAAAGGGATTTGAATGAGAGAGAGAGAGAAAAGTACAAATTGAAACTTTTTGAACATAGGTTAACTTAAACCTCAAATAGATTAACGTTATGAGGCCAAGACCAAAAGTTTTGGTTCAAGTGTACTACTCAAAGTTGGGACCGCTTAAAATGATAATGACAAGTTATTAATTTAGGATTGACCTAGGTTAGTAGCTGGTGGCTAAGTCAGACCTTATACTAGAATGTCTTAAGCCTAATACAGTAATCAGATTTCGAGGTCTCGGTTCGTGACGTTGAATTTAGAACAAGGTAGCCCGAATTAATCTACAAGCCTCAATTCAAACTTCGGAAAACTTGTGCTATGCTTAATACCACTAGCTAAGTACCCACAGTACCCCGAGTACAGAGTTGTAGAGGGGTACTTCAGTTTAATCGTTGGCTTATGAAAAAAAAATTTCCTAATCTCAAGAAAAAAACTAAATCCAAGAGTTCAAACCCAATCCAAAAAAGGTGTCCAAAATCGTTGATCTTTGCAACAAATGCTTTTTTCACCTCACTTTTTTCTGCAGCAACTTTGAGACACGCGACTCCCCTCTAGTGGAAACAGAGATAGATATGATGACGTAATTTGAGGAATGCGAAAAGATAGAGAAAAAAGTTGCAAAATCAGTTCTTGACGTAATTTGATCTGGAAATGATGGTGTTTTTTTGGGGAGAGAGAGGTGTGATAAATAAAGGGATTGGAAGGGGGATTAGGCGGGAAGTCTTTTATTAAATGATATTTTTATCCGGAGAGAGATAGTTATTTTCTGGGAAAATAGGAAAATGATTGTGGATTAAGGAATAGATTCTTGTAAATAGAAAGGGGAATCCTTGGGATGAAGGTCAAATTTTGGATTTTGAATATGTGTATTTTTAGAATTTTTTCAGTAATTTCAGAGCCAAATATGAAAGAACTAATACATACTTATAGTCCTCTCGTACAAAAAATGCATATTTTTAATATGAGTTTAATTTTTTTTTAATTTTTGATTTCGAGAGACAAGACCAAATTAAATCGTGGGATTTCCTAATTTTCGGTTAATTACTTATTTATAAAACTTTCAAAAAATTTTATTTTTCAAAACGCATATCTTTTTTATACCTTTCTTGAAAAAATTGCCCTTTCATAATAGGTAAAACTATATAAACATACCGATAACTTTTTCGAGCGTCCAATTCAACCATCAAATATCTCATTCTTCTCAAATCTTTCAACTTTTCAGAAAAAAGACCAAAAGTGGATTGAATGAAAAAAGAAATTTCAGAGAGAGCTAGCGAACGTAATTTGTTTACTTCCGAGAGAGGGAGAAAACGAGATTTCGAAAAGTCATACATTTGGAAATGAGCAGTTTTTATTGGTTCGAGTGGGTTGGTCGACCCCTGATCAAATGTTCAAAACTCAGAATTTTGAGCAAATGAGTCATGAGTTAGACTTTTTAGTAATAGTGTTGGATTACTGTAGTTACTGTTTTCACCTCGCAAGACTCTGCGCCCATTTCCATTCGTCTCTATCCTTATGTTTCTGTTGAACTGACATCGAATCGATCGAATCGTTGTCATCACTGCTTTCGTAACGATGTCGTCGTGAACCACCGACACGCATCGGGTCCTAGGCCACACCAGGACTAGAAAATTCAGAAGATGGGGAAGGGAAAATGAGAAGGAGAAAGTATAAAAGGGCGTGCTCGTCTATTAGAGGTTTAGTTGAGAGGTTGAAAAAAAGGTTGTAGTTAAGGGGTCCCTTCAAAAAAAAAAAATTTAAAAATTAAAAAACAATCTGAGTAAAAAAATGGGGTCCCTTCAAAAACTATTTTTCTGAAGGGTCCCCTATTTTTCTGATGAAAGTTTGAAGGTACCCCAATTTATTTAGGGGACCCTACTTTTCGAAGGAACCCCTACCCTACAATAGAGTCGAAAATGAAAATAATTGGGAAATCTTTTTCGAATGACGCAAAAAAAACATTTCAGATCAATCGTATCCCCCGAAAATCGAAAAAAGATGACTACGTGACAAAGGGAAAATAGATCAAAACCGCCCGTATCTTCAGATCAAAAATGAGAAAAAGAGCAGCTCAAACTGGGACGATTCCATCCAGCACCACGTTTCAAAAACCTGGATTGTTCTATGTCTCTGGGATCT
This sequence comes from Caenorhabditis tropicalis, assembly GCA_016735795.1. Lineage (NCBI taxonomy): Eukaryota > Metazoa > Nematoda > Chromadorea > Rhabditida > Rhabditidae > Caenorhabditis > Caenorhabditis tropicalis. Next base: position 9,007,298 of record CM028615.1, read on the forward strand.
CTTCGGGGGAGCTGCTCCCCATTCCGACCTTTCCGAATTTCTCTGCGTCTCTGCCTCTTCCATACTATTCCTCTAAAGTTTTGCTTCGGACCTGTGGATCTGACAGCTGCTTCTTCATCTTGTCTCTCTCTCTTTCTTAGCCGGAGAAAAGAGGTATCACACGAAATGTCTCTTTTCTCTCTTCCCGCCACTCTATAAAGATTCCCTCCCGGCGATGATCTATTGTCACATGTGTGGGAGGAGGAGAATGAAGGAATGGAACAAAAGGTTACAGAAGAACTAATTTTATCATTTTTTGAAAGTCAAAAGATTCTATGAAACAAAAAATTTATAATTGGTCTTGACGCAAATGATGCTGCAGTACCATGTGCAAACGCCAGAAGAGAAGGTGTTTGATCCTAGAGGCCAATGACGTGTTAATGATTTGGATTACTGTAGTTTGACAAGAAGTTGTCGATTTTTAGGAATAATAGAAAATAATAAAAGTTCGCGGGGTCCAAGGTGTCCCTGCCTGGGTCACCATTTGCATGTCCCCCCTTACCCACACCCACACCTTGAACTGGGTGGGGTCGTGGGCTGGCGGGGGGAGTACTTGTAGATTTGATACTGATGGCTTTTATACCATTTTTTCCATATCGGCGATAAAAAACGCTGCAAAACCAATGCAACTTCCCTTGTTTTATTGCATCGGAAACATCATGAACACTTCGAGAATCATAGGAACGGTGCAAAACCCCTCGTCTTGCAGCTTTTTGGATGAATCATCAAGAACTCTTGATCTTCCCATTCTGCAACACTTCTTGCAGTGTGTTCCATGTACGTCAATATGGGAATGATTTATTACAAGGAAATATGCTTCTTAATATCCCTTCGTCACTTCTTTTTTGAAGAAATGAAACATTAATGAGTGAATAGAAGATTAGTTCAAACAGGTCAAGTTTCAGACAAAGATCTTCGGAATAATCTGGATCCAATTTCAGAGAAAAATTGAAGTGCAGCAATGTCTTTCAGAGATGAAAGAAAGGAATGATTCATGAGATGATCTGGGTTTTTAAAAGGAGATAAGGGAGGAAGATCCATGAAATACTAGATGGTCATAGATGAGTAGTTGACGTGATTTTTGAAAGTTGCCTATGTAACTAATAAAGGGAGAAATAATAGAAGTGAGAATAGAGGGAGCTTTCTCAATAATCTGAAAAACAAGTACAATATTTTTCTGCTGGAACAGCGCTAAAGTTTATTTTTTTGCGGCTAAACCAGTACGGAACCGTTGTTGATTATTTCGAAATTTCCACTGTCTATTTTTTATGTGTGAAAATGAGCACGAAGGAAAACAGAAGGTTGCATGAATAGTTTTATTTTATCATTCTTTTAAAGTCGGAAAATTTGATAGAACAAGAAAATTTATAATTGGTCCAACGTCAATGATTGCAGAAGTCGAAAAGGAAGATTCCATTGTGTTGTCCGATGCTAGACGCCATTAGTGCAACCATCTTTTGGAATATTATAGTTTGTGTGTTGCTGATTTGCGGTTGTCAGAAATAGAAGAATATAATAAAATTTCGCGGGGTCCAAGGTGTCCCTGCCTGGGTCACCATTTGCAGCTCCCCACCCTCACCCACACCTTGAAACTGGGTGCGGACGGGGACTTGCGGGGGGAGTACTTGTATTATAGATTTGATACTGATGGCTTTTATACAATTTCTTCTCGTATCGGCGATAAAACAACGCTGCAAAACCAACGCAACTTTCCTTGTTTTATTACAAATAACGTATCGGAACGGTGCAAAACCCCTCGTCTTTCAGCTTTATGGTTAAAACATCAACAACTCTTGATCTTCCCATTCTGCAACATTTCTTGCAGTATGCTCCATGTACGTCAATGTTGGAATGATTTATTACAAGGAAATATGCTTCTTAATATCCCTTCGTCACTTCTTTTTTGAAGAAATGAAACATTAATGAGAGCATAAAAGATTAGTTCAAACAGGTCAAGTTTCAGACAAAGATCTTCGGAATAATCTAGATCCGATTTCGAAGAAAAATTGAGGTGCAACGATGTCTTTCAGAGATGAAAACACGGAATGATTCATGAGATAATCTAGGTGTTTAAAGGGAGATGAGAGGGAGGAGGATTCATGAAATACTAGATGGTCACAGATGACAGTTGACGGGATTTTTAAAATGGAATTGTCTGCAAGAGGATAGGGACATAAGAGTACGGGGAGTTTTTTAAAGATCCTTCACTATAGAAAAGCAGTTCACAAATATAATTTTCCCGTTACAAGAGATCAAAAACATTTTTCAAAACAATGCATCATGAAAAACAGAAAAAACGAGTCGCATAGCCAATCCAAGCATATCGCGGGAACCAGCAGGTTACTGTACCTGTCAATGTGCATAACTGACTCCACAGAAATTTCTACCCAGTACTTCTATCATTGATTCCAAAATCCCTTCTCCGCAGAGATTTGTAGCTATTTTTCCCTTTATTTTTATATTTTTCCCTTTATTTTTTTTTCTGCTACCAAAAAACACATCGCCTTCTCCTCATGTTCTCCCCTCCCAAAACCCACCTTGGATGTGGAGTCTTTCTTCGTTTGAATCGAAACATCTCCTTCTTTTTCTCAGAAATTTTTTCAATATCCAATCAAAATTCCCTTCAAACGAACATGTTTCGTTGATTCCAAAACCACTTCCTTCTTCTTTTATTTCTTTTGCAATACCTGAAATTTCATTTTTTATTTGTAGCATTATATGAAAGAAATACAAATGTGAAAAATATGGAATCAAAAAAAGAGAGAAAAAATGAGGAGTTTGTGTGGAAGAGGGAGGGAGAGGGAGGACGGATATGTAATTCAAGAAGGTGTATCTTTTTTTCTTTCTGGTTTTTCAAATAAGGGAACAAATATATATGAACAAGAAAAAAATCATATGAGAAAATAGTTTGATTCAGGTTTAATTTAACACTGTAAACAAATTCACACAAAATATTTTTCCGGAAAAGATTACGGTACTTCCAGTTGAAAAATAACTTTGATTGAAACACAGCTCTTTTTAGACATATCATTCGGAAAAACGTTATATCTTGTCTCCCAAAAAAGATACAAGAAAGTTGTCAACTAATAAAAAGTTCAGTTTATTATGAGAAATATTTCATTAGTTAACAACTTTTTTGTAACTCTAAGGACAATTGAGATATCCCGTTTCAAACAGAAACTGATGAAAAACAAACTAATACGAAGATTACGGTAGTTGAAAAACCACCCAGACTGAAAAACTTTTTCTCTAGAAAAACAGAATTTATAAATGATGACTAATCCAAACTCTCGTTTCAAGCTTAGACTGAATACTAATGACATCTATTCGTGATGAAGATGAAATGAGTATTTCACAAATAATTTTCGAAAAAAACAAAACGAACGGAAACTAGTCATAAAACATGGAAACTTACTTATTTTTTTATGAAAGATTTCAAAAAACTCCCCGTTTAAAAGGAGGACGGAAATGGTAATTGGAGTAGACAGAAAGTCAAATATCTTTTGAAGAAAACACAAAAAATGGGTTTGTTGAAAATAAAAGGAAGTGACGTGGAGTTGAGATTCAGAAAAATAGGGATACTTTAGTTGTTTCGGACAATCAAATATAACGTGTTTATTATTTATTTACAATAATTTTGATTCTCAAAAAACGGGAGATTACTGTTTTTATGTGCTTTTTGAGAAAAGGCTAGCAGAACAAGACTGTGGAAACTTTGAAGCGCGTTTTGGTTGATTTCGATAGAAAACTTTCAGAACTATTTATCTAGATTCGAATCAGATTTACAAAACAAGTGTCAACTAATAAAGTGTTAAGCATAATGAACTGAGCATTTCCTAAACTGACAAATTTTGGATATCTTCATTATCAACCTAGATATAAAGGCTAGAAAAAATAATTCTCATAAAAACTACATATGATAAGAAACCATGACTTTGAATTGGAATATCTCAGTTAAGAATAAAGCTACAAAAAGATTGTCAACTAATAAAATATTTTTCATAATAAATTTAACATTTCATTAGTTGACACTTTTTTGACATCCTTGTTCCGAACGAAGATATAGAAGCCAGAGAAAAGGATCATCATAAAAACTATGATGAGAATTCAAGACTTTGAATCAGAATATCTCAGTTCAAAATAAAGCTACAAAAAAGTTGTCAACTAAAGAAACATTAAACATAAAAAGCTAAACATTTCATTAGTTAACAACTTTTTTGTATCTCTTGTAGGAACCAAGATAATTCGTTTCTAGCAAACAGTTCAGGATTATGTCCTTGATCACTGAAAAAGAAGGACGTGTGTTTCGATGAGGTCTTCTGAATTTCTAAAAACGCTGAATATTCAGAATTCTCTTGACCTTTTCATGTCCCTGAATCATAAATCATTTTCCGGATAAGAAGGAAAAAGGGGAGGAGAGAGGAGGATTGATACTTCGAGAAAAAGAAACAAGTTGTTTCTTTTATTTTCAGTCCGAAAAAGAAAAAAAAATAAGAAGCTGTTATTCTGATGAAAGGGAAGGAGGAGGTGGAGACGATGAGAGAGAGAGAGAGAGAGAGAGAGAGAGAGAGAGAGAGAGAGAAGAGGGGTCTCTTCACATTTGCATAACATTAATCCAATTACCTTAAAATGCGAAAAAAGAGAGAGAGAGAAAGAGAGTTAGACGATGAGTGAGATGGAGAAGAATAGAACTGAGCAAGAGAGAATTCCAGAACCTCCCCCCTCGTTTTCCCCATTTCCTTGGTGATATTCCAATTGTTCAGGTGATTTCGTTTCATTCTTTATTCAATATCAATTTTATTACGAAATCGTACAAGAATTTCCATACAAAATGGCACAAAAGAAGATGAAATGACAATTTCGGAAAGTATTCTGGGGACAATTGAAAACAATGAATTCACAGAAAAGTGGGGAATTTGATTACCATAAAAAGAAATAAGCATGAGAGACATACAAACAATGAGAGTCGTTTTGAATGCAGGAAAATTGATTAATAATCTGATGATTAGAGAGTTTTAACTCATTTCTTATCCTTCGTATCCTTCTTATCCTTCATATCCAATTTGTTAAAGTCCAATAGTGGAACATTTCCTCCGCGAAGTCGACTTCTGAATCTCGATGGACACGAGTTTGGCGGTGGACGCTCGTCGATCTGATTTTTCCGATCGTTTTCGTCATTAGTCATTTCCTTGATTCTTATTCTTAGGTAACGGGCAGTGCGCTCTTCTTCGGTTAGGTTTAATGGATCCCTGATGAAACATGGATCTCTCCATTCGGGTTTCATTTTATCAAGAGTGAGACGACGGACCGCTTTGGCTTCTTTCCTGACAGGTTTTGGACTTACAGATGAATTGGATTCTGTTCCTGAAGATGAAGTGGATGGCTTCTGTTTTCTGACAATTTCCACGTCATCGTCGCTTCCATCATCCAGATTCAGTGGGTTAATCGATGGACGATGATCTTCTCGACTAGGAACATTGTCGAGTTCCGCTTGACGACGGATAGCACTTCCAGTGATCGATTGAGCATATATTCTTGCCGAATTGATCGGAGTATGAAGTGGAGTGTGTTGTGGGCGTGGTCTCTGAAAAATTAAAAGTTTAAATAATCTGTGGTCTACTGAATATAAATCTGAAACCAGCTAAACAAGACAATTAGTGAAATAGCATGCATACATTCGGACCGATTCGTCGAGAATGAATCGACACGTGGCACCGTGCAATCTGATCGTAGATGACCGAGAGAAACGCCATGCACCAGATAAGGAACGAGCTCAACAGAGTAGACACAACGTTCCGCTGTAAAAAGAGAACAAGGAGGATGGGGAAAGAGAAGAGGAACAGAGGAGGGGGAGATGGACGAGTTGCGAAAAGTCTCTGGACGTTTCAGAACTCTGTTGGCAGGGTGCGGTGATCTGTCTCATTGGCTCATCGTGCAAGTGACCTAGCTATCTAATAGTGCTCTAGCATGCAAACAATTAAAAATAAAACAGAAACTTACACATTCCACTTCATGAATATATAAATCCCTTCCAAACAACTTCTCTTTAATCGCCGGAGCCTCAAGCAACTCCTCTGCCGTTGGCCTATTATTCGGATTCCTCTCCAACATCGACTCAATCAAATAACGAAGATTCTTTGACATGTTCTTGAGGAATTTCTCCGGAATAAGAGCATTCCGCAATTGATGCCATTCTTCTCCGCTGGACGGAAGATCAAGATCTGTAGCTGCTTCAAGAATAGTAACTCCGAGGCTGAAAATATCGGAGGCTTTTGTTGGCGATCCGTTGAGAACTTCAGGGGCGAGATATTTGGCGTCTCCCTCTTCGACGGTTTTCATATGAATTGGCTGAAAAAATGGGGAATTTTTTTATTGAAACTAAGCTACCCCAACAATGTTTAAAAATGAATATTTGTCACCCGAAAACTTACATTTTTAAGATTAACGGCAAGACCGAAATCTCCCAATTTGCAGATCATTTCTTGTGTCAAAAAGATATTATCTGGTTTAATATCATCATGAATCATATCATTAGAATGTAAATGATGAACCGCCTGAAGCAAATCAATAAAAATGTTCCAGATCTCATCTTCTGGAATCGCAAATTTCACTGAACAATACTTCTGAAGACTTTGATCACAAAGCTCTGTTTGAATATACAGACGATCGGCTTCCTCCCATGCACGATAGAAACGAACGAGATTCTTGTGTGGTCGAATAGACATATGACTCTCTGCCTCTCTGTATTTACTGATCGAATGCTGACGAAGTGTCGCTATCGATACTTTGATGGCGTAAAATTGTGAGTCTTCGCGACTTTGAACCGAAAATACTTCGCCGAAAGAGCCGTTTCCGATGACAGCGTGTATTACGAATACTTGTTCGAAAAACGTCTGTGGTTTCTTTTCATTCTTGTAATGTGGCGATTCTAGTGGAGTTTTTGAAGGTCCTGAAAGAGAATTATTTTGAAAAGACGAATGAAAACCTTGTAATTTATACCATTGATGGTTACCAATCGTGGCGACGGATCTTTTTTCGCAGAACAAATAATACTCCGTATCTGTGGGGCGGATTTGACTAATTTTGGCGCTGAACAACGGTAGTTTGGAGTTTTTTCTATTCTTTCTCGTTTCGTTGACCAATCTGACTCAAGACGTGGCGTGAAACTGAACGACGGAGGTTCCGTAGGACTGATCTCCACCGAATCAATCGATGGACGATGCATTTCTGTCTGCAATCAATATTGGGTTAAATGGATGAAGAGGAGGGGGGAGATAAAAGTGAGAGGAGAGAAGGAAGACGTGCGACTGGCGTGCAGAATGAATAAGAATGAGAGCAATGGGGGTGCTGAAAATCTTTCGTTGTGAGACCCAGATTCTGCGTCTCTCAATTGTATACACTCACTGCGCAATTGCACTGCGAGGTGTTTGAACGTGACGATAGCACCAGGTGTGCCCCTATAGGGTTTACCTACAATAAAAAAGCAATTGTGAGGTGAAAAAGAACGAGAGAAGAAAGAACAACAAGTTTTCAGAAAATACAGTAATTATTCAAACTTGGCGCTACAAGTGCAAACGCTCTGTGCAAACACGTCGCCGCTAACTTGCAGAATCTTTTTTTTCAATGACGCAAAGAAACGAAAGATTTCAAGCTTTTCTTTAATTTTTTCCGATGACACGTTGATGTTATTCAACTAAAACTAATAAATTTAAACTCTTCGCCCTGAAAAGCAAGTTTTCGATGCTCAATCAATCAATAATTGGCCCAGAATCTTCATAATCGCTTTAATATTTATTCTTCTCTATTTCCTCTCGATGATTATAATGTTCTAGGTAATGTCTGAAAAGACTCAAAATAACGCGAAAAACGATAATAATGGAGGAGGCTTTAAGTCGAAAGAAGTTAATGTAAAAATTTGAAGCCAGTTTTTGTACAAACGAGTCTGTTTTTCAGAATCAATTGACAGGGAGCGAGGATTTGATTATGAAGATTATAAAAGAGAATAGTATGAAAAAGACAGTGGCAGCGATGGATGACTGGATAAAACAAAATCCATCTGAGAGAAGTGTCGAAGAAGAAAACGATCGAAAGCTGCTAGAAGAGTGTGGCAGAGAGTGAGCTCGGCTGTCGCCGGATACTTTTGGTCGGAAGTTGGGGGGTTTACAGTTTTTGGTCGGACTTTGAGAAACTTTTGGACGAATGTTTAGTGACTCTCGGCTTCTTGCCAGATCTTTGTCAGCTTCTACACGTAAGTTAGGCACGTTTGGTGTAGAAAAGCTAGTCGGACTTTCGTCGAATGTTAGTCAACTTCTGGTCTGAACTTGGTCAGAACTTGGTCAGTTCTTAGTCGGATTTTATAGGCAGCGAGGCGACTTTACTTTACCAATCGCAAACGTCGCGTGCTCTGTTTCACGAGTTTTCATACTCGGTCATTACTTTTGTATCCGAAAACACTCTTATCACAAATCCAAACTCATTTTTAGTGTTAATTCCTCCTCTCATCACTTAATGTCATCTCAAGACAAAAAATAAAGAAAGATATATATCCTATCTATTCATTTCAAAAACGAGAGAAAACCTGATTTTTCTGCTCGTTCGGAACAAGACAGAAACCACTACGGAACTTCGAATCCAGTGATTTCACAACGTGAACTTTCCGGGGATGCCCAATATCTAACATCGAGAGTTTTGATTGGATTAGACTGGAAGTATATACCCTATCTGCTGTATTCTCCCCTACTGACTGTCGCTTGTTTCCGTAATACAGTCGTCTCCTGGACGAACGGGATTTCCGGAATGAAGATGATACAGAAATAGGGTATTAGGTGATTTTTCATAATAAATCTCCAAGCTTTAACCGAGAGTGAATAAGAGATTGCCCGTTTGTTGGCAGTGCACTGGTCATAATCATGATCCATATTATGTTGATTGGTATTGAAAATAAATGGTGGTTTAGGAATAGACTATTTCGATGTGTCACGTTGTGAAATAGATTTGTTTCTACAAAATAATAGTTCCGAATTTGTCATCTTCTAAATGATACGGAGAAACTCCATTTGTATTGCAACAGTCACTCTTCGGTAGGAAGGGGTATGATATGCTGAACTATAAAGTTGCGTAGATGCTGTTATCGTCATGCGCGCGAGTGGTATATGCGGGAATGGGTTAGGGCAGTAGCAGGGAGCAAAAGGGTTCGAGTTATACGCGGGTGTAGAAAATTAGAGGGTTCCAGGTGTCGCCTAGTGGACGCCGCAGGCGGCGCTTTTTTTCTCTTGTCGAACTTTGGTCGGAAGTTTGCCGGATCCTGGTCGGCTTCTGCTCGAATCTTGGTCGGCTTTTGCCTGTGTCTTTGCCTGAATCCGACGAAGGTTCGACAAGAAGCTGACAAACCTCCGCCCAAAAGTATCCGGCGACAGCCGAGAGCTCTCCTGTCTATATCCGAATTCAAAAATTATATATTTTCAGAATGAACAAGGAACTGAAAAAGTTCATGTCAAGAGAACCAATTGATCATTTTCCTATGAACTCCAGTGCTCCCTCTAATAAATTCCCTAATCCGGCAGAAATTCAGAGGAATGTCTCTATTTCTTGCGTTTCGCATTCACTTCACCAGCTTCTTTTTGCTCAAGAATCTTCTGAAAATAAATCAATAGAAGAGGAGGGAAGAGCTTCAATCTCTACCCTCGATGATGTCACAATGAAGGATCTAAAGGCAAATGTTTCTTTTTCTGGCGTGTCGCCAGCTCTTCAAGAAGTGCTTTCGGATCTTTTTAAAAAGCCGAGGGGATCTGCTAAACTTCCAGAAGGTTCTGTTGCTGGCTCATCGGAAACTCTTCAAGAAACTCTCAAAGACGTTTTAATAAAGCCAGAAAACACTTCAAAAGTTCTAGAAAAATCAGAAGTATCAATCGATAATAAGACAATTTCTATAAAAGAAATATCAACAGAAGAGAAGGGAAATGGTTCGGCACCTCTTCAGGAAGCTCTTTCAGATCTTTTTAAAAAGCCAGGAGCGTCTTTTAAACTTCCAGAAGAAGCGAATGACTCTGTTGCTGGCTCATCGGTTATCCTTCAAAAAACTGTTAAAGACGTTTTAATAAAGCCTGAGAAAACCTCAGAACTTCTAGAAAAATCAGAAGTATCAATCGATAAAAAGACGGAAACTATTGAGACAGTTTCTATGAAGCGAGTGACGAGAAAAAGGTGAGTTTAGTCTCTCTCAGACCCAGTTCTTCTAACCGAAACCTTTTAAGAGTCTCCTGGAAAGATTGCGAGCCATCTAGCAGCCGGAAGATCTCACTGGATGATCAGAATATTGAAGTATCGAAAAAATCAGATTTATCCTGTTCAGAAAAAGAAAATGGACCTGTTGCTGGCTCATCGGAAATTCTTCAAGAAACACTCAAAGACGTTTTAATAAAGCCAGAAATAACTGCGAAACTTCCAAAAGAAGAGGGTCGTTCTGTTCTTGTCTCGGCAACTCTTCAAGAAGCTCTTTCGGTTCTTTTCGAAGAGCCATCTTCGAATCTTCCAGAAGAAGAAAATGGATCTGTTCCTGGCTCGTCGGTTATTCTTCAAGACACTCTCACAGATGTTTTAATAAAGCCAGAGATAACTTCAAAACTCCTAGAACAATCGGAGGTTTCAATCGATAAAAAGACGGATAGTCCGTCGGAAACTATTGATTCAATAAAAGAGGAAAAGCGAGTGCTGAGAAAGAGGTGAGTCTGGTCTGTCTTATAGTTAGACCCATTTCATCTAACCAAAACATTTTCAGAGTCTCCTGGAAAGAACCCGAGCCATCCAGTAGCCGGAAGATCTCACTGGATGAGCAGAACATTGAAACACCGAGAAAATCATCCAATTCCACTATAATATCGCCTAAAAACTTCTCGAGCTTTGATTCTTTTGATTTATCGGTGACGTCTCTAACAGAGAATTGTGCAAAGGAAGTGGAATCGTCAACTACTCCGATTGATTCGGAAAGAAGAGGTCGAAAGAGAGCGCATTCTCAGATATCTGAAGAAATTGCGGCGTTGTGTAAAGTGTCGAAAGTAAAAATAAAATGGGAGCCGATGGATGAGGAAGAGGAAAAAATGAATGTGATGGAGACTAGAAGTGGAAGAAGAATTGAAACCAGAAAACGGTTGAGTTATCCGGATGGAATTGCTCATTGTAAGAAGAAGTTAAGCATTGAGTCATTTGGAGAAAAGAAGAAGGAAGATGAGAGTATGAAGACAAGAAGTGGAAGAAGGTTGTGTTTTTGAATTCAGAATATTCTGAAAAATAATATTTTCAGAGTCAGTTCTCCATTTCACAAGAATGGATTCAGAATTGAGACACAAATCATTGAAAACAACGAACATCCATTTACCTATAAAATGAAAGGAAGACCTCCAATACCCCCACGAAACGGAAAAATGTATGTTTCTTGTCCTTCTAATCCTATAGCCATTCTTTTTTCAGAGAACCAGAATCCGCATCCAGATCCATTGAGCATGACTTCAGAATCAGTGGAATGATCGAGAACACTGAGAAGTTGAATACTGCGGCGATGGCAATTGAAGGGTTGATTAATGCTTCGGAACCAACGTCAAGTCTTCGGAAATATCCACATTTTTATGTGAAATTCACTGGAGTTGACAACAATACATTGGAATTGATGCAATTGAAAACATACGGAGAAGAGATAAATGAAACACTTCCAGAATCGTCGACGGATACGGATGCTTCCAGAATTCTTAAGGGAATTCTTTTATTATTTCTGGAATTAGATTTGAATGCTCTTCAAGATCTTCGAATGGAAATGGAGGGAAGTATGAATGAGGCTAGAGAATCTGTAAGAATTCTATCAAAATCTGAAATTATATTTTTACTTTTTCAGAATATTTCTATCAGGGAAATCGAGAAGATTCTAGAGGAATGTGTTAATCAAGTCATCGAAGATTCAGAAATATCATCAAAAGAAGCATCAATTGGACTCGGTTATCTTCTCGATCGACTCAATACTTCTATTCGTTGGATCCCTGGTCTTGATGGATTTCAGAGGAAGCTCAGAAAGATAATCAAGGATCAGAAGGAGAAAGAAGAGGAGAAGGATGTGGCAGTGGACAATCTGAAGACGGCTCTCGAAACGGCTGTCGCCAAGTTCTTCTAACAGTTTCTCTTTGGTTTTTACATTTGATTTTGCCCGTTTTCTAAAAACAAATTATTCGAAACTCAAATAAACCATTCTTGGTTTTGTTCTCGTGTCTCTAGCTGAAAAGAATTTTGAATAATAGGATTTGAGACATTTGATGTGGAATGAAACGATGGCGTTGAGATTATAAAAGTATTTCGAAAACTGAGAAAAATGAAGTAGACGTGAAGAATAAAATGAATATTCTCGTGACACCTAGTGATCTTTGTGAGCCAATATCTGCCTTCAGAAGAATTTTCGGATGGTACTCCAAGAGAGTTTATTGTTACTCTCAAAATTCTGCGTCGATTCATATAAAAATATGTTCATATTTCCAGAATTCATGTTCCACTCTCTCGAATCAAAACCAAACTTCCTTAAAAATTTCCAAAAACGATTTTGGCTCTCTGTGGACGAAATTTGGAATTTTTTGAATAATTGGTATTCTTTGGGCCTAGAAGGATCATTGATATCTTTTAAATCAACTCAAAGAGTTTCAGAAAGCCAGAATTAACAAAAGTATCTATAGTGACTTATTTAGAAGGTTTTCAGGAAATCCAATGCTGAATATGGTCTTTCTAGGACCTATGGATACTATTTATTCAAAAAATTCCGAATTTCGTCCGCATAGAGCCAAAATCGTTTTTAGAAATTTTTAAGGAAGTTTGGTTTTGGTTCGAGAGAGTGGAAAATGAATTATGGAAATATGAACATATTTTTATATGAATCGACGCAGAATTTTGAGAATAACAATAAACTCTCTTGGAGTACCATCCGAAAATTCTTCTGGAGGCAGATATTGGCTCACAAAGAGTTGTAGGTGTCACGAGAATATTTATTTTTTTCTTCACGTAGACATCATTTTTCTCAGTATTCAGTTAGTTTATTCGCTTTCACTTCCAAATGGTGTTCAATATCATTTTCCAATTACAAAACCAAAAAAAAAAAAACGGAATAAAAATTATTTATGAATGAAATGTACAGTGTAACAGCAGAAATATATAGAGAAGAACACATTTTTTCCAACACAATTCTTATAAATTCTTAGTTTTATTTTATGTTATAATATTTCAACACATAATTACAACACAGAATATCTGAGACCGTCAAAAGAGAAAGAAGGAAATATCTGAAGTGGAATGTTTATATAAAACACTCTTCTGATAAATTTTTGGATCTACAGTACCGGTCGAAAAGTTGTTGACTTTTGATTTTTCAGCTAACATTGTTTTTTTATCGATAATGGAAATCGCCTAGAAACTTCTGTTCTAGGTTTTTTAAAACACAATAACACAGGTGGTCAGTTTTAGAAAAAAATCGAAATTCTGACCTTTTCAGAAAAAAAAATCAAAAATAAACAATAAGAATTTCTATAAATGAAACTGAATCAAACGCTCATGTTTTCCTACTTTCTAGAAGTTTGTAACATAGTTGGTTTCAGAATGCTTAACTGAAAATGTCAAGAAACCAAAAGTCAACAATCTTTTGGTCGGGACTGGACCTGTCTCGTTCAAATTTTATCGTGGAAATGCCAAATGTATACGTAAAAACTGCTGATCCCGAGACCCTCCACAATGATTTTTCCGTTCGGTCTTCGAATCTCTCTTCTGTCTTTTACTTTTAAAGAACTACCTCGGAAGCTGAAAAAATCTTCTTTATTTTCTCTCTCTCTCTCTCTCTCTCTCTCTCTCTCTCTTTCTCTTTCTCCCCCTTCCTAACTCACTCAATGAACGTTTCTGGTGTAACAAAAGAAGTGGAGGCCGAAAAAGTAATATCCTCCAATACTGTATCTAATATGCCTCGGCAGTTATACACCCTAATACATTTCAGTTTCGTCTCCTTTTGTTCTGGATCATTTTGCCAGTGAATCAGAAATTTGTTGAAATCTTCGGCAGAGATTGAAGTTCTATCCAACTTCAATTCCATCGTTTCATTCCGTAACCACATCAAATTACTGAAATTCAACCATTTGGCATTTCGGAATTCCAAATAATGCATTCTCTCAAAAGATTCGTGGAAATCGTATTTGAAAGTGGAATGGTTCGCTGAATCGAATTCACAGTATTCCATTGTTTTTAGTTTCTCCACCGCTTTTTTCATTTTTTCAACGCTCGTTTGCTCATCGACAAGGATAACAATTCCCAAATCTGAAAAGTGATCAAAATCATACGATATTTTACAATAATAATTTCATTCTGTTTCAAAGTGTCATAAAAACATAGAAACCTACATTTATCTTTATCGAGATACATTACTTGTTGCGTGTACTCGAATAAGGACTCATTCATATTTGAAGCAATAAAAAAAACATCAGAAGTCCAAGTATTTGAAAATAGACTCATTAAATGCTTCACTATTTCCACCATTGCTTTGGATTCATTTTCACAAAACAAGGGCTGCGTTTGTACTCCATTTTTAGAGTAAGAGCAGCAAAAACTCATCTTGAGACCATTCCAATTAACTTCGTCTGAAATGAATACATTGAAAACGTGGGGCTTTAATTAGAATTCTCTTACATTCTATGCTTTCAAACGTATGGAGGTGTATTTCATAAAAAATTATATCACAATTTTTTGGGAACTCTCTAAGTCTCAGAGTTCTTGTTTTAATATCCAGCACTTTTCTATTCGTATTTCTGACTTTCTTCACCAGGGAACACATTCTTTTCGAAAGAATTGATAATTTGAATCTGAATGCAAAATCGATTTCGAATCTCTTGAAAACTAGAGAAAAAACACTTACAACTCCATTAAATCCAATAGCTGAAGAATATCAAGTAATGGAATAAGGGGCAGTCGGAGTAGTGGGAACCTATTCATTTTGGGTGGCATGGTCCGATCGATAGTGGGAAGAAAGACTGCGAGAAGAAGGATAGTTTAGTAAGTCTTTAAAATTAGAGATTTAGAAATGAATGCAAAACAAGTGGGAGAAAGGTTTATAACAACAGAAAAAACTTAAACAAGACGGAGAGAATCCACAAGATTCGGTATATTTAAATGGTCCAAACTCAATTATTTGTCGATCTAATCGTGTCAGAATGTCATTTGAATACAGAAATACTGGGAGAAAAGGTATCTAGGTGGTTCTCTGTCGAGTAACGAGTGGTAGACCATTCCACGGACTACCTAGGGACCGGCTGTCACTATGAACACGTATTACCATCTGTTGTGCGGCGTCACAATGATGTACACTCCGCCGAATGTTGTGCTCTCCGCTTTGTTTCAGTTTTTTAATTTGTGATAAACCTTTCTCTCAGTTGTTTTTCACTCATTCCTTATCTCTAGTTAAAAGATTTTGAAGAATTACTACAGTATCCTTCTTCTTCTTCTTCCCACTATCGATCGAACCATGCCACCCAAAATGAATCAGTTCTCACTACTCCGACTGCCCCTTATTCCATTACTTGATATTCTTCAGCTATTGGATTTAATGGAGTTGTAAGTGTTTTTATCTGAATCTCATTAGATTCGAAACCAAATTTCCATTCAGATTTAAATTATCAATTCTTTCGAAAAGAATGTGTTCCTCGGTGAAGAAAGTCAGAAATTCGAGCAGAAAAGTGTTGAGGATTACTGAAGGTGTTCTGAAATTCAATGAGTATTTTAGAAATTGTGATATAATTTTTTATGAAATACACTTTCAAACAGTCGAAGGACAAACATGTAAGAGAATTCAAATCAAAGCCCCACGTCTTCAATGTATTCATTTCAGACGAAGTTAATTGGAATGGTCTCAAGATGAGTTTTTGCTGCTCTTACTCTAAAAATGGAGTACAAACGCAGCCCTTGTTTTGTGAAAATGAATCCAAAGCAATGGTGGAAATAGTGAAGCATTTAATGAGTCTATTCTCAAATACTTCGATTTCTAGAGTTGTTTTTGATGTTTCGAATATGAATGAAACCTTATTCGAATATACACAACAAGTAATGTATCTCGACAGATATAAATGTAGGTTTCTATGTTTAAATGAAACTTTGAAACTTTGAAACAGAATGAAATTATTATTGTAAAATACCATGAGGTATGGTTATGGGTTTGATCATTTTTCACCATTGGACTAAAAATGACTGATCACTTTTCAGATTTGGGAATTGTTATCCTTGTCGATGAGCAAACGAGCGTTGAAAAAATGAAAAAAGCGGTGGAGAAACTAAAAACAATGGAATACTGTGAATTCGATTCTTCGATTAATAACCATTCCACTTTCAAATACGATTTCCACGAATCTTTTGAGAGAATGCATTATTTGGAATTCCGAAATGCCAAATGGTTGAATTTCAGTAATTTGATGTGGTTACGGAATGAAACGATGGAATTGAAGTTGGATAGAACTTCAATCTCTGCCGAAGATTTCAACAAATTTCTGATTCACTGGCAAAATGATCCAGAACAAAAGGAGACGAAACTGAAATGTATTAGGGTGTATAACTGCCGAGGCATATTAGATACAGTATTGGAGGATATTACTTTTTCGGCCTCCACTTCTTTTGTTACACCAGAAACGTTCATTGAGTGAGTTAGGAAGGGGGAGAAAGAGAAAGAGAGAGAGAGAGAGAGAGAGAGAGAGAGAGAGAAAATAAAGAAGTGTTTTCAGCTTCCGAGGTAATGCTTTAAAAGTACAAGACAGAAGAGAGATTCGAAGACCGAACGGAAAAATCATTGTGCTGGATCTCTGGACCAGCTGTTTTTACGTATACATTTGGCATTTTCACAATAAAATTTGATTAAGACAGGTTAAACCTTTTGCAGCCACCCTCTAACTAACCATTCCACCATATCTACTTCCTTTTCTAATCTTTTCACGGTCTCAGATATTACTAATAATAATGGTCCACCTTCTGTTGAGTGTTCGACAGAAAATCATCTAGAAACCTTTGCTTTACCTTTTACGTTTTTTTCTATATTCTTATTCTATAGATGTTTCCGTTTTTCTGGTGTTGCATTCGATTTTATGAGAGAATTGTATGGCTCATTTTAATCTTCTAATAAATTTTAAAATAAATTTTTGTAAACAATCACTGAACTACATATCATCATATTTCTCGCAAAAATGTCATTCCTTTCCATTCTCTTCTTGAAATTTGTCACTATGGATCGGACCATTCAATTGTCTTTCGAAATGAATCTCGCTGATTCTGTCAGGTAGTGTCTATTGGCTACCAACTGAATCCTAGCCATCTAGTTTCTTTGTTATATTTAGTGTATGATCTCGCAATCCGTGAAAACAATATGAATTAGTCATCAAAATTATGTTTTTTCGGATCTCGTTGGATTTGAGAAGAAGCTCTGGAAAATTATCAAAGTCCAGAAGGTGAAGAAATAAGTGATCGTCGACAATCTCTTGAAACGGCAATTGTCAAATTCATCTTCTTTGGTTTGCATTAATTTTGTCCATTTTTTAAAAACAAATAATTCGAAACTCAAAACAGAAGAGAAAACTATTTTTGATCATTGATCTCTACATTTTTTATGCGGATTTTTCATAACAATGATTATTTTGCATCGGAATTGTGATTTGTCATCAAAAACACTGTTAGTCTGCATTCTGACGTGTTCCGCAATTTTGCGTTTCGGTGAACATTTGCTTGTTTTCGTTCGAAAATCATCTCGCTTTTCGTTGTCTTCCTCCAAATTTTTGCATAGAATTCAGCTATTTTTAGACTTTTATCGCTTTTTTTTGCAGGAGCTGCCAGAATGGCGGAGTATTTGGAACAGCTCCATTTCGAAATAAGTTACATTTTTGCATGTGCTCGAAAGTATGTATACGACAATTTCGGCGAACCATGGGAGACTGTCTTGAGCGATTACGAAGAGATATTTGCTAGCGATTACTTCCTCCCGCTTTGGACAATGTCTCTCGTTATGATCATGATGATTGGTTCTGGAATTTTGGCCCGAATGGTTTGTTTCTGATAGAGCTGCGAGAGAACTAATATTGAATTGGTTTTCAGATGCTTTCTTTAATGTATGAAAATGATCGGTTTAAGATAGGTTTGGTCGAATTTCTCGCACAAAGTCATATCTGTCTGGGTGCGTTCTGCGGAATAAAACTATTCGAGTACTACGGATACCCGGCATTCATCGCAACAAATATTGTCAGCATGATGACAGCATTACTGATCTATAGGAAACCGTCCCATTTTTGTTTGATCGTCGAAGAATACCTGAATGAGATTATGCCGCGCTCTGAAGCCGTAAAGATTGTGTGCCTTGAAGGAATGTACGCTCCCATTTTTCCGTTCATCGTCCATACATATTTAGCAATGGCCGGCTCATACACAGGGGTTAAAGCAGACAAAATATTTCACGAAACTGCTTGTATTCTTCCGGACTTGACTTCCTATTCAGTTGTACTTCTAATATTGGCCACCGAAATCGTAGGCGGGTTCCTTATCCGGTGTCTTCTTACAAAAATCGACACGACGGATCACCCGAGACGCATCTACCTCTTACCATTTTACAATGCTGTTTCCTTTTCTTGCAGTGAGATACATATCATCATTTCATTTTGCTCTTTTCTGTGTTTCAGGTCTCTATATGATTGGAATGTCGGGATGCGATTTAACCATCAGTTTAAGCCGTGCACCACACTGTTTCGTTGCAACTACAGGCCAAGTACGCTCAATGCTGGTTGCGGTGGTCTACGGGGTTTGTGGAGAATCGGACTGAGCTCTTGATCCTTTTCTTCTTTAGGTTCCCACGTTTCTCGGCTGGTGGCTTCATAGACAGTTGTCTCCATTACCAGCGACATTACGATCACCATGGGCCGAAATAAACAAGGATTTTGCAGAGACGAAAGCGATCGCAGCTTCGGTGAGAGTCTACGAGCGACAAATGGCCGAAGAGCAAGAACGGCGAAATCTTGAGAACTGGACTAGACAACAAAGCAGAAACGCAAAGCGAAGAAATCGCTGATGAACATTCTGCAATTCATGTATCTTACTTATTTTTGTCGTAATTGTGATATTTCTTATTCATTTTGTCTAATTCACCCCCTAATAAGTCGACTATCTCGAATAACGTTCAACGTTAGATAATAATCATCCCATCCCCTTCATTCGTACGTATCATGTTGATTATTTTGGTTTTGTTGTATGTTTGTCCTGTAAAATCTGTACATTCTACTCTACAAGCGGGTTTTCCCTCAAGTAATAAATATATGGGGTCTTGGATGGTAATTTAACTTCTATTATACATTATCGGTTTCATCCTTATGGAATATTTAAATTATTATTATTATTATCTCGTTTCCGGCTATTTTATTTCAGCTTTCAACCTAGAATTTCTGAATTTCTGTTTTTTAATCAAATGGTTAATGTATTTTTAGTAACCAAAATGACGGAATACGTTATTCCGTATATGGGGACTATTCCGGAGTTCTTCGCATCCGATTACTACCTCCTGCTTCGGACAATACTCGGCACGATGACCGTCATGATCGCTTGTGGAATCCTAGCCAAAATGGTGAGTAACGGATGAGATCTATTAACGATTGGTTTTCCAGATGCTCTCGTTAATCTTCTATGGAAATGATCCGTGGAAAATGCGCATCTCTGAAATCATCGTACACAGTCATATCTATCTGGGTTTTTTCTGCGGAATGGAGCTATTCAAACACTACGGATACACTGCATTCATCGCAACGATCATTGTCAGCATAATGATTGCATTATTGATTCATGGGAAACCATCTCATCTTTGCTTGATCATCGAAGAATGGATGAATAATATTATTACGTTCGAAAAATTCTTCAAAGTGTTGGTGATCCAAATAGTGATCGCGTGTGCTTCTCTATTCCTTGTCACCAAGCTTTCAGCTGCACTGAAATCCGACAAAGAGGAGGTGTTAATCTTCAATGATTGTCTCCTCCCGGACTTTTCTAACTCTTGGAACATTTTTCCCGTACTTGCCTGCGAATTTGTTGGCGGTTTCCTTTTCCGGTTTCTCCTTCCTAAAATCGACAATAAACTTCATCCGAAACGCATATATCTCTTGCCGTTTCTCTATGCTGTGTTCTTCGCTTCAAGTAAGATACATGTCCTCCTCTATTTATTTCAATAATTTTGATTCCAGGTCTCTTTTTATATGGATCATCAGGACACGATTTCTACATTGCTTTTATCCGTATGCCAAACTGTATTAATACAACAGAAGACCTCGGATTGATATTCGTTGTTGTGATAATTTACTCGGTACGAATCTGATAACGTAACCCCTAACTATCTTTGGTTTCAGATTCCCTCGCTCATTGGTTGGAGGTGTCACTCACATATTGAACCGTTACCGGCGACTTTCCGATCACCATGGAGTTCAATTGAAGACAAAGACAGATTTGCAGAGATGAGAGCGAAAGAAGCTGCAAGAGTTGTCACAGCAAAAGCAGCCAAGAAGAGGAGATGACGGAAACTACCAAAATCGGAGAAAGAGAAGATAAACTAAATACTTATACCTATTTTATAATATTCCCATTTTGTCACACTTCGAATAACGTTCAACGTCAGACAATCTTTAGTCTCTCTTCAATCGTACCATGTATCTTTGATTTTGTTGTATATATTCACTGCCAAACCTGTAAAACGTACATCTGGTTGTTTTCTTCCGAAAGTTATATCGTTTAAACGATTCCCACTATTTTCTATCAGCTTTTAGCCCAGAATTGTGCAATTTTTTGCTTTTAAGCAGGATGCTCGAGGTTCTTTGTGGGGACCAAAATGAAGAGGATTCTGAGGGCATGGCCCGTTCCGAAGATTACTACCTCCCGCTTCGAACAATATTGGCCTGCATGATCGTCATGATCGCTAGTGGAATCCTGTTGAAAATGGTTAGTTTCGAATAAAAAAAAATGAATAAAAGTGTTTTCAGATATTCTCGGAAATCTTCCGTGACAGCAGACGGTGGCGGTTGCGCACTACCGAATTCATCCTATCCAGTCAGATATGGGCTGGATGCTTCTGGGCAGAGGAGCTATTCAAACACTACGGATACACGGCATTCATCGCAACTATCATTGTCAGTATGATGTCGACGTTATTGATCTATGGAAAACCGACATTTATTCCCATGATTTTCGACGAACTTGCAAATAGACTTGTGACGGAAAATGATATTCATGAGGTGCTTTGGATTCATATGTTGAATGTTGTCGTTTCTCCAGCCGCTGCTTATATGATTTTATCCGTTGCGAATTCCTACACGGGAGGCGGAACTATATATCACAGCATATGTACTCTTCCGGAATTTAGAAAAGCTCCAATCATTTTTCTCAAAGAAATTATGAATGGTTTTTTACTCCGGTTCTTTCTGTTTCGAGCCAACATTCTCCATCATCCGAACCACGTCTATCTCTTGCCATTCCTCTATGCATTTGTTCCTGCAGCGAGTGAGATATATACCACGTTTTATGTATTAATTTATGTTTTACAGGTTACTTTGTAACTGGAATCCTCGGAAACGAACTAGCTGTCACAGTCAACCGTGTATACGCCTGCCTCAAAGAAATGAACATACTTTCACTTGTGATAGAATTTAAAATTATCTTCATCTATTATTTTGTACGTAGAATATCTAAATCTAAAGCTTTTAAACTCTTCTTCAGTTTCCGGTTATCATCGGTTGGATGATGCAAACAGCAACAGCAGCTTCACTACGAATGCCACCATTCCGAACATCATGGGCGGATTTAAGAGAAGAAGAAAGAATTGAAGAGATGAGAGCGCAAGAAGCTGAAAGAGCTGCAGCGGTTCAAGCCGCCAGAAGACGAAGAAGACCCAACCGAAAATCAAAAAAGGGGAAGCGGAAGAATAAAAGAAGAAAGCGTAGATGAAACGCCTGTGATTAGCTTTGTTATTGTGATTTTCTCATTGATTTTGTTTAATTCACTTATTTGATTATTTTGAATAATCTACCATTCAATATTCGATATTATTCAGTAGGCCATTTCATGTTGATTATCTTGCCTTTTGTTGTTTATAATTCCTGTAAAATTTGTGAAACTTCATTAGTAATTCTTCAATAACAATAAAACAATCATGGCCAACTAAAAAGATTCACGTTTCATTTTTTGCCTGACACTTGCTAACCGAACCGCCCATTTGCCTCGTGTCGCCACGTCATCTACCCCCAAAAGGTTGTCGGAAACGACGTCTTTTTCAGTATCAATTCTTCTCCCCGTCTTTTTTCGCGGTGCATAATTAGAAACGAAAATGTCAGATTCGGAAATTGCACTCGAGAAATTGAAAATCAGTGAGGAAATAAACGGTGAGGATATAGATTGGTTAAAATGAATTTATGCATTATTCATGAGAGTCTGTTCGCTTCGCTTTTGTTTTCTTTCATATTCGCGTTTTTATTTTTCGATTTTTTTCTAAATGTAGTTTTTAAATGATCAGAAAAGCACAATTTCTAGCGATACTTCAACGGGAGATCTCTGAAAAGCATGCTTTTATTCCTTGAAAACGAGCGAAACAAAATATAAATTCAGCGGGTCTCGCCACGACAACAGGTTACTGTACGCGCCTTTAAACATTTTCATTCGGCGCGAAAGATTTCTCTCCGCCTATTTTTCTACTTTTTCGCCGCAAATTTACAATCATTTTTCGACGACTATAAAAACCCGAAATTTTGCGTTTTTTCTCTCTGCGCTTCCTTCAGAAAAAAGTTATATATTTTATCACAGAAAATATTATTTTCAGATATGACTGAACAAGAACAAGAGCAGCCAGCCTCAGTCACTTTGTATCCATTGAAAAGATCGTGGACGTGGTGGTATTTGAGTGATGAGCGAGCCAAAACGTGGGAGGAACGTCTGAAGAAAGTGTACACGTTCAAGACGGTTCCCGAGTTCTGGGCTCTTTACGACGCGATTCGCAAGCCAAGCGGTCTCAATCCGACGTGCGACTACAGTGTATTCCGAGAGGAAATTCAACCGATGTGGGAGGTGCCGGAGAATGCTCACGGAGGCAGATGGCTCATTGTCGTCGATCGATCAAGACCTGTCGACACTGTGGATAAGATTTGGTTGGAGATTCTTTTGGCGATGGTTGGAGAACAGTTCGGGAAGGATATGGAATCGATTTGTGGATTGGTGTGTAACGTCAGAGTCAAAGGATCGAAGATTAGTGTATGGACGAAAGACTGTAATGATGATGAAACGAATATGAGAATTGGGTGAGTAGATAAGAGAATTTAGAGTTTTCAATCAAACTTTATAGAATGGTTCTGAAAGAGAAGCTGATGGCTGCATCGCAGGACCTTCCGAGACCTCTTTTCGACATTATTCGTTACGAAGATCACGACAGTTGCCAAAGAAAAACGAGTTCCATCATCAAAAGCAAACTGACTGTGCACTCGATCGAAACCCCGGAAAATGCTTCCGCCCAATAATGATTAACAGACTTACTTGAACTCTGCCGATTCTGGTATTTTATTGCATGATAAACTACTCGCCTGTAGATGAAAAGGATTACAAATGAAGTTTTACAGATTTGACATTGAATATATACAATAAAAGCCAAAATAATCAACATGAAGGGGATGAGAGGATATGATTATTATCTGACGTTGAACGTTATTCGAGATAGTTGACTTATTAGGGGTGAATTAGACAGAATTAATGAGAATATCACAATTATAGCAAAATAGGTGAGATCACGGGCAGTTTATCTACGCTTCTTCTTCTTCTTTTGTTGATTCCATTTGTTCACGGGCCGTTGCCCGAGTTCTCTTTGGGCAGCTTCTGCTGCAGCGGCTTCCTCCTCAGCGGCGGCTCTCTCTGCGGCTGCAGCTTCTGCTGCTGCGACAGTTTCTGCGATCAGCCGATTTCTCTCTTCTTCGTCCAACACACGCCATGGAGATAGGAGAGTTGGTGGTGCTGGTGACAGCTTTGCGTGACAAGCCCAACCGAAGGTTATAGAAAGCTAAAGAGGAGGAAACTGTGATAGCTCAGTAAGATTTTTAACATACTCCATGAGAAATCACCATCGGGACTAAACAATCCAAGCCTTCCCAAAGATAATCTTGCAAAAGAGTCGACACAACGGCGAAATCGTGTCCCGGAAGTCCAAAAATAGCGAGACCTGAAAAACAACATTTAAGAAAAATAATTTCGATCTATATCTCACTTGAAGTAAAAAAGACTGCATACAGAACTGGTAAGAGATGAATGCGTTCCGGATGATTTGTGTTGTCAATTTGAATCAGAAGTTGCCGGAGTGCGAAACCACCAACGAACTCGTAGAGAAAAATGACAGGAGCATCATATTTGTAGTCCGGATAAGCACGTTCACTGTAGCTAAATTGCGCTCCGGTCAAGCGATTTACCTTTGTCAGTAACAGTTTGGCAAATACCGGTGATAAGAAAACGCAAAAGCTTTGAAGGCAAAACACCGCAAAAAAGCTTCTGTCGAAAATAGTAGAACTTCTTAGTTCTTCAAAGATCAAGATAAGATTTGACGGTTTCCCATGAATCAGTAATGTCATCATCATGTTGACAAAGATCGTTGTGAAGAATGCAATGTAGCCGTAGTACTTGAACATCTCCATTGCCCAGAGTGCACCCATATAGATTTGATTGTATATTATAAACTCGAAGACACATTTCTGCATGCGTCTGTTGTTCGGCAATAGAAACGAGCCTATCTGAAAAATAGTTTTTTTTTCATAAGTCGCTCTCGAAGCTCTATCAGAACTCACCTTGTTGATCACATACCCAATACCGATCATCACAATCATGCAGATCAATACTGTCCAAAACGGGATGTAGTAATCGGCTCTGAAGTGCTCCTTGACATTGCTCCAGACGGCTTCGCATGGTTTGCAAGTCGGTTTGCCGATGATTTCGTAGAATTTATTCCATGCAGTTTTTATGTGGGGACTCATTAGTATTATAAGATCTTGTATGTATGCAGCCATTTTGGCCCCTGGAAAAAACAAACGATAAAACCAGAAAGATGCTAAATTTTAGGCTGAGAGCCGGAAGAAAACATCTGGAAACGAGATGATTTTCGAACAAAAACAAGCGAATGTTCACCGAGACGCGAAATTGCGGATCACGTCAGATTGCAGACTAACAGTGTTTTTGATGACAAATCACATTTCCGATGCAAAATCATCATTGGTATGCTTCCCGTAGGTCCAAAAATGTATTGAATGAAAGAAAATTACAATTTCCAGATGTCCAAAGACCAGTTAAAACATGGGCACCAAGGGACTTCTCCGATGAAGGTCGATTTCGTTTGGGAAGTGTCACTGATCCAGAAAACATGGGTTTTCAACAGAAACTATTAGAATCGGTGTCAGAAGAAACAAAACGGTCATGGGAACAATATCGAAATGAAATGAGAAATAAAGGATCGCTCAGAAAAGTTCTCGAACCTTGACTTTTCTCACTGAAAAGATATTAGTTACAGCGTCAATTGATGATGCCTCAAGAAACCGTCGATAAAAACTGGAGGACGTTTCCGAAAAAAAGTGTAGAAGAAATAGATCTTGAAGACGAGGAACCCAGCTCACAGCCATCACGTTAGTTAGCTTTGGGCTCAAATGCTCTAAATAGCTGTTAGAGCTGAAAAATAAAATTAGTTTTTCTTTCAGAAAGTCAAGACGATCTTCAAAAACGTATTGATAATGCGGAATCGGCTCTGAAAGAAACTTCCGTTAATAAAGAAGTCACTGATACTCAAATGCCAGAGGAGCCGGTGGCAATTGAGGAGAATACTTCAGAAAGTTCACCACAGCCAATTGAATCTAATCGGGGCGGCTCGGTTAAAGGTGTTCATAATGATTTTTTGCTCTTTCAAATTATTTAAAATTCAGGGATTGTCTCTACAGACCAATCAACTTCTTCAGATAAGCATGTAGAGACAGAGAAAAATGTTAAAATCGAAGAACCAAAAGAAACTGAAAAAACAGATAATCCTCAGATATCTCCGAATGAGAAAAATGAAGAAACAACAAAAAATATTGAAAGCGACGTCAAGGTTTCCGAAGTTACGAAGCCTTCCGTCCCTTCCACGTCAGCGAGTATCTCACAGGCTGGAGAGCCGACAACAAAACTGATTGACGAGAGCGCCAATCAGGAGTCTTCTCATGTAATCCAAATCGACAGTAAGCTCCAAAACAATGAAATAATCAAGATCCTTCTTTTTAGATAGTCAACCGTCAGTAGTAAGCGAAGCCACGTCCATGGATGACTGCGAGAAACCAGGTGAAAGTGATGATCCTGGTTAGTAGACAGCAAGTATTCTTTTTGGTTATTTTCATATTTAAGGGATCAGTGAGGATCTGAACCCCCGGAAGGAATCATCGGAAACTTCTGAATGTGTTCTGAACAAGTACGGACACTGTATCGCCCCATCCATTTGCCCTTTTGCTCACTGTGGAGTCGTTCAGAAGAAGAAAAGGAAACTAGTCGTGTCTCCTGGATGGCCTAGAAAGCTTCCCGACGTGCAAATCTGCCCGGGATACTTTAATTTCCAGTGTTGGGATCACAACTGCAACTTCCGCCACACAGTCTATCCATCCGACACTATTTGAGCGATCAGTTTTAACGATTTCAGAGTATAATAAAAACAATATATTATTACACATTCGGGCTCTTATCACAAACAGATATGGCAAATAAATTAACAAATACTGATAATAGAAACAAAAAACAACGGGGAACTTAATCTGATTTCTTTGCAGCGGCCTTCAGTTTCTTCTCCGCCTTCACTTCTTTCGCCGTCTTCTTCGCTGGCTTCTTCTGTCCGACAACATATGCTCCGGCAAGCCATCCGATCACCGGGCAGATCTGAAATCATTATCAATAGAACATAATTCTTCCCCTCTTCCTCTTACCCAATACAAAATCATAAACGACGATCCATCAATTCCTTGACATCCGTAAAGACGGGCGGTCGCTACGATTGGATTCAATCCGGGGACACCGACAACGTACAAAGCTGAAGAAAGAATTATGTAATCGTGCTCAACGGATAACTATTACCAAGTGTCAAATAAGCAGAAATAGCGAATGGAATCAGTTTAATCAGTGCCGGACGAGCGACGAGTTGAGCGATGACGAGACGAACGACGAAAGCGCCGATGATTTCGAATCCGATGACGATTCCGGCGGTTTGCTGCAAATCGGAATTTCAATAGAAAACATGGGATTTTCTTACTTTATAATGCAAAATACACTCCAAATTGTTCGCATTTTCCAAATGAGCCGCCGAATACGGAGATGTCAGATTCCAGATTAAATATGCGAATTTTGATGCGAAAGTGGCTCCGATGAGTTGAGCGGAGAGGATTGTGAGAAGTTTCGATGAGCTGAGGTTTCCGAAGACGTATTGTTCGAAGATCGGAGCACAGTTCGTCAGAGCGCCTCTGTTGAAAATGCCTCCGGCGGTGAGAAGAAGGGCGACGCAAAGGAAAATGGCTGGGAATCCGTAGTTTTTGAAAATTACTCCATTCTCGTAGACACACGTGCACATTTGAATAGTGCCGATTAGTTCGAAGAGGAAGAGTTGAGAGTTTCCACGATTCGACACATATTTGGCAGTTAACTGAAGAAAATGAATGAGAATTAATGGAAAAGGAGATGAAAAACTCACGATTCTGGCAATTTCTCCGAGTCCGAATACAAGGGCAAAGTACCCGAGTGCCGAGTAAAGAGGGAAATAGTATTCGTTGGTGAGCACATCCATTTGATTGCTGGAAATAGGGATTTTGGAGAGGAACAAGAAAGGAGAGTAAGAAGATTCTAGAAATAACGTGAAAACACGTGGAAAATAAAAAAGATGAAGTTCAGGTCAGGTTAAGGGTAACTTGGGATTTTTAAACTTGTGGGTACGTAATGAGGATGTTTAGCGAGCAAGTTTTTGAACATTTTTGAACTAGTCTTTTATTAAAAAATGAAACTTTTTTTGTCTTATCATTTTTTCATCTCGAGAAGTCTATTGCGTTAGAAATACAGATACATAAAATGTTCAAACGAGTATTTCTATGTTCGCTTAGAAGATATCAAAAAAGTTTAAATTAGGAAAATATAGAGAAAGACTTGCTGAGCATTTTCTTAGTTGATCGCTTTTTTGTATCTCCCTTGGGAACTAAAATATACCCGCTTGAACTGAAGATAAGGCTTTTGCATGCTAATAGCTGTTTCAAAACCTACTATCTCTCTTACTATCAGAGATACAGAAAAGCTTCCAACTAACAAAACATTGCTAATAAGAAGCTGAACATTTCATTAGTTGACAACTTTTTTGTATCTTGACTCTGAGCTGAAATATGAGGTCCTGAAGAAAATGAGCTAAAACTGGTGGTAATGGACTCGTCTACCGTAAACCCCGTTATTCAAGTTTAGCAACATGTATCTCGGTTCCCAATGAAAATAACAAAAAGTAGCCAACTGATGAAATTTTTCTATTAATCTGAGCAACATTTTGTTAGTTGATCACTTTTTGATATCTTCCTTGGGAACAGAGATAAATGCTGCTAAAACTAGGTGACAAGACTAATACAGGTTTTACGGTAATCTTCAAGTTTTCCGCGCAAAAAAAGATTTTTATTATTTTTTTCAAAAGAAAGCCAAACGATTTTTGAGCAGAAATAATTTGGAAAAACGTTTTTTTCAAACTTCAAGCATCTCTTGTTCTTTAAACTAGTCTTCTAAAGTAGCATGCAGAATTCAAAAAAAGTTCCAATAATCACGAAAAAAAAAGAAATTAACATCAAAAACCGTAATTTTGTGTACGATTAAATACGGGGAAAAAACTCTTCTCTATCTTATCTTTTCTCTACACAAACACAGAAGAAGAAGGCCACGTCAGACGACAGAGATAGACACCAGTAAGACACAAGACATCAATTGCAATAGAGGACATACACCTGCTGGTGGTGGCAGAAGAAAAGAGAGAGAGAGAGAGAGAGAGAGAGAGAGAGAGAGAGAGAGAGAGAGAGAAAGATGGCCGAGAGAGACAAGTTGAAGTTGTGAAGAGTAAATGCGCGTAAGGTTTGGTGGTTTGTACGTGTTTCCATTCGAAGGTAGTGCACAATGAGTGCATCCACATGTTCCAATAACGAATAAGTTTCTTAAAATCTCAAAATTTATTTTCAAAAATCCCGACAAATAATGAAAGTCCAAATATAGTTGTACTGGCAAAAATAACTTTTTTCCTCCAAAAACAAAAAAAAATAGAAAAAATACCATACGAAAAAAGAAAAATAGAAGGGATCTAGCGATTTTGGAAGAAAGGCAAAATATCATTTTTCAAGCAATTAGTGATCCGCTCCAACAGCATGAGCAATTCTTTTGAAGCATGAGGATTGGCTGGATGGAGATTTTCCACGTTGGAATCGGCCACGAGCTTCTTCTTCAATCAACTGAAATTTGGTGGGTTTTAGAAGGGGGATTAGAGAACTGAGGATGGCTATATGAGATGTTCTAAGGACATGCTGTCGGGGTTACTGGTTTTGTTGATTGGTATTAGGAAAAATTATACTGTTTATTCAATCGATTGTATCTCGGTGATAAAGGAAGATAGGAAAAAAGTGTTAACTTATGAAATGTAACTCATAATTAGTTGAGCATTTTATTAGTTGACTACTTTTTTGTATCTTTACGGAGAATTGAGTTATATGCGTTTGAAGTAAGGTACTGAAAGAAGCAAGGCAAAGTGGTTTAAATTTCAAATAGCTGTAACTCTGTTCTTGATTGAAATTTTAAAAATTTGCAAACTAACAAAATGTTTATCTTATTATGAGCAGCATTTTATTAGTTGATCACTTTTTTGTATCTCTGACGAGAATTGAGTTATACCCGTTTGAGTAAGATACCAAAAGAAGCCACGCCATCTGGAGGGGGAACTTCAAATGGCTGTAACTTCATTCTTGATGAGAATTTGAAAAATAGCTCAACTAATAAAACGTTTATCTTATTATGAGCAACATTTAACTAGTTGACCGCTTTTTTGTATCTCTGACGAGAATTGAGTTATACCCGTTTGAGTAAGATACCAAAAGAAGCCACGCCATCTGGAGGGGGAACTTCAAATGGCTGTAACTTCATTCTTGATGAGAATTTGAAAAATAGCTCAACTAATAAAACGTTTATCTTATTATGAGCAACATTTAACTAGTTGACCGCTTTTTTGTATCTCTGACGAGAATTGAGTTACGCGCATTTCAAGTAGGGTATCAAGTCAGGCAAGGGGGTCTAAAATTCAAACGACTGTAACTCTGTTCTTTCTCACGATGAAAAGAAGAGGTTAGCTACTGAAATATATATTTTATCATGAGCAACATTTCATCAGTTGACACCTTTTTTATATCTTTAATGGGAAGCGAGATAAACGCTTTTGAACACCATCTTCCTGGATTTCTTGATAAAAAAGTAACCGTATTTTCGAAATTAGTGACTTGCCATAAACTAGGTCATTTTAATTGCAGTAAAACAAAAACTTGAATTGAAAACCAAGGACAAAATAAAAAAACTGGAAAACTAATTAGTTACCTTTCTGGTCTCCGAGGTCAAATAGGCTGGGGTCTTGTCATGGGGTACTGGTCCTCTGAAACTTCCCTCTCTATTATAAATTTAAAATAAAAAAAACTAACTCTGGTGTCAATCCTGTTTGCTGATAGAGTTGTTCAGCAGTGGCCTCCGAAGAGTACAAATTCATTGGGGAATTGTATTGTAAATGATGAACCGATGCTCCAGGTGACAAGTCGTTACGGTTACGTCCAGATGGTGAATGATAGAATACTTTAGATGGAGAAAGACCTCCAGGAGCTCCTCCAGGGGCAGGAGAAGTGTTAATAAAGGTCATTTGGTTAAGAGGAGTTCCACCGGCTCCTACTCCATATGGTTGGGTGGTTGCTCCATTGTTGTAGCTGTAATTAAAAAGATAAGGGGGTGACTCAAGGGGGCAACTTACCTATAAGAAGTGGGCGGAGCCTGAGCTGGGATAGCTCCATTCGAAAATCCCTTGTATCCTCCGGAAGATGTTCCGAATCCAGCTGGAGTCGAGTTATAATTCTGATTTGGATTGTAGTTGGCACTTCCCGGCAGAATAGTATTATCAGTTGATTTTTGGATATTTGATGAATAGTTATTGGCAAGAGAAGAATGAGAAAATGGAGGTGCCGGAGAATGACGAATTGGGATATTCCGTTGAGAAGATGGAGAGAATCCACCTCCAAAGTTTCCAGAGGTATGTCCAGAAGATGAGTGGAAGGTTGAGCTGAAAGTCGATTGTTTTCAGAGGGCTATAACTTCCTTCAAAATTGAATATTTCGGGGGCGTAAAAAGATTGGTTGGTAGCTCTTGATGAGCTCTACGTAATGGATTTTTTCAAAATTTTCAAATCTAACTACGAAAAAAGTTATGAGCCGATTTTCGACGCATAGGCTGTGCTACTGGCTTCCGAGTAAATCGATTGTCTAGAACTATCCGAGAGCTATCATTTTAACATTTTTGTCACGATAATCAAAAATTTGAATTTAAAAAAAAGTATTGCTAATAAAAAAATGCAAACAACACACTTTGCAAACTATTCATTCGGTCAATACAAATGTACACTAGTTAATAAAACTACAAACTCTAAACATTTAGGCCTAAAACCCAATGGCATCCTCCCACCTTTGATGGTTACTGCTGCTAGTGTTTGTGGTATTTGTGATGTTACGATTGACTCCCGAGCCAGTTCCGAAGTGGGAGCCGAAGGTGTTCTGGAACGATTTGAATGGGATCAAGACATTAATCTCTTGGTTACCTGATTGAACGAAGAATTTCCTCCGAATCCTGATCCGAAGCCGGATCCAAATCCTGGTTTCATTTCCTCGACGACCATTTTATTATCCTTTTCGTTGAGGGTCCATGGGAGACAGGTATGGGAGGTGACGAATCTTTGAAGCGACAATCTGACCTCATTGAACGAATCGTCGATGAGTCGATTAGCGGATGCCGCATCTAATCCACGTGTCGATCGTCCGTTGATCTAAAACTTTTTAATTTTTAGAGATATTGTATCCGGGGTACTGTACCTGATCAACTTTATCATTGTGTTTCACTCCGGCTTTATCAGACAACGATTCGGCTTCGACCTGGAAAAAGAATTTGAATTCCGTTTGCTAATAAATCATTATCAGTTGACCTCCTCTAATCTTTGCTCACTTCTCGATTCTTCTCTTCTTCATCTTCATCTCTTCGATGTTCATCAACAGAACAGGAGAGCGTGGGAGGAGAAGAGATAACCGAAATAGTGAACGAAGAAGAGAGATTTAGAGAAAACCAACAGGGATATTAAGGTTTTTGGTGTGATAAATAGGTTGAAATATTTAGGAAAAAGGTCAATTTGAGTGCATTTGAACTGAAAGAAACTGTAGCTATAGATATATGAAGTTTGAGCGAGTATATCTCGATTCTAGTAGAAGGTATCAAAAAATGTCTAACTGGTGAAATATTGAGCATAACAAACTGAACACTTCATTAGTTGACAGTTATTCTGTATCTGTATTTCTAATTGAGATATATCTATTTGAATCAAACTAACCTTCAATTAATCTAGCCCCTCTTGCATAATTACTCTCTTCTTCTCACGCACTTTCTCACCCACCTCCCAATTTTTATACGCCATCACTCCTGACCTCAATCGGTTAGCTCAGTCGGTAGAGCACCAGACTCTTAATCTGGTTGTCGCGGGTTCGAGCCCCGCATTGGGCTTTTGTTTTTGTTTTTTTATTTTATTCTTACCCGGTCAATAATAAGACCATCAGCCTGTTGCCGAACACTGAATCCCCATCGGATATTCCGATCGGAACGGTTCATTCGAACCGAAATCGTTTCGTATGTCATTCTGAGATGGCTGGAAGTATGGATTTTATTGGAAGGAGACAAAGGATAAGAACTAACAGAGACATTAGCCAAATAATCGAATGAATGAAAAATAGGGGAAGAAGAGGTTAGGTTAGACATGTGTGATTTTGTGTGTTTTATGTGATTTATATGTTTCGAAAATCCATAAAATATCTCGTGGAGGCGGATTTGATACAGATGTTTTTCCGTGTTTTTTGGTCGGAAATGTGGAGAAAAAGAGGGCTATGAGAACAGGAATCACGTGGAATTTCTAGAAAACATGGTTCCGATTAGTGGGGCTTAACCTAGGAATTCGAAATCAGAAAATTGAAATTTTAAAAAAATGAAAAAAAAACACTAGGCTAACGAGAAAAATTGTCTGAACCAGATATCGGATGGCAAACGATACACTAAGCTGGCAGAAGGCGGGTTATCAACACGACACATGACGTTGAGTTGATCGCATCCTGGAAAGCAGGCAAAAAACGGAAAACTTGCACAGAAAAAGTTTAGAGGATAAGAGATAAGAAGGTTGGAGAGAAGAAGAGCATTCTTCTTCTTTTTTGTTTTTCTCGCCACATTCTCCACTTCTTTCCAACCTTCTTCTCTTCTTCCACATCACAACAAAAAATAAACTCTTCTCTATTTCTCTTTTCTCACAAACACACTCAACTTATCATCTTATTTTTAGACACCTTCTCCTCCGGGTTATCTCTCAGGAAAAATGCGTTTAGAAGGTATTAGGAGAGATGATGTAACTTCTGTGAAACTCCATTGGATGTAATTGAAAATAAAGTGAAGACTAGAAATTCTCTGGAAGTCAGCTAAAATAAGAATTTTCAGATTAAAAAAAAGCAAAAGAAGGACTGACTCAGACAAAGAGCATTGTTTGTACAAACACGAAATGGTTCAGAGACTCTAGGTTATCCTATCATAGTCCGTCGACAAGCGGGGGTCGAACCCTCGCACGGCTCGGCAGACAACAGCGTTCCCGCCTGCGCTACCGAGGTCAACATCAACTGCGGGACGAGAGGGCGTATAAGAATGTGAGAGAGGAAAGGGAAGTGGAGGAGAGGAAGGATGATGCGCAAGGAGGCGATGATGGAACAATTTCAAGAAGCTGTCAGTTCCACTAGAATTATTGTATGATTACTGTAGTTACTGTTGTCTGTTGTTGTTGTCTTAATTTTTTTCATAATTTTTACTCAATTTTTTGTGATAATATGACCATTTTTTCTTCGAGAATTCCTGCAAAAAATTTCAGAACCAATCGGTTAATCGGCTGTCAATATGTATTCATTTCAACATCATTTATTTTTGTTTTCCGAGTCACAAACCACTTTTGTTCCATCTGGAGACAACTAGATTGTATTCTCTGCCTCTGCCAATTTACCTTATCACATTTGTATTCATCACCATCTCAAAAATCAAGCAAAAAATCACAATTTCGTTTTCTCTCTCTCTCTCTCTCTCTCTCTCTCTTTTCGCAACAACACAAACCACAGTGATTTGTCCTCTTTCGACCAACGACACTTTTGTGATCGAGAGAGAATAAACACGAGAAGGAGGAGGTTGGTTATTGGGAGAATGGAAGGTATATAAACAAAATCAGTAGATTCTATATCTATCAAATACATTCTCTTTTTTATAACTTTATAAATTTATAACTTTTTTTTTTCTAAATTACACCAATTTTCCACCATTCCAATTTTCATAGCAGCTCATAATTTATTTAGATTCAGATGTACAGTAATTGATCAGTAACAGTGTAATATCTAGGTTCTCGCTTAACCAATTTAAAATTCGTGAACTAAATAAAT
Organism: Caenorhabditis tropicalis; assembly: GCA_016735795.1. NCBI lineage: Eukaryota > Metazoa > Nematoda > Chromadorea > Rhabditida > Rhabditidae > Caenorhabditis > Caenorhabditis tropicalis. Next base: position 9,042,169 of record CM028615.1, read on the forward strand.
GTAGCTTATTATCAGTTGAACACTTTATTAGTTGACAACTTTTCTGTATCACTTCAGCTAACCGAGTCGTGAACGCTTGAAGTTGCATATCTTCAAAAACCCGTATGACAACTTTAAAACTCTCCTATCTCGGTTTCTATTAGAGATAGAAAAAAGTTGTCAACTAAAAAAATGTTCAGCTTAAAACGAGCAATATTTTATCAGTTAACATTATTTTTGTATCTTTATTGGGTACCAGGATAAATCGGTTTTCAGTGAGGGCTCATCCGAAGAAAGGGGTCAATCTTTTTTGAATTTTATTATAATTGAAGTTATTGATTAAAAATCGCAAAGTTCAACTTGAAATTTAATTTGAACTTTCATAATTTATTTTTCCAAAACTTTTCATGTGTCAAGTTTATTCAGTTAGTATTTTGCAAGACATAAGTTATATGTCACAAAACCCATAATTTTCTGGCATACCTTATTCAACCAGCAATATCTCAGCTTTAGTTAGAGATATTGCCAAACGCCAACCAACAAAGTAATTAAATTAACATGAGAAACATTTTACTCATTGGACATTTTTCGATATTTCTGAATAGAACCGAGTTATTTCTCTTATAGTAATTGATATCTGATAACTACTTCTTCCTTGGTTTTCAAGATTATTTCGTAGTTTTAACAATAATTTTTTTTCAGAAAATGAGTTTTAGTATTCTGTTAATCACACCCATATTCATTGGTTTCTTATCCTATTATCTATGGATTTGGTCATATTGGATGAGAAAAGGAGTAAAAGGACCAAGAGGATTCCCGTTCACAGGAATGTTGAATCAACTTCAGAACTACAGATTTCCGGGAGTTTTGAGATATCAAGAATGGACAAAGAATTATGGTACGATATATGGAATAACTGAAGGAATTCAAAGGACACTCGTCGTTTCGGATCCAGAATTTGTGAATGAAGTCTTCGTGAAACAATTCGATAATTTCTATGGAAGAAAATTGCATCCAATGCAAGGAGATCCGAATAAAAATAAGAGAATTCATTTGGTGGCTGCCCAGGGACATAGATGGAAGAGATTGAGAACCCTTTCCTCTCCCACTTTCTCAAATAAAAACTTGAAAAAGATAATGGGTACTGTACAGGATACTGTAGTCGAAGTTATGAGACTTTTGGAAAAAGCGAGTGCCGGTGGAAAAGATGTCAATGTTTTGGAGTGAGTTTCTCAAAGTTTTCTTTGATAATTGCTCATAATTTCAGTTATTACCAAGAGTTCACTCTAGATATAATCGGAAAAATTTCAATGGGTCAAACCGAATCGCTCATGTTTAAAAACCCAATGTTGCCAAGAGTTAAAGCGGTTAGTTTTTTGTTTTTAAAATGGAAAAAAAGGAAATTCTGTTGCCCGTATGCATCTTTTCTTCTCTGCTTCTCTCCAGCCTTCAAAGCTGAATAAGAATATAACAGCCTGCTAACCCAGTTTCCTTCGCCGCGTTCGTGGTGTAATGGTCAGCATGGATGCCTTCCAAGCATTCGACGGGGGTTCGATTCCCCCCGAACGCAGATATTTTTATTTTCTCTTGTAGTTTTCCGATCCAAAGTGGATTCCCCAAAAAAATATTTATCAAACAATTATTTCTTTTTTTCAGATCTTCGGCGAAGGACCAAAAGTCAGTATTTACGTTGCTTCAATATTCCCGGTATTTGGAACGATTCTTCGAGCTTTCTTCCAACGATTCCCAACTCATCAACCAGCATTCAACATCATGGATACCATAGAAAAAGCAGTTCTAGCAAGAATAAATCAACGTGAAGCAGACGAGAAAGCAGGAATCGAAGCATCAGAAGAGCCTCAAGATTTCATTGATTTGTTCCTAGACGCTCAAGCAGATGTCGATTTCTTCGATAAGGAAGCCAAGGACGAGTTCGCCAAAACTCAAATCACAAAAGTCGATAAACATTTGACATTCGATGAAATCATCGGACAGTTATTCGTTTTTTTGTTAGCCGGATACGATACAACTGCATTGTCTCTATCGTATTCTTCGTATCTTCTGGCAACAAATCCAGAAATTCAGAAGAAATTACAAGAAGAAGTGGATAGAGAGTGTCCGGATCCAGAGATCACTTTTGATCAGTTATCGAAGTTAAAGTATATGGAAATGGTGGTGAAAGAGGCGTTGAGATTCTATCCATTGGCTTCCATGTGAGTTTTTTGAATTTTTAAAAAAACTTGATTCTGAAGTAGGTTACCTTATTAGTTATGAAAACGGGAATATAGGCTATATATATATTATATAGCTTATATACTCAACGATAATAAAAAAAATAGCGCGGGTACCGCCGGTTTCACTAACATTTTTGGTAGCTCTAGTACGCTCCTTCAATAAAAAAAATCCGATCGCCTATGTCAAATGCCAGTTCCCTCTATAACTCTCCCTGAACTCCCCGGTCTAGTAATCGAAACCCTAAAAAATGAACCGTCATCACTTTTCGATTCTGCAAACCGAATGGCATAGTTAAGCAGTTCTCTTCTCTTATCATACTGCCACTTGTGACCTTATCAATCATTTCCAAACATAATCTTCCCATTCGACACGTTCTAGTGCTGGTCGGTACCGAATCACGGATACTTGCACTTCAGATGCCCTCAATCTGCTATTTTCAGAGTTCACAACAGAAAATGCATGAAGGCGACGACTGTTTGTGGTGTCGAGATAGAAGAAGGAGTGAATGTTCAAGTGGATACATGGACAATGCACAATGATCCGAAGATCTGGGGAGATGATGTGGCAGAATTCAAACCAGAGAGATGGGAATCTGGAGACGAATCTTTCTTCCAAAAGGGAGGATATCTTCCATTTGGAATGGGACCACGGATCTGTATCGGAATGCGTTTGGCGTTGATGGAAGAGAAGATGCTTCTGGCTCATATCCTCAGAAAATACACATTCGAAACCTCCGCATCCACAGACATTCCATTGAAATTGGTCGGAAGAGCAACGACGGCTCCTCGAAGTGTGATTCTGAAATTGACCCCAAGGCATTAATTATTTTCTCTGGTATCTCTTTCTCTCTCATTTTATCTGTGTCTTGTTCATCATGGTTTGTGTTCTTCTTCTTCTATTTATTACCGAAAAATGAAATGATAACGAATTTACGATCGTCGGGTTTCTCGCAATATTCATGGTGGTGAAATAGACAGGCGAACACGCAAAATGTTGCATTTTGTGTTGTCTACGATTAATTCGGATTAGCGAGTGTTTAAAATTCTATTATAATCTGTCTGATGACATAATCTAAGAGTTTCTTAAGCCTTTATAAAAATTTTTAGTTTCTAAAAATTCCAGAAAACGGAAAAGTTCCCTCTTGCTCTCAATGAGCCGAACACGACCCATTCCGAAGATTAATGGGCCTGTTTTCGAATTGTGTACGTGTTTTTCAATTTTTTTCAGCGAAAAGCGATCGCTATGACGTGGAAAATGGGGTGGGGTCAATTTTTACCTGGACGCGGGGTTCGGGCACCTCATAGAAAACCTCACAGAAAAATCTGCAACTGAAAATTTTTTGGATACAACCTTGGTCTAGGTGTTCTTTTCGAGACTACCAACTAGAAGATTAATGGGTAGACATTGACTCCCTCCTTCTTTTTTCTCTTCTCATGGCGGTAGACAGCCGTCCTTGAGAGAGCCGTTGATCTATCTCTCTTCACTTAACTTTTCTTCCAATTTTTCCCCCTCCCGCCATTCATTCAATTTTCTGTGTGTGATTGTTATCTCCTCCTCCCATTTTCCACTCGGGGTAAGAAGTTCGACTCTCTCTCTCTCTCTCTCTCTCTCTCTCTCTCTCTCTCTCTCTCTCTCTCTCTCTCTCCTCTAGAAGACTGAGACGCAGACACAAAACCGTGTCTTTTTATTGGTATACAGTGGTTAGATATCAAGAGGTTCGACCAGAGAAACAGACGATTTTCAACCCGGGGGGTGGAGCGTCTTGTATAAATATAGACGGGGCAAGTCTATCGGGGAACGGTTTTTTTAGTTTTTTTTTTCTGCTGCTAGCCTAGGGGTAAAGGTAAATATCGGAGGAGGAGGTAAAGAGAGCCATGTGCTCCCCCTATTCGCAACTTTTTGTGATCCAGTTGAACTAACGTTCCTCCCAAAGTTTTTTTCTTCCAAGAAGTTTAAAGGAGGACGGAGTTCAATAGTTCGAAATTAGATGTAGTTTTGAATTTTGAACACTTTTTCTGTTGACAACTTTCTTTGAAAATGCCTCTAAATGCTTTAAAAACCGGCTTGAAATGAGGAGATATGATTATGGTGGAAGAGTTTTTTTTCAACCTCGGCCATTTTTCTTGGGCCGCTCCAGTGGCTATTTTCGTTTTTTCCTTGGGAATTTTATATTTTTATAGGATATATCTTCTCACTCAGAAGCTCAAAATTCAAAAAATAAAGAAAAGTAGCGGTCCGAAACCCCGTGGCCCATGTTGCAAAAACTCTTCCACCACAATCATATCTCCTCATTTCAGGCCGGTTTTTAAGGCATTTAGAGGCATTTTCAGAGAAAGTTGTTAACAGAAAAAGTGTTCAGAATTTAAAACTACATCTAATTCCAAATTATTGAACTCCCCTGCAATCCTCCTTTGAGCCTATCAAGGTTTGAAACTACCATACGCTCTCTATTTTAGGTTAGCTCAAAGTACACGTAATTCAAAGCTGTAGTCTAGATGTATGTAGCTTATTAGAAGTCATTATTTATAATGACTAAAGTCCGGATGAAGTCATCCGGCACAATATTTTTCTGTTTACACTTTTCTCTTCTGCAACATTTTTTACCTAACTTTACTAGAAAAGGTTCTTTGAACTCCCGTTTCCAGTATGTCTACTTACTGTACTCTTCCTTCCCCACCGAACATTTGACACACTTTCCTTCATCTTTCAACTTTTTGCAGCTTCACCCCCTAGGGGGCCCCACTAAACAAACAATGAGCATTGGTATTTTGATCGCTGGCTCCCTATTTCTTGGAATTCTCACATATTATCTCTGGATCTGGACATATTGGATAAGAAGAGGAGTCAAAGGACCCAGAGGAAAACCATTCGTTGGAGTACTGGATGTTCTGTTGGATCACGAGAATCCGGGATTATTGAAGTTGACAGAATGGACAAAGGTGAGGAGAAGTTCGTGTGTACTGTACTTTCGATTTGTATTCTACTTTATGCCAAAACAACCGTCACAAATAGCCAAGAACGGTAAACAGGACGTCACAATGAAAAAGTACATCACCATAGAACTGAGAACACTGAAACAGGGTCTTTCTGTGTGGGTGTTACTGAATAAATAAAATAGGTCACAAAAATTGAAATATATCGGAGAAGTGCATTTTTTTGTGGGGGGGGGGGGGGGTGACACTAATGCGATGAGTACTTCGAACTAAGTCATGTGTTTCTGTTCCGGTATATGACATGGGAAGAACATTGGGGGGAACATCAAGACCAAGGTCGAATAACGAAAAAAATGAAGATTCCAAAAAGTCAATTTTAGGAATACGGCAAAGTTTACGGGTACACAGATGGCACCCAACGGACCCTCGTCGTCGCTGATCCCACAATGGTCCATGAGATTTTTGTGAAACAATTCGATAATTTCTATGGAAGAAAACTGAATCCATTGCAAGGGAATCCAGAGAAAGAACAAAGAGTTCACCTTTTGGCGGCTCAAGGATACAGATGGAAGAGGCTACGGACGATTTCTTCGCAGAGTTTTTCGAATGGAAGTTTGAGAAAATTGATGGCTACTGTAGAAGATAGTGCATTCGAGTTGTTGGTAGATATTGAAAGGAATACTGCCAACGGAGAGCAAATTGATATGTTGAAGTGAGTCTAGAAGGGTGCCCTTCTATTAGAGGAATAAGATTTTCAGGTATTATCAAGAATACACAATGGATGTCATTGCAAGAGTGGCCATGGGTCAACAAGGATCTCAGATCTTTCAGAATCCACTTATTCAAGTGGTGAGAGATGTAAGTCTTTCTTTTTCTACCGTATCCTTATCTTTTTTGTTTTCAGATTTTCTGCAAAAGTCGAAAAAATCTGATGATGATCTGTCAAGTGTTCCCCCCAATCGGCCAACTCATCCGTGACGCCACATTCAAATATCCAGTGATTCCGGCCTTCAAACTCTACACAATCATCCGAGAAGTCGTCTTAAAACGAATCGAACAACGAGAAAAAGAGCTGGACAAGGGAGCAGAAATAGGAGAACCTCAAGATTTCATCGACTTGTTCCTTGACGCTAAATCAGATGACGTGGATTTCAGCGAGGAGGCGGAGAGAGATTTCTCACGCCAGAAACTGAAAATCACAAAAGTTTTGTCGGCTGACGAAGTCGTCGGACAGTGTTTTCTGTTTTTGATCGGCGGATTCGATACGACTGCATTGTCATTGTCTTATGTTACTTATTGTTTGGCTACTAATCCAGAAGTTCAATCGAGGTTACAAGAAGAAGTGGATAGGGAGTTTGGAGACTCGGAAATTGAGTTTGAGAAGTTGGGAAGGCTGAAATATATGGATTGTGTGATAAAAGAGGCATTGAGATTGTATCCTTTGGCTTCGATGTAAGTGAATTTTTCTCTAATCAGAAGCTACAGTAATCTCTAAATAATCTTTCCCTCTCAGTTTCTTACATTGAACATTTGTATTTATAGTAGTATGATCCTAGGTTTTTGGTCACTGATAAGAAAAATGATAACACTCTACAGGCTCCACCAAAAACCATTTCTTTCCAGTTCCAACTCCCGAAAATGTATGCGAACCACAACCGTCCAAGGCGTCGAAATCGAAGCTGGAACTTATGTTCAAATGGACACGTGGTCCCTCCACTACAATCCTTCCATCTGGGGAGAAGACGTCAAAGAGTTCAAACCAGAAAGATGGTCTTCTGAAGACTCAAATGAGCACAAGGGAGCGTATCTTCCATTTGGTTTAGGACCCCGACAGTGTATCGGAATGCGTTTGGCAATTGTGGAGCAGAAGGTTCTCTTGACTCATATTCTTCGGAAATATACTTTTGAATCGGGAAAAAGGACTACTATCCCGTTGAAATTGGTTGGAAGTGCAACGACTTCTCCTCAGGATGTTTATGTTCATTTAAGGCCAAGGTCTTTATGATTTTAATTTTGTTTTTAAAAATCCAATTCGAGTTTTTCCTCTTGGTTCTGATTCAGTGTTCACAGAAACTGGATCAGAATTTCCGAAGAAACTCAAATTTGAATTTTTTTTGTAAACTTGGTTATGTGTTTTTGGTGACTTTTGATGGTTCCTCCGGTGTGTTTTTCTTCCTTTCTTTGCCATTTTTGACCGGTTAGTTTCGATTTTATGTGTTTGTTTTTTCCGTGTTCGATCTTCACTTAGTTTTATAGCCACCTACCTCATACTCTTTATTGAATATTAATAACGATCAATGATAATATTAATAAAAACATGATTGTAAAGTTTTTTGAGTTTGAAGTTCAGAAATCAAGACTAAGGGGTTCACTCAATCAACCCTTGAAAACGAAAAAAAAAGCTTGACACTCAGAAATTGAAAAATTTGCATTATTCAGGGCTCTCATTTTGTCTCCAATAGAAACATTTCTTTTCGTCTATTTTTTGAATTATAGAAAAAAAAAAATAGAGAGAGAGAGAGAGAGAGAGAGAGAGAGAGAGGGAGAGAAAAGAACACTATTTCTGTTCAGCAACACACCAAAAAGAAGGACGCAATATGTCATTTATTCTCGTCAAGTGTAATTGGGAGTTTCGTTTTGTCTCTCCCTTTTTTTATTTCGATTTTTTGTTTTCCTCGAGAATTTTCGCTTTTTTTCAAAGAATATCTCTCGAATATGAGTAGTAAGGTGAGCCTGAACTTTGTTGCTGATTGTCATCTCGGATTCAGGAGACACCATTCAAAGTTCCACGTGTCGAAGAGGCGCCGTCGGTTCAGAGAAGACATATGGTAGGAATTCGAAGAAAATCTCTAAATTTGTTTTTTATTCCAGACGATTTCATTCCCAATTCGGCAAAAAGATGAAAAGCAAAAGAGATTGACGGAAAGAGTGGATAACAAGAAGCCAACTGAATCGAAGGAGTCTTGAAATCTGATGATTTGTAATTTATACTCGAAGATACTCAACATTTTTAAAATCAAGAGAACAATGTGTAGTGATTTGAAATAAAGCAACATTTCATCATCCATAACTCTTTTGAAGGGTTTCAGTTAGCACCAACCAAGATACATGATGCGAAAAAAATGTTCAACGTACAAATATGTGTGTTTTGGGTAACATTTCATAATCTAAGTTTTGATTTTAGAGAACCGAGAAAATAATGCGAATAGTTTTTCACCAGCTTATTTTTTTCTAATTTTTTCAAAAAATTATCTGGTTTGACGAGTCGCTAGAAAATTGGAGAAGGAGGGACAAAAGATTGAAGTAATCATAATTTCATTTTTTCCCTAGCTAATTCTTCAAATATTAGCCGACCGGTAATAATACCGTGTCATCAGTTTTTTCTTTAAATATTTGCCAAAAGTCTGACAAACGGTTTCCAAACCGTTAATAACTTATCATTTTTATAAATATTTTCTTAATCGATTCCCCAATAAACTTCTAATAACTTTGACATTTGTCTCCCCTTTCCCAATTTTTTGATTTTAGCGCCCGTCAAACCAGATAATTTAATAATTTAAAAGTTTTGCAAAAAGTGATCATTCGACTACATTCTGATCTGATCCAGTTGGTTGAGACCCTTGTGTCGTAGTACGTTTCCAAGAAATACGTTACCGTTAAGTACAACTAACCAACCATGGAACATGTGATATCTTCGGAAGGAAGACCACCGAAACCAAAGAATGATTTGGAGGCAAACTATATAAAAGTATATAAAAGAAAAGTGAAGAATCAAAAAAAGATTCTTCACTCAAAATACGAGAGTGAGTCACCGGAAAGAGCAATTTCTTACAACTGCTCTCTGATCTTTCGACATCCCACCTTTCGTAATTTCTCCTTTTTTTTTGTTCGAAAACTTTTTACACCTGTTTCTGAGAAACTATACATCAATATAATTAATTCAAAATCTGACGAAGTATTTCGAATTCAGCTGCTGGAAACTTTTTCGAAAATTCAATTAATTATTTATTCTGCACTATACGGAAAGCAGATGTTGTGTAAACAAAATTTCAGTTTTATGGAATAAAGTACGTTATCTGAAAAGTTCTAGACACTACAGTAAGCCTGAACTAAAGTACTATATAATTTCGTTTTCTTTTGAAAATATGTGATTAAAATCAGTTTTTTGAAAGAACCACATGCTTTTTGGTATACAACGTCACACATCTCCCACTATTTCCGTTTCAGGAGGCTGAGCTGAGCCGCTCATTGAACCGAAAGAAACTTTCTTCAGATAATTAGAAAAGTCAGATGACGTAAAGAATCAAAAGTTCTGATGAGCACAGATGTGTCTTTTTCATTCTCCTAAACTCCCCATTGAAACCATAGTTTTTGAACGCTTTGAAGCCCCTCCGAAATATCCTCTATAATCGGATAATTAGCCACGTGGTGAGCATTTACGTGCAACATTAGTCCCGCCTCGATGGAACGAAGCCGTGCAACGCACGTTTCTTCAAAGATTTCTTTGCACACACGTTGGGTTAAAGATCTCATGTTCTATTACGAAGTAGAGAGCATCCGGAACTTCAAAATGCCCTTTTCGAGAGAGAGCTTCCGGATTTTCTCCAGGTGTGGAGGGGTGAATGACGCCATATTTTTGTTTTCTCTGTTAAATTGAGAATCCCTTTTGTGTCTGGAAAAACTGAAATTCCGGATGTTCCGAGACGTTCGATCATTAAATATTCTTTTTTTTGGAGATGAATTCAATTGAAATCCAGTTCCAAAATAATAATAATTCCGTTGTAGTTTGTTCCACTCCAATGGAATGATCCGATCAAAATGTCATGTAATTGAGTTTTTTTTCAATTTGGAAGTTAATCCAGAAGGATCTATTCCATATCCCATTACTTTTGTGTGGCTAAAAGGATATCCTAGATGCTCAGTCGAAATTTTTCGGTTTTCAAGTAGGCTCTCGGACATTTGTCGGGTAGTTTGTCGACAAAACTTAATCTGACTCATAATTAAATTTGAAATCATAATTCCTCTTCTGACATCACATCTGAAAATACTCTGCAATTAGATTTCGAGTACTTTTGTTGAAAATGAGATAATCCTCTCTTTCACATTCCAATTTGCTCTTTGTTTTACGTCACAAATCTCTTGTCTTCCCTTCAATTTGACTCATAGTCAGCATGACTTGTAATCAAGTAGACTCTTAAATACGCAGATATCAAGTGTCTCAATTCTTTTTTCGAATTCTTCCTTTCTAATTTTTTCAAATGATAATTTCAAAGAAGCCATTAAAAAAAAGTGTTCCAAGACAAAAGGCAATAAAACTGGTCGTTATCGAATGATGTAGTGTAGTGACACGTTTCGTTGGCACAGAGAATATTCATTTATCATTTCGTTTTTTGATATCTCTCATGTTTATTATAGAAAAGCACGAACAGAAGTTATGATGGCACGTTGGTATTCAGCCAAAACAGAATCTGTAAGCTAGAGTCGTATTTTGTGTTTTACCCTAACTTGGTCTAGTCTTAGGGAAGTGTAGTCTAACGATGTCAGCTCAACCAAGAAATTTAGCTAGTTTCGTGTTTCAGTCGGATACAGTAGCGGCCACTAAATATCTCCTTTGGCATTTTCTAGTTTAAAATGGTCAACTTTGGAGATTCATAGCAGAGAGGGAAAAAGTGGGATTGCTCTAAATTTTTCAGGGCGGGTTCTTCATTGCTGGAACTGCATTTGTTTAGTTGAACGCTTTTTTCTAGAATCATTTCTGAGAGCTACACAGCTCGTCAAAGTGAAAAATGTGGTAATTCGTGCTATTTTGCGCTGAAGTTCACGAAATTTTGGTAAGTTTTGCTATGAAGAGCCGTGTAGCTCTTAGAAATGATTTTAGAAAAAAGTTGTCAACTAAAGAAATGCAGTTCCAGTAATGAAGAAACCGCCCTGGAAAATTTAGAGTAATTCCACTTTTCCCCTCTCTGCTACGAATCTCCAAAAGTGACCATTTTAAACTAGAAAACACCAAAGGTGATATTTCAGTGGGCGCTACTGTAGAGCTGCGTTAGAACCTATTAGAGCTAACCATCCCAATCGACCTAACCGGACGGAAATTAGCCTGTTTCAGCCGTTCGCTGGTCTCTTTTTGCCCGCCCGTTTTTGGTGACGGCTTCCGGGCCCAAACGGACGGGTCAGAACCAGACTGACTGGAAAAGGTCCATCGCTCTAAATTCCATCCTATTAGAAGCCTTAGTCAGCCTTGTTTCATTGAGACCTACATCATTGGAACGTTCGATCAGTGCTAATTGAATGCTCTAGAGTTCTGTCTAGGTCATTGTACTCCATCATGCCCTGCTTCTTCAAGCATCTCATTCAGTCTTCTCTGGTCTACCTACCATAGTAAATTCCATTCAACCTCCCATTGACCTCTCTGTCTCAATGAGTATAACAAAATCCACTCTCTTTCCCTCCTCCTCCAAAAAAGGGAGAAGCTGGGTAATATGATCTGTTTAATGGAATTGAATGACTACTATTTCTTCTCAAAAACGCGACGACGACAGAGAGAGAATAAATGAGTAGTTGGGGGTGGAATCGTGTAGTTTCTCTTTTTCTTTGCGTGCAGAAAAATACGTTTCTTGCCTTCTTGATGCTCCTTTTTATAGAGATCCCAAACGTCATTCGAACAAAAAAGAAAAGAAAACAAAGAAAAAGATTTTCATCAAAGTCAAATGAGGTTCCGTATTTTGTATCTGCAGAATGGAATCCTTTTGAAACATTCATTTCGTCATTCATTCTCATATTTCTTCAGATTCTTGGTAAACGATGTCTTAATTGTTTTTGTTCCTCTTTCGTATTGTTTTTCATTCAGCAATTTTATTTTCCATTTTTTCTGCCTAGTCTATCAAAACACACCGTTGTCTAGGAGCTTCTCGGCCATTTTCAGTGTCTCGGATTACTGTAGCTCTGGGTTAATCATGGTCCTAACTTCGAAAAGACTTCATGCAGATCTCAAGATCTGTAATTCTGTAAATCCCAGAACACACCGATTCGTAAACGAAAAATCTTCTAGACATGATGGCTAATATTCTCAGAATCTCATTCCTAGACTATATAATTTGTTACGTCACACAAGAACATAAAAAACGACTGAATTATAATTCCCCTGACATTTTGTTTTATTTGTTTTCCCCCTTTTTTTCATATACGTACATCATCATCTTCATTCTCTATACTCCCCCGCGAAGAGAGAGCATTTCCGTTTCGCGCGCATCCCTTGAGAATTTTTATAAATTCTTTTATATATAATTGGAAGAAGGAAATATATACACATCATATGTTCGGTTAACAGCCAACCCGCCGTCAAATCACTTTGTTTTCCTCATTTTAACTCAAAGAGTAACCAATAATTTTCGTTTTCAGCTGCATCCAAAAGGGATACTCTTTTTTAGTCGCCCACACGTTCTATACGATTTTAGATTGGCTGGCCAGACATTTTTAAATATTTTCTGAGTGGTTTCACTTCAAATATCAACATGAAACTTGATTTTTGGATTTCTAGGGGTTACTGTAGTTTTTGATCCTTTGTGAACACCACCTGACGACATTTTTTTGAGTCAAAGTTTAGGACATCTGAAATCTCCCCTTTTTTCTGATTTCTTCTGTCCACTCAAACCCCTCTATCACTTCCAGGTAACAAAAATGGGCTCATCATCAGTCATCTTGATGATCGCCACGTCACTTATGTTTCTAACGGCTGCTGTCACATCACAAGAGGAACCAACCAAATCAAAAGAGGTCGAGAAGTTGGTCGAGGTGTTGAGATGCTTCAAGGCGTTGAAAGACAGGTAACCTCTATTAAAAGGGCACAGGGATCAAAAAGAAGTTTCAGCGGAGAACGAACATACGTCAGTTACACTGGCAACACAATCCGCCTTTTCGATGAGAACGGTAAATTTTTAAATAGAAGTCCCAGTTGAAAATTGTTTTTTTTTCAGGTCGCGAAGTCTCATGCGACGCTGAGAAGCAGCTTGAAATTCGTCAACGATCCGATCGTCGATGCATTTTTTCACCGATTCATTGTCTGTTCAATCGACGTCTACAAACTGCGAAACTTCTTCGAAACGTCGGAAACACTCGACTTTTCGGAGAAAAAAGACGGAAATGAATTGGAATGATGTGTGCATAATTGTGTCTATCTTCATAATACTTAAAACAAGTGATATATCAAACGAGATGTTCTTTTTTACCAAATAAATACATAAATGACAAAATGCTATTAAGGTCAATTCCTAGCCTTTAACTTCATCCAAACACTATTCGGCTGTGTAGTTGCTGCCCCCACTAATCTCAACGGAATCTCAGTTTTCTCTCCAATCTCAAACGAGTATCTTCTTAGAATATGAGCCAAAAGCATTTTCTCCTCCATATAAGCCAAACGCATTCCAATACACTGTCGAGGTCCCAATCCGAATGGAATGTATCCTCCTTTTTGGAAGAAGTGCTCATCTCCGGATTCCCATCTGAAGATATGAGTTTAGGGATCTCGGTTCGGTTGTAGTATCAAACAATACCGGCCGAAAAAAGTCCGGCCGAAATAAAACCGGTCAAAGACTTATCACCGGTCAGAAAAAATAAGACCGACCGAAATAACACAGGCCCAAAAATTGAAACACTGGTTGAAACGTGTGTAAAGTTCCTAGGCCCATCACGTGGTGTTCAGAGTTAAACTAGCAGCTCTGCTTGATATAATGGAGGCGTTCTATTTATTATTCAGGGAAAAATTCTATTCATTTTATTGGATTTTTTGGGCCGGTCTTATTTCGGCGTTCGGCCGGTGATTATGTTCTGGAGCTATTCGGCTGGTGTTATTTCAGCCGATCTTATTTTTTTGACCGGTGATACTACAACCAAGCCAGCATCTCTTATAAAAGGGAACTTACCTCTCCGGCCTAAACTCTTTTGCATCGTCTCCCCATACCCGGGGGTCTGTGTGAAGGGTCCATGTGTCCACTTGGATCATTGTTCCCGGTTCGACTTCGATGTCTCCGAGTATAGTTGCTCTCATGCATTTTCGGGAGTTGGCACTGGAAGAAGCGGTATTGTAGTGTATTTTTCTTGGTGCAGAGCCCAAAAACTCACAAAGTTCCCAGTGGGTACAGCCTCAAAGTCTCTTTCATAACACATTCCATATACTTTAATTTCGATAACTGATCAAAAGAAATCTCTGGATCCGGACATTCTCTATCCACTTCTTCTTGTAATTTCTTTTGAATTTCTGGATGAGTTGCCAGAAGAAATGTGGAATATGATAGAGAAAGAGCAGTTGTATCGAAGCCAGCAATGAGAAATACGGTACATTGACCGACGATTTCCTCGACGGTTAGTTGACGATTTGTCTGAAAATAATCACTAGGTTCTGGGATAACATTAATTTATGCTTACATAGCTAGTGCTCTTTGAGAAATCTCCGTTATCCTCTCCAAAATATTCCACATCTCCAGCTTTTGCATCCAGAAATAAATCAATGAAATCCTGAGGCTCTCCTACCTCAATTCCACGTTTCTCATCCTCTTCTCTCTGCTTAATCCTCCTATTTACTGCCTCAATCGTGATTTCATTTATCTTTCGAAATGATCCCATCTTCATTTTTTTCATTAAAATCTGTCGAACGATTTCGACGAGGAATGGTGGAAGAACTCCTCCGATAAGGAGTAGTTTACTGTAGGCTCCTTCAAAAAGCTTCTTGACAATTGGCAGGATGGGATTTTTGAACATTTGGGAGTCGGTTTGACCCATTGCTATCCGGCCAATCACGTCCAGAGTGAATTCTTGGTAGAATCTGGAAACCCGTTTTTATTTGAGAGACTGCTTTTTTTCTCGTCTCTCATGTTTCAACGGCACATATCTCCAGACCCAGAAGAGATAATAAAAGTTGTCAACTAAGAAAGTACTCAGTCTTTCATGAGCAACATTTCATCAGTTGATCACTTTTTGATATCTTCACTTGTAATCGAGATAAACCAGAAAAGACTCACGCCAACATATCAATCTGTTGTCCTTCGGCAGTCTGCTCCTCGATATGTCTCATCAATTCCAATGCACAATCCTCCACGGTTGTCTTTATTTTCCTGAAAAATTCCACGTTTAAAAGATAAAAAGAGCACCTTCCTTCCCAAAAAATCACCTCAAACTATTATTCGAAAAAGTGGGACTTGAAATAGTCCTTAACCGTTTCCATCGGAAACCTTGAGCTGAGAAAAGATTTGTCCTTTTTTCTTTTTCTGAATCTCCATGAATCGGATTCCTTTTTCTCCCATAGAAATTATCGTATTGAGTCACAAAAACTTCCTGAACAAGATCCGGATCCGATATCACTAATGTTTTGAGTAGTCCTTCAGTGAATCCGAATGTGCTTCCGTATTTCTGTATTTCCAGATTTTCGGAATAAGAGTAAACTACATACTTTTGTCCATTTTTGAACTTGAAGTGGTCCGGGGGAATTTCTGTTTAGGCTCTTCAGAAAAACCCCAATGAATGGGTACCCTAGGGGTCCAGGGATACCACGACGGCGCCAATATGTCCATGTCCATATGTAGTAGCTGGAAATGAAAATTGAGAACCCACTACAGTAATTAAGAATTTAAAGTAAAGCATTTTCTCGAATTTTTCAATTTTCTTCATTTTTTCATTTAAATCATTTTTTAAATATTTATAAGATTTTCTTTCCCCGAATGTTCTCGACAAAAATAATAAAAATTAAAAAAATTATATTTTTCCTGACATTTTTCTATTCAAAATCTCACCTCAAAACAACCAAAAAAGCCACTGAAAACCATGGAAACGAGAAAAACGACATAACTAGAGAAGACCTTTGTGTCTCTCTATTTATACTTTTTCGTCTATTTCTCTGATACCTCATCGGCCAAACAAATAGAATGAAAAGAGGAGTCATTGGTCACAAAACCGAACGAAATTTGTGATTTTGTGCCGAATAATAGTTCAAAAAGTGTCCATTAGTCTGAGGGGTCACAGAACTTTCAGAGAGATTTGTGATTTTCTTTTCTAATATTTAATGTTAAAAATAATTTATTTATTTATGAGAAAAAAAAGATTAATGAGTTTTCGAATAAAGAATTCCTTGATATTTCTCCCCACTTTCGTTGATTTCATCATAGATTCTAAGCCGCCCATATTGAAAATTATCTCGCATTTCGCATTTCGGATAGTCGATTTTAAAGTACGAATTGGGCTTTTCAAGACTATATTTCTCCCTAATCTGTGGTCCATCTACTCCATTTGGATTTCTGAAAACGATAGGAAGATAGTGCAGACAGACTAGCCTTTCTTACCCATATTTGGCAAAATTAGTCACCAAAATGCCCATTAATTCGATAACTTTGAACTCTTCCTCAATTGGTTCAAACTTTCCCATTCCTTCTCCCATCATATATTTCAATTCAGAGTTATGATTAGCTGCTCGGAATGGAAACAAACTGGAATACGGATCCTTTGATTCCATGTTATAGTAATCAAATGATGCTAGATATGCATTGTTCCCCGCTTTTGTACTAAGACGAACGGTTTCCAATGCGGGATGATTGAACCACGAGTCACTTATGAACTGGAAAGGGACTATGCTCTCTAAGGTTAAGCTTCCAAACCTACGTTAATCAGGGCCAGATCGACAGCCTTTTTATCAGTTTGATCTATATCTTTCATATAAAAATCATATATTTTATTCTGAACTTCTTCTGGATTTCTGACGACATCAGGTCCAAATACTGATTTTATAATCTCCAAATCGTCTTTTCTATCCGGATACATTAAAACTTAATAAACGATCTATTAGGAGCCAAAACAAGTAAACTTACGGAATCCAAGACCCTCGTATTCATTTACAGTAACCATCACATCTAATTTTGGAGCCTCTTTTAGTAACTGATCAAATGGTTTCGGGAAGAAATCCCCATCAAAAACAGGGGTGAAATATGCAAATCCGGACATTCCCTCTCTATCAATTTTATTTGTTTCGAACCATTTTGTATTCGGTTGAGATTTGAACCACTCGAGGAGACTCTTGGAATCTACAGTACCTTCTCCAGTATAACCATGACGTTTGGCGAAGTTTCTAGCCACTTTAGCTGCATTTTCTTTTGACCGACACGCGAAATCACAGAATGCAGCCCCCGACATTGGCATGTACCGGTGGAATAGTTCTGAAACACCACTTTGTAGTGGAAACCCATTCCAGACTCACTATTAGAATGAGGACTCAATGCCAAGTATCCTGCTGCCATTCCTCCGGCACTTGATCCAAAAACTGTCACTGAATTCGGATTGCCTCCAAATGAATGAATGTGTTTTTGAACCCATTTCAGAGATAGAGTCATATCCCATAAACCATAGTTTCCAGGTGAAACCTTGTCTCCAGTAGTGAAGAAACCAAGTGGTCCAAGACGATAATTGACAGTGACAACGATGACCTCTTTGAGGGGAAGGGTTCTGGAGATCAAGAGTTTTTAGAGATTACGGTAGTTATATATACCCAGATAATGAGTAGTCATCAAATGAAGATGAAATGCCAAGTTCGAAGCCACCTCCATGAAAATAGACCATAACTGGGTAGCCATTCGGCTGAAAAAAGCATTCTAAAAATGGTATATAAACCCGAACTCACAAACTCTTCAGATTTCCAGCCTGGAGCAAAGACATTCAAGTTAAGGCAAGTGGCTTCGTCGAACTCCCGGTAGCCAGGTGGAAAAAGCTGGAAACAAAACTTATACGGAATTTAAAAATTTTTCATAAAATGTTTTTATAAAAATTTTTCATTAAAGTTTTTCATAAAATTTTTTTCATAAATTGAACTAACCTCAGCAGCTTTATCTCCGGATTGCGGGCATGACGGACCGTACTTATAACAGTCTCTAGGCTCTTTCCACGTGTCTTCCATAATGGGCTTCTTGAAACGAAGATCATCAATCGGAGGTTTTGCATAAGCGATTCCGAGGTATCCATGAACTATTTTTTCGCCCTGAAACCTTTAGTTCACCAAAATCTAAACCTAGGAAACTCACGTGTCGATAGATATTTCCACGAATAGGACCACAAGAAGCATTCAATACTTCGAGATTGTTCTCCGGTTTCAAATGAGACAAAAATCCACCCATTTCAATGAGATTTTGAGGTGGGTTGAATAAGGAAAAACAACTTTTATACTAGAGGCAAGGGGAAGAAACGCAGACGGAGAAAGCTGTCGAACACAAAGCACGTCGGCACAAAACATGTCTTTCGTAATACTTGGTTGTGAGAAATGATATCTGAAAGGTGTCTACTAACAAAATATTGTTCATGGTATTCTGAATATTTCTTTAGTTGATCACTTTTTTGTGTCTCTACCCGGAACCAAGATATAGAGATTACAAGATTTTCTTTATATTTAGGTCAACGTGTTTTGTGCTTTATGAAGATTTATTTAGTAAAAATATTTATTGGCACAGTAAAAGAGATCTGAAAAATAGACAAGACCCTTAATTATCATCCCTTGGTTTCAAATTGACCCAAACAGTTTCCGGTTGTGTAGTTCTCGATCCAACCAATTTCAATGGAATCTGAGTTTTTGAGCATGTCTCAAGAGTGTATCTTCTTAGAATATGACTAAGAAGCATCTTCTCCTCCATATAAGCCAAACGCATTCCAATACACTGTCGAGGTCCCAATCCGAATGGAATGTATCCTCCTTTTTGGAAAAAGTGCTCATCTCCGGATTCCCATCTGAAGATAGGGAGTTAAAGGACCTTTGAATGGGCACGTACCTCTCTGGAACAAAATCATTTGCATTCTCTCCCCAAATATTTTTATCTGAATGAAGAGTCCAGGTGTCACATAATATGTCAATTCCCTCTTCGATCTCATAATTTCCGATTTTAGTGGCACGCATACAACGACGAGCATTTGCTCTGAAAATATAATATCATTAATTTATAGGTTTGTAGATACACTTACAAAGCTCCCAAAGGATACAATCTCAACGTCTCCTTGACCACCATTTCCATATACTTTAATTTCGATAACTGATCGAAAGTGATCTCTGGATCAGGACACTCTCTATCCACTTCTTCTTGTAATTTCTTCTGAATCTCTGGATGAGTCGCCAGAAGAAATGATGAATATGATAGAGATAATGCAGTTGTATCAAATCCGGCGACAAGAAATACAAAGCATTGACCAACGATTTCATCAGTTGTCAACTGTCTTGTCACCTTGATTCCAGCTTTTGTGAAGTCCTCATTGTTCTCGATTTCCACGTCATCCGACTTTGCATCCAAGAATAAATCAATGAAATCTTGCGGCTCTCCTGGCTCAATTCCAGCCTTTTCATCTGCCATACGCTGAGCAATTCTGTTTTCGACGGCTTCGGCTGTCTGTCGAATGATGTGAACTGCCGGGTTTTTGAAGACTTGGGGAAGGGAAAAGATCACTTTTCGAAGGATTGGTCCAGTGAATGGAGCAACTGTTCCGGATAGGAAAACAGCTTTTCGGGGCTCTCCGAAAATAGCTCGGACGAAAGGAAGCATTGGATTTTTGAACATTTGGGAGTCGGTTTGGCCCATGGCAATTCGGCCGATGACGTCGAGCGTGTATTCTTGGTAGAACCTGGAATTTTTAATTTTTTTTTACCAGTAAACAATCATTTTTCAAAAAACTCACGTCAATAGGTCAATTGGTTTTCCTCCGGCAGTCTGTTGCTCAATGTGTCTGAGAAGTTCTAATGCAGAGTCTTCCACTGTCGTTTTCAATTTTCTAAAAAATCAAAAAATTAGTACCGTAATCCAAATCCCCTTACCTCAAACTATTATTCGAAAAAGTGGGACTCGAGATAGTCCTCAATCTCTTCCATCTGTGTCCCTGGGCAGCAAACAAATGAATTCTTTTGTCTTTTTCCGGATCCCCTTGAATTGGATTCAACTTTCTCCCAAAGAAATTATCATATTGTTTCACAAAAACTTCTTGAACAAGATCCGGATCCGAAATGATTAAAGTCTTCGAGAGTCCTTCTGTGATACCGTACACTTTTCCATATTGTTTAGTCCATTCTTTCAGTTGAAGATACGGTGGATTCTCTGAATCAAGCATTTCCAAAGCGCTTCCGAGAATAGGGAAACCAATTGGTCCACTTATTCCACGACGTTTCCAATATGTCCATGTCCACAGATAGTAACTAGAAAAAGGGGTAGATTTTAAGAAAATTGAGTAGCTTCTCTAATTAAACAAAAGAAAATGACACTACAGTACCTAGAAAATCTTTTAAAAACCAGGAACTAACCTCAAAATTCCAATGATTGCAGTAGTAATTGCCAAAAAGATCAACATGTTCTTTTCTGAAAACAAAAAATTTTCAAAAAAATTTCAAAAAAACTTTGAAAAACCAAAAAAAGAAGTCTACACACAATTCACAATTTTCCAATTCTCTTATATACTACTCTCTTGTTTACCCTCCTTATCGACCAACTTTCCCCCAGAAAACCACACAAATCAGAATTTGGTCACAATAATTTTTTGTCAACTTCTCTGCGTCTCCTTCCTTCTTACTGTCTCTCAATTCTTTGATTTGTGAACCGACGAGTCAGCTGGATGAAATTTCTGATTTTGTGCCACTGACATGGGAAGTTTTTGATCGGGAGTCAGGTTTTTGTGATGGATGCTGCAAAGTTTAGAAGGAAGGTAGGAAAGTGATGTGATTTATTATTTGGAACATTGAAAAAGGTTCTAGTCACAATTGTGTTACCTAAGAACTAAATTCGCAAATCCCAACACATTCATTTTTGAAGAATTTAATTTTACAGAAGAAATCTGAATTTAGAGAAACTTGACAACGAATTCAAGAGACTTAGTATAAAGTATACATACTTACAGTTGAGGGAAAAAACATCAAAGACGGTTAACACTTGGCCGATAGCCGAGGCCTTCTCCACGTATATGTCATGAAATGTCCCGTATGTCTCCAAATAAAACGAAAGTGTCGTCTCGAACAGGTGTGACTCCAAATTATTTCTCCGAACGGTGTGACTAAGTGCATTGCTCAGGTTAGACAGAAAAACGGACAGAGATGATCTACTTTGGACTCGATTACAAGGAACAGCATCGATTACAAGGAATTCAGAAAAACTTCGAAATAAAAAAATGGGTTCCGAAAAAAACAGTGTCGACTTTTTTCAGGCGACACTTCTCTAACTATTGTAGTCTAGTTTTGTAAATGGAATTAAATCTTCGGTATACTTTAAGATTCTAACACCTCTCTTTTCTTTTTCCGAAAGTTTAACCTGTTTTGGAGATCAGATCGTCCCCGAAGAGTATCTTTAAAAACAGGGTCCAACAATCTCCTCATACGCGGAGATTTTCTACTCAAAACAGCAACTCAGTATACTCTCGAGCAGGTGTCACTCCACATTGTTTCTTCTTCTTAATGGACATTGAAAACATCAAAGACAGTCAACACTCATCCGATAGAAGAGGTCTTCTCCACGTGTAGTTGAAGACTAGATGGTTGTCAAGTCGTAATGTCTCTAGATGCGAAGTTAAGCTTGATCTAGAACAAAGACTTACCCCAAAACAATTAGCAATAACATGAAAGTGTATATCCACGTCATAAACGGTTCCTTTCAGAAGAGTGTCAATGAGTTCGGAGTATAGTTCAGGTGGAGAAACATGGGGAATAATGGGTTGAGGGTTAGAGTGAACGCGAGAAAGTATACTTTTCGAAGGGATTTATATGACCTAATTCCTTTTTTTAAGCAGTAAGATATTATATTTGAAATATTTATGACAAAGAAAACTATTAGTCTGTTACTCATATTTTTCCTAGTTTTAGTGTATCAAAGTTCCGGTTACAATTATAATTCTTGATTACTAACAATTGAAAAATTGATGATTGTTTTTTTAAAAATAATCATTAAATTATTTTTCTGTCTCTCACTATTACCGTAATCTTACATTAATCGTTATGGTATATACTAATTTCATGAAGCAACTAGTATTCAACGATATCCGAATCTGTACATATCAGAGTCTCACAATTTTAAAGGCGCAGAACCCATGCCGCTATTAGTACAGTTTGTTAAAAATAGATTATAAAACTGATTCCGTTCTAACTTTGCTTCCTTTCTTTCCTATTTTCAATGGAAATTTAAATGTTCACTAGTTATTAAAATGTAAGTTTTTTTGCGTCCTATTTCAAACTGTGACTATAGTTTTTTGGAGGAGACATGTTCTTTTGTCAGCCGTCCCTTTCGAAACAGTTCTCCAGCCTGATCTCCCTCGATTTCACTTTCTAAGATAAGATGAGTCTGTGTGTCAGTTTCCATTCATTTCCCTCCTTACTATCTAATCGTCAGTTTACACCTGCCCTTTTGAGAGCTTATATCTTGTTTCTTCTAGAACTCACTCTAATCCCCTCTATCTAATCGATCGTGAGGTTGACTCAGCCTCTCAACCTCATAAGCCACGCCCCCTCCCCATTCTTTCAGTCTCCATTTGACCCTCGATCGTTATTCAGATTCTTCAATCTATCTACAACCACATCAAAAAATGGCCCCAGCAACTGCCGCCACTCAATCGATCACATCCCAAGACTGGGCTCCACTCGCCCGTCGATCGACTCCAATCCGTCATGGAGTCGCATCGACCAGCAGCCAAAGCTGCTCATCGATTCCCCAACTCCAAACAAAAAGGGAAAGCGGAGTCTTCCAAAGACAAGCGGCGCCACCAAGAATGGTCAGAAGTGCACCGGCAAAATCGATGTTGCGCCGGTCGAACGTCGTCGAAAGAGCACAGGAGATCACTTTGGACGGTTAGTTTTCTTTTATTTATTCAAAAAGATTACTGTAATTCATTCCAGGACTTGCTCCCATCAAGAATCCATTCTACACGGACACCTCCTTGCCCTTCTTCGATCAGGCCTTCAAAATCCAGAAGAGCCTCGGAAATGGCTCTTTCGGCGAGGTGTGGGCAGCGAGAAGTCTGGTGGATAAGCGGCTCTACGCCGTCAAAATTCCGAAGACGCCAAACACCAATACGACAAGACACGATGAGGCACGGGCGTTCATTCGTCTCCCCCAACACAAGAATCTCCTCAAATTCTATGGAGCATGGGAGGAGACGGACAAGAAGATTCTGATTCAAACGGAAGTTTGTAGTCAGAGTCTTAGGGACGCCTGTAATCACTGGATCCCGGAGGAGGAGATCTGGGATATCGTCGTCGATATGGTTCAAGTGATCGATCATTTCCATCGGAGGAATCTGATCCATAACGATGTCAAACCGGAGAACATCTTCTTGACGGAGGACGGAGTATGTCGATTGGGAGATTTAGGATTGGTCGAGGACTTGTCAGAGGTTTGTATTACTGTAGGGACCATACTAATTATTTTCTATTTTCAGAAAGACCACGGAGTCGAGGAAGGTGACAGTCGATACTTGGCTCCAGAGGTTCTCTCTGTTGGATCGTCGAAGGCATCGGACATCTTCAGTCTGGGAATGACGTTTCTCGAAGTGACGACTGATATAGATCTCCCTTCACATGGAGAACAATATCATCTTCTTCGAGATGGTCTCATCCCCGAAGAGTTTTTCAACGGAAGGACAAAAGATCTGGAGGATTTGATCCGGCTGATGATTGATCGGGATCCGAAAAATCGACCGACGAGTGGGGAGCTGATGGATCATCCGAAGATCAAACAGAGGATCGAGGCAAGGAACAAATTCATCGAAGAAGTGGAGAATACGGTTAGGTTTTTACTTGTTAGACAGTAATACATTCCCATCCTTTCAGTCTTCCGAAGTACCTCCATTCCTGACACCTCCTGCATCGTCTCCTTCGTCGTCGCCCTCCTCTTCCCCAGTCTCCAAAAGATTCCGAATCGCCACCCCAAAGACTCCTCTCCGGAATCTATCGTCCTCCGATGACGAAGAAGATCAGAAGCCAGCTCCACGAAGGCCACTCAGAGATTCGAATAGGAAAACAGGAAGATTAGGATTATTTTAGATTTTTAGTTTTTTTTTTGAAATCCGGTTATTTTTAATTTTATATTCGGTTAATAAATATTTTATCATTTTTCATTTTTTATCTTTTTTCTACTCCAAACTGGGTAGTCGAAGTTATGTCACCATGAAAAGTGCAGTCGATTTTGAACCTATTACCAGTACTGAAACTTCGTTTTTTTATTGACTCCTGAAAAATGTTTCCACTAAAGTTGAGCTGAAACCTATTTCAATACATGCAGAATTTTTTCTCTATCAGAATTCATATCAATGATTTTTAAAAAAATTTATAGCAAGATACAAAAAATCCAATAAAACAATTTTCAGAGAAGTTTTATTTTTGACAAAAGAAGCGATAGAAGCGATAGAAGTTTGGCAATGAAAAATATAATAATTAGAGAAACTGGGGAAAAAGTAGAACTACATTAGAAGTTCCATGGAATGGTTTGCGGAATTCAGAACGATTCACAAAGAAAATCAATAATAGATAGCAAAGCGAAGAGTCTAAAAGCAAAAATAAAATTACAGATTAAGCGAAATTTATGGAGAGTACGGAGGTGGTGCATTTCCTGAGTATGGAGGTGGTGCATTATCTGAGTATGGAGGTGGTGCATTTCCTGAAGGATGATTCAACTCTTCAACACCTCCAACAACAACCGGACAAATGAATTTAGACGAAAAAGGCATTAAACGACCACCAGTCTTCACTTTGATTTGGAATGCGTATTCGACAGACATGAGAGGAGATTTGAATGAAGGAGTGATGATTTCGGGAATGTTGATGTGAAGAGTGTAGTGGTCTTTTTTTCTGGTATGAACACTGATAGGCAAATCAGGAATCTCTTGGATGACAGTCTTGGTGATTTTTTTGTTGTCAAGAGAATTATTGGGACCATTTTGGTTTGGAGTGGAAGCAGGCTTCCCGTGGAAATGAGCCTTTTGGATGAGACAAACTTTAATTTTCTCAAGTGTTTTTTCGGATGAATTCACAATAACAAGGTAGATGGTCGGGTGGCTTCCCGGAAGAACCAAATGAGAATTGATGGATGCCTGAAAAATGACTTTTATTAGAGACAGGAGTTCTATTATTCTGATCTCACGAGGTGAGAGTCAAGGTCGTGGCCTCGTGGCCGCGGCTGAGGATATCTCGCCACAAAAACTACGGTAGAAAATTTATAAATGTAGGTCTACGAATATTTAATTAATTTTTTTCAACGCTTTTCTACCGATTTTTTCCAATTTTTACCGATTTTTAACCGATTTTTTTAAACGGATTTTTGTGAAAAATATGCAATTTCGTTATTTAAAAACTATCATAATTGGGAAAAATCGGTAGAAAGCGCTGAAAAAAATTAATTGAATACTTGTAGACCTACTTTTATAAATTTTCTACCGTAGTTTTCGTGGCGAGACATCCTCGGCCGCGGCCACGAGGCCACGACCCTGACTCTCACCTCGTGAGATCAGAGGTAAACCTAAACTCACATGAAGATCAACATTTCCAATACTCGCGATCTTGTTCTTCAACGGATTGTAAAAGTCATACATGCCCCGCAACGTATACAATCCCTCATTACTGCCAGTGACAGTGAATTCCTTCTCCTCTCTCAAAATGGGTCCTGTCAAACCCATCAAATCGACTGAAACCGAATGATTGACCATTCCGTATTCTCCCTTAAAACTCGGTGGAATGCCTTCCGGAAGTTGGAATGAAAACGGAAATTGATACTCTCCACGCTCCATTTTTTCCTAAACACATGGAGATTTTAGTCTGAAATTGAAGAAGAGATACTCACCACGTCCTCCGAAAGATACAGATAAATATCGTCCCAGTAATGGGAGATCGATTGAGGACCATCCGGATTTTTCTCTTTGAGCGATGAAATTCCTTTCCAAGTCAGTTTCAATGACTGAACGGGGACGTCATAATGGATATTGATTCCGATGATTCCAGTGACTTGATCTCCTGGACGATAGGTGGCAGAGATGTCTTTGAAATGAATGCAAGTCGGGTTGACGGATTGAACCGTCATCTGAAAAAAAGGCAGTGGAAGGAAAAATGAATGAAGGAAAATAAGAGTGAGCAATTGATAGAATTATGAAATTCAAAAAGAAATCTCTGTCATCCCGTCAAATCCAATGGCTCCGCCCCCTAAACAGGCTGCACAGAAAGGTTAAAGCCATCAAGAGCACTCTTTTTAAAGGGAGACTGCTGTTAATGACCTCAGAATAGGAGACATGTTAGTAATTCTAAGGGTGAAAAGGGGGAATGAGGGCAAGAGTGAACGATTTCGAAATTCGCATTGAACGTTTCTAGAAAATATTGTTTTTCGTTGTTTTTCTCACAGAAAATGTGTCAACGCGGTTAGCCGCCGAACGATTGTGCAATCACTCCGCTGATCGGACGCTATGATCACGGTGAATTTTTTACTACCAAAATTCAAATTAAAGTTTGCGCGTCACAGTAAACTAGTGGTCGCATTTGCACTCAGTGAGTAGCGACGAAAGGAACGGTATATACGATACGTAGCTTCTAAAATGTGCAAACACCGCAGCGGAAAAACACAGATTTCAAAAAAAATTACTGTAACTTGGCATCTTGCCAATGTAGTAAATAATTCACCGTGTATGATGAACGCCAGCCGAAAGAGGTACCCAAACCATTGCGTATTGGCCCCCCAGTACAAGGCGCGGCCACCCGACCTTATTAAGCGACACTTCGAAAGACCATGTGTGGAACATGTGTCCCCTTTTTTTCGAGATGAAAGTAAAAACTCAGAGAAGAGCGAGCATCTGGTGAAGACGAGTTGTCGAATGGAATAAAATGGAGAGGAAAAAAGAATAACCAAACGCATCGTGTTGGCAAAAAATGGTAATGCGAAAAGCGTGGGAACGAAACGTTTTATCGTTCGCTTTGTTCAACACGAAAACGAATCGATCGCTTTTTTTGACAAGGGGAAAGGGTCGAATGGAATACGTGGAAAATGAAAAATAAAAGGAGGATAGTCAAATGGTTCTGTATGATTCAAGAGGTTCATGTTATGTATTACATAACCTCAATGATTCATCAAAACAAATTTGAAATAAAAGTCTTGTTGTTGTCCGAGAATTACGAAATAATGAAGAGAAAAACAATTGAAATATTGAAACATCAATCGAGTTGATCAAAAATCAGTGAAAGAATATAGAATAATAATATTTGAACTGGGGACTCTTTGGGGATAAAGGCCTATATGAACCCGTTAAGTCATACAGAACCAAACTTTTTCGTATTCAGAATGACATTGACCGTTTTTTTTTGGATAACGTAAAAAAACCGTTGAAAATCTCTTTCAAAATTACGGTCAAACAGATAAATTTTGTTTTCGGACTGGTGACAATTTTTCAAAAAAATGTTTCAGGAACGGTACGAAAGATTTTTATTTTGAAATACGACGGAAGGTTTGTAAAATGTCTTCTCTTATTAACAAATAGTTCAATTAAAATATTAAACTATACGTCCATGACTTATTTGAAAATGGAAGTCATTAGTATATGTATTTATTATTATATTATATTATGTGAAACACATTTTTCTATCTCCCAAATGTTTATTCACAAGAACCAAAACTTTAATTCCTCTCCACCAAATGCATCCACACACTTGTCGGTTGCGTCGTGGCTCTTCCCACTAGCTTCATAGGAATCACTGTTTTCTCTCCAATTTCAAATGAGTATCTCCTTAGAATATGAGCCAAAAGCATCTTCTCCTCCATATAAGCCAAACGCATTCCAATACACTGTCGAGGTCCCAATCCGAATGGAATGTATCCTCCTTTTTGGAAAAAGTGCTCATCTCCGGATTCCCATCTGAAGATATGGAGTTAGGGGAACCTCTAATATAAGGGGACTTACCTCTCTGGCTTAAACTCATCTGAATCTTCTCCCCAAATAGTTGGATTTGTGTGAATCGCCCATGTATTCGCCAACACATGGGTACCCTTTTCAATTCGGATACCATCCCCGATTGTGGTTTCTTTCATACATGTTCTCGAGTTGGCTCTTGAAAATCTTAACGTTAAGGGCTACAGTAACCCCAGAAACCATACCCAGATGCCAACGGATACAACCTCAAAATCTCTTTCATAACACATTCCAAATACTTTAATTTCGATAGCTGATCGAAAGAAATCTCTGGATCAGGACACTCTCTATCCACTTCTTCTTGTAATTTCTTTTGAATTTCTGGATGAGTTGCCAGAAGGAAAGTGGTGAATGAGAGAGAAAGAGCAGTGGTATCAAATCCAGCAATAATGAATACCATACACTGAGCAATGATTTCATCCATTGTCAAAGTCTTCGATATTTTCTGATGACTGTTCTTGATACTGTAGCCCTCCGAATAGTTATTGTTTAAAAGATCCACGTCATCAGACTTTGCATCCAGGAATAAATCAATGAAATCTTGGGGCTCTTCTGAATAGTTTTCGTCTTTCGATCTCTCTTCCATTCTCTTCCGGACCGCCCGTTCTACAGTAATCATAATGGCATTTCCATTGTTTTTTCGTCTTGACATAAACCATTTCAAAACGTCAATCATAAATGGGGAAACGGCTCCGAGCATCATCAATTTAGTCCGACTCTCTCCGAAAATCGCTTTGACATGAGGTAGCAAGGGATTTTTAAACATGAGGGACTCGTTTTGACCCATGGCGATTCGTCCGATGACGTCGAGAGTGAATTCTTGGTAGAAACTGAAATTCTTTGTTATGCGCTTCTCTTTTGAAACTCACTTCAACATATCAATCTGTTGTCCATCGGAAGTGTGTTCTTCAATATGTTTCAAGAGTTCCAATGTACATTCCTCAACAGTTCCTGTCACTTTTCTCAAATTATTACTCGAAAAAGTGGGACTCGAGATAGTTCTAAGCCTCTTCCATCGATATCCTTGAGCTGAAAACATACCTGCTCTCTTATCTTTTTCTGGATTCCCATGAATTGCATTCAAACGTCGACCATAGAAATTATCGAATTGTTTCACAAGAAATTCATTTACAATCTGGATCAGATACTACCAACGTCTTTTTGATTCCTTCAGTGTACCCGAATATCGGTCCGTATTTCTTAAAATAAAAATGACGACGGAAAATCAAAAATTAGATACCTCTCCCCATTCCTTAATCCTTAAAAGAGGTGGATAGTCGCCAGAATAAGTGATATTACAGATTCCGATAACTGGAAATCCACGTGGACCCGGAATTCCTCGACGGATCCAAAAACTCCAGTGGTAGATAAAGTAACTGGAAAGAAATGTTGTCACTGAAGATATAAAAAAATAGTCAACTGATGGAATACTGCTCATGATGAAATGAGCATTCTCGTAACTCAAAAAAAAAACTTAAAAAATTCAAAAAATACCTGAACAAGCCCAAAAAAGCGGTAACTAAAGCAGAAAAAATAAGAAGACCCATTATCAAGTATTTCTTCAGCTGTCCACTATTT
Source organism: Caenorhabditis tropicalis (assembly GCA_016735795.1). Lineage (NCBI taxonomy): Eukaryota > Metazoa > Nematoda > Chromadorea > Rhabditida > Rhabditidae > Caenorhabditis > Caenorhabditis tropicalis. The sequence goes on from CM028615.1 coordinate 9,071,814, forward strand.
GTTTATATACAAAACTACCTGATGTTTACTGTCACCCCCAGGAACACAAAGTCAGAGTTAACAGCACGCGATGAGTTTTGTTGGAGAAAAATCTGTGATTTTAAAAGAAATATTATGGAATCGTGCGGTTTTTTGTGATTTGGAGGAGTTGGGATGTAGGTGACAGTATATTTTTGGGAAAATGTTTGTCGGATGTCAGAAAAATTATGTCAATTGTTCGAAATGTCACTGTGTTTAGATTAGTATTCTGTAAACTGCGTTTGAAGCATTCTAACTCATTTTAAATCAAAGATAAAAAATAGTTGCCCACTAATAAAATGTTTAGCTTAATCTGAGCAACATTTTATTAGTTGAGATGATTTTTGTATCTCTTCAGGTAACCGAGTTGTGAACGCTTGAATTCGCATATCTTCAAAAACACGAATGACGATTTTGAAACTTTTCTATCTCGGTTATTATTAGAGATATAAGAAAGTTTTCCACTAATAAAATGTGAAGCTTAATCTGAGCAATATTTTATCAATTGAAAAAGTTTTTGTAAACTGAATATGAATCAAGATACACTTTCTTGAAAAAACAAGAGCGATAAAAAAACTTTCTTCAAGTAAAAAAATTAACATAACAAAAAAGCCTTCAGCCTGTTCAATAAACCATGTCCAAATCAGAAAACCCAAATCATATTTTCCAAATAACACTTTAGTTTCTCTTATCATTCTATTTTTCCGAACTGATCTGTTTCGAAACTGTCTTATCAGTTAACTTTGCATCATTGACAACGAGAGACAATCGGAAGAAAGGAGAGCGAAAAGAAAGTTTCTGTGGTAAAAATTTGGTTTGTGTCTGTCTGATTGAGTATAAAAAAAAAGAAATTCTGGGAGAGATATCCAGTTTTTATTTAGAAAAATGATATTCCTTCTCGTGATCCTTGCCATTTCCACTTATTACCTCTATCAATGGACATTCTGGAAACGTCGTGGAGTACCTGGACCATGGGGTGTTCCAGTATTCGGAAAATCTGGAACAATGTTAGACGATACAGTACCCCCACCATTGGTCATTCAAAAATGGACTCAGAAATACGGAAAAATATTCGGATTTATGGAAGGAGCACAGAAAGTGATGGTGATTTCGGATCCCGATTTGGTTCAAGAGGTTTTTGTGAAACAGTATGACAATTTCTATGGAAGGAAAACGAATCCAGTGCAAGGGGATCCGGATAAGGATAAGGATATTAATATTGTTGGTGCACAGGGATTCAGGTATGTTTTAGAGCCAAGGGTGAGCCGATTGAATAAGTGGTGCTTATATTTAAGTATATCTCAGCTCTCACTAGAGATATAAAAAATATGTTAACTGATAAAATGTTGCTCATGATGTGATACATATTTTCTTAGTTGGCAACTTTTTGATATCTCCATTGCGAGTTGAGATATGAGTGCTTGAAGTATGTGTCACAAATTTTTTCATATTTCATTTTCCAGATGGAAACGTCTCCGAACCATCACAGCACCTGCCTTTTCCAACAACAGTATCAAAAAAGTGCTCTCCACAATGGAAGACAGTTCTCAAGAGTTTCTAAAGCACCTGGAATCAAAACACGGAGAAGCTGTTAATATGCATTTGTAAGTTTCCCAAGATCTACCATCTTTTATCCCTTTATTTAGATTCTTCCAAGAATACACAATGGATGTTATAATGAGAATTGCAATGGGACAACCGGACTCTCGAATGTTCAACAATCCTCTGCTGTATGATTGCAAAGGGGTGAGCCTCTCACCGTATGCCCTTCTATTAAGCATTTTAGTTTTTCGAAAACAATCGTTGGCCGATATGGATGTTCAGTGGAGCGTTCCCATTCGCTGTCAACATTCTCAAATACATTTTCCTGAAACTCGGAAAATTCGGAGCAGCTCCATTCATAAAAGTCCAGAAGACAGTTACAGAGGCAGTTATGGCTAGAATAGCCCAAAGGGAAGCGGATAAAAAGAATGGAATTGAGATTGGAGAGCCACAGGATTTCATTGATTTGTTTTTGGATGCCAGAGTAGATGATGTGGAACATTTCGGAGAGACCAATGACCAATTCCATAAGTCTACTATTTATGTATGTAAATTACTATCTACAATTATTCATAATGTGGCCCGTGATCTGGAAAAAACAGTATTGATTTCAGAATAATCGCCAACTGACCACCTCTGAAATCATCAGTCAATGCTTCGTCTTCCTTGTCGCCGGATTCGATACCACTGCCATTTCACTCTCTTATGTTGCCTATTCCCTTGCCCTGAACCCAAGAGTTCAGAAGAAATTACAAGAAGAAGTGGATAGAGAGTGTCCTGATCCAGAGATCACTTTCGATCAGCTCTCCAAGTTAAAGTACATGGAGAATACTATTAAAGAGGCATTGAGAATGTATCCATTTGCTGCTTTGTAAGTTTTCCTTTCAAAAAGTCAAAAACAATCTGAAAGTTTCAGTGCAAACTCGCGGAGATGTATGAGAACAACAAAAATCGGAGATCAAGTTGTAGAGGCGGGTGTGGATATCCTAGTTGACACGTGGACTCTTCATTATGACAAAAAGATTTGGGGAAATGATGTGGAGGAGTTTAAGCCGGAAAGGTAACAAAAAAAGAGACCCCCCCCCCTAATAATTAATTTCCAGATGGGAATCCCCATTGACCCCTCACCAATCTTTCTTCGCTTTCGGTGCGGGTCCTCGTCAATGTCTCGGAATGCGGTTGGCCTACTTGGAACAAAAGAATCTTCTTGCTAATCTACTCCGGAAGTACAGTTTTGTAACGAATCAACAAACTCAGATCCCGTTAAAAATGGTGGGAAGGGCTACGTCGAGACCAGAAAAATTGATGTTGTCTGTCAAATTGAGAAATAATTGATTTGTTTTTTTCATTTTTTATTTCGTCAATGAAGCTTTAATTTTTTTAATTGACTCTTTTATTTGATTCAAATTGAAGTGACAAAAAAATAGCTTTCCTTTCTTTATTGGTTCCGTAGATATACATAACAGGACAATAAAGAACAACATCTAAAATCAATAACTGAAAAATAAGGTCTACAAAAACTGCTCTATCTCCGGAACCACAAATGCTATTAAAAATATGTTAACTAATAAACTGCTCAGCTTAAAAAGCTCTATATTTCGGTAGTTGACCACTTTTTGATTTCTATGACGGTTCTGGAGTGAAAGGCGCTCGAAATTGAGTATCCTCTGGTGGGGAAGTCTAAAATGTTTCCACCAATGTTCAATCTCTGTCTATTTCTCTCCAAACAATCTATTTTTTGTGACTGATTGTGTCGATATTTGTTGTTTGTGATCAACTGTGTTTTCTTCCTTTCTCTCCAGTGTTATAAAGGGAGGTCAAACAAGACAGTTTTCTTCAAAGATGTTATTAGTTTTGTTTTCTGCTGTTTTATTGGGTGTTTTCACTTATTCCGTATGGATTTGGTCATATTTTATTCGGAGAGGCATCAAAGGGCCACGTGGATTCCCGGGAATTGGAATGCTGATGCAGAACATAGATCATGAGAATCCGCCGTTTTTGAAGTATCAGAAATGGACGAAGGTAAGACATGGCTTAGGAATTCAGTCAACCTTATCCTTCTGTAATTTCCAGGAATACGGTCCAGTCTACGGTTTCACAGAAGGTCCCCAACAAACAATGGTGATCTCAGACCCTGAACTCGTCAATGAAATATTCAACAAACAATTCGACAATTTCTACGGTCGAAAACTCCGCCCAATCATTGGAGATCCAGAAAAAGACAAAAGAATCAACATGTTCGCCGCACAAGGAAAACGATGGAAACGTCTCCGAACCCTTTCGAGTCCTTCGTTTTCAAATAATAGTTTGAAGAAAGTGAAGAGTACGGTACAAGAATGTGGATCAGAGATTTTGTGGAATATCGAGAAGAAGGTGGCAAATGGAGAGGAAATTGATATGTTGTTGTAAGGTTTTTTTGAAAGAATATTTCTAGAAAACATCATTTCAGATTCTATCAAGAATACACTTTGGGAGTGATCAGTCGGATTGCTCTGGGACAATCGGAGTCCAAAATGTTCAAGAATCCTTTGCTACCGAAAGTCAAAGCAGTGAGTTCTGCAACATAAGAGCTCAACAGGAAAATTAAAGTTCAGATTTTCAACGGATCCTTCCACTTATTCCTCCTAACCGGAATATTCCCTCCACTTGCTCATTTTATCCGGAGAATGTCTAAATCTCTTCCAGCGGATTTCGTTCCCGCTTTCAAGATTTTTGATCTGATTGAGAATGCAGTCGAAACAAGAATCAGTCAGAGAGAAACCGATGCGAAGAATGGAATGGAGCCTGGAGAGCCTCAAGATTTCATTGATTTATTTTTGGATGCAAGAACCGATGTTGATTTCTTTGGAGAGAAAAACGAAGACTTCTCGAAAGCTGCTGTTGTGAAAGTGAATAGAGAGCTGACTTTCGATGAAGTCATCGGACAGTGTTTTGTGTTTCTAGCAGCTGGGTTTGATACAACTGCTCTTTCCCTTTCATATTCCACGTTTCTTCTGGCAACTCATCCGGAAGTTCAGAAGAAGTTACAAGAAGAAGTGGATAGAGAGTGTCCTGATCCAGAGATTTCTTTTGATCAGTTGTCGAAATTGAAGTTTATGGAATGTGTTATGAAAGAGGCTTTGAGGTTGTATCCTCTCGGAACAACGTAAGTTTTTGTTAGTTGGAGAGCAGAGATACAGTACCGTGCAATAAGATAAACAAATTTTTAATTTTTGTCCATAACTCAAATTGTAGGAATTGGATCAATGAAAAAATGTTGACAGGATGTTTAGAATTGCTCCAGAAAACTACAGAATAGTTAAAATTTCGAAAATTTTCCAAAAAATTCGAAAAGTGTCGAAAACCCGAAATTGTGTATATTGCTTTCGAATTTTTTTTTGAATTTTTCCGAAAATGTTCGAAATTTTAATTATTCTGTTGTTTTCTGGAGCAGTTCTGAACATCCTGTCAAAATTTTATATGAATCCGATTCCTTGAGTTATGGACATCAATTAAAAATTGTATACCTTATTGCACGTTACTGTATCCACATACATTTTTAGGTGTTCCCTGGTCAGTTTTAATTGAATCTGAAATACATAGCTTATCAAAATAAATTTGTAAAATCTGTATACTTTTCAGAGCAAACACACGAAAATGTATGCGAGAGACGACAATAAGCGGAGTGACTTTCGACGAAGGAATGAATATTCAAGTGGATACGTGGACTCTCCACCATAATCCAAAGATTTGGGGAGATGATGTGGAGGATTTTAAACCGGAAAGGTAACTAGCCTTTCTTTCTTCTTCTTCTTAAACTCAGTTTCAGATGGGAAAACTCTGCCTGTGAACATTTGGAGCACAACGGATCCTATATTCCATTCGGTTCGGGACCCCGTCAATGCATTGGAATGCGATTGGCACAGATGGAACAGAAGATTCTTTTGGCACAAATTCTAAAGGAATACTCGTTTAGAACAACAAAAAATACGCAGATTCCGTTGAAATTGGTGGGGAAATTGACATTGTCCCCCGAAAGTGTTATTGTGAAATTGGAGCCAAGGAAAGATATTTTGTAGATTTTTTGTGCAATAAATTATATTAATAAGGTGCTAATCATCAATATAGGTCTAGGACCCTCAAAGAAATCTCCACACCAAATACAGTACCACCATTGTTCTTCCCACATTCTCCCCGAATAAAAACAAACAGATTCGTTCTTTCTATCTACACAGATCCTTTACACGCAAAGAGTATCACTTGCTCGCGCACTCGCGCACATTATTTGAAATATGATGCCTCCCCTAACCGGGGAAGGTTCTTAAAGAGACGCGGGAGGGTGTATTAGTTGCAAATATGTTTTGAAGTGTGACAATGAATAGAGGAATGAAAAGAAATGGGAGGGCTCTCTTTGATCTGAGCAATTGTTTGCACAAATGAAACTACAGTATCCTTAGAGATTTGATCTTGCGACATCCGGATATACAGAAATCACGATGTTTTGAAAATCTAGGAAGTAATAACTGACTGCTGGAGACAAAAGACATGGACATCCGGACATATGGAAATTGTTCAGTCTGGAACTTTTCTACCGTTTTTTTTCCTTTTTTTTAAAGCTCAAAATAGAGTACTGAAAAGTTGAAAACTCGGACAACTGGACACACAGACACTAGGAAAAGACTGTGGACATCCGGACGAACCGTCTAGACATCTGGACCAGTGTGTCTTTTCGAGAGCGATTCGGAAAATTTCTCGAAAAATTTCTCGAAAAATTATTCGAAAATAATTTGAAAGTTTTTCGAACAATTTTTTTTGTAAATTTTCGAAAAACGTGTGATTTTTCGAAAATTATCCGAGAAATCTTCCGAAAAATTTCTCGAAAATTTCTCGAAAGGGACATTTTTCGAGAAATCATTTCTCGAAAAGACACACTGATCTGGACACAAAATTCAAGTTAAACAATAAAATTATTTTATTTCATACAAATTTCCTCCCAAAAAATCAATAAATTACTCATAAGGCTTAAATAAAATACTCGGTTTCTTATCAACAAGCTCCCCGGGCGACGGACTCTGACTGAAATTGCTCATCGCATCGTCAGTCTCCGATCGTTCGGCTCTCGATTCATCACGATCACTCGCATTTGTTTTCCGCCATTTTGCACGACGATTCGAGAACCAGACCTGGATTCGAGCCTCCGGAAGACCGGTTCGCTTTACGAGATCAGCACGTTCGGATGGAGATGGATAGGGTTCACGAAGGAAAACTTCTTCTAGGGATTGAAGTTGGTCTGGAAAAATAGTGTTTTAGTTACAGTAATCTCTGATTAGACTCACCATTACTAAAAGTACTCCTTGACAACCGTCTCGAATTGGCCCCCAACATCGAGTCATCCTCCGATACACTTGGATTCGAATCATTAGACGGCTGACCAGAAGACCCTACAGTAACCCCTTGAACAGGCGGTGGAGCAAGGGCTCCCGAGTTCAGAAGAAATGAAAGTTGCGCAGGATTCGGAAGAAATCCAGGGAAGACGAATGGAAGAGGAAAAGGGAATGCTGGGGGAAGACGGACTTGTTGAGGACGCATTTGGGGTCGAGAGAGATGTTGGGCAGATAGAATCATTTGGAGTTCTTCGGCGGCTCTTTCGGCTGCACGTGTTCGAAGGATACGGTTGATGGAGGAGACGGAAGGAGGTGTTGTGCACACTTCTGGAAGGAATAGGTTAGGGGAGGACAAATGGGGGGATGACTGACCTTCGCTTATCAGTTTTTCTCTTATTTCCCAAGCGAAGATAGTTGGATTGTCCCTTTTGTACTGCTCGATTTTGGCGACGACTTGTGGAGTTGCGACCTGAAAGGATGATTATTTAAGTACAGTACCCCATTAGCTACAGTATCTCCTAGGCTTACTACAGTACCCGGAGTCTATAATTACTATCCTAGATTTGATCCACTACCGTAGTCCAATAGTTTGCCACTAACCTTTGGCTTGGTGCCAGCTCCTCCAACTTGATTGGGAGGTTTCCCCGATTCCATCTGAGAATTTCTTCGTGTCATTTTTCCCATTGTGTTGTGAGCTCCTGAAAAATTATCTTATCAAATAACCGAACCCCTCAAAATCAGAAAACCTTAAAAAAACTCACCCCAAAAGTGCAAAAGCTGTTCCTGAGACAGTGATTGTTGAGAAGCCATTAATGATTCGACTGAGTAGTAGTTAGCCGAAATGAGCTTAAGCCCCAAGCTTAACCATCCGACTCCGCCCACTACAGTAACCCAATCCGCCTGTTGAGAAGAGAGCGGGCGCTCTCTTTTACAAGCTGACCGTACCATAAAGGGGGGAGAGTTGTGTAATGAAGTGTTGTAAGTGGAATGGACAATCTTGTAGAGATTAGAGGGGTACACTTGATAGGTCAAATTATGATATAGCCGCTTTTTGATGTTTTTTTGAAATTTATGTTCCTTTTACAGTACTTGCTTCGAACGCTTATATCTCGATAACCGTTAGAGTTATGAAAAAGTTTTCAACTGATAAAATGTGTAGAATAATAAGCTAAACAATTTGTTAGTATCTTGGCCAATTTGTTAGTATACTGTATCTTGGCTGCAGTCTATTGAATCGAAAAGTGCTTAACAAATGAATTTTGTAAGATAATAAACTGAGCAATTTGATAGTTTACATTTTCTTGTTCGGAAAATTGTGTTATCAGCCTCCAAAGTGCTGCATCGTCTGGGGGCATGTCGGCGGCTGTCTACGGTACTCAGCTTCAAACGGTTATATCTCGGCTACCGTCAGAGACATCAAAAAACTTTTAACTAATGAAAAATGTAGAATTATACGGTGAATAGTTCACCAGTTGATAACTTTTTGATAACTTCACTGGCTCTTGAGTTATGTTGCTTTGAAATAACCTTCTCTTTTCCAGCAAGACTGAAATAGAAAAAAACTGAAAATCTCTGAAACTTGGATTAACTTCCTGCCTACCTTTTGTCTACCAGAATCAATCAACATTGCGCAACTCCTCTTCACCCTCTCTCTCTAATGAACAAATACGGTGTCTTCTTCTCACAAGTTTGAAGTATCCGTCAAGTGTCTGTGTGATCTGACAGGACACACCGACACATTTCGAGAGAAAACATTACATGCAGTATATCATATTTCAATCTCTTTCTCATCTATCTTTAGAGGTTGAGCCTTCTTTTTGACCACTTGACATTCATGTTCGTGTGCTAATCACCATTGTGCACATCCGGGCCTCTTGAGAAATGTGTGTCGGCGTGGCGGTGTGAAAAATACCGACAAATGAGAGGATAGGCTTTTAGATTTACATAACAATCATACAAGTGTTTAGAGGAGGCAGCTGGCAGCCGGAACAATATGGAAAATAGAAAGAGAGTTTGAATTGGGAGGGTTACTGTGGTCTCTTTGAGTTAGCCCAACTCCAAAAACTAGGTTTTTCCAGTCCAATGCTCTCAGTTTCTGACCAATTCCTCACTTTTTTTCCAATGAATTCCCCACCAAAACCTCCAAAATTCTTCCGTACCCACCTGACAAAAGAAGAGCTGCTCTATCTCATCACCACGATTTCAAACCAATTCAAAAAACTAAACCGCGGAGAAAATGCTCCCAAAACTCGGATGGTCACCTCCTTAGCCGTCGGGGCCCGAAGAGATCTTGTTTTTGAGATTTATATAAATCTCATTCGATTTTATAAAACAGCCGATAGAATGTTCTCGATAGAAGGATCGCAGACTAATTTGAAATGTCTTTTAGGTAGGTGCTCTTCTATTAGAGGTCTCATAGTTTTTTTAGTGTCTGCTAAATTACTCTCTTCTTTCTTCAATAACAATTTTTCTAAACTTCCCCAAATCGAAGATGTTTTTGATGAATTCTACATTTCCCATTCCATGACTCAAAGTGACGTGGAAGTATCTGCCACGTGGAGAATGATAAGCAACGTGGCAATTTCTCATAATGAACATCTCTCGGAAGTCAAGAAAGCGTGTCAGGAACAGAAAGCATTCAGAGAGTCTTTTCTCAAAACTCAAACAGATTTCGATATTGATTTCGAAGACCATGAAGCGGATCAAGAGACACAGCTTTTGTCGATTGAAGACGCCATTTTGATTATTCAGAAGTTGGAGAGAAGTACGAGAAGGGATACTAACTTTCTAATCAAAGGGTTCCAGAATACCAAGCAATATCCCGTCGCAACTATGTTCGATTCGTTCGCGAGAGAGCTGCCGAATTGCATGGGCAGAAAGTGGAGATTGATGCGACGCAAGCGGCTATTCGGATTCAGGCGGTACTTTTTTGAAAATTCTTTCTAAAAATATTTATTTTCCAGCGCACCCGTGGCTACTTTGCCCGGAAATGGGTCCGAGAAATGCGTCAACGAGAACTCAATATTTTGAATATGACACCAGAGAGTTATATCCGGAAACGGTGTGCAGAAAGGGAGAGAAAGCAGAAAGAAAGTGATGTGGGAGGGAGTAATGGAGTGGAAAAGGTGGATTTGATTGAGGATTTTGTGAGTTTTTTTGAGAATTTTTATTATAAGGGCATTCATAAGTCACTATAGCTTGGTTAAATGTCCCAGACATAGACTAATAGACAATGAAAAGATCCCATTTGGCGCCACCATCCGAGAAGTTTAAGGGGAAGGTCTGAGGTAAACTATAAAACTTTTCAATCCTATAAAAAGTTCTGACACATCTGGAGCCTTAGTTACAAGCCTATTTTTTCAACACATCTCAAAAATATTTACTTCCAGCCTGACGACCTGGAAACCGCTTTGGATCTCCTCAAAACTCATTTCTTCCTATCCACACCAGAATCTCTTGAACCTCCTAAACCACCTAAAAACCCGAACAATCCGGATACAGTATACCGAGACGCCTGTTTCCGTGGAATCGTTTCCCCATTGGCTCAAATTGAACTCTCCGAATTAATATCCCAACGGGAGACTTGCCGAATTGAAAATCGGCAGTTTCGATTTGATTTCCGTTCGTTTCTCACCCTAACCCTTTGCATTCCAATTTCACTTTCCACGTGGCAAAAACCAAAAGAAGTCGCTAATCCGAAATGGCTTTTGCTATCAGGGAGTCCCGACTCAGGGAAGACAACATGGGCAAGGGCAATTGCTCGTGCATGTCATGTAATTCATGTCCACGTGTCAAAGAATGTGGTGAATATGGGGAAGAGAAGGATTTATACAGTGATAAAGAAACTTGCGAAACAAGAAAAACGACTTCTGATAAGTATAGATCGAATTGATGTGCTGAAAAAGGAATTGAAACAAAAGGGTTATACTCATAGACAGGTGAGCTATCTTGGGGTACTGTAGCTCTATGCATTTCCAGATGCTTCTTCGCACTTTTCTCACCGATCTCTCCAATATCAAATCAGCTACAGTAATCGCCATGACAAGAGTTCCACTTGATGACTTAGACTGCACAATCATCGACCTTTTTCCCCTTCAAGCTACACTGAGCAATCCGAAAAATGCGACTAGATACGGTAGGTCATCTTCATAGTTGTCCTCTAATCCAAAGTGACCTTTCAGACCTGGCAGTGGACTGTCTAAGTCGTAATTGGGAACAAGATCGTCTTCCGAAAATCCCTCATCGAATATTTGATATCGAGAAGCAAACAAAAGGGATTAGTAGGGGAAAAGCAGCAAAATTTGTGACGAATCGATGGAGTGCGGCTAATAATAAAACTAATTTGTCATGATTTATTAATCGGTTTATCACAAAAATTAGATATTATCACGGATAAAGTTGAGTTTCTCTGATGAATCAATTGAATTTGTAGACCGGATAGAGGGGGGCGAACTTCTGAAACAGCTCATTTTAAAGGCGCATACCTAGAAAAAAGACAACCTGCACATCCCGATTTTTGAGTACGGTAGCAGCATATCCGAACACTGATTTTTTGTATTCACACTTTCGATCTGAAACTTTTAATAGTGGGCGGAGCCTAAACGACCGTACCTTTATCCACTGGAGCTGTCCCAATTATAAAAGGAAGTTCCAACTTGACAACACTTTTTAGAGTTCCCAATGTGCTCATTTTAACTTTCAAAAAGTATTCAACATCAATTATCTCGCATGTTTTAGTGGATGGTGGTAGTGGAGGTACGGTAATTGGCTTCTCGAGATCCTCTTTCTCGTTTTTCTCGATTTTTATTTCCTATAATTTATATAAGCTATAAATTATAGAGAATGGAGAGTTTAGAGAAACGAGAGTGTCTGACTTCTCTGCACTCTCTCAAACCTACCACAATTTCCTCTAGAATCTTCCGTTCTTCCACCCTAATCTGGGCATTCAGCCTCGTCGCATAGGTCACTTTTTCCTTCTCATTTCCAATACAAGGATGTGATTGAGAATTGACAAATCCATCTCGGAAGCCTGTGTAGGTGACACGTTGCAAAAGCTTCACGTTGATCTGAAAGTGCGCTCTACTGGACTTATCTTTTCTGTTTACTTTTCCTATCATGCACACCGCGCCTTACTTTCTCTGTCCCCCGTCTCTTTTTTCTCGAAAGCGCACACTTGTCTATGCCATGCGCTCCCCGTTCTCTCGCCGCTTCCGTAGCGCAGTAGGCAGCGCGTCAGTCTCATAATCTGAAGGTCGTGAGTTCGAGCCTCACCGGGAGCAAGCTTTTTTGCTTTTTTTGCTTTTTTACCTTTCGAAATGTTTTTGATGTCTTGTTGTCGACAACGATTTTCAAAGGGATATTTTCTCCACACACGAATCCTTGTTTTGGAAGACGGATCTGAAAAGAAATTGTTATATTATTTTTTATTTTTATTTTATTTATTAGATACGATTCTTCAATCGTGAAAGGATAGAACAAAATACACTTGACGAGTTTCAATAGGGTGCAATCAATACCAAAAAAACTAAAAAACTAAAAACTAATATTAAAGGATTGTGAGTCACTAACCTCCATTTTAACGAGTCCACTTTTGAAAAGGACAGCTCCAAACTCTTCACAGATATGTTTTTTTGATGGAACTTGTGAATTCGGTATGAGAGATAGGTCAATACTCGGCAAAACAGTGAGACACGTGATGAATTTGTCGTCGAATTTCCACGGTCTATCTATCTCCACTTTAATGAAGTATCTGATGAAACCAAGGTCTCCTGGAAAATAAATTTTTCACATAAAAAGAAAAAAGAGAGAAAACCTTCAAAACTAGGCGGTGCCCAATGAGGAAGTTGGAAAGAAAATGGGAAGATGTGTTGGCCAGATGGCATGTCATTCTGAAACAAAAATGGTTTGGAAGTGTAGAAGTTTGTTATTTTACTTTTGACCCATCACTTTTCCAAACAATCGTCTCAAAACGACAATAAACGATTTTCCCTTTGTGATCTGCACAATTGTGTCGCACACGAGCAATGTCGCCGTTTCTGAAAATAGTGGTTTTCGTACAATAGCTTTTGCGTGAAATCAAGGCAATGTCCGAAAAAATATCACTTCGTTTTTTTCAAATTTACGTAAAGCATTTTCTTTTTTGAGTGTAATCAAAAAATAAAAAAATTTTTAGGTGAAAATGCGCTGCACGGGTTTGAACTCGTGGGGGACTAGTCGAAAAACAAAGCGCTTGCCGACTGCGCCACGCGGTACAACGTGGCCAGCTGCCGACTTTGGACAATATAAAACCCGAGGTTCAAGGTTGACGTCTGAAAGAAGACGCAAAAATTTTCTGAACTCCGATCCAAGATTAATTTTCCAAATTTGATTACTTTATTATCTAGACTGGCAATTTTCTGATCAAAAATCGAATTACAATTGTTTTCCCCAACCCCGTCAAAAAAAAAGACTCAACTCACTTGATCTTATGATTATTTTTGACATTTCCCTCCCAATAGGTATACGCTTTTCCAATCATCTCCATTCTCACTTTTCTCGCTTTGAACTCCTCATCCGGTATTTGCATTTTCACATTTCCAGTCACTTTTTCACCAGGAGAAAATACAATTGGATTCTTATCGAATTCCACATTACAAGTGGCCATTCTGAGAAACATTGGGAATATGGGCTGGTATAAGAAAAAAGGGAAAAAAGGAGTGGGTGGAATGCTTATTTTGGGTTACAAATGAGCGATGAGCAAGATGTGTGATGGGAAAATTGAAGGTGTCCTTAGAAGGGACATCTGAGTCATAGGCTATGATATCAAAAAAATTCGCTGAGTAGCGACTATCAGTGTAGTTAGTGTGATACGTAGCTTGTAAAGCGAAACGAAGAAAAAAGTCAAAAATAGCTTTGAAATGAGGTTTCTCAACCGAAATTTTCTTTGAAAACCTAATTAAAAGTTTTCGGTTAAATGAGTCTCCGCCCCCTTTTCCCCTGTCAACCCCTCTTCTCCCAAAAAAAAGAAGAAAAAGAGCAAAAATGCAATTTCAGAAAGGAAGACGAATAGGGGGGTCACATTGAGGAAAAAATTGGATATGACATACACGGACAAATAAATATTTATTGATATATTTATGTAGTAGAGATCTCTTTTTTTTAGTTTTTTCTTTTTTCTTTTTTCTTTTATTCTTCTCTAAGAAGAGAACACAAAAGAGAGGGAGGAGGAACCGGAAATTTCTGTGGAAATTCGAGATTTTAAAAAGATAGAATTTAGGAGAAGAAGGAGGCCGATTTTTGGTGGTTTTAAAGCGACGTTTTTTGGATGAATTTAGGCTGAAAACAGAGAATATAATCAAATGAGTGAGAGAGAGAGAGAGAGAGAGAGAGAGAGAGAGAGAGAAAGAGAGAGAGAGAGAGAGAGAGAGAGAGAGAGAGAGAGAGAGAGAGAAAGAGCAGAAAACAAGTCTCCTGCTCTCTCATTTTGTAATAAAATGGGGGAATTAAATATGGAGATGTTTTTCGGAAAATGAAGAGCAATATTTTTTGTGTCCTCACTAAAATTACAGTATCCCTTAATATGCCTAAAAAAATTTTCTAGATGTTTGAGTCGGAAAACATTTGGAAAGTGTTCAAAATAGTTAATTACTAACAGACTTGTAAAATTTGGGCCCGGAAGAAAAATGACCCCTTTTAAAACCAATTTTTCGACCTTTTTTTGGCGAAAAAGTGTTCAAAATGGCTTTTTCTCTAATGATATTCCAAAGTTTCGCCAATTCGCGTAATTTAAGATCGGAAATCAACAAAAAAAATGTTCGGTCAAAAATTCAAAAATTGTCGATTCTGAAGTTCCTGTCGGCCACCGGGCTTAGGAAATTCGGGGAAAAGCCCGGCCCGTTACAAGTCTGATTATTAACGAAATTAGGTTACACGTTTTTGGGAGCGTTACCTATTTTTTCTGATACATATAACCGGCTAGTAATTTTACCAAAAAAGTGAAAAATTGGCGACTTCAACCTTTGACAGCAGTGTGCAAAAAACAATTGCGTTCGAAAGTGCAAAACAATTGGAACAATAGGTCTAGAAAGGTTTTTCATAAAGTTCCGTGCAAGAAAATGATTTTTTTTGAAAATAATATTCTGCAAATTCTGAATAAAAAACCTTTTTAATTATGCAATTTCTGAGAATTTTCTTTTTCTAAATGCATCTCAAACTAGCGGTTTTCGGATCAAAAACTTTTGTTTTTGTCATTCTTACCCAAAGTGATATCAAAAATTTTCCACAACTAGATTAGCGAAAAAATGAAATTACATTGTTGATCAATGTCATTTGAATACTTGATCTTGTGCTTTTTTAATTCCGGCTTCGTGACTTTTCATTTTTTGCTCAAAAGAACAACTAATCGAATTAGGAAGCATCTTTATTAGTTCAAAAACCCAAGTGAACAACTACTTTGAAGGGAGCATAAATAGGGAAACATTTCGTGAAGATAAATCATTATAAAATAGCGAGAAGGGGGGAATGGGTTTAAGGGGGACCAAGCATACCAATAATATAACATTATATCAGAGAAGTTAGAAATATTTGTTGTCCGGCGGAAGTTAAGGCATGTAAGCTGGTGGAGCTTCAATAGCTTCCTTCTCAGTCTCCTGAACATCCTCAGCATCTTTATGCTCTCCGATGCACAAAGTGAGAGAAGCAGCGTATGGGATAACATGTCCATTGAGTTTGAAACCGACATCCAACAAGTATCCGAAAGTCATGAGTCCAGTGGAGAAGCTGGGAGTAGATGCGTCCTTTGGAATGGAGAATGGCAAGATGTAGGATCCCTCCGAGTACGGAGCCAAATTGATATTCAATTTCACCTTTTTTCCGACGAATCTGAATCTGAAACTCTTTTGGAAGAAGCCCATCGGACAGTTGTTCTTCCAGTAGAAACTCTTGCATTCGTGGTGTTGATTACGTGTGTGGCAATGACATTGATTGCCGAGAGTAGCATAAATGTAGTCAACTGGGACTGCACTCATATTCTCCACATAGATCTCAAGATCCATGGATTGTCCCGGAACGAGGCTTCTAGTCGGGGGTTTCACCTGCAAAACCTTTAATTAAGAGGGCCTAAAATTCTAATCACTTACGGAAAAAGTGACTGGTCCATCACCGAAAACAAATCCCGTTTGGAAAATCTTTGTAGTGGATTCCGATCTCTTGAATGTAGTCGCATCGACTTTGTTGGAGACTTGGAACTTCTTCTCATACTTGATATTGAATTTCCATGGTCTATCAATTTCGACCGACACTTTGTACTCATTTTTAGCGGCGAGACAATCGACACTTGGGGGACAGTTCTCAGGAAGAGTGAAACGGAATGGGAACAAATGGGTTCCGACGTCAAGTTTGTTCTGGAATTAGTTGATAAAAGTTCAAGAAAAAATGGTTCTATTGTAGTTTAGGGGTCACTTCGAAAAAATGGGGTTCCCCAAAAAATAGAGGACCGGTCGAGTAACCTTTGAAAAATAGGGGTCCCTTCAGAAAAATAGGGGTCCCTTCAGAAAAATAGGGGTCTCTACAGGCTTCATATAAAAAATAAGAGTCCCTTATATATTTTTCAGCTTTTTAAGCCTAAAGGGACCTCCATTTTTGTTTGAAGTTTTGTATTACCTAGCGAAGGAACTCTTATTTTTCTGAAGGGTCCCCTATTTTTCACAAGCAGATTGAAGGAACCCCTATTCTACAATAAAACCGAAAAACTCACATATTCACTTCCGCGACTCCAGATCAAATCGTTTCCGCTGAGCAAGTTGATCCGATTGGAAGAAACAGCGAACGCGACGTTCGTCTCAGTGAATCCCTCCCATTTCACAGTAATCGAACGAGCATTCAGTGGTTTTGTGTTGTTGAGCATAACGGATCCAGTGACGATGTCTCCCGGGAAGGCAGGAGTGTCAGGCTTATCAAAGAGAATGTCAACGGTAGTCATCGTCGGCTGAAAAAGTTGTTATTGTATATACCGTAAAATCCTGTAATAGTCTTGTCACCTAGTTTTACCAGCATTTATCTCTGTTCCCAATGAAGATATTAAAAAGTGGTCAACTAACAAAATGTTGCTCAGATTAATAGAAACATTTTATCAGTTGACTACTTTTTGTTATCTTTATTGGGAACCGAGATAAATGTTGCTAAATTGAATAACGGGGTGTGAAAGACTATTACGGTAAGCAGTTTCTAGAGAAGAGAGCTCTCATGAGAAAAGTCTTTTTTCATTGAAGGTGATTGCGTTGAGCACTTATAGGTCTATATAGAAGCTAACCGTTTTCGCACCTACTCAGTCAGTATGACTCGTTTTATACCGTACGGTAGCATACTGGGTTCCTCTATTTTCCCTATCCACCTATGGCTACTCCGTATTTATCTATTGGACTATTTAGCTTCGAGAAATAAGAAGAAAACAGTTGGCCTCTTCTGAGAATTGTTCCTAGAGAGCCTAGAAAGTCAAAGGTATAGCTAGAAAAATAAATCTTCGAAACTGGAGCCCAATACAATTGAGAAGAGGCTTTATATGTATCAACAGACTGGTGTTGATCTATCACAATAGAAAAGAAAAGATAAACGATCATATACATGAATAAGGCATTTGCATTTCATTTGAAATGCAAATCAATCATGCACATCTATCGAGACGTGTCAAAATGGAATCTAAAAAACAGTTCAAAAGTCAATACAGTTTAAGACGAGGAAGTAAATGAGAGAGAGAGAGAGAGAGAGAAGCGCAAGATGGGATGAGAGACGGACCATCTTGCCCCCGGGAGGACAATTTATCGTCATCAGGTCAAGTAGGAAATAGTGTTGGATAGATAGAGAGGACAGAAGGACCTCTGTTGGCCTAGAGGGTGCCCCCCTGAAGGACCGTCCTATCTTATATGTGCCAATTTGCGAATGGATTAGAAATGAGCGACGACGTTTTTGAATGAAGATAAGGGTATTTATTCATAGAACACATGATACAAAAATTATTTGGATAGAGTGGGGTTACATAGGATATGAGAATAGATTGAAAAATAAATTAGAGTTCCAAAGACTTGTATGATGGTGGCGCTTCTTCTTGCTCAGCGCTTTCAGACTTCTCCTCAATTTTCTTCAGCTCTCCAACAATAATAGTGAAGTACATAGTATCTGCCATCATCGATCCCTTGACCTTGAATCCTACTTGAAGGAAATATCCGAATGTAATGAGTCCAGTGGAGAAGCTTGGAGTCGTCAAACTCTTTGGAATTGTGAATGGAATAGTGTAGATTTTTTCAGAGTATGGTCCCAAATTGATTTCTAGCCTTGTCTTTTTCCCAATATACTTATAACCATAGGTTCTATCGGATGAATTGAGTGGGCACTTGTTCCAAGCATAGTTATCACATGTGTGATGTTGATGACGAAGGTGACAGTGGCATTCTTTTCCGAAATCCATACAGATATAGTTGATGGTATCTGCACTGTCATTCTTCAAATGGACTTTAACAACGATAGTTTCTCCTGGCATACAGTAAAGGGAAGGAAGGAAGACCTGAATTATTTCAGTTACAGGTAATATATAATTAAATTCTTACTTGAAGAGAAACAGGACCCTCGTTGAAAATCCGTCCAGATTTGAACAATTTGGCGAATCTTATAGACTTTTTGGGTTGTTTACCCACAGGAATTTCGATTTTATTCGAAACCAAAAATTGTTCTTCTTTCTTGATATTTAATTTCCATGGTCTATCAATTTCAACTTCTATCTTGTACTTATTTTTGGCGCCGAGAGTATTCAAACTCGGTGGGCAGTTAGCGGGTATGTCGAATTCAAATGGGTAACGATGGGTTCCAGCTGGCATTTTGTTCTGCAAGGTATCAAGAAGTCAAGATGAAAATATCAGTAAAACTCACAGATTCATCTTTGGAAACCCAGAGCATATCGCATCCGCAGAGTGTCTCGACCCGGGTGGAAGATCTTAAAAGCCATCCGTTCGTTTCACTATGTCCTTCCCAGGTTATTGTCGCCGAGCGAGCACTCAAAGGTTTTGGATTGGTGATAACCACTGATCCAGTGACAACATCTCCTGGATAGATTGGTTTGTCAGGGTTATCGAAGAGGATGGATATAGATGTCATGAGGCTGAAAACAGTGGAATGAATGAAGTCGAATCCGGTCCGATTTTTCAAAAAGAGCTCAAATGCTCGAGTAATAAAGAAATCTATTAGGATTTTTTCTAGGAGGTACAAATAAGAGATGGTTTTGAAAAAAAAATTCTCATAAACTTAAATTTAATGTTTTTAAAAATCGGTTATGTCAAACTCAACGGTCTTAGCACGCGCTGTGAAAGGAAAAATGGAAGAAGGAACTAACCACCCTAAAGACGAAAATCAATGGTTGCTCCTGATGGGTCCTCCACGCGGAAGAAAGGCGTTGAAGAAAGGACGAGTCGACCGGCAATCTCGTGGACCATTCTCTCGGGTCAACCGGGAAATAGTATGGAGGAGACGGCGAGACGGCGAACGGGAAGGTCACTTCGAGTGGTCTCTAGTTCTCACAGGCGTTCATTATAATAAAGACTCCAGAATAAGCAAACACATATACTGTTTTATTAGATTAGATACACATATAAAATGATATATTCCGAGTATTTATGAAAGATAATATATTACAAAAAGAAGAAACTACCAACTAAAAACATTTACATTGAACAATAACTATACGCAAGAAACATACAGTGCGCGTCATAAAGATAGGAGACTCCCCTAAAATGGGGTTTTTGGAAAAACTTTGAAAAAATTCTGAAATTCTGTGAATGTGACTGACTTTTTTCAGGATGCGCCCGAAAAATCATCCGTACTATCTGGAAATTTTTCCGGGATTTTTTTTTGTATTTTGAAACGATTGGCAATCACAGAATTTCAGAATTTTTTGCAGTTTTTCCAAAACCCCCATTTTAGAGGGGTCTCCTATCTTTATGACGCGCACTGTATCATCTGGATCTACTCGCTTCTAGATCCCTTTATCATTTGGTTCTCCAATATTCACAGTCATGTTTAAACTGCAAGTCGTTCTTTTGATATGAAATCCAGCTTCAAGAAAATACCCGAAGTTCATGAGTCCTGTGGTAAAGCTCGGAGAGCTTGGTAAGAAGAAGGTCTTTTCTGTGGGCCTCGGCTCTGAGTAATTAACTGAAAAGAAAATCGAATGTATTTCCAGCGTTTATTTATGCATGAATCAGATAAATCCAGAATTGATAATACATCAATTATCCCAAGAATGGTGTCACAGACGATGCGAGATGAAGAAGAAGGGTGAATAAATACAAGAGAGAAGGGTCGTTGAAAAATAAATACATCGGGGAAAAAGAGAGAGAGAGAGAGAGAGAGAGAGAGAGAGAGAGAGAGAGAGAGAGAGAATGGTCGGATGGAAGAAAAATTTATGGAGAGTATGCTGGTGGTGGAACACTTCCGAACGCCTCCTGCTCCTTTGACTTCTCCTTGATCTCCTTGATCTCCTCCTCTTTGATCTCCTCCTCACTCATTTGCTCTCCAATGTAGACTTTTGCAGTCATGTATTGACCGATCCACGAGTTCTCAGCACGAACTCCGAGTTCGAACAAGTATCCGTGAGTCATGAGTCCCGATTCGAAGCTCGGGAACTTGGCGTCCAATGGGACAGTGAACGGAAGCAAGTAGGTTCCACTTTGGAACGGAGCCAAATTGACGGTCTTGGAGACCAGATTTCCGATCTTACGAGTGGTGAACTCTTGACCGAAGAATCCCAATGGGCAAGTGTTGAAGCCGAACTCCTTGCACGGAGTGTGCTGGTGGCGGCAATGGAAATGAGAGCGCTCGCAGAACTTGGCGCAGATACTCTTGATTGGAACACCACTGTTGTTGGTGACGTTGTAATAGAGGAAGATGGTCTCTCCCGGAGTCACCACAAGACTTGGCATTGAGACCTGAAATTATGGAAACTATAATGAGCCCTTCTGATGCTGGTATTACCTTAAGAGTAACCGGTCCCTCCTTGAAGATGACACCAGCCTGAATGACAGCCTTGTAGAACCAGCCAGTCGACTTGTCAGCACTTGGCCACATCTTGGCCGGCAAATCCAACTTCTTTCCGACGGTGAACTCCTCGTAGATACGGCTAGTGAATTTCCACGGAACGTCGATACGAACGACGACCTTGTACTTGTTCTGGCCATAGAGCCCCTTGAAAGTCGGTGGACAGTCTTGCGGCAAGACGAACGAGAACGGAAACTCTTGTTTTCCAACCGGCATCTTGTTCTGAAATGATAGGTATCATATCTAGAAAGAGCTACAGTACCGCTCAAAAGTATATCAACTTTTGATTTTTTGGCCTTAACTCTTCTGAATCTTATCGGTTTGATCTGAAATTTTGAGGCAAAATTACTCAAGCTTCTAGTTGTTGATTTAATATTCAAAACTGTTCAAATTTCAAAAAAATTGAGAAAATTGAAAATTTTTCAAAATTCTCGAAAAGTGAAATTTTGGTATTCAGTTTTTGAGGCCTCAGGTGAACTGGGAAACATGAATAAACAAAGCCAAAGAAATTGAAACTTGTTTATCACATAGTCAGAAGTATTTTTCATTAATAACATCCTGACATTTTTTTGACATAGAGTCCAGAAGAGGCTGGATCTGAGACGTGCGGATCCATGGACAGATGGTCTCGAATTCATCCGAATTTCATCGAAATTTGACTTTTATGTTTTTTAAAACTATCTTAAAATATGCTACAAGAAATGTACAACCAGATTCAAGTCTAAAGATTGACTTGGGAGATCCAGAAGATCCACTCGGTGACGTTGAGTCCGTACCTCTATGTTCTATGAAAGGATTCTCGACTGCTATCGACCTAAAAGACGGCTGAACGTCAAAAATTCGTGCACTCCCGATGTGGAATCTTGTTCTCCAAGGTGTTTTTTCACTATTTCCAAATGATTACTCACGTGGACTATCCCAGAATTTATCTGTGCAGCTCAGAGAAACCTCTCCACCTCCTCATCCAAACTTGCTTGTTTGGAGCTGGTCGATAGCAGTCGAGAATCATCTCAAAGAACATAAAGGTACGGACTCAACGTCACCGAGTGGATCTTCTGGATCTCCCAAGTCAATCTTTAGACTTGAATCTGGTTGTACATTTCTTGTAGCATATTTTAAGATAGTTTTAAAAAACATAAAAGTCAAATTTCGATGAAATTCGGATGAATTCGAGACCATCTGTCCATGGATCCGCACGTCTCAGATCCAGCCTCTTCTGGACTCTATGTCAAAAAAATGTCAGGATGTTATTAGTGAAAAATACTTCTGACTATGTGATAAACAAGTTTCAATTTCTTTGGCTTTGTTTATTCATGTTTCCCAGTTCACCTGAGGCCTCAAAAACTGAATACCAAAATTTCACTTTTCGAGAATTTTGAAAAATTTTCAATTTTCTCAATTTTTTTGAAGTTTGAACAGTTTTGAATATTAAATCAACAACTAGAAGCTTGAGTAATTTTGCCTCAAAATTTCAGATCAAACCGATAAGATTCAGAAGAGTTAAGGCCTTAAAATCAAAAGTTGATATACTTTTGAGCGGTACTGTACTTCCACTTACAGTTCCATCCTCAGAGCACCAGACTAGCTCGCTTCCGTTGAACAACGGCTTCTTGCAGTTGAGATCAAACGTCTTGACATTCCAAGTCTCAGTCTTTCCTCTCGATCCGATGGTAACCGAACGAGCGCTGAGAGGCTCGGTGTTCTCGAAGACGACAGTACCGGTGACAGTTTCTCCCGGATAGTAAACCTTTCCGGGCTTGTCGAAAAGAACAGTCGGACGCGAGACGACAGACATTCTAAAGAATGAAGTGAACTATGGAAAAGTCAGAAAGGTGTGACACGACGTCAGAGATTCTGATAGCCCAGAGGCAAAAATAGAATCGAAGGGGTGTCTAGACTACAAAGTAAGCATATGATTATCAAGGTTTCAAAATTAGATTTGATGGCTGAACGCTTAGGCTTAGCATGGTCCGTACTAGAGCAAACTTAGCGCTAGGACATATCAGATAGCGTGCCAAGAAAAAGAAAAGCTAAGAATCGATTGCCACGTGGCATGAGAACATGTGACCGCCAGCTGGGCCCTCTTCCAACGGACGCCAACCCCAGAGAAACTGAGCAACAAGAGCAGAAAATGAGAAAGAGAACGCTCGCTCACCACTCGGCGTGGCAGACAAGAATCGAATGTGAAAAGACAGACAGAGGGGACTCTTCTTTTTCTGTCTCTGCTGGCGGGGCGCCGTGTTACCCTGAGCAACCATTTAATCATGGGGGGAGCTAGAGACGCATGCCGGAGCCATCCCCACCCGACGACTCCTCTCTTTCTATCTCTCACCAACTCTCCACAATTCTTGTGCTCTTCTGCCGTTCGCTCACTGTGATGCGTGGCGGGGTGCGCGAAGTGTTGGTGCTATCTGTGTCTCTCAATTTCTTGTGCTCTCTCTTCGGGACGGGGTTGAGAAGGCGTGAGAAATGTCTGTTGTTGTTGAAGGAGTGTTTGAGTGAAAAGCGAGGAGCAGATGTTCGGGAGCGAAGGAGAAGGAGATGCAGAAAAAGGATATTGACTAATATGAAGAGAAAGAGATAGAAAGTGAAAAACAAAGGGGCCGGAGACGACGACGGGCACCTACACATTCAGATTAGTATTGGGTATTCAAATGAGGGGGACGCGAGAACTTTAGAAAAGGACACGATTGTTTTCAAAGTGGTATATCTCAATTCAGGATGGAGATACAAAAAAGTTGTCAACTAATAAAATATTTGGCTTGTCATGAGCAATATTATATTAGTTGATTACTTTTTGATAACTTTTTGGGAAACGAGATATCCTGGTTCTTATGATGTACTGTAATTATAAGAGTGAACGGATGTAGATTTTTCTGAACGAAAATTTTTTAGGTCGGTCTAAGGAAAGTCATATTTTGAGACCGTATATTTTGATGGGACCATTTCAAAATATTTTTGTATCCTTTTTTAATTCTAAAATCATTAAAACATTGGGTTCTCGTTGAATCACAGTGCCCACATAAGAATACACATCGCATTTTCCCATACCTAACGACCATTAGTACCTGAAATTTTCGACCCATGTTTATAAACTGTGCAGCATTTTCTCTAGTTTCAGAAAAGGGTAATAGTTTTCAAAGTGGTATATCTCAATTCATATTAGAGATACAAAAAAATTGTCAACTAATAAAATGTTCGGCTTGTCATGAGCAATATTTTATGTGTTGACAGTTTTTTGATAACATTATTGGGAACCGAGATATACTTGTTCTAAAAGGGTAATGTTCAAGTCCTGAATTTTTAGTTTCAACAGTTTTTAAAAACCTATTTTTCCAAAATCATTAAAACATTGGGTTCTTGTCGAATCACGCACACAAAGTGTCCACATCGCATTTTCCCAAACTTAACGATCGTTGATACCTAAAATCGAGATTCATGTTTGTGAACTCTGCTGCATATTCTCTGGTACATTTTTTCGACTACAATACTTTTTTGATGTAACACAAAAGAAGAAAAGAGATAACAGATAACGAATTAGCATTTTATTTCATATGGAAATCAGTCATGCAAAGATATTCTGACGCGTCAGCAGAAAAAAGTAAGATGGAAAATAGAGTTTCGAAAAAAAGAGGGGTTTGAAGATTTGAAGCAATATATCAAGGATACAGTTTGAGAATACGGAAGAGAGAGAGAGAGAGAGAGAGAGAGAGAGAGAGATCAAGGAGTATAGTCGGGCGGTGCATCCCCTTTGGACGGCTTCTTTATTTTCTCTTTCTTCTCCCCAATATAAATTTTATTTGTTCCACACCATATCGGAAGACCATTTTTCACCCACACATAAGAACAAATGTAATATCTCATTGTCATCAATCCTGATTCAAAACTCGGAGTCGTGGCCTCCATTGGAATTCCGAGATCAATGACCTTTGATCCTTCGGAATGTGAAGCCACGTGGAAATCAAAATCAGAAATTTTTCCGAATCGTTGACGAGTTTCTTTGCGACTCGATGGACACATCGGACAATTCATTGGAGACTTACAGGGGACTGACAGATGACGAGAATGATAATGAGTTAAACGGAAGAAATGAATGGAGAATCTGCTGATTTCGCTTGAACTCGTGTTGTTGATATCAAGACGAAGTCTCAGAGAATCTCCAATTTGAAAGACCACTTTCGGAAGAGTCATCTGAAACCTATTTCATTTTGTTTAGCACCCAGACGTCTTCTTACCTTCACAGAAATCGGTCCCTCGTTAAAAATATACCCAGACTTGATATTCCGGATCTTTGTGACCTCATCTGTCCAGTATTTTTCTGGCAAAACTAATTTCTTGTTGACAGTGAACTCCATTCTAGCCTTTGAAGTGAATCTCCATGGAACATCAGTAAGAACCTCCACTTCATACTTGTTCTCACCATTTGAACCTTTGAATGTTGGTGGACAATCCTTTGGGATTACTGTAGAGAACGGGAATTCGTGTATTCCCATTGGGAGTTGGTTCTGAAAAAGGATCAGAGTATAAGGTAATACAGGGTGCGGCATAATTATTGTAACCCAGCTTTGACGACAGCTGGCGCGTTTTAGGGCACTTCTCGTGCTGCCCTTTTTTTTTATAATTTTACTCCGGTTTTTATTTATCTATTTAAAAAGTTTCAGGTTTCTATCTCAACTTTTCAGGTATTTACAACCTTTGCTATGAACCGATGCTCAATTTTTAGTCAAAACAAGCCAAAACAGGCTCTACTGAGATGGCTGTAGAAGTCGGAACAAGTTACCGAACTGTGAAAAAAGTTTTCAAGCATGTTTGTGAGATAAAACCATATCAAATGCAAAAACCGCTATTCTTTTGGATGAAAACAAACATTCCTGACTCAAAAGTGCAACGCGCTTTTTCGCAGGCACGCGATAATGCATGTACTGGGTGACAGTGTTCAATGATGATAAGCCATTCAATTTGAAGGCGGAATTGAAATCCCAAAATCATTGTGTACTGGCTCAAGACTCTTAGAAAGCGAACAGAAAAAATTTGTTTATTGATAGTGCTCCCCATCCTTAGAAAATCATGGTTTTAGAGAATTTTCATCAAAATGTTTTGGTTTTGTGAAATCAAGTCTGAAATTGAACCAGGATGATTATTTCAACGAGATTTTGGTGAAAACATGCAGCTCTGGTCCTGATCTCTCTTTGGATAACAAAATCGGACTTTCCAGTGAGGTGGAACACCGGCTCACACGGCAAACCAAGCTGAGCAATGGTACGAGGCGGATTTTCCGAGTTGCAGCTCCGGCAAAAAATGCCTACCTTGAGCCCTGTCTTATTCCAATGAATTTCTCCGTGCGGGAACTCTCAAGGTGAAGACTCGAGCTTGTCACAACAAAAATTTGGAGCCACTCGAGAAGACGGTGGTCACGGTATGACACAATTTGTCGTCGGACTACCCCGTGCCACCATCGACGCATACCCGAAGATATTGATGGAGGTCATCAAGAACAGGGGTGCCAGAATCGAACAATTATATTATTATTTTGTTACTTGTTATATTGATGAACTCCACTTAAAATTTGAAGTTGATTCGACTTTTTTTCGAAAAGTTATAGCGTATTGTTTCGGTTACAATAATTATGCCGCACCCTGTATATGTCACTAACCGTTCCATCCGGCGAGACCCATGCGACCATACTTCTTTTGAACAAGAACTTTCGGCAGTTTCGTTCACACCAATTGATATTCCATGTTGCAGTGAATCCAGTAATATTAATAATAATAGAACGAGCACTAATGGGTTCAGAAGTCTCAAATAACACTCTTCCAGATACAGTATCTCCTGGATAATAGATTGGATCAGGTTTTTCGAAGACGATGAAAGGCATGACTGAAGAGAGAAGAGTCAGAATGACACTTGAAAGTTTTCGAAATTCGAGAATTTTGCTATGGCAACCAGAAATGTTATTTTCCTACGGTAGCTAAGAAAAAATGTAAACACGAGATAATGACAGGTTGTACATAAAATGTCGCTTCTATTCGGAGAATCAAAATTGAATTTTGGAAATTATATGCTTGTAAATGTTAGATTGCTGGTTTTCTGGTCTTGTGGTTTTTTTGGGATAGGAGTTTTTACTGATATGAGAAAAAACACTGGACAGTTTTTTAAAAATGAAAATGTCTCATTTGAGTTTGAAAATAGGTTATTCACAATTCACCAACTACCTTCTATGGGAATCGAGAATACTTGTCAATAAACGCTTTCTCATATCAAAGGATGACTGACCTGAAATTCACTAATTTATATATTTGGATGTAGTTTTGAATTCTGAACATTGTTTCTGTTTACAATTTTTCCTGAAAATGCACCCAAACGGCTCAAAAACCTCGCAGTCTGATCCCGTAAATTTCGGCCAATGGGTTTTGCACCACCCTATGATTAAAACTAAGTTATAAAAAATTATTCTTTCCGAATATGAGCGATAATTTCTATGAAATATAAAACCGGACAAAATAAAAAAATGTTCAGAGTTCCAAAATACATCTAAATACAAATTCTCAGATCAGTAGTGAAGTCGTCTAGTTACTAATAAATTACAAAAAAACTATGCTAATTTATTGATATTCGCTCTGAATCGTTTTGAATGATGACTACCATGTCAGTGATAATAGCCCTTAAAAAAATGTCATTATCAAAATGAATTACCTTTTTCCAGGAAAGAAAATCTCACTTCTAATCTGTTCATCAAAAAAATATAGAAAGTCGATCACAACGTGTCATTGGAAATTATGTTCCCAACACGGACACAACGAGCCTTCCAAATAAAGGACACGAGATCCCTAAACACAGTCCTCCAATTTGGGGTTCATAGAGTTCACCATGATGTGACTATCTCCACCAGCTGTCAGCATAGTTTTTTTTTCGCATATCTTCACCACAGATACTCCTAAATTGGTGCTCAATTTAGAGCCTTGCACTTTCAGATTCCAAGGCCTCACACCCAGCATATGATCAACATCTGGTTACATTGCTCTCTTTTCAGGTCATCGCAATATTTGTTTCTAAAACTTTTTTCCTTTTTTGTTTCTTCATTTTTCCTTTGCGAGGGAAGACCTCCTCTGTCGTTTCGGAATAATAAAATATTTCTTTCCATTTCTTTTCTGCACCACACCCGACCCCCTCCGAGAAAAGAGAAAAGAGAAAGCAAAAAGAAGAACTGTATGTGGTGTGTTGTCAACAATGAGGCCGTGGGAACCTTCTTTTTTGTTTCGTTTTTTGTTCGTTATTCCACGAGGCAAAAATGGATAGGAAGAGAGAGAGAGAGAGAGAGAGAGAGAGAGAGAGAGAGAGAGAGAGAGAGACGGTTCAGTTTCAGTTCTTTGGTAGATCTTTGCTTGCGTTTTTAAACCTTTCTGTGCGAAGAAATATTTTCTTTTCCAAGAAAGGGGGTTCAGGGAAAACCGTTTGATAACACACTAGAACGACAAGCACAGGAAGCCATGCATTTCTCTGTTTCCCACTGAAATCGATTAACGATATGTATGTGGCGCTTCCACATGTGTTCAACAGGTGCTCTCGATTTCTAGTTCTCTCCTTGTTCGATTCTTTTTGGTTTTTGGACCTCGTTATGAACATCTGGTTAGGTCCCTGACCCAGAGTGCTTTGAGAGCAAAAGAAAGTACAATTTCATAATTCTTATGAAATGAACGATCAGCAATAAACTGTCTTTGAACCCTGCAAAAACAAAAGAGGCGCCACGTCATCCTTCCGATGATCATTGCTCTCTTCTTTTTGCCCCCTCGCCCCTCGAATTCCCATTACAGTATACCCTTATAAAATTTCCAACATTAAAAAGAAGACAAAAGGAAATGTAAATGTTAACATACTCCTTCATGATGATTCAAATTGAGAGGGAAGTTTCTCTTTTTCAAACTGTTATGACATTTAGAGTAATGACCTTGTAAGTGTGAGTTCAAATGGGAAAGACAGTTTGCACTTTCATCGCTCTTTTTTCTTTTCAATTGATCTTTTTTTGATTGAATTGGAAAAATCTGAACTTTTTCAGACAGCGAACCTATTTTTGGGCCGCTGTCATGTGGCTGTATCTCTAATGGATCTGTTAAAAAAGTCTCTCAATCTCCCCGATTCTGTATCATCTCACTCCATTCTATGTTTCGTTCCCTTTCCCTTCGTTCAAAACAATTCCCCTGCTCTCGTTCCCAATACCCCGAATCCGAACACCAACCATCACGTGATCAAAAGTGGGCGGAGTTTGTCAATCGGCAGTTGAGGGGTGTGGTTTCGTTCGCATGACCTCGGACTCTACTCAGCTTATCACATTCGTTAACATTCAAACGCGGCGCAGCACCCGTGGACAACCATCCTCATTATTCTCTCTCTCTCTCTCTCTCTCTCTCTCTCTCTCTCTCTCTCTCTCTCTCTCGCTCTCTCTCTTTCTCTCTCTCTCTCTCTCTCTCTCTCATTTCTCACCGTTCATTCTCTGCTCTCCCTTCCTCTCATTTCACAATTTTTCAGAGAACCATGCACCTCAAAACCGAGATGATCGTCTTCGACGCCCCATCAGCCCTCTACACTCCAGGACAGACACTCACCGGAAAGTTTTTCCTTCCAATCACCAAACCCACCCATATTGATTCCGTGAAGCTCAAAATCAAAGGAGTGTCGAAGACGTCGTGGGATAGAGTTGAGAAGGTTGGAGAATGGCACCACATCAGCGATACCATTGTTATCGATGATGCACCGAAGGTGAGACAATTAAGAGAGAGATAAAACTTTTGGGGTTGTCAGCTTACCCTGCCTCAAAGCTTGGGGGCCACACCACTTGAGCACCCCACACCTGCAAAAGTACCTCCCCTACCTAAAACCAAACTTACAGGACTACATCGTCCCAGGAAACTACCCAATCCCCTTCGAGTTCAGTCTTCCGTCACATCTTCCGCCCACCTTCATTTCCCAAACCTCCAAGATCCGCTATGAGATAAAAATTCTCGTCCACAAAAAAAGGGATGACTACCCAAACTACGTCTCGAGGGAATTTTTTGTCGTTCGAAGGATGAGCATCGATGAATGGAGATCTCTCGAGTTGAGACTTCGGAACAATCATGTTTTTAATTCTCCAGTCTCATCATTCTTCAAAGACTGCGGATCTTTTAAAATTAATGTAAGTGTATTCCATATCTGGATAGTCTTCATATCTCTTTTTTATAGCTCCACTGCAATCAAAGGATACTTTCTCCGGGAAAAGAAGCCGACCTCTCGGCTCGTCTTACCAATGAGTCTACCAAAACGATCGAGAAGGTCAGTGTCAAGCTCCTCGCGAAAGTGCACGCATTCTCCAACAGCTCCACATGCAATCGAGCAATTCATTTACTACTCGAGAGACAATCTCTTCAAATTGAGATAATGCCAGGAGAAATGAAGGAGCAACTGTGCAAAATCACTGTCCCATCTAATATCGTCCCCACCTTTGACTCAAAAATAATCAAAGTGGACTATTATCTCCGCATTACCATTCACTTCAAGGGAATGTTCAATCGATGCATCTCCTTCCAAAAGATTCTGATCGTTGGAATCCACGAAAATGATGATCAAGAGTATGTTCCGACTATTATGAGTGCTCAGAGGTATGATGAATCATTCAATGAAGTCGTCATCGGAGAGGAAAGCGTCGGACCACCCGATTATGAAGAAATCGTTCAGGATTCGGTAGAAGAACTTCCACCGAGCTACGCTGAAGCAGTCAATGCTTAATGGTAAGACCTTTATCGGGAGGTTTGAAATGAATATTCATTATTCCAGAATCTTCTCTTCGCCAACACACTCTGGAACACTTCTTATCGGCTGTTTCGTTCAACAATAACTTCCCATAAGTGATTTCTTCGATTCTTCTAAAAGTCATTTCAGTATCCCCCACCATTTGACTATTCTTTCCCAATAGATTCGCTTCACTAATGTCTGTACTAAACCCAAAAAAATTAGTATCTAAGTCACTCTTCCGTATTTCAATTCCCATTGCTTTGTGCTTCCCTTCTTCAGCTTCTCACGAGGTTCCCTTCTCTTCACTCAAAAGTTCCACCGCCTTCTTCATTCATTTCGTGTTTCCCGGTTTTGGTTCCTGGTTACGGTTTCAATTGTCACTTTTTTTTCGATCAGATCTTCATTTGATAACTTCTCTAATTTAAATTACACAATAAACATTTTGCAAAAAATCCGAATCCTTGATGTGTTGTTTTATCTCAAATATCGATTCAAACTCAAGAGATGACAACTGAACGTTCAGTTCAAGATTCAATGATCAAATCGGTTTCTGGGAAAATATTGTTTCAAAATGTGTGATTCATTGCTGATCATGGGAAATTTGCATTTCCCTTTCCTCTTTTATTTTTATTGTTGGGATACTGTAGTTGAGATAGAAGAGAGAGGGAGAGAGAGGAAGGAGGAGAGAACAAAGGAACATGTATTGTTTTTTCCGTACATTCTCCTGAATTATCTCAAAAAAATTATGAAATTTCTGTTTTTGTTTCTAAAACCGTCTTACTATTAGGGAGTTAGAGAGATATTCTTTATATATAATAGTTACGAAACCGTTGAACCTACTTTTCGAAGAAATATTTTCTTTTCGAAAAAAGGAGATTCAGAGAAAACCGTTTGATAACACATTTGAATGACAAGCACAGGAAGCCATTCTCTGTTTCCCACTGAAATCAATGAATGATACGTGGCGCTTCCACATGTGTTCAACAGGTGCTCCCGATTTCTAGTTCTCTCCTTTTTCGATTCTTTTTGGTTTTTGGACCTCATGATGAACATCTGGTTAGGTCCCTATTCCAGATGGATGTAAAAGTAGAAGAAATTTCATAATTATTTTAAAATAAACGATCAGCAATCAATTTTTTTGAACCAAAAACAAAATAACACCACGTCATTCCTCAGATGATTCATTGCTCTCTTCTATTTGCCCCCTCGCCTTTCGAATTCCCATTACAGTATCCCCTCATAAAATTTGGTTTCGTCCGCATGACCTAGGATTCCAACCGCAGCGAATCCTTCACTCGTTCAGTTTATCATTCACATTCGTTCACTTTCGAATGTGGCGCAGCACCCGCGAACAACCATTCTCCCCCATTCTCTCTCTCTCTCTCTCTCTCTCTCTCTCTCTCTATCTCTCTCTCTCTCTCGCTTCTCACCGTTCATTCTCTGCTCTTCATTCCTCTTATTTCATAATCTTTCAGAGAACCATGCACCTCAAAA
Source organism: Caenorhabditis tropicalis (assembly GCA_016735795.1). NCBI lineage: Eukaryota > Metazoa > Nematoda > Chromadorea > Rhabditida > Rhabditidae > Caenorhabditis > Caenorhabditis tropicalis. The sequence continues at coordinate 9,104,054 of CM028615.1, forward strand.
GCGAGATGATCGTCTTCGACGCTCCATCAGCTATCTATACTCCAGGACAGACAGTGACTGGAAAGTTCTTGCTCCCCATCACCAAACCGACTCACATTGAGTCAGTCAAACTCAAAATCAAGGGAGTCACAAAAACCTCGTGGGACCGAATTGGAAAAGTTGGGGTCAACTATCACATGAACGATGAAGTGATCATAACCAATGATCCAAAGGTGAGAAAACCTCTAAAAACCTTAAAAACCTGAAAACAAAATTACAGGACTACACCGTCCCTGGAAGATATCCAATCCCCTTCGAGTTCCGTCTTCCGTCAGATCTCCCTCCTACTTTCACATGCCGAAATGCTCATATTTACTACGAAATTAAAATTCTCGTATACAAAAATGCTGACAACTACTCTGATTACATTAGAAAAGAGTTCTATGTCATCCAAAAACTCAACAATCAACAATGGAATAATCTCGAATTGGCACTTCGAAACAGCCATACGTTCAATGCTCCAGTCTCATCATTCTTCAAAGAGTGCGGATCAATTAAAATTAATGTAAGTGTATTCCATTTCTGAATAGTCTTCAAATCTCTTTTATAGCTCAACTGCGACCAAAAGATACTTTCTCCTGGGAAACCAGCTGAACTCTTCGCTCGAATCACTAACGATTCGACCAAGACTATTGAGAAGATAAGTGTAAAGCTTCTGGCAATGGTGAAATCCTTCTCGCCTCTTTCTCATTCACGCAATCTGACTGTCCATTTGCTTCTCGAGAAACAATCACTGGCTCTTGAGGTTCTACCAGGAGAATCAAAGGAGCAGAAGTGTCAAATCCGGATTCCAGCCAATTATGTTACAACCTTCGATTCTCAAGATATCCAAGTGCATCACTCTCTCCGTGTTACCGTCAAATTCAAGGAAATCTTCAATCGTTGTATCTCATTAAGAAAGCCACTCGTCGTCGGGATTCACGAGAACGATGAGCAGGAGTATCTTCCAATGGAACCACACTATTATGAAGAGGTCGATCATAAGGTAGACGTTCTGCCAACCGACACCGAAGCAGTCAACGTTTAGAGGTAAGACGCTTATCGGGAAGTTCGAAATAAAAAAGTTTGTATTTCAGTTCTTCCGCCATCTGGGACACTGGAATTTTGATTTTCGGATTTCTACAACAACATCACATAATTCATTTCTTCCCTCCTTCGTAAAGTCATTTCAGCATCCCCCTCCATTTGACTATTCCTTCCCGATTGATTCGCTTCTGTAATAAACCCAAAAAATTAGTTACTCTTCCGGTTTTCAATTCCCATTGTTTTGTGCCTCCCTTTCTTCGCTATTCCTATGGCCCTTGTTCCCCTCAATCGAGAGCTCCACTGCTTTGTTCATTCATTTCGTGTTTCCCCATTGGTTTCTGGTTACGGTTTTAATTGTCAATTTTTGAGATCAATTTAGTACCTTCTCTGATTTAATTTTCAGAATAAAGTTTTTACAGAAAATCCGAATTCTTAATGTGTTGTTTCATTTCAAATATCGATTCAAACTCAAGAGATGACATTTTTTGAACTGTGCAAAACAAAAAAGAAGCCACGTCATTCCATCGATGATCATTGCTCTTCTATTTGCCCCTTTTTCCCAAATTCCCATTACCGTATCCCTCCATAAAGTTGTTTGTTGTTCAAATTCAGTTCAAGATTCAATGATCAAATCGGTTTCTGGGAAAATATTGTTTCAAAATGTGTGATTCATTGCTTATCATGGGAAATTTGCATTCCTTTTCCCTTTTTGTTTTTATTGTTGGGATACTGTAGCTGAGATAGAGGAAAAGAAGGAGAGAACAAAGGAAAATGTATTATTTTCCGTACATTCTCATGAATCATCTCAAAAAAATTATGAAATTTCTGTTTTTGCTTTTGAAACCGTCTTACTATTAGAGAGTTAGTGAGATATTCTTTATAGAGTTACGAAACCGTATCTATACACAGTTTCTTGAAGGAAATACTCCCATGTTTCTTCTTCAGATTTTATTAAATTCTTTCTATTTGCCCGCTCTTTCCCAAATTCCCATTACTGCTCTCCATTCATCTTATTTCATAATCTTTTAGGACCATGCACCTCACAAGTGAAATGATTGTCTTCGACGCTCCATCATCTGACTATATTCCAGGAAAATTGCTGACCGGAAAGTTCTTCCTTACAATCACGGAGTCAACTCACATAGAATCAGTTAAGTTCAAAATCCAAGGAGTCTCAAAGACCTCGATGAACAAATTTGGGAATGATGGATTTTGGTATCATTTGAATGAGATTGTTGTCATTGACAGTATACCAAAGGTGAGAGCATAAATGTTTTGAGGTTCCAGGTACCTTTATAGAGTTCAGCAATTACTGAAAGACTGTTAGTTCAATGAGTAGAAGTTACCAAAATTACAGGATTACACCATTCCTGGAGAATATCCGATGCCCTTCAAGTACCTTCTACCATATAACCTTCCCCCCACTTTCATGTCTCAAAATGCAACAGTTCAATACGAAATCAAGATTCTCGTGCAAACGAAAGCAAATGACTTCCCGAATCACACCACAAAAGAGTTCTACATCAATCGAAGACTCTGCAACTTAAAATGGATATCTCACGGGTTGGCACTACAAAGCAGTCATATTTTCAATGTTCCGGTTTCGTCCTTCTCCAAAAAAGACTGCGGATCTCTCAAAGTTAATGTAAGTTTATTATCTGGAATGTCTTTATATCTCTCTTTTATAGCTCATCTGCAAGCAAAAGATTCTTTCTGTGGAAAAACCAGCCGAACTCTCTTTTCGTATCACCAATGAGTCTACCATGCCGATAGAGAAGATCACCGTGAAGGTACTGGCAATGGTCGACGCCGTCGTGTCTTTCTCTTATCCAAGTAATGAGATCATCCGTTCGATTCTCAAGAGACAATATATCCCATGTGAGATACTACCAGGAGAGATAAAAAAGAAACAGTGCCAAATCACTGTCCCATACTATAATATTCCAACATTCTATGCCAAAATCATCAGTGTGCACCACTTTCTTCGTGTTACCGTTCACTTCAAAGGATTCTTCAATCGCTCTGTCTCATTTCAAAAAATACTCACTGTCAAATTTCACGAGAACGAAGATCAGGAATTCGCTCCAATGATCAGGAGTGCTCCTCGAAATAATGAAGAAACTGTCAATGAGGTTGAAGAGATTGAAGAGGAAAGCGTGGAGCCACCCGGATATGAAGAGATTGTCCATTCGATAGACGATCTACCAAGCTACGTTGAGGCAATCAACGCGAAGAGGTAAGACACTTTGTCGGGTGGTTTGAAGTAAAAAATTTTCTTCCAGTTCTTCTGCTATCTGAGACACTGTGTTCATCGGGTATCGTTCTACAATAACTTGAAATAATTGATTTTTTCGCTTCTTCGCAAAGTCATTTCTAGTAACCCCCACAATTTGACTCTTGATTTCCACTAGATTCGGTTCACTAATATCTGTACTAATTCCAAAAAATTATTATCAACAGTTACTCTTCCGGTTTTCGATTTTCGTTGCATTGTGCCTCTCTTCTTTCGCTTTTCATAAGGTTCCTCTTCCTTCACTAAATATTTTCACCGCCTCCTGCCTTCATTTTGTGTTTCCTTATTGGTTTCTGGTTCCTGTTCCGGGTAAAAAACCCCCAAAAGCAATGAAAACAAACCTTTTTTGTATTACGAAGTTTCTAACCTGAAAACAAATTCCGCCAGTTCCCACTTTTTCCTTTCTGATTGAATTGAGTCCTGGTTACCTCTCCCTGTGTGCATTTTTCTTCAACTTTTATTTTATTGGTGTCAAACTATCGGAAATGTTCTCTTTTACACATTTATTCAAAAAAAAGGAGAATACATTTGTTTTGAGAAGACAAAAAGGAAAATGAAACAATTAACCAACGAAGTAAATTAAAACATCAATCAAAAGAAATGAGATCTCCAGTTGTCTCCTCCCTACAAACTCTCTTGGCTTCAAATCCAAGATCAGAGATTTCATTCAATATCTCTAAGCTCGGAGCAGCTCCGAAAGGCTGGACCGGGATGACGAAACTAGCCGGAATGGAGGTTTGAATGTGTTTGTCTCGATACACTTTCACTTCGAACACATTGATGAGACTCATGACAGAGGCGATGAATGATGAATGAATATTCAGAGGGATCCACATAGTGATAGACACCCTCTTTTCCTCTTCAGGTTTGATTTCAAGTGCTTGAATTCCAGAATCCATGATCAGCTTCTTGTCTTTGACTACACATTTGATTTCTTCTCGTGTATCCCAAAGGCAACTTCTATTTTCACATTTGTGATGTTGTATAATCTGTTTTAATTTGAATCTCATCGTTTGTGTGCTTCGATAGTAGTTGTTCTTCAATCGAATCTCAAGTTTAAGACATTGTCCTGGATAGATAATGGAATCGGAGAAGATGGCCTGAAAAAAAAGAGCTCGTGTAGTCCTCTCGAAAAAATCGAACCTTAAAATGAATGTATCTATTCTCCAGATTCACTTCCCATTTCCGATTCTCCTTTGGATTTCGAAGAAGAGAAAATTTTTGGAGAACTTTGAAATCAAATTTGATATTTTGGCACAATCCAGAGCAATTGGTGAGAACTGCTCGAATATAATGACGAATGGATCCATGAAATGAGTGGAAAGTGGGAGGAAGGATATCGGGTAGTTGAACGGAGAATCGAATGAATGGACGACCAGATAGGAGATTATCCTGGAAAATTGTGGATTTTGACAAGGTATATCTTTAAAAAAAACCTACCGGAGGAATTGTTACACTTGGAAAATCGAAAATTTTCTGTTCTAACAATTTGAACGATTTTTTATTCACTATTCCAATCGATTCTTTACATTCGATAAAAAGTTGAAGTGAGTGGAAGTAGAGAGAAGATATTATTTTCCCCGACAATTTTTCTCCGGGAGAAATGACAGCGGAATCAAATTGAATACGGAAATTCATTGGGTCAGTTGGTGGCAAGTAGGCGGGGATCTGGATCAAAGTTTTTTTTGGTTCCGGACATCTCAAAACCGGACATTTCGAAACCACTGAAACACATGTTTAAAAAAGGAGTTGAAATATTGAAAAATGAATCAAAACTCAACTCGTAACGTATAAAAAAACTCGTTTTACCCTAAAAATGTCTAAAAACCACATTCTAATAACTCATCTTTTTTTTTTCAAATTTTCTTTCGCTGAAAATAAAAAATTAAAAATCATCAGAATGTGGTTTTACACATTTTTAGGCCAAAACGAGCTTTTTTAAACGTTATTAAATATGTTTGGATTGATTTTTCATAATTTTAACGCCTTTTTTAAACATGTGTTTCAGCGGTTTCGAAATGTCCGGTTTCGAGATGTCCGGGAGCCGTTTTCTTGGATGTGGAGTTTCAGATGAAACAACTTACTTGTGTCATTTTGAAAGAGAAATGTACGGTCTCCTTCAAGAAATAAAATACTGAAAACAGACACAAATATGAATAAAAAGTTGTACAGTCGAAAAACAAATTTTTTTTTCGTTGGGCGCCTACTCAAATTTGTTATTCGCTTTTAGAAATTATGTTGTTTATGCCATTTCACTCAATTTACTGTCACTTTTATTCTCAGAAAATTTTTATTTTATATTGAAGAAATATGCAAAACAAGACAAAAACAATGAGATTGTATGGTATAGAATGAGATTCAAATATATCATAGAAAACTTCAAATAGATGATCCATTACCGACTTCCGGATCAATATAGTCTGCAGGCTTAGTGTCTTTTGGCTCAGAACCCATCACAGCTTCCGCTAGGGTCAAGTCCCCTTTTTGTTGCGCCCATTTGGCTGGTTCCGCTCTGAAAATTGATTTTCCAGTTAGGGTAGAGATTGAACGACTCACCTTGCAAAAACAATAAAAATAGTGTTAGTGATAGCTAAAACCGCTCCATAAATCATAAAAACTCTCTGCCATTCACTGAAACTATCCGTTGGGGTTAGGGCGGGAACCAGGAAAGATCCTGCCATAAGAGAAGAACAGGCGATTATCTGGAAGGCTTCGGATGGTACAGATTCTTAATTTAAAAGTACCTGCACAATAGACATGACAAATGGGGAGTACTGTCCGGAGACCATGACCGCACATTTACTGTAGCCTCCAGATGAGAAACCGAGTAGAGCCATTGGGATAGCTGGAATCTCTTAGGTTGACGTGCTCAAAAATATATGACCTACATAACAAAATAACATCAAGCACTTTGGATCCTCCGGGACTAGAGCATGCCAGAATGATGAAAAAGATTGATGATCCAAGAAGAGCACACGAGTTGAACATCTTCATTTTTGTCAGATCCGAAATCGATTTTATACGATCGGAGAAGAAGCCGGTACTGAATTTGATGACTAACTGAAATACAAAATTTTAAATTCGCATTCCTTCAAAAGACCCACCAAACAAGCCATAGGGATCAGAGTCAGGAGACCTGCCTCTGTGGGTGTGCATCCAATGACTCCACGGAGGTAAATGGGAGCATAGGAAATAGAGAATTGAGAGACCAAAAAGTTTCCGATCACAGCGATCCACACTCCCCAAATGACAATCGAGGAGACGATTTTGCGGTATGGAGTCTGAAAATTTCAAGTTTTTTTCCTATTTTTGTATGATTTGGGTACCTCGTTAGGCCCCTTTCCATTCTGATTCAGTCGCTTTCCAAAACTAATTTTTCTCCACTCTTTTCTCTGAACAAACGGATGTTTGACAGCACGATCTCTGTAGTAGAGAGCCCAAAGAATGGTAAGGGCTCCTAGGATAGCTCCGTGAAGATAGAATACCCATGGCCAGCCGGCTGAAATAAGAATGTAAGGCTCTATTGTAGAATAGGGGACTCCTCAAAAATTAGAGGTTCCCTTAAAAAATAGGGGTCTCTTCAAGCTTCATCAAAAAAATAGGGTACCCTTCGCTAGGTATTAAGGACTTCCAAAAATAGCTGTAAGGCTTAATAAGCTCAAAAATATATGAGGGACTCCTACAGGGTGGCTGAAAAGTATTGAGACACTTGTTTCTTGTTGTATTTTCAAAAATAGAGGTTCAACAAAAGAACCAATCTTATTTTTTGAACAAATGATAGTAATAGAAAAGTTATCAGAGGAGATATTTAAAGTTTGACCCTTTGGCCTTGATCCACGCCCTCAAACGAGTCGAACAAAAAGAGGCCGTGCGCCGGGGGTAGTCGTCGTCAAGATCCTCCAATGCTTTGAGCAAGGGGCCTTCAATGACTCCACTTTTGGGTGAGATCGAACTATTACCTTCTCGTCTAAATATCCCCAAACGGAAAAGTCGCGTGGATTCATATCGGGTGAGGAATCGGGCCGAATGTCCATGCACCAGTAGCCAGGGAAATGAGCGCCGAGAACAGCTTTCTTGGATTTCGAACCATGGGACGGGGCCCGATCTTGTTGAAGGATGAAAGGTTGCTGGCCAGAGTGGCTAGTGACCCACGGACGTGAAAGATCCATCAACACCATCTTTTGGTACACGTCCGAGTTGATTTTCACATTTCTATCAACGAAGACCAACGGAACGTTACCTTCCGACGTTGAGCCGGCCCAGACCATCACCGATTTTGGAAACAACTTGTTATACCCCATAAAATGTTAAGGAGACTCTGCTTTATCTTTCAATAACAGTTGCCAATGGTTTTGGCAGTTGGGGATTGAAGACCGCTTCCTCAAAGCATGGAATGCTCTCGTAGCGACCACCTCCGGCGCATCGGCTTGTTTGAGCCTTTTTGTCCAGCTTGTTTGAGGGCGTGTATCAAGACCAAAGGCTCAAACTTTGAAAATCTCGTCTGATAACTTTTCTAGAACTATCATTTGTTCAAAAAATAAGCTTGGTTCTTTTGTTGAAACTCTATTTTTGAAAATACAACAAAAAACAACAAGACACAAGTGTCTCAATACTTTTCAGCCACCCTGTATTTTTAAATGAAGCCTGAAGGGGCCCCTATTTTTCTGAAGGGTCCCCTATTATTTTTGCGCAAATCGAAGGAACCCCTATTTTCCTGATCCTACCAGTCCTAGCGAACGGCCCCCTATTTTTCTGAAGGGACCCCAATTTTTTGAAGAACCCCCTTAACTACAATAGAACCCCACTTACCGCTGGTAGCAAGAGCCCCTGAGACAGGCATAGTGAAGACGGCACCCATTTCGACGTGTGCCGAGAGAACCGAAATAAATAATCCTTTTTCATTCACAGCGGCCCATTCGTTGACCACAACTCCCGCCGTCGTGAAAAGATTAGCCAGAGTGATTCCTTGAAAAACACGAAGAACCACAAAGACCGGGAAACTCCAGGTGATAACTATAGGGGTGATGACCACTAGGACAGTTCCCAGAATCCCGCTAATCGTCATGACTTTGTGGCATCCAAATCGAGCAGTTAGCCGAGACATCGGGACGACTGCTGCAATTGCGCCAAGAAAACCCGCCGCAAATCCAAGACTTTTCTGTGCCGTGTCGAATGCGAATCGTCTTTCGGATAGGGGTAGTTCAGGATCATTCCAGTTTGTTTCATCAATAGATTTGTTCGATTTAATAAAGTCTTCCCAGTAGGGAGAGGAATGAAGATTCACCATGGAGACGTATGAGGCATTATAGCAAATTATTCTGGAATAATTCTAATTTTCCAAATCTTTCAAAAATAACTCACGAAGAGAGCATAAACGAGAGGAAAAGGAGGGCGATGGCTAGAACAATATACCGATTTCCACCGAGGCATCCGTATCTTCGTTCTTCGCCTCCTTCAGAATCCACAGTAACTGACGTCGAAACAGTTGTTTCCGATGACATAGTATTTAACACCAAAAAAGGTTACTCAAACGGGGGAAGGTCGCCCAGTTTTATAGTACTGCTTATGCAAATGGGTGATGACGGCCACCACATGAGAGAATAGTGAACAATGAACTGTGTAGGGACTCTAAGCGGCTCTAGTTTTGGTTCAGGTGAACTCTGGAGTAGGCGAATTTTGTAGCTGTTTTTTGGATGTTGTATGTATACTGGAACGTGTCTATTGGAACTAGTTCTGATGTTTTCATCCACTTCGCAAACTTTTTGAAATCAAGAAGTTTGACCATTTTTAGCTTTTCCATAACTTTATCAGTTTTACACTGCTATGAGCTTTATTAGCTCAAATTCTTGTTTGTTTATGGCAAGATTCTTAACCCTTTGAAGTTTAGAATACCATGTTGAAACTGGATAACCTTTTGTATCTGACCTGCAATATGACTTTTGTAAAGTGTTAAAGGAGGACTGCAGTCAGGTTCAATCATTTGTATTAGGTCAAGCCAAAAGTTTTGCATCAAACAGAACACATTGTTTGAATATAATTTTATTCATTTATTTTCAATATCAGTTAACATAATATGCACCATCATGATCAACAGTGTACTGCCAACGGATAGGTAGCTGTTCGATTCCCTTTCGGTAGAACTCCCGCAGCTTACTATCGAAAATAGCTTAATGCTCGATTTTGAGATGGTCTTCGTCTTGAAACTCCTTTCTGTCTAGGAAGTGAGTGAGAGAAAAAACGACTAATAATCAGGAAGTATCATGTCCGGAGAGTACGGTAAATAGAGTAGAGTTGTCCATCCTAGTTCCGGAATTTTCTGACAAGTCATCTTCGCGACACATGGTCGAGAGGTATCGTGGAGCAAGTGAACTCGACCCTTTTGCCTTGCTTTTGTCAGAGACTTTGATTGATTTCTTGCAGTAGAGGTCTGTTGTGACTGTTGTATTAGTTGGTAAAAGTTCTTAGTGAACCGACCCTTCCACGCTTCACCAGATGCTCAAAAGTGGGGATTGTGGATGTAACTCTCATTTTGGTGTTGGAACTCCAGAATCCCCAGGTTTCAGTTATTGACGTATACGATGATAGTTGACGTAGAGTGTCCACTTCTCATCCCACATGATAACTTTAGAGAGTCTCAATCCCTTCCCTCTGTATGACAGACGAGAAGATGTGACATCCACTCTCATCATTGGCTATGGAGCCAACAGAAGTGATGTCCGCTAAGTTGGCATTTTCCAGGGAAACCAAAGCTCATGAAGATAACTATTAAGCATACTTTGATAGTACTCAAGCTGGTTTATAAAATCTACAATCAATTGTCTAGGGGCCTCATCCGCCAGCGCCAATACATCGTTTTCAAATAACAGCATAAGTCGATTACTATGGAAAAATCATTTGATTCTGGTTCTCTAACCTTGAGATTTCGGAACAAACTGACAACTGTTTCATTATTAACAATATTGGGACCTAACAATATACTAAAAAGATCGCCATTATGTCTCCGTGAAAATTGAAATCGGGGTTGTGCAAAATAAGCAATCTGAATTGCCCTCACGTTACTAGCCCTAGTTGGCTCCTTGAAGCTGTCACTGAGCTAAATTTTTATTTTATTTTATTTTTTTTTTTTTCATAGGCCTCTCCGAGAATTTCAACGGATTTATCGACAATCGGTGGATGAGGGAAGACATGATTGTGATTGATTTGTTATGATTTCCAGAAAGATTTATTATTTGTTATTGAAATATTGCTATTTTTATTCATTATCTTTTAAATGATTAGGACTGAGAAGGCTAGCAATTGAATTGCATATTCGACATAATTAAATAAAATTAAAACAATTTTTGTGAAAAGCTGCGAATAATTAAAAAACTTGATTCATACCATCCGCTGTCTTCCTGTGAGCCGCGATGATCTTCTTAAATTAGCTCCTTCTGCGCGTCGAACATCTTTGTTTTCTGAGCCATCCGATTTCTAAGCTTCTTCAGCTTCCTCTTTCATAGACGACTCATTGACTAATCGAACGTCGTCCTTGTTTGCGATTTTCTTCTTTTTCCTATCCATATATTTCACGTTGTATTGATCCACAGCTATCACGGTAAACGGTCCCTCTTGCCTGGGAGCCTGGGAGCCTGGGGAGCTAATTTCTTTGTTAGAGGGCTTCTTCTTACAAAAATTCGATCGTTGACATTCTTGCTGTCCGATATTGTTGATCATAATACTCCTTTGACCGCGACGACAGCTTCTCTATTCGTTCTTTCATGGAGATGTGCAAATCTTTCAAGTGCTGAGCCAAGCAATTTTCATTTACGGTACGGCGCGGTGAGAGTATGCTTGACTTCTAACATCTCTAGAACTTTTGCAAACAAGTTTGACTTAAAGTTCGATCCGTTAACAATACACGTACTTTTGGTGATCCATACTTCAAGACAGCATGCGTGACAAAAATATCCGAAATTGTTGTTGCATTTTGGGTTGGGATAGGGAGGCTAAGACATATTTGGTAAAATCATCTTTGGTGGTGAAAATGAAACGATTTCCTTTTGCTGTTATCGGGAAAGGGCCACAAATGTCTGCGTGCAATCGTTCCCATGGCCGATTGAGCTCTTCCAAATTTCCAAGTGACTCTCGTGTCTCCTGATGAGGATTAATTTTTCTTCTTTGACATGCTTCACATCTCCGAATAAAATCTTTGATATCTTCATCCATTTTCTTCCAGAAAAATCGTCTTGTGATAATAGCAGTAGTCGATTCCATTCCCAAGTGAGCTCCCAAATGGGCGGATTTGTGGTATTGTCTAATGATCGGTTCGATTATCGTCTTGTCATAGGGAATCAAAATTTGAGAATCGTCGGAATCGTTCTTCTTGAAATAAACTACTCCGTTCAACTTCTGGTATTCGTTTATCGGCGATGTTTTCAATTGGTCCAATCATTTTGAAATTTCAGCAATCCATGGAGTTCTCTTTTGAACGTTCTAGTCGTTATGGGTTAGTGACACTCCTGAATTTTCCAAACTGTTGACATCCACTGACTTTTTAATCGAATTTTCTCGACATTCCTTAACTTCTTCTCCGATATATCTTGATAACGCATCACATACGCTGTTGAATTTACCAGGTCTGTATACAATCTTGAGTATAATGATTCCTCCCCTGGTCGGTTCGGAATGATGGAGTGTATGTGGTGGTGGTGTGTGTGTGCGAGCCTGGGGGCGCAATAGTGGCAAGAACTCCCTGAAGGAGACCACCAGTTGCTAGGGGAATTTATTTAGTGAGGGGCCATTTTGTATGTGCTCTTAGAGCGGAATACCACATTCTCGGCAGGTCAAATAAGGCAACTCCAACTACAGTAACCTCCATCCGCATATCCCACTGGTTTATGTGGTTGCAAGACAAGAACTTGGGTAATTAAACCGTTTGTTTGAGGAAAATAAAGAGATCACAAAGATACATAAAAAAGGTAAAAATAAAAAAGAATATAAATTCAATAAATGAAAAATGTGAGAAGTGAGATCTGTTGATCGTCGCCTTTTATCCCCTCTGACAAGGGCGGAGTTTCCCATGTACCGCGGAGGAGGCTCTGATTCATATGATAAGAATGCTTTTAATAAAGCGGAAATGGTTTCGATCTAGATCGTTTGGTCTCGACGGATCAGAAATAAACAATGATAGGAATGTAAAAAATGGAATTAATTAGACAAAAGAGACCCAATCGGGTTCATTGAGATCCAATTCTTGTAAGATAATCTGATATTTCGCTAATCTTCCGATCGAATCTCTTCTGTGCATCAGGCTTGTTAAGGGTCTATGATCCACAATAGCAACTACCGGCGATCCTAGGATGTATGTCCTGAATGCTTTTGCAGCGAACGTGAGACCTAGTGCTTCCGTTTCGATCTTAATTGAGGGACAAATTCCAAACTGTTTTCAATCGACAGGGCTACTCTTTTAGACTTTTATTAGGTTGGCAAGAAAGTTTCGTTGACTGATATTGACAACTTTCTCTGAAAATGCATCCAAATGCCTTAAAATGAGCTTGAAATGATGGAGATATGTTTATGGTGGAAGAATTTTTGCAACCTCGGCCACGAGGTTTTGAGACGCCCCAGTGGCTATTTTCCTTCTTCTTGTGAAGTTTTCAGTCCCTATTGAGAAGATATATTCAGTAAAAAATATAACTTCAAAAAAAGAAAGAAAATAGCCATTGGAGCGTCCCAAAACCTCGTGGTTGCAAAAACTCTTCCACCATAATCATATCTCCATCATTTCGAGCTCATTTTTAAGGCATTTGGATGCATTTTCAGAGAAAGTTGTCAACAGAAACAATGTTTAGAATCTCAAACTACATCTAATTACAATTTATTGAACTTGACTGCAGTCCTCCTTTAGTGGAGTGCTATAACTTCTTGAAAACTGCTCCGATTGACTTGAAACTTTAAAAATATTCAATCAAGTAACAAGAATCGTTCCCAATTATAACTTCAAATATATTTTCTTGCTCGATAGATATCTTTTCGTTGTGCTTTTCGATTTTTTTTTCTATTTCTGAGCGCATCCATCGTATCATAATTTCTGCATTCAGTTATTTTTTATATGGTTGTGAATTGCAACTGAAATCTTCCATACTGAAAGTGAATTCTCCTAATTGTTCTATTAATTTTTTCTGAACTCACAAGAGACATTTGTTAGTGTCAATCTATTAATTGGTTTGAGCAGTGCTTTTAAAATTTATAAATTTATCATTTAGAACAAAAAAATTGAGTGATTGGAAGCGCAGTAATTAAGGCGATATTCGATTTGAATAGAAACATCAGGAACCATAAGCTAGACCCGAATTAGCTTTTTCATCGCTTCAACAACATTAGATCTGTGCAATGTGTCATCACAATCTGGCCAGACAGCAAATGAAAATGTTTCCCTGAATACTTGATCGAAGCAATCACACCATCGTTTCTTCGGATTTCCAGATTTTTGAATTCCAGATCTTTGGATAGTCTGGAAAAAATGAAATAAAATAGAGAGTCAAATAAAGAGATCTTACGATTTATAGATGAGCGTCTGTTCTTCTGTTTCTTGAACATTAATATCCTTCAGTGCCAGCCCTTCCTTGAAATCCTTGATATCAGCAACGAAACATTTAAGACGGGGACTTCCACCATTGATCCAGTGCATCAGAAAACGATTGAGCTCTTCATTTAAAAACCACCGCTCCCTAATTCTAATTTCAATACAATCAAGACTCATTAGATAATCTATTGTCACCCAACAGGCATGGTCTACTATTAATGAATCGAAATGGTTCTTATGATGACCTTTCAGTTGGAAACTTTTAGGCGGAACGCAAATCACCAAGTATTTAGATTTAGTCTTTGATAGAATATAATTTAAATCATATTCATCGATTTCTCCATGAATGTCATGAAGATCTAGTATTTCTATAGGTGTGCCTGCAGACATTTGTATCATTTTTCGGTGTTCTCTAGAAACCGCGAGCACAAAAATACCGACTCCAAAAAGGTTACAAATGTAATCAAAGACAACAAAGATCCCCATCTCTAGATGTCGCCAGTGGGTTCTGAGAAAGAATTGTTCATTCTTACTGTCTATCCACAGATCGACTAGGTCATTCCCCATTTTCACTTTTTCTACTTTTCCGCGAGGTCGTTCCCTTGTACTGCACACGTGGATCAGAATCTCGGAGAGCCTTCGGTTTTGATTAACATATTTCCCAATCCAACAACTTGAATAATCCTGTTCAATCACAAGTTTTGGTTTCAGCTGTTTGTTTCGAAGGAACTTAAAGAGAGTTTCTGCTCTTTGAGAGCTCAATGAGAATATGATTCTGAAAAATGAAGAAGTTGCTAGAGAAATACGTGGATATAAACTCACTGCTCTTCTATATTCAATAAGTTGAGTACTTCTGCAATAGCCAATTGTGGAAGACGAAGAAGTTGAAATGGAGATTCCATTTATTGATCGATGGGTCTAGTCGAGGAGTGTAGTGTCTGAAAGAATAAGACAGAATGAAGGCCTGTTGGTAGTCCGTCCTTTGGAGTACCCTTTTTCTCAGGCATGCTTGGCGTCTCTTCATATTCTCTCAGTCTCTCGCCTGGTGAGAGAGCCACTCTGCGTTTTTTCCGCCACACACTATTTCTCTGTTCTCTGTCCATTACAGAGTGAGTCTTATTCTATCTCGGACTACCAACAGGCCTTCATTCTGTCTTATTCTTTCAGACACTACACTCCTCGACTAGACCCATCGATCAATAAATGGAATCTCCATTTCAACTTCTTCGTCTTCCACAATTGGCTATTGCAGAAGTACTCAACTTATTGAATATAGAAGAGCAGTGAGTTTATATCCACGTATTTCTCTAGCAACTTCTTCATTTTTCAGAATCATATTCTCATTGAGCTCTCAAAGAGCAGAAACTCTCTTTAAGTTCCTTCGAAACAAACAGCTGAAACCAAAACTTGTGATTGAACAGGATTATTCAAGTTGTTGGATTGGGAAATATGTTAATCAAAACCGAAGGCTCTCCGAGATTCTGATCCACGTGTGCAGTACAAGGGAACGACCTCGCGGAAAAGTAGAAAAAGTGAAAATGGGGAATGACCTAGTCGATCTGTGGATAGACAGTAAGAATGAACAATTCTTTCTCAGAACCCACTGGCGACATCTAGAGATGGGGATCTTATTTCTCTCTAATTACTTTTGTAACCTTTTTGGTTTCGGTATTTTTGTGCTCGCGGTTTCTAGAGAACACCGAAAAATGATACAAATGTCTGCAGGCACACCTATAGAAATACTAGATCTTTATGACATTCATAGAAAAATCGATGAATATGATTTAAATTATATTCTATCAAAGACTAAATCTAAATACTTGGTGATTTGCGTTCCGCCTAAAAGTTTCCAACTGAAAGGTCATCATAAGAACCATTTCGATTCATTAATAGTAGACCATGCCTGTTGGGTGACAATAGATTATCTAATGAGTCTTGATTGTATTGAAATTAGAATTAGGGAGCGGTGGTTTTTAAATGAAGAGCTCAATCGTTTTCTGATGCACTGGATCAATGGTGGAAGTCCCCGTCTTAAATGTTTCGTTGCTGATATCAAGGATTTCAAGGAAGGGCTGGCACTGAAGGATATTAATGTTCAAGAAACAGAAGAACAGACGCTCATCTATAAATCGTAAGATCTCTTTATTTGACTCTCTATTTTATTTCATTTTTTCCAGACTATCCAAAGATCTGGAATTCAAAAATCTGGAAATCCGAAGAAACGATGGTGTGATTGCTTCGATCAAGTATTCAGGGAAACATTTTCATTTGCTGTCTGGCCAGATTGTGATGACACATTGCACAGATCTAATGTTGTTGAAGCGATGAAAAAGCTAATTCGGGTCTAGCTTATGGTTCCTGATGTTTCTATTCAAATCGAATATCGCCTTAATTACTGCGCTTCCAATCACTCAATTTTTTTGTTCTAAATGATAAATTTATAAATTTTAAAAGCACTGCTCAAACCAATTAATAGATTGACACTAACAAATGTCTCTTGTGAGTTCAGAAAAATTAATAGAACAATTAGGAGAATTCACTCTCAGTATGGAAGATTTCAGTTGCAATTCACAACCATATAAAAAATAACTGAATGCAGAAATTATGATACGATGGATGCGCTCAGAAATAGAAAAAAAAATCGAAAAGCACAACGAAAAGATATCTATCGAGCAAGAAAATATATTTGAAGTTATAATTGGGAACGATTCTTGTTACTTGATTGAATATTTTTAAAGTTTCAAGTCAATCGGAGCAGTTTTCAAGAAGTTATAGCACTCCACTAAAGGAGGACTGCAGTCAAGTTCAATAAATTGTAATTAGATGTAGTTTGAGATTCTAAACATTGTTTCTGTTGACAACTTTCTCTGAAAATGCATCCAAATGCCTTAAAAATGAGCTCGAAATGATGGAGATATGATTATGGTGGAAGAGTTTTTGCAACCACGAGGTTTTGGGACGCTCCAATGGCTATTTTCTTTCTTTTTTTGAAGTTATATTTTTTACTGAATATATCTTCTCAATAGGGACTGAAAACTTCACAAGAAGAAGGAAAATAGCCACTGGGGCGTCTCAAAACCTCGTGGCCGAGGTTGCAAAAATTCTTCCACCATAAACATATCTCCATCATTTCAAGCTCATTTTTAAGGCATTTGGATGCATTTTCAGAGAAAGTTGTCAATATCAGTCAACGAAACTTTCTTGCCAACCTAATAAAAGTCTAAAAGAGTAGCCCTGTCGATTGAAAACAGTTTGGAATTTGTCCCTCAATTAAGATCGAAACGGAAGCACTAGGTCTCACGTTCGCTGCAAAAGCATTCAGGACATACATCCTAGGATCGCCGGTAGTTGCTATTGTGGATCATAGACCCTTAACAAGCCTGATGCACAGAAGAGATTCGATCGGAAGATTAGCGAAATATCAGATTATCTTACAAGAATTGGATCTCAATGAACCCGATTGGGTCTCTTTTGTCTAATTAATTCCATTTTTTACATTCCTATCATTGTTTATTTCTGATCCGTCGAGACCAAACGATCTAGATCGAAACCATTTCCGCTTTATTAAAAGCATTCTTATCATATGAATCAGAGCCTCCTCCGCGGTACATGGGAAACTCCGCCCTTGTCAGAGGGGATAAAAGGCGACGATCAACAGATCTCACTTCTCACATTTTTCATTTATTGAATTTATATTCTTTTTTATTTTTACCTTTTTTATGTATCTTTGTGATCTCTTTATTTTCCTCAAACAAACGGTTTAATTACCCAAGTTCTTGTCTTGCAACCACATAAACCAGTGGGATATGCGGATGGAGGTTACTGTAGTTGGAGTTGCCTTATTTGACCTGCCGAGAATGTGGTATTCCGCTCTAAGAGCACATACAAAATGGCCCCTCACTAAATAAATTCCCCTAGCAACTGGTGGTCTCCTTCAGGGAGTTCTTGCCACTATTGCGCCCCCAGGCTCGCACACACACACCACCACCACATACACTCCATCATTCCGAACCGACCAGGGGAGGAATCATTATACTCAAGATTGTATACAGACCTGGTAAATTCAACAGCGTATGTGATGCGTTATCAAGATATATCGGAGAAGAAGTTAAGGAATGTCGAGAAAATTCGATTAAAAAGTCAGTGGATGTCAACAGTTTGGAAAATTCAGGAGTGTCACTAACCCATAACGACTAGAACGTTCAAAAGAGAACTCCATGGATTGCTGAAATTTCAAAATGATTGGACCAATTGAAAACATCGCCGATAAACGAATACCAGAAGTTGAACGGAGTAGTTTATTTCAAGAAGAACGATTCCGACGATTCTCAAATTTTGATTCCCTATGACAAGACGATAATCGAACCGATCATTAGACAATACCACAAATCCGCCCATTTGGGAGCTCACTTGGGAATGGAATCGACTACTGCTATTATCACAAGACGATTTTTCTGGAAGAAAATGGATGAAGATATCAAAGATTTTATTCGGAGATGTGAAGCATGTCAAAGAAGAAAAATTAATCCTCATCAGGAGACACGAGAGTCACTTGGAAATTTGGAAGAGCTCAATCGGCCATGGGAACGATTGCACGCAGACATTTGTGGCCCTTTCCCGATAACAGCAAAAGGAAATCGTTTCATTTTCACCACCAAAGATGATTTTACCAAATATGTCTTAGCCTCCCTATCCCAACCCAAAATGCAACAACAATTTCGGATATTTTTGTCACGCATGCTGTCTTGAAGTATGGATCACCAAAAGTACGTGTATTGTTAACGGATCGAACTTTAAGTCAAACTTGTTTGCAAAAGTTCTAGAGATGTTAGAAGTCAAGCATACTCTCACCGCGCCGTACCGTAAATGAAAATTGCTTGGCTCAGCACTTGAAAGATTTGCACATCTCCATGAAAGAACGAATAGAGAAGCTGTCGTCGCGGTCAAAGGAGTATTATGATCAACAATATCGGACAGCAAGAATGTCAACGATCGAATTTTTGTAAGAAGAAGCCCTCTAACAAAGAAATTAGCTCCCCAGGCTCCCAGGCTCCCAGGCAAGAGGGACCGTTTACCGTGATAGCTGTGGATCAATACAACGTGAAATATATGGATAGGAAAAAGAAGAAAATCGCAAACAAGGACGACGTTCGATTAGTCAATGAGTCGTCTATGAAAGAGGAAGCTGAAGAAGCTTAGAAATCGGATGGCTCAGAAAACAAAGATGTTCGACGCGCAGAAGGAGCTAATTTAAGAAGATCATCGCGGCTCACAGGAAGACAGCGGATGGTATGAATCAAGTTTTTTAATTATTCGCAGCTTTTCACAAAAATTGTTTTAATTTTATTTAATTATGTCGAATATGCAATTCAATTGCTAGCCTTCTCAGTCCTAATCATTTAAAAGATAATGAATAAAAATAGCAATATTTCAATAACAAATAATAAATCTTTCTGGAAATCATAACAAATCAATCACAATCATGTCTTCCCTCATCCACCGATTGTCGATAAATCCGTTGAAATTCTCGGAGAGGCCTATGAAATTTCTTGTCTCGAATCACCTCTCGACATATTTTCAACCTTAAAATCATCTATTTTTGAATAGGAATGTTTATGATCTCTACCGTTTCCTCCCATCCATCGCCGCCGTGTCAACTGTCCAATCGTCTCGATTCTTCTGCAATTCCTCTCTTAGATCAGAAATCTGTTCATTGAAAGTGTTCAAAGTGGTATTATCCTCATCTGGTTCGTCTCCTTCTTCATATAAATGTTCTCTTCTCACTCGAATTTCTTCAAGAATCACTAGTAATTTGAATGGTTCTTCCGTTAGATTTATCCATTTCGAATCTTGAAAAGCCAATTGGAGAAGCTGTTCTCGTTCCCGGATTACTGTAGGCGAGAGATCAATTGATGACGCTTTCGTTTTGATGAATACTAAATTCGTCTTCCTTTCCGGTGCCATTTTCGGTTTGAACAGTGCCAAATAGGGCCTAATCAACTCGGCAGACCGTATTGTATCAATCACATTTTTATCGTAATGCGTCTCCGAGACGACGAGTACCGTATGACTGATGTACAGAAAGGAAGGCGGTTAGTCGGAGGGTCTGAACAAGAAAATGATGGTGATATTCAGATTCTCCGCGTCTTTTTTCATCTATTCTGAAGTTTCTAGACAATTTGAGTGAAGTGTCGTAAGATAAGGTGTCAAGTACGCAGTCACTTTCGCCCGCATTGCGTACAAAACACCTTATCTTACGACACTTTCTTCAAATCGTCTAAAAACTTCAGGATAAGGGTAAACAGCTATGGGGAATTCACTGGTTGAACTCACATCGTTCATCGCAGTGGCCTTAACCCTTTTGTCCTCGCACTCTCGGAAGAGATTCCATTATCGAAAAGCTGTTCATTGGTTGACAATCCAAAAAGATTTGATGATTCGTCACAAAAACATCGATCAAAATCGTCTGATGCCTGGATTGTTCGTTGGCTTCTCTTGACACCGGACGGAAAACATATTCTCTGAAGGAAAAGGGGCGTGGCTTAAAGGCAGAGGGGGCGTAGCCTAACCTGTACATCTGTCTAGAGTTATTTCCTGCTAACATACTCAAAACAGTCGATTTCCCGGCTCCTTGTGGTCCTATCGCCGAGATGACGTTGAAATTAGGGCTAGCCGTTAGCAGATCCTGCAAACGTGCTCCATTGATAAAACTGAAATGAGCAACAGTTCCTACCGTAATTCCATCGGTAATCTCTCCGATATCCGTCAAAAACCGAATCGATTCTTTCATTGTTTTCTGTGCAGGTTCTGGTGAAACGGGGGCCGATGTCTCTTGTGTTGGAGGAGCTGGCCTCGCTTTTATCGATATCTTCGGCGCCAGTTTCGGCGGTTCGCCGGACGATGGACGGGATGAAGGGGCTGATGGTGGCCGTGGAGTCGTTTTTAGAAATTCCACTTTTTTCATCTGGAAATTCAGTTTGCTTGTTAATTTATAAATAATTTATAAAAACCAGTTCGAAATATACGAAATTTTAATTTTCTCAATTCAATGAAATTCCTTTTTTCTTTTGGAGAAATAGCTTTTTTAAGTGTTTCGTGAGAAAAAAAGGTGATTTTTTGACTAGATTTTATCAGAAACTGGCTAGAAAATTCATTTTTCTTGAAAACTATTTTCTAGAAGGTAGAATCGAATTTTCGACTTATTTTCTATTAATTTAGACGACGACTTATTCCTGATTTTCCGGGAGAATTTTCACGTAAACCAGTCATTTTTTGAGGAAAAACATCTGTATTTACGAGTGATTTTTTGAAAATCCAGCTCGAAATTAGTGATTCACTTTTTGTTAAAAAATAATTTTCTAACATTCTTCGAAAAAATCCGCGTTTCTTTTGGGAAAATTCAACTTTCTAATAGGAAAAACCAATTTAGAAAGCACTATTTTTCAGGGTTGCAATTTGACGGGCCCGTCAACTTTTGAAAAAAAATTTTTTTTTAATTTTTAACTTTTTTTTGTTGTAATTCCTATCATTTTTCTATAGAAAATGACTCACAAGTGTGAATTTGAAGCTTACTATTACTGGGAAGGCTGTGTCAGAACAGCACCTACTTCTCTCTTACTGGTCTCTATTTGTCATTGGCACTAAAAACTACCACTTAATGAAAAAAATTCGAAATTTTTTGATGCCAAAAATAACAAAAAATATGTGGACGGGCCGAACGGGCCAACCGGGCCGGGCCCGGCCCGTTGCAACCCTGCTATTTTTCCATTAAAAAGCGCTGCTTTCTGAAAAAAATTAAGAAAAAAAACGCTGGTTTTCCATCAAAAAAGTAAAAAAAAACCAGGGAATTCGGGTAAAAAAGAGAATGAAGAAGAATGCGAGAGAGAGAGTGTAAAGAAGAGAGACACAGAGACAGAGACAGAAATAACTATTATGATTCAGAATTGCTTCTACGCATCCGTCGAGACCACCGACATTCCATCACAGACGTCCGCATAGTTCAGCAATTGATCGCAAATCGCCGACAGCTCCTGGACACGTGTCGAAAGGACACGATTCTCATCTCGGCTACTCATCAGATCCAATTCCATCTTTTTGACACGAACACGAAGTGTTTTTGTGTTTTCGTCGTGGGTTCGAACCAGTTGATCGTATTCCATTGAAGCTCTGGAAATTGAGATGTGATTACGGTTTTCAAGCTACAGTGGGGTTCCAAATTACCTCTCCAACTCGGCATTTGCATTATCCTTGACATTCAAAAACTTGGTCTGCCAATCCTCGCACTAGGCCGCCGCCATTTTCAATTTCTCGCGAGCCGTCTCGTATTCGGCGCGAAGATCCGTCGACGCCTTTCTCAATTCGTTGAACGAGGTGAACAGTGCCGAATAGTTGTCGTGCAGTTTCTCGTTTTCGATACGTGCCATGTTGAGATCTTTCATCGCCTTCTGAAGCTCTTCGTTCAGTGCTCCGTCGCCCATTTTCGGATTTCTGTTGGCTGGGGTCGAACAACGACCTTGCGAAAGGATTTGGCCGTTCGAGCAGCGACGCAACGCGAATTCTGCAACAGAAATTGAGTTTTAAGGTCAGAATAGACTGCAGAAGCTCATCCTCACCTTCCGAGTGCAAAGCGCGCTTCCAGAATTCAGCGCCGGAAGACATTTTCAGGTCGAGAGCCAATTCTGCTCATTCCTCCACCCGCTTCCGTCACCGGACGTCTTCTGGCTATTGTTCCTGTTAGCATCGGTGGCTGTGGCTGCTCTTCTTGCTATTTTTCTTCCGGAAGATCCGTCTCCATCGCCTCCTCCTCTTCGTGCACATTCGATTGCGTTCTATTGAATGGAATCACCACTTCTGTGCCATCCTTTTTGGTAAACGTCTTGTTTAGGGATGTCATCTGGAAGAAAAGTTATTTTTAAATATAAATTCAAGTAAAAAAGGAAAAGTGAGAGATAAAAACGGGTTTTTTAATTATTGACGAGAAACCTGCGAAAATTATATTAAATCATGTACTTTGAATGAGGAAAATGCTATTTTGGCCTTGAAAATCGATTTTTGAAGCTGGATTTGCAAAGCGTCCATATTAAACCGGAATAGGACTATTCTTCTAAAAATTTCAACGTTAAATGAGTTTTTGAAGAAATTTGCATTACTTTCCATCAAAAATTCTGTTTTTCCTATTTGATTTTATTGAAAAACGGGAAAAATCTGCTTATTTTATCGAGGAAAAGACAACATTTCATTCAAAAAGAGAAAACGGACTTTAAAATCTGATTCGCGCCAACAAAGTGTTGTGTCGGAACCATTTTATCAAAAACAACGTTCTTTGAAACATACAATATAATTTTTTTTTTCATTTTTGTTCATATTTTTGAACTGAAATCTTAATTTCAAGCCGAAAACCGATAAGACAAACGGAGCCACGATGCTTGAAATCCGGATTTACGGAAGCATTTAAATCCGCCGCCGACGGTTGGCCTAGAAAATCCTAGGCCGGGAGGCCACGACCCTTTTCGCTTTTTTATTCGAAAATAAATAAAATTAATTTTTTAATTCAAAAACACCGGGGTTTCTGTATTTTTCTGCAAAAATTGAGTATTTTAATTAAAGAGCTATCAATTTTTTGCTAGATTGCCAATTTTTAGCCAATATTAAACCTTTTTGATCTTAATAACCCGAAAATTCTCACTAAACGTTTATTTTTTTCAGCTAAATCACTGCTAAACTTGGGTACAAAAATGGATCTTCTCGATTATATCGAACGAATTGGAGATGGTAAGCATATTTTTATTTTATTCTTCAAAATTAAATTTTTTTTCCAGATCCACCAACACCGTCACGGGTCTCGACTACAAATATTCAAATAGGATCCAATTTCTGTTCGGAATTCCTCGAATGGCCAAATTCCGAAGCGGAATCCGCGAATTTCAGCGCCCCGGAGCAGTATTCTCTTCCAGAAGCTCCGTCGACTTCTGGGAGCTCCGCGGGCATTTTTCAGCCGATTTCCGACACTTTGAGGGTCTATTTTCCCGATACTTTCGAGGTAAAAACTGATAAAAGTTCAAAAAGAGTAAACAGAAAAATTTCAGACAATAGAAAAACCCCTGTTGGAAATACTGGGCTCTTCGCGTTCAGATAACGATATTCAATGCGAATTAATCGATTTGTTGGGCGTCGAACTGCCCGAATTGGCAAGAGAAGTTCTCGAGAAACGAAACAAGATTGTGTATGAAATGAAGAGTAAAGAGCTGGCGAGAGTGGAGGAGGCTGAGCAGACAAGAGCTAAGGTAAGGAAATAATATTTACTTTATTCTTTTAATATACCTTTTAAATACAAACAAAACCAAAACTAATAAAATGCGAGTTCTTTCATCGCTGCTCCTAGCTCCTCCACGTGCGCAGCTATTGACAACGCCTGCTTGATCTCCTCTCGGATCTCCTGGACCCTCTTGTTCAGCAATGGAGTGTTCGCTGCCACTCGCTGTGTTTGTTCTTGATGCTGGAGCACTCTTTGGATTATTTCCGTCGAGTAGACAGCTGAAACAATAGTTTTGGTTAGGTTCGCTCTACTGATGATCCTGTAGACTTGC
Source organism: Caenorhabditis tropicalis (assembly GCA_016735795.1). Lineage (NCBI taxonomy): Eukaryota > Metazoa > Nematoda > Chromadorea > Rhabditida > Rhabditidae > Caenorhabditis > Caenorhabditis tropicalis. The sequence continues at coordinate 9,128,562 of CM028615.1, forward strand.
TCGCAACAGATCAAGCTCAATTACTAAAGTACGAGGAACCTGCGTTCAAAAGTATATAGAGCAATTGTTTTTTCAGTTATACCTCATTCTCTTTATTGGGCAAGTTCCGAGAAGGGTTATTGGGCAAGTTCTGAGAGACACCTAAATTTTGTCAAGTTTTCAGTGCTAAAATGGCCGACAGGCAGCCATTAGTGTTCTGTGTCCTGAGACATGCCATTTGAGCGGGATGACGTCAGATCACCGTAATAGGGTCAGATAGACCACCTGCATTGTCTTTGAAAGTGTCAGCACTAATTGTTCAATGTTTCATATTATAGTCTCGGTGTTCCAGAATTTTTTTTGATCGTCAAGTGCGACTTGTTACAAATGCACCAAGATAGTTGCCTTTATCAGAATTCTGGAGGTTTCCCTGGAACCGAAAGTTCGCAGATTCTACTCAGTTGGTCACAGGAAACATTCTTCTGAGTAGAAGTGAAGGGTTCAATAGGTTTTGACCTGATCTTGAGCATCTTTTGGACGAAAATTGAGAGTATTAGTTTATTGTCAGATCTTTGGCAAAAAAATTTGTCAGCGTTTGAGTTCAAAGCCTGTTAGCATGTATTTTTTTCTGTGTCAAACTTTGGCCTGACCTCTGCCAGATCATGGTCGGCTTTAGGTGTGTGTAGACTCGATCAGAAGCTAACAGCGCCTACGCCCAAGTTAAAAAAAAACTAACGCGTCATCTTCTCGACTTTTCCTACTCTCTTCTGAACTATGAAGACCGGGCAGATCTGATTGGTCTTTTGTGGCTCATCCTTCTTTCCTTGAACAGGCTTGGTCATTTTGAATCGAAGTTTTTGGAAAAAAGAAATTGAAGAATAAGAAAAAGAAGGAAATGAATAAGAAGGAGTGATTGACTGAGTAAATGAGATTCCAGTCGAGTAGCAGACTTCATAGGCGGACCCATTAGTGGTCGAGAAAAGGGGTCAGATGACCGTGTCACCATTATGCAAAGTAATATGGCAACATGTAGTTGTCAGATCTCCAATTAGCCATCTGCATTGTCTTCGGAAGTGTCAACACATATTGTGCCCATGTTATAGTCTCGGTGTTAGAACTTTCCTTGATCGTCAAGTGCGAATGCACCAGGAGAAAAGCTCCAGCTACAAATACTCCTCCTAGAATCCGATGTGGGTCAAGTGCGCTCTAATAATAATCTTCTTTATCTTGAAATTTCCTGCAAATTCCCTGATAATTTCCCTCTGCCCAAATTTTAATTTTTACAAAATAAAATTCAGTTCAAATGTTCTACACAGTTCTTGAAGAAGGAGACCGCCAACACGACAATTATTATAAGCAGTGCGAGGTATCCGATTCCAGCCTGCACACACCGATCGTTACAAATGAACAACTCGTAGTTCGAATCACGATTGTAATAGAACTTCTCACGGTGTGGATGCACTTGTGGGGGAGGAGGAGCAGTGCTGGCTCTTTTGATAGTCGTAGGTCTCTTGGTAGTAGTAGTCGTGGAATTGGAATAGGAAACCTTCATCGACTTCTCAGTATAGTAGAAACTCTCGAAACTCGCATTGCATCCGATGGCTTTTCAAACCTCCTGAAAATGAGTGAACAGCTAATCCTAAGCGGATCAAGCGCTCACACGCCTCTCCTATAGTAGAATGCCTTTGGCATGTATTTTGGTGGAACTGCTCGACACTGTCCGAATTGAGTGGCTCCTGTCCATCCAAACGAATGAGACTTGGTACTAGTTCACGCTTTTGTCCAGCAAAAATCATATAGTATCGTCACGACAGAGTTCGGCTTGCTTTGAAATTAAGTCAAGTGCTTCCGGGTAATCCATGGAAAAACTTTAAGGATAAAGTAGGCGGAGCTTACTTTCGAATTCCTATTATCTTCTTACTCGTCAAAACCGCCATTTGCTTCGCCAGATCTCGTCAGATCTCGCCAGAACAGGCGAGAAGTGGGTCAGAAATACCAACAACACAGCAGGCACGATCTTCATTAGACTTCTATTTCATTTGTCAGACGAGATTTAGTAAAAAAACATGAATGGAAATATGAATTTAAGAGAAGAGACACGAGAATAGGGAAGGTCACGGGGTTGGCTTTTTTCAGAACGTTTTTCAGCTTGTCGAGGTTACTGTAGTCTCTAGATTAGGGCGGCAGTTTAGGATTGCATAAAAGAAGCCAGGATTTTCTAGCTTCATAATAAGGATCTCACTCCTAACTACTCTTTGGTCAAATGTGCTCCATTGTAATGTTCATAGTATATTTTTGACAAAGTCAGTATATACTAAACGTCAAAACCCTACTATCCCGAAAAAAGTAAAAAAAAAGTCAATGGTCAAAAATAGTTGCTTTTGGTCAAAGTCAAATTTAGTCAAGAAATAAAAAGAACAACTATTTTTGACTGTCATAAATAGTCAAATAGTCAAAAATAATCAAGCTTTTATACGTCAAAAATATTCAAACGTTTGGAATTGCGGATTTATACAGAAAGAAATTTCACGTTTTCCTGAACTTTTACCGACTGATTTCTCTCTTTTGTAAACGTGAAAGTCAAGTTTGACTATTTATGAAAGTAATTTCTGAAGCAAGTTTGACTTTTGACTATTTTTGAAAGTCAAAAAAAGTTGCTTTTCATTTCTGACTATTTCTGACTTTCATTCCCTACTAAAAATCACGTTTAGTCAAACTTGACTATTTTCGACTCGGAACATTACTCCATTGATAATTTACAGTATCCTTTTTCTCTGCTCATCAAACCGAGCACAGAAAATCCAACGAAAATCCAAATGCCAACAGACTATCAATAGAGCACATTTTATCAATTTTACGGGGAACCTCTGCCCAAATTTTCTTATCTCCTTTTTTTCAGCCCTCTGCCACTGGATTCCTCCAAACTGTCAGCGTACAATCCACGTCACAAAACGAAAAAGAACTGAAGCTAGAATTGAACATGGCTCAAAAGGAAATACAAAGGCAGAGACAACTGGAGATTGGTCAGATGAAATGTAAGCCATCGTTGCTTCCCGGTGGTCCGCGGGTTGAAGAGATCTATCCGTACGTCTTCGACGCAAGAATTCAATCTGGTCACACTATCTTTGACATCAACGGAATGAAATTCGCACTTCCAGAAGGATCCAAAAGAGATACCTACAAAACGCATGAAAGTGTTCTTGTACCACCGGCCAACAAAGGAGACATTGAACAGATTCAACACGTCTATATCAAGGATATGGATGAGTTGGGACAAAAGGGATTCAAGGGATTCGAAAAGTTGAATGTGATCCAATCGATTGTCTTCGAGCAGGCCTACAAAACAAAAGAGAATCTGTTGATCTGTGCCCCTACTGGAGCAGGAAAAACGAATATTGCAATGCTCACTATCCTTAATACGATCCACGAACATCAGAATGCAAAAGGAGAGATTATGAAGGATGACTTCAAAATCATTTACATTGCACCAATACAAGCGCTGGCGACAGAAATGACAGAGAGCTTCGGAAAGCGACTAGCGCCTCTTGGCCTCAAAGTCAAAGAACTCACTGGAGACACCCAATTGTCGAGGAACGAGGTAGCAGGCACCCAAATGCTAGTATTGACCCCAGAAAAATGGGATGTGATCACAAGAAAATCTTCATTGGATAACTCCCTTATCGACGTCGTCCGGTTGCTAATCATCGACGAAGTTCACTTACTTCACGACGAACGAGGTCCAGTCATAGAGACCCTCGTGGCAAGAACTCTTCGCCAAGTCGAAATGTCACAATCTGGAATCAGAATCGTCGGATTATCAGCAACACTTGTGAATTATGTCGATGTTGCGCGGTTTCTACGGGTTAATCCCTACAAGGGAATGTTCTATTTTGATGGACGGTTTAGACCGGTTCCGTTGACGCAGAAGTAAGTGGCTATGGATTTTCCGAGGGCTCTGGGGTTAGCTTTAGATTAAGCCTTAGCTCTGGCTCCGATCACTTCCCCCAGAACTTCGCCTTAGTCAAGTGCTCTCCAACTAACAAGGGAACCTTTTAAGTCAGTAATGGAACCGTGCGAAACCACATATACAGGTCGAAAGAGGATGTTTGAAAACCTATATTTCCGTTTTCAAAATTTGCCTTCGAGACCTGGAAAGTGGTGAACTTTGAGCCCAAAGTTTGCACTTCTTAACCATATAAAAATGCATTCTGACACCTAAGCCACGCCCCGCCTCCCGACGCCATGTCATCCCCCGCGACACCGATGAAAAATGTGGCCGCGTGGCGCAGGAGAAAGCGTCTAGGTTAGTGTGCAAACGCTTTTTGGTTCAACCCCTTTCGATGGTTTTTCTTTTGCTTTTTATTTGGAGTCTGGAGAGTTGCGTTTTTGACAAATTAAAGTACTTTCCTTGTTTTTCTTTCATTTTTTGCTTTCAAAATGTTCAGTATAGTAGTTTCAGTTAAAAAAAATTGTTTCATCGTAATTTAGTGCTAGAATAGGATACTTTTTTGAGTTCTGATATATTTGAACATCAAGAAACTTGAATTAAATCAATTCAAAGAAATTTTCTATTCAATTTTGTTTCACATTGATCACCCAAGAAACAATTTTTTTTCAAAAAACTGAAACTACTATACTGAACATTTTGAAAGCAAAAAATGAAAGAAAAACAAGGAAGGTACTTTAATTTGTCAAAAACGCAACTTTCCAGACTCCAAATAAAAAGCAAAAGAAAAACCATCGAAAGGGGGTTGAACCAAAAAGCGTTTGCACACTAACCAAGACGCTTTCGCCTGCGCCACGCGGCAACATTTTTCATCGGTGTCGCGGGGGACGACATGGCGTCGGGAGGCGGGCTCGAGGTGTCAGAATGCATTTTAATATGGTTAAGAAGTGCAAACTTAGGGCTCAAAGTTCACCACTTTCCAGGTCTCGAAAGCAACTTTTGAAAACGGAAGTATAGGTTTTCAAACATCCTCTTTCGACCTGTATAGGTGGTTTCGCACGGTTCCATTACCGACTGAAAAGGTTCAAAAAGGTAAAATCTTATCTCCTTTTTTCCAGATTCATCGGCACCCGTAAAACTGGAAACTTCCGTGACAATACCACCCTCATGGACAATGTCTGTTATGATGAAGTCGTCGACTTTGTGAAACGTGGCCACCAAGTTCTCGTCTTCGTCCACACCCGAAACGGAACCGCAAAGCTTGGAGAAGCATTCTGCGCGCGGGCCTCAGTCCTTGGACAAATGGATTTGTTCCTTCCGAAAGACAAAACCTCGAATAAGTATGTGCAAGCGGACAAAGCGATCAACACGTGTCGAAACCGTTCTCAAATATCGCCGCTCTTCCAACGAGGCTTCGGAATTCATCATGCGGGTCTGTGCCGTCAGGATAGGATCCTAATGGAGAGATGCTTCGCCGAGGGACATATCTCAGTGTTATTCTGTACTGCAACCCTGGCATGGGGAGTCAATCTTCCCGCCCATGCTGTCGTTATCAAGGGAACCGATGTTTTCGACGCGGAGAAGGGTGTCTTCACTGATCTCGACGTCCTCGACGTTCAACAGATCTTCGGTCGAGCAGGTCTTCCACAATTTGAGAATGAGGGACACGGAATCATTATAACCACAAGAGACAAAATAGACAAGTATCTGACAATGCTGGTTCATCAGAATCCGATCGAATCCAACTTCTACACTCGCCTCCATGATAACCTCAACGCTGAGGTGGCATTGGGTACAGTATCCACAGTGGATGAGGGTGTCAAATGGCTGACCTACACTTATATGTACACAAGAGCTGTCAAGAATCCAGTAGCCTACGGTATCGCCTATAACGCTATAGAACGGGATCCGAATCTTCGGGATCACTTTGGAAATGTCATTCGAGAAGCGGCGATGCAACTGGATCAGAATGAAATGATACGATTTGATCTAGCGTGAGTGGTGGATTACGGTATCTACAGTATTCTTATCTAGTTTTTTCAGAACTGAATGCCTAAACTCCACGGATCTCGGTCGAATCGCCTCCAATTTCTACGTCAAATACGAAACAATCCAGCTCCTCAATGAAGCCGAAAAGGGGTCGGACTGCCAGTCACATTCACCGCCTTCATGCCAGACGACATGGTCATCGGTCTCATCTCAATGGCCACCGAATTCGCCAATATCAAGTGTCGAGAAGAGGAAATTGGGGATCTCGAGGAGCTGATGAGCTATGGATGCATGATGAATGTAAGGGGAGGAGGACTGGCAAGTGTCGCTGGCAAAGTCAACGTCCTTCTTCAATCCCTCATCTCAAGAACTTCTACGAGGAATTCGGCTTTGATGTCAGAGCAGCTATATGTTCAACAAAACGCTGGACGTCTGTGCCGGGCGATGTTCGAAATGGTTTTGAAAAATGGGTGGAGTCAGGCGGCCAACGCATTCTTAGGAATCGCCAAGTGTGTGGAGAAGCAGATGTGGATGAATCAGTGCTCGCTGAGACAGTTTATTCAGGTTTTTTTGGAAGATCTGGGCTTTAATCACTCCTTTTTTCAGATAATCAACATTCCGATCACCTGGATCGAGAAAAATCGAGCGGAAGAAGGCTCGCGAATCAGATCTCCTCGAATTATCCCCAAAAGATCTTGGATACATGTTCAGCTGCGACGGAGACCGCCTCTACACCTACCTCCGTTATCTTCCACGAATGGAAGTGACCGCCCGTTTCAAACCGATCACCTACACCATCGTTCAAGTGGAAGTGACCCTCACCCCAGCGTTCATCTGGAATGACACGATCCATGGGAAATCCGGACTCCAATCCTTCTTCTTAGTGCTGGAGAATCTAAACGAGAATTTGATCATTCATCAAGAGAGATTCGGCATTGGGAAGAAGAAAGTGATGAGAAAGAAGCCCCAGTTCATCGTTTTCACCATACCAATTGTCGATTGTCAATTGACGAACAACTTCCGATTGAGACTTGCTAGCGAATATTTTGTGACGGAAGACGTCGTTGTTCCGTTGAGTCTTCAGAATTGTATTCTGTCGAAATCATCTAAGGTTCGTTAAAAGGGTTAGTGTAGGTATCAGAAGCTTCAGAGAGGGTTACTGTAGAAATCATAGGCTCCAGGAACTAATTGTATGAACCAGAAGCTTTGGGTACGGTTACTGTATATGCCGGAACCCTCGGAGATTACTGGAGTAAGGCGAAAAGGATACTATATCGTCAGAACTAAGATTGAGCTCTCAAAATTACTATAGAAATTTGAATAGTGGTTTAGTAACCCAAAATGCAGTGATCTCGAGTACAGTGCCTTTAGGCCTTACAGTTGTCTTACACAAATTTTGATAGGTACAGTATTCTTGAGTACAGTAGCCTCCCAATACAAACGGGATGCATTCGTATTTCTGAGGTAGATGTCGGTTTTAGGTAGGTTAGACGTTGAGCTTGTCTTCTAGAAATCCAATTTTCAAGAGACAATTTGGTTCATTCGACGAGTCATCTCGCCTCCGAATAACAGACTCACAATTAGGTAGTTTCGATTGGTAAAGGTAGCGAATCGTTTGATTTCCTCCCAATTCACTGTTCTAACCATTTTTGTCGATCATCTCTTGGACGCCAGTGAGAGGGAGAAACACGTCATTGTAGCATCGTCTATGATCCAACCTTTTTTCCTTTTTCGAAGTTTAGGTCGGAGACTTTTCTTGATTCGTCGTGAACCCTTTGGGGGGGGGGGGGGGTTAGACATGAGTAGAGGGAGATTGAACATCAGAGCCAGGATATGAAAGAATTGATAAGACTTAGAACTTGAGAGGGGTTGAGGAAGTGGGGACAGCTGTTGACAATGTCATTCCAAATGGGGACAGTGGTAGAGAAGAAATTATTTAGACCGGGATGAAGAAATTTAAGGCACATGGGGTGGCGTTTCGAAGAGGTAAATGCTATAATGGAAAAGAGACCGGGGATGTAAGAGGAGCCGGGATAAGAAGCGGTATAGGAGAAATAATTGGGCTTTGAGTCGGCGATGACGAATAGAAGATAAATTTAGAAACATAAGGCGGTCGTGAAAGGACGAGAGGTATATTACAACGTTGGAGAGCTATTTTCGAGAAATAGCGGAGGGGGGCGTTCCAGTTTACGAGATATTAAGTTGGCAAGTAATTTTCCGAAAATTTTGCGGATTTGTTTTTGGTGACCAATTTCTCGGCAAAGAACTTATATTTCGATTCCCCTTTTCGCTTATCGAATAGCCCATTGCATTTGCTGTTTGTGCCTCAAAAGTCCAAGATTCTCCATTTCTAGTTTCAATGAAACGTTGCCTGTCGCGTTGCCTATTTTTCAAAGAATGAGCTATCCCTTTTTGTTTAGACCTTTTCAACCCGAAAAAGTTTAGATATTCAAAATAAAATTCGTGGTTTATATGAAGTACACAATCCGCGTGCTGATAAAATTGAAAATAGTATCGGCTAATTCGATGTCGATGAGCTCAGTTCGTGAGATCAAGAAAGTTGTATGAAGTTGATCTGTGCTTGGTGTAGTTCCATGGAGAGACAAATTCATTCCTAACTATTAGGTCGTCTCAAAAGTTCATACCATTTTTTGATGAATTTTATTGAAAACAAGAAGAGGTCAATAATCAATATATTCTCCGTTGTGGTCCACAACGCGTGGGCAACTGCTGGATGCCTCTCGCGTACAACTCCGTGGGTTGGCCGCTGGAGAAGTCATCCAGGTAGATATCGAGGTGGCTTCTGCCGTCGAACATTTTTCCACGGAGGTGGTCTTGGAGAGAATGGAACAAATGATAGTCAGTTGGTGCCAAGTCTGGACTATACGGCGGATGTGGTAGGACTTCGATATCTAATTCGCCAATTTTTTTCTGACCTTCAATGCCGTTTGTCGGCGAGCATTGTCGTGGAGCAGGAGTATTCGGTCACATTTTGGACGAAGCAGATGATATTGTTCAGCCATTTTTTCTATTTGTGAACACTATACATCAGCATTGATGGTGGTATGATCGGGAAGTAGCTGGCGATAGATAATGTTGATCTCGCCAAATCGAGAACGTCACTTTTTTCTCGTGTGTTTCCGGTTTGATGTCAATTTTTGCTGCTTCGCCAATACTTACCCATTGTCTTTTTCGATTGTGGTCCACTAGAAAGCACGGTGAATTATTTACTACATTGGCAAGATGCCAAGTTACAGTAATTTTGTTTAAAATCTGTATTCTTCCGCTGCCGTGTTTGCACATTTTAGAAGCTACGTATCGTATAAACCGTTTCTTTCGTCGCTACTCACTTGAAGCAAATGCGACCATTAGATTACTGTGACGAGGAAACTTTAATTTGAATTTCGGTAGTAAAAAATTCACCGTGAGAAAGCACTATTTCTCATCTCCCGTCACAATTTTGCCGATCCAATCGAAGTTTTGTTTACGCGAGATCAAACCCAGCGCCAAGTCACATCTGAGGTTTTTTAGCCAACAGGCAAATCGTGTGGGACGAGTTGTCCAAACTTCGGGACTCTTCCACTTTGACGAAGACGGCGATGTACCGGGGTTTTATTGAGTCCAAGACTAGACGCAACTTTACAAACAGTTGACTTCGGTTGTTTCTTCAGCTCTTCTTCAATATCGTCTTCAACTTTCAGACGTGGCCTCCCGGTTCTTGCATTGTCTTCGAGGTTGTGGTTTCCCTCCTTGAATCTTTTGAACCAAAATTTCCCTGTTTCGTAATAGAGGGTGTCATCGCCTGTTACATGACTAATTTTGCGATGCGTTTCTGCCGCAGAGTTTTTTTTGCAGGAACTCATAAAGAAAACGGACTCGAAGAGCATGACTATCTTTTTGACTATCGCCATTTTAACATTTACCCGAAAAATGAACATGCTCATGCATGAACAAAGAACAAAGGTATAAAAATAAAAAAACCGGAAGAAACTAGCCCAGAAAAAATTTATGTAAAAAAGAAAGAAATGGTAATAACTGTTGAGACGACCTAATACTTGTGGGTTGTTAACACATTAGAGGGCCTGATGTACCATTTCAAGATTCTGATAAACTGATAAGAGAATATTCTTTCAATTTTTCTCAAATATAAAACAATAACCTCAGATTTTATCATTGATAATAATATATAAATACACTACTTTAACCATGTTCGAGATTTCAAATGAATCGATCAGAGTAAACTGGCGGAAAATGACCCCAAACTTGAGTTTTAGCTCAAAATCTGTGTGAAATATAGAATGCTGTCTCGTGAGTAGTTGAATAGCAGTAGCTTCTCAAAATTTTTTTGACAGTAACAACTACTACCTGAACTCCCAACTTCCTTTGTTAAAAACGAAAATCTTCTTGAGTGGCGGGTACACAATACGAATTCTTTTCGATCCCAAAAAAGACAAACCTTATGTTTATTGAGGGACGAATTCCAAACTGCTGTAATCGGCAGGGCTACTCTTTTGAATTTTTAGTACATTTAGGGCTATGCCTAATCTAATTATTAACTTTCTTCAACCCACTAACAACTTCTTCATAGTCAGAGCTTCAATTCAAAACATAGCCGAAAAAGTGGGTACATGAATACTTTGCGTTCCAGTACTCGAGCGGTTCGAGGAATAGAATGGTAAAATTTCCGACATATTGGGGGAGGACTATCAATACTTTATAGCATTAAATTGGCTAGATTACATTCCTTTAAAACGAGAATTTCATCTCAGAAAAATTGACAAAAATTTTCGGAAAATTACTTGCCAACCTAATAGGAGAGAGGAGGGAGGAGAGGAATACACAGAGGGGCAGTACTCGTGAATGGGTAGAATGTAGGTTTTGAACAGGAATTAATAAAATATAGGGTTATTGGATTTGAAAGATTTGAGGACTCGCTTAGATCGTAATAGGGCTAGGGATGTGATTCTATTGATATGGAGATGAAATTTAAAAGAAGGGTTGGTAATAAGGCTAAGATCACGGACAGAGGAGGAAGCTACGATAGGGATAGAATTGATAGAGAAGGGGATGGAGGGATTTTTGGGGCCAAGGTGAAGAAGGGCAGTCTTACTGAAAGCTAGCGGGAGTTAGTTAGAAGAAGACCAAGCTACAATTTGATCAATAGAGGCTTGGAGGGAGGGAGGATGGTTAGAGAATATTTTGATGTCGTCGGCAAATGCCGAGACATGTACAAGAGAAGAGGGGAGTTCAATCAGTAAATCATTGAGGATGATGAGGAAGAGAAAGTGCTGTGAAAGTAAATGGGTCCCATTCTCTTTCCCAACTGAGAAGTAGAACTAAGAAGTTATAACGGATGTGGAAGCGAGGAAGGACGTAGCGTGAAATAGTATATCAAGTCGAACATCTCAACGTGGAAAGGTCAAGGAATCGTATAAGAAGAAGGAAAACGTTCATTTCATGGTTATTCTCGAAGTTAGCAAAGCGACGAAGGACGGATTCTCCGGACACTCTACAGAGACCACGAAGACAACGAGTCCAAGGAGAACGCAGAAGAGGATCCGAAGTCAAGGATCCAGAAGACGTTGGGGAACTGCGGACACAATGAACTCTCGTGAGAACTTAGTAATGAAGTAGTTTAACTGTTATGCCTTTCTCTACCCTTACTATCCAATTCCCGCGCCTCGAGATACTCTAACCCATCGGGGTCAGGGCATTCTCGCCACATGGTGCATCGACCGGGAAACGAACCCGGGCCGCCCGCGTGGCAGGCGAGCATTCTACCACTGAACCACCGATGTTGGATAAGCACACGTTCTCAACAGTGGAGTAAGATGCAATGGAGAAGGAGTTGAATCGATTCTGCACAATTGTCAATATTCTGAAGAATCGTGGATCGAATCAAGATGATCCTGTGTTTATGACCAAGTTTGTGAGGAGGCTCCCGCCGCAAGTAATGAGGCCAGTGTACAAAAAGATGCTCAAAGGCAATTGGAAGTTCCAGGATCTGGTGCTCATCGCGTACGATGTCATCAGAGAGAAAAAGATAATCGAAGCTGCTCACGAAAACAAGAAGAAGTGCATTCAAGCGGAGGATTTGCTAGCAATGAAGGTCAATGTGGCAGGAGCAGTCCAACATTTGGGGCAGACAAGTTCGAAAGGATCCTCGCAAGATCAGGAAAAGGAGTCGTTTTTTCGAGCGATGGAGGCTGACACCTTCGACTCAGACTCAGATTAGTGTCCCATCGGGGAACAACGGGTTGAACTCGTCAGCCCAAACCTTCAAAAAGAGTGAACTCGTCAGTAAATTTCCAAAGTTCAAGTTAAAAGAAGATATAAGAAGCACATTCGGTGCTCAGGTTTTACAAAAAGAAGAGGCTGAATCAAGTCAGCAAGAAGAGTCCAAATGGATCAAAAGAAGATTTATGAAATCATTCTCAGAAGAAATAGTGCAATCGGTATTGGTGAAAGGATAAAACAAGTTGGTAAAAACGAAGAAGCCTATCGAGGCGAAACAGGATTCTGATGAAAAGAAACAGTCAATCAACGTCAAGAGTCAAAAGACAAACTTCATCGGAAGTTCAAGAAATTTTAAAAAAAAGAACAGTTGCTACAGTAATGGAGGTGGACCTCATTAGAAAAACGAAGGACGAACTTCTAAAAGACAAGCTTTAGAAGTTCGTGTTTGGCTCCCCCCAGTGTTGTGAAAGTAAATGGGTCCCCATTCTCTTTCCCAACTGAGAAGTAGAACTAAGAAGTTATAACGGAATTCATTGTGGAAGCGAGGAAGTACGTAGCGTGAAATAGTATATCAAGTCGAACATCTCAACGTGGAAAGGTCAAGGAATCGTATAAGAAGAAGGAAAACGTTCATTTCATGGTTATTCTCGAAGTTAGCAAAGCGACGAAGGACGGATTCTCCGGACACTCTACAGAGGCCACGAAGACAACGAGTCCAAGGAGAACGCAGAAGAGGATCCGAAGTCAAGGATCCAGAAGGCGTTGGAGAACTGCGGACACAATGAACTCTCGTGAGAACTTAGTAATAAAGTAGCTTACTTGTTATGCTTTTCTCTACCCTTACTATCCAATTCCCGAAGGAGAGGATTGCTTACTTAATTTTGAGTACTTAACGCGTAAAAAACGAGAGATGAGATCATTGATTATTTGGGTGAAAGTGGAAAACATTGTGTCGGGGGAGAGAGAATCAGGGAGAAGAGCGGACCAGTCGTTTGTGGCAATATGAATTAAGACTTTTGAACTCACATTTCCGTAGTTCAGAAAAGGGACGGTTGAGGAAATAGAAGAGAGGGGAGGAGAGAGGGTATCTTGAGCATTTCTCGATGATTCGTACACAGACTCATGGCATTGGAAAATACTTTCTTTCAAATTTTCAACCATATCATCATCGTCTTGATAAAATGGTCTTAACGTTTTCACCATGATATCAGTCGGAGATACGGTCACCCTCTCGAAAACAATATATTCGGGGGCGACCTTTCCGGCCAGTGGTACCCAGCGTTGTATGCTTGTATCACTAATAGTAGTTTTTCGTCCCAATTATTATAATTCTTTGGGTTGCTGGTGGATAATGTTAGCATCTCTTCAAGGGTGCGCTTCAGCCTTTCGACTGCCCCGTTGGTTTGATGATAATAGGCCGTTGAGACGGATTGTCAGATTTCCAGTATTTCGCTAACTTCTTTGAATATTTCGGAAATGAAATTTAACGCTAGTCACAAGTTTTTGAGAAAGTAACTTAACGCTAGTCACAAGTTTTTGAGAAAGTAATTATTGATCGTGGCCGATACTGCCGGATGCCTTTCGCTGTCCTTCTTGTCCTCTTTGCAAAATAATACTATCCAACTTTCAGGATAACTCCCTCGAACTCCTTCATCCATTCTCTCTGATTCATCCATCTTCGAAAATGAGACATTTCCCGCTACTCGATCTTCCGCTCGTCAGTAAAGAGCACGTTCTTGCCATGATGGATCCATATGAATGGTGAGGTTTTGAAAAGTACACTTAGGTTGATGTATTTCTTCCAGGATAAACTTCTCTTTGGCTTCCAGAAAGGCTTACTCTGCTGTCAAGACGTTTCTGAAAAATAAGTCTTTTTTGACTGTTATAATAAGCACCGAAGCGGAACCGTATATCGTTATAACCGGCAAACATGAGTCTTGGAACTTTGAGTGGACACAAACGCTCTCGATGGTGGGTTACAAAACCAACAGGACTGGAGATCGCAAGGTCAATACACTTTATAAGTATTCGGAGAATCCAATCGAATCGTTGAAGCTAGACTTTGGGTATATGAGAGAGATTATCGCGATCGAGCTTGTGTACGTCACCTTTGACATGAAATCATTTCCCAATCAGAATAAATCAATAACAAATTGGCTCCGGTTCCATCCGACGTGTCGCATCGAAATTACAAGTTCCAACGAACAATGTGACGATGACTTAAAGTATGCCATGGAGAACTTGGTTGTTACTGATTCCATGTGGTTGCGCTGTGTCGATTTCAGCCAGGACTTCCAAATGGAACTTCCGAGAACTCCCCGTATTCGAATCGACAAATCGAGTTTTATCAGCTTCGAGCAACTGCTAAAACTCGAAAATCAGAGCATTTCTCTTTTTCGACCGCGGTTGTCTGCAGAAGACATCAATGGATTCGTGAGAAACTGGATGTCATGCAGAACTCATTTGCATCTAAAGACCTTTGATATCGATTTGTCTAATTTTGAATCGATGAATATAATCATGGATGTTCCTCACGAAGAAACGAACGATTCACATATTGCCAATTCATTTGATGAGTAAGTATATTTCCATTGATTCTATGAAATTCAAATGATTCCAGAAGCTTCCAGTGTCGTTGCGGAGTGAGAGAGGGATTCGATATCAAGAGATCCGATGGGAAACTGGCGAGAGTCTCTCTCTCCCCGCCAACTCGCTCATTTGCCCGCCAATTATCATTTGTTTTGTTGCTCATAACCCCCTATATAAGACGCGAATGCGTCATTTCCAGGCCTTTTTTCTCGACCAAGAGTCACTTTGTTTTACTCGCTCCTTTTTTACGTGTATTGTTGGGTTTGCTGGTTTTGGTTTGTGCATTGTCGAAGTGTATAATTGGATGAAGCGAAGTAACTTCTTTTGGATCCTATTTTAAAGTAGGTTTGCACTGATTACCCAGTGTTTTTCTAAGTGGAGAATACAAGGATAATTGATTTATTTATTCAACGTTCCGCCTGAGTTGGCATCATCAGGAATCGGTAATTACCTATAATACAATAATGAGTGATAGTAAACGAGTCAAAGGAATTGGAAGAGGTAGAAGAAAAGAAGTGAAATGAAATTGAAATTAAAATTAAAATTAAAGCCCTAGTTATTTACAATAAAATGATTTGAAAATTGCAGAGAGAAAATAAAGTATAAACTAAAACTAAAACCCGTGAGCTAAATGAGACCAAATGGAAAGTAACTAAATCAATACGCACATGTGAATGAGAGAATGAGGAGAAGAGTTGTATAACTGTAGTCCACATCCTTCTGAGTAGGTAAACCAGGTGTCCTCTGTCCAAACCATCGTCACGTTTTTTGGAGTGTCCCAAAGATATTCACCAGCTCGTTGATTTCCTCTTTTGTATTAAGCTTGGGATCTAAGTCTTTGATATATGTCGCTTCCAGAGCTTTTCTTCTTGTAGTATTCCGTTCTGTGGTGATTATGTCCAGTGTCAAGGAGAGTGAGTCGCTATTGTGATGACTCTTAGCATGTTTCGACCATGTTGTATTAAGGTAAGATTGTGTCAGTGGTTTTTCCGCTGCTCTGAAGTGTTCGTTTATGCGTTCCGCTAGCGGTCTCCCTGTTTCTCCAATGTAGATCTCTCCACATCCACACTTCAGGCGGTATATAGCTCCTTTTATGTTGCATGATCCTATTTTCGTTTGTGGATACACTCGACAATTTCTCCTTTCGCATATGTTGTCAAATCCTCTGTTTTTTACCAGTATGTCTCTTAAGCATTTCCCTTTCAGTTCGACAACTCTCGCTGTAACTCCCATGTCTTTGAGGGATTTTCTTATTATGTTAGAGGTCTCGTCCGATATGAATGGAACTGCCAGCGTGGTTTGATACCCACTCAACGGAAATAAATTGGTATGGAACAACATACAACCAAATAAAAATACTCCTGAAGGCATGCCTCAAATTCAACTTATTCCAATTTGACGGTACGATCTATCGCCAAAAGAGAGGCTTGGCCATGGGCAGCCGTCTAGCCCCAGTACTAGCCATACTGTTCATGGACATAATTGAAACACCGAGTAAATGCCACCCCACCCTCCTTTTCAAACGATACATAGATGATTACCTCATCATTACGGAGGATAGAGACACATTGGACGCCATCTTCCGGAGTTTAACCTCACAGGACCGGCACATTAAGCTCACAAGAGAGACACCAAACAATGGATGGCTACCTTTCCTAAACTGTGAGATACGACAAAAAGGCGGAATATTTGAGACGAAATGGTACAAAAAACCATCGAACAGAAACATAATGATAAAAGTGGAGAGCCACCACCCAATCAAACAAAAAAACCAATATCATCAAAGTTATGGAAAAAACAGCATCAAACATGTCATCCTGGCAACACAGGAAAGAAGCCGTTAGCAAGACAAGAAGCATCATCCAAAAAAATGGATACACAAAGGAGTGGATAAGAAAAACGAAACAGAAAAACAGGGACAAGCAACCCAATTACAAGCAAACGGAAAATCAAACCACGCTGGCAGTTCCATTCATATCGGACGAGACCTCTAACATAATAAGAAAATCCCTCAAAGACATGGGAGTTACAGCGAGAGTTGTCGAACTGAAAGGGAAATGCTTAAGAGACATACTGGTAAAAAACAGAGGATTTGACAACATATGCGAAAGGAGAAATTGTCGAGTGTATCCACAAACGAAAATAGGATCATGCAACATAAAAGGAGCTATATACCGCCTGAAGTGTGGATGTGGAGAGATCTACATTGGAGAAACAGGGAGACCGCTAGCGGAACGCATAAACGAACACTTCAGAGCAGCGGAAAAACCACTGACACAATCTTACCTTAATACAACATGGTCGAAACATGCTAAGAGTCATCACAATAGCGACTCACTCTCCTTGACACTGGACATAATCACCACAGAACGGAATACTACAAGAAGAAAAGCTCTGGAAGCGACATATATCAAAGACTTAGATCCCAAGCTTAATACAAAAGAGGAAATCAACGAGCTGGTGAATATCTTTGGGACACTCCAAAAAACGTGACGATGGTTTGGACAGAGGACACCTGGTTTACCTACTCAGAAGGATGTGGACTACAGTTATACAACTCTTCTCCTCATTCTCTCATTCACATGTGCGTATTGATTTAGTTACTTTCCATTTGGTCTCATTTAGCTCACGGGTTTTAGTTTTAGTTTATACTTTATTTTCTCTCTGCAATTTTCAAATCATTTTATTGTAAATAACTAGGGCTTTAATTTTAATTTTAATTTCAATTTCATTTCACTTCTTTTCTTCTACCTCTTCCAATTCCTTTGACTCGTTTACTATCACTCATTATTGTATTATAGGTAATTACCGATTCCTGATGATGCCAACTCAGGCGGAACGTTGAATAAATAAATCAATTATCCTTGTATTCTCCACTTAGAAAAACACTGGGTAATCAGTGCAAACCGACTTTAAAATAGGATCCAAAAGAAGTTACTTCGCTTCATCCAATTATTCACTCCTATTCATTCGGTTTCCTCTTTTGGGCGGGTTTTTATCCCTCTCATCTAGAACTCTCCCCATTCCGTTGCTCATTTCCCCGATTCTCTAATTATATTATAACTGTTTAAATCGTACGCGTTCATAAACTTCTTGTAACTATAAACAGGCGTTCGTCTTAGTTTATTCTCGGGGTTTAACAGCTTTGAAGGCGCGTGTCTTCAAAAGCTTAGTATGTGTCACCCTTTCTAATTTATGTGTAACCCGGTAACCCGGTCTTGCTCCCGTCCCTTGACTCTACATCGTCACGGCCCGTTTCCCCTATTCTCTATTATTCAGTTGCTTCACGAGGGATTCGGCACGGGGACGAGGATTCCATTCCATTGTGAATCATATTATAATTACAGAAAATTCGAAGTTTGCTGATAAACTTGATCCTACTAACCTACACGATTATAGAACATTTATTTTTTCAGGCAAAAACGAAAACAATCCAACAAAAAGAAATGCAGACACAAATTATGGGCAGTACGGTGGTGGGGGTGGGGGTGGAAGAGAGTCGAGTGACTTGAATCCGCGAACCGAGCCATCCTCATCGATTCTCGCCTCATTTCCAATGACAATACGGGCGTTGCACGAGAGTTTGTTATTGGTCAGAGAGTTGTTTCGGAGTGAAAAACCGAGCATGTATCCCATCGAGATCATCGACGATTCGAAGGTGGCTGGCATCTTTTGTGGAACCTGAATCTCCAAAACCACGTTCTTGGTTTGATGTGGGGCCACGTGGCAGTGATGGATTCCCTCCTTGATGACAAATTCTCCGTCGCGACGGAATTTGTAAGAGATTGGACACTCTCTGAGGCAATCTTTCAGAGAACAGCATGTCTTTTGGGGACGAGAATGATAATGAGATTGCTGGATGAGTTGGAATTCCAGTTGATTGATTGGTTTAGAAGAGTTGTTCTCCATGGAAACAAGAGCTTTGATGACTTCTCCTGGCAAGAAGGCACGCTTCAGGAAGTTGATTTTAATGGAGAAGACGCCGTCACGGAAGATGAGTCCAGAGTTTTTGTAGTTGAAGAACTTTGCCGGGAGGAGGAAATCCGGGGCAGAGACAGCCAGACAGGTCTTCTGAACGACGTTGAAGTGTTTGACAGTCTCGACATTCCATTGCCATGGGCGGTCTACTTCGACAGTGATTTTATAGTCGATGTTTCCGTACATTCCGGTGAAGGAAGGTGGAGCGTCGGCTGGGAGACGGAATGAGAATCGATATTTGTGGATTCCAGCAGGCAGTTCGTTCTGAAAAATCAATAATTAACTCCTATACAGTAATTTGTTCTCATAATTAGGTCTCTTAACCCTCTCAGAATTATCGATTAACTAACCTTTCCATCTGGTGAGATCCATGCCATAATATAGCTCGACAAATACTCTTTCTCACTATCACATTCGATTCCATTCCAATCACATTTGGCAACTCCATCCCATGAAATTTTGATGAAACGAGCAGAAATCGGTTCGGTGATAGTGAAAGACACTCTTCCGGATACAAGTTCACCGGCAAAGTACTGCTTATTGGGGTTATTGAACACGATATCGGCCATCAGAGGCTGGGCGATCGATTGGACAGGGACAAGATTGGCGAACATTGTTCTTCAGGGGATAGGGGGTAAGGAGAAAGAGAGAATGCGACTGACCAGTAGACGTGGTTTGACACAGAATGAATTGTTTTGGGGTAGAGGACGTCGACTATGTGCACAGAAGGGGCGTGGCTTGTTCCAGATGGGCTGTAATTGGTTGAGAACACACAAAGAGGCAGGTGGCCAACAAAGGGAATGAAGACAAAGAGAAGGACCATTTAGTAGAATCAATAACATTGTATGGGAATATTCTGAAAATAGTAGTGGCCATTGGCGGTAGGGTCTTTGATCTGACTAGGGAATGGTTAAAATGGGATACGGAGTTTTGGTATTAGTAATCGTTGGAAAGCTGACGTCATGTTGATTTCAGATCAGGCGTCAATTTTTGCATAATGCTTCTCATATTCGAGAAATTCTAGGTTTTGTAGGTTTACAGTGCTAAAATCCTAAATTTTGGACTTCCATAACTCCTTTTAAACTCATTTCTGCGGGCTCAAATTTTGTGAATGTGCGTTTTGACTTCTTACAAATGATTTCCTAAAGTTTGGAAGCAAAAAAATTTTTTTGAAAAAATCACATTTTTTCTTGACCAAAAATTTTTCGGACGAAATTTTTTTTCCTGAAAATGTTTTTGTGAGAGCAAGAAAATGATAGGAGTTCTGACCAGAGGACTTATACAAATGTTTGCAACTAAAATGGGAAAAAGTTACAGATCCGGAAAAATTTGAGTCTGAAGTCCGGCCCGCCAAAAACGCAAAACAAAAAAACTTGATTAAGGCCCTGGAAAATTATTTATTTTATTGCTTGTCGTTTTTTTTAAGTGTTCCCGTTCACTTCTTCTGATTCTGCGGATCAAGCTGATTCTCGGCCGAATTGAACGCCTTGACCAGTGGAACCGATTTGAGTTGTTTATTCAATGCGTCCAGTGTCGACTCCGAACGTTTCTGAACCAACGGCGGCGGTTCGTCGGTCGATTCGGCGGAGAATGCACGATTGATTGTGGCCATTTGGGCGAGCTCTTCTGGCGTTTTCTAAATTAAGGTTACAGTAATTTCGAACGCTATGGGAGAAGCTACTAAGGAAAATCCCTGGTCTCTTACCTTTTTCATATGCTCTTTCACATTGGCAGCTTCGTTCCCTTTCTGACCTTCACTTGGCGACTTGCTCTGCATTTTTTGATTCTTCTCTCAATCTCCGATGCGAGGATCTTTTCGCAAAATCCAAAAGAAATGGGGAAACTTGGCCAGAGGGCGAGACGAAAACTAATTTAGAAACTGATTCCCTTCTCCCTTATAATTGCCACGTTTCTAGGATTCTAGGGCGTCCACGTGGCAAGAAAACGAAATTAAAAAGAAAAAATTTCACCGTGAAGGCCCAAGATTCCCGGGAAAAGGTCGAGATTTGTTCGAAAAAAAACTATTTTCGATATTTCAAATTTCACAAATAACCATTATTTTTCAAAAAAATCAAACACGATGTCGGCTTCAGAAAATGAAAAAGAGAACAAAAAAGGAGGAGGAAGAGCAAAGGAATCGAGGATGAAATCAGTGATGGCGACTGTTTCTGGCAAAGAGTCACTGATGAAAAGAGTGTCGAAGGCGAATGGAGGGAAACGGAATAAACAGCAGAAGGCCAGGGTAAGGGTGGCTTAGAAAGTAGCTTTTAGCCTAGGATTTCTGGGTTAGGAAGTCTATAAGCACCAGAGTTGTATGGAATCCAAATTCCAGGCGTTTTTTCGCCAAATTCCAGATTCCAATCCAAATTCTATAAAAACATTTTTTCCAAATTCCATATTCCAAATTCCACTTTGAACAGTAAAAAAATCCAAATTCCATGTAAAATCGAGAAAAATTTTTCAAAGTTACCCCTCTAAAAATATACGAATTTCATAAAAAGTTTCGATTTTTTTTTCAAAAACTGCTAGATTTTGTCCAAATTCCAGAACGGGAAGTTTTCACTCCATACAACTCTGATAAGCACTGATAAGCACTGGCCTTTAACCCTTTATTTTAAGGTTTGAAACCATTCGAACTCAAAGTTTACGGTTGGTGGCCTAGAACTCCAAACTTCAAGTTGTTAGGCTAATTTTCGAGTTTTTGGTTTGACTGCTGAGAAACCTAAATTTTGGATTTTTGTACTCGAAGGCTCTATTTTAATCAATTGCTTTATTTTTGACCTCCTAAAAATCCTAATAATCTCTTTACTCTTTCAGAAGTCGAAAAATAAATTTTCACAAGAGCAGAGCATCACCGAAAACTTCACAGAAATGTTGGAATTGTCAGAAAACGAAGAAGACACTGCAAAAACAATGACCATTCAAATGCCAGATGCCTCTGATCAACCCACAAGTGGAAAAGAAACGAGTGGAAAAAAGAAGAGAGGGAAAGAAAAGGGCGGGAAGGCGTTCGTTCCATTGAATATCCCAGAATTTCACTTTTCTTCTGTTCAAGTGACAGTAACCGAAGGGAATTGGGATATAATCAGAAATCTTTTTGATGGAAAAGACGGAAAAGAACAGAAACTATTGAATAAGAATATGGTGTTGATAATGGTTCCGATGGAATTGATGACTGATTTCATTTCTGGAGATCAGATTACTCGAGTCAATGGGAAGATTGTTTGGAATTGGGATGATATGAAAGAGGCATTATTTTCTCAGGATCAAGGATCAATTACAGTAACCCGTCCGTGGAATGTCAAGTGTCCAACGAAAGAGCAATTGGAGAGTGTTTCCCCTGTCAGAGAGAATTGTCAATATTTTGTAGTGAAGTGTCAGGGGATCGTGGATGAGGAGACAGGGATGAAACTGATATCGGCGAAAAATCGCATATTGGTTAAGAAGGTAACTATTTTTCGAGCACTACAAAGTTTTTTTTCTTAGTTCCATCGGTAACTTGTTTCTAATTCTCTTCAAAACTTCAATTAACAAAACATATTATTTAGTTAAAGGAGGACTGAACTGGAGTTCAATAATTTGTCATTAGATGTAGTTTTTGATTCTGAACACTTTTTCTGTTGACAACTTTCTTTGAAAATGCCTCTAAATGCCTCAAAAACCGCTTTGAAAATGTCGAGGTGATTGGGGTGGAAGAGTTTTCCGAAACCTCGGCCACGGGGGTTTTGTACCTTACTCTTTATTGAGAATTTTTCTTTTTATTATGAAAGTACATCTACATTAAAAACATAAAATCGAAAAAAGTGAGAAAAATAACGGCTGTGGCGGTCACAAACCCCGTGGCCGAGGTTACGGAAAACTCTTCCACCCCGATCACCTCGACGTTTTCAAAGCGGGTTTTGAGGCATTTAGAGGCATTTTCAGAGAAAGTTGTCAACAGAAAAAGTGTTCAGAATGAAAAACTACATCCAATGACAATTTATTGAACTCCAGTTCAGTCCTCCTTTAATTGAAACTTCAGATCTATGTGAACTCGATCATCAGTTATGCCCTCCTAATCGGAGATCAAATACTGGGTGTGAACAACCAGATTCTAAACGGAACTAGAAAATCAATAAGGCTAAAAGTATTCGAATGGATCAAAGAGAGTTGCTCAAAAATTGGTTCTGCCGAGTGAGTTGAAAACTTAAGGATTGAAAGATCTATTTGTTTCAGTATCTTTGCTTGTCGTCCAGTAGGTGCTCGTTCGTCTCCCGTACCGAGTCTAGAGGCTGAGCAAGTGAGAGGATGTCCAACTTTTGCCGCCGCGCGGAAGCCTGATGAGAGTGAGTTGGCAAGAGAACTTTTCCCCAGAGAAAATGATTTTTATTAGGAAAATTGGCTTCTCTACTCAAAAAAAACGTAAGAAACTCTCTTTTTTCAGGAAAAGATGGCATGCATCTCCTGTTAGACCTTCCTGTTCCATCCGATGCTTTAGAAATCGCTTTCCGAGAACTTACATTTCTCAAGGAAATCGGTTTCAAGGATTCAAATGATTTCTGTCAAAAACGGGGACCATCTCTTCTCGAAAACGTCGAGGACTCCTTGGTAGTCTCTCCGACTGCGAAGACTCCGTTAATAGGCAAACTGAAACAAAATTTCTCGACGGTGGAATCGAAACCAGCGATACTTGGAAATCCAAAGGTAAGAATTAGTTCAAAGGAGAAATTTTAAGAGTTCTTTCAGGATATAAAACAAGAAATATCTACTATTACATCGGATATTCAAGAGGAAGATAATCTGAAGAAGTGTGACAGAAATTCTGGAATGGTTGCGTTCATGAAGGCGAAGATAAAGACTCCGGCGGTTCTTCCAAAGAAATAAATTGGTTTTTTTTTTGTTTTTTTGTTCGTTCTTGTTAAAATATACATGTTGAAGGGAACGATTTGAGCGCATACGTTTTTCCAGTTGCAAGTTGGCTGGAATAAAAAGATGAATGTCGGTATGTCCGGATGTCCATACCACTTCGAACTCCTTGTTCCCATTCTCATCTTTCGTTTCCCATTGTCTCAAGAAACAAAGCTCTCGAAATGCAATTTCCAGAACATCGACTTCCCAAGGGACTATTGCATTTTCACTCCCTGCAAAACAGATCATTCCCTCTTAATCTGAAGCTCCGCCCACTTTTCCTCGCCTCTTTCCCTTTCATAGCGCTTGGGAGGAAAAGATCTTTTTGAACTACTCCTTCATTCCCTTCTTGATTCCAGAAATACTCGTGGAGAGAGCGAAAGTTACACAGAGAGTGTTCACTACAATGCGACAGTAAACTACCTGTGTAGTGTCTGTTCGGAGCTGTAATTGTAATTGTGACAGATGTTTCAAAACAGTACCCCATTAGAATGAGTGTGGTATTCCGACGAGAAACATCTCGAAACGAGAGTCTGAGAGAGTATGAAGAGACGCCAAACATGAGAAAAGTGGTACTCCAAAGGTCCCCTCACTTCTCTAGCAGCGTCTAGTCCCTCATTTTGTCTTATTCTATCTCGGATTACCAACAGGCCTTCATTTTGTCTTATTCTGTCAGACACTACATTCCTCGACTAGACCCATCGATCAATAAATGGAATCTCCATTTCAACTTCTTCGTCTTCCACAATTGGCTATTGCAGAAGTACTCAACTTATTGAATATAAAAGAGCAGTAAGATTATATCCACGTATTTCTCTAGTAACTTCTTCATTTTTCAGAATCATATTCTCATTGAGCTCTCAAAGAGCAGAAACTCTTTTTAAGTTCCTTCGAAACAAACGGTTGAAACCGAAATTTGTGATTGAACAGTACTATTGGATTGGGAAATATGTTAAACAAAACCGAAGACTTTCCGAGATTCTGATCCATGTGTGCAGTACAAGGGAACGACCTCGCGGAAAAGTAGAAAAAGTGAAAATGGGGAATGACCTAGTCGATCTGTGGATAGACAGTAAGAATGAACAATTCTTTCTCAGAACCCACTGGCGACATCTAGAGATGGGGATCTTTGTTGTCTTTGATTACATTTGTAACCTTTTTGGAGTCGGTATTTTTGTGCTCGCGGTTTCTAGAGAACACCGAAAAATGATACAAATGTCTGCAGGCACACCTATAGAAATACTAGATCTTTATGACATTCATAGAAAAATCGATGAATATGATTTAAATTATATTCTATCAAAGACTAAATCTAAATACTTGGTGATTTGCGTTCCGCCTAAAAGTTTCCAACTGAAAGATCATCATAAGAACCATTTCGATTCATTAATAGTAGACCATGCCTGTTGGGTGACAATAGATTATCTAATGAGTCTTGATTGTATTGAAATTAGAATAAGAGAACGGTGGTTTTCAAATAAAGAACTCAATCGCTTTCTGATGCACTGGATCAATGGTGGAAGTCCCCGTCTTAAATGTTTCGTTGCTGATATCAGAGATTTCAAGGAAGGGCTGGCACTGAAGGATATTAATGTTCAAGAAACAGAAGAACAGACGCTCATCTATAAATCGTAAGATCTCTTTATTTGACTCTCTATTTTATTTCATTTTTTCCAGACTATCCAAAGATCTGGAATTCAAAAATCTGGAAATCCGAAGAAACGATGGTGTTATTGCTTCAATTAAGTATTCAGGGAAACATTTTCAATTGCTGTATGGCCAGACTGTGATGACACATTGCACAGATTTAATGTTGTTGAAGCGATAGGCAATTTAATTCGGGTCTAGCTTATGGTTTCTGGTGTTTCTATTAAAATCGAATATCGCCTTAATTACTTTCACTTAATTTTTTGTTCTAAATGATAAATTCATAAATTTTAAAAACACTGCTCAACGCAATTATAGATTCACATCAACAGATGTCTCTTGTGAGTTCATAGAATAAAAAAACTAATGGAACAATTAGGAGAATTCACTTTCAGTGTGGAAGATTTCATTTGCAATTCACAACCATATGAAAAATAGCGGGATGCAAAAATTATGATACGATGAATACGCTCAGAAATAGAAATAAACGAAAAAATATCTATCGAGCAAGATTTCTCAATTTTTAAAACAATTCTGAACGCTCGAGCGAAGTTAACTCTCTTGTAGGAATAAAGTTCATTCAAAACACGAGTTCTATTTCCCCCATTTGTTCTTGATATAGGCCACGATTCCCGACTTCGGGTCACACTTCCGAAGATCATCCTCTTCCGGAATATCCGATGTAATTTTGTCTGTCTCGCTTTCCTGGAAATCATTGCTCATCTTTAAACTAATCTCTTTCCCTACCAAAAATTCAATCGGTTTCGTCTCATCCTTCTTTTTCTTCGATTTCCGTTTCCTCGGAGTCGCCGCGTTTGGAGCAGCCGATGGGGTTAGTGGAAGATACAACGAACCGCCCGTTTTCTCTTGTTTCTCGACCATTGAAGTGCTTGAGGAGGTTTTCGCGAGTTGATTATTCGATGGAGAGGGTACGGTAGCTTCCGGAATGTCTATTTTAAAGAGGGAATCCCCTCGATTGCAAGTTGGCTGGAATAAAAGGATGAATGTCGGTATGTCCGGATGTCCATACCACTTCGAACTCCTTGTTCCCATTCTCATCTTTCGTTTCCCATTGTCTCAAGAAACAAAGCTCTCGAAATGCAATTTCCAGAACATCGGCTTCCCAAGGGACTATTGCATTTTCACTCCCTGCAAAACAGATCATTCCCTCTTAATCTGAAGCTCCGCCCACTTTTCCTCGCCTCTTTCCCTTTCATTACTCCAACCGGATATTCTGGAAACTCCTTCGCCATCGCTGCCTCAATACTCGGAGCCGGCGAACTACGTGCTCCCACCAGACGACATCCGATAATACTGAAATTTTATTTTTGAAAAAGTTTCTAGAAAAAGGCTTCAAACTCTGCGAATCCTTTCTGATTGATACTCTTCTTAAGCTCATCCAACGCTTGGGATTTCGCATTTTTTCGGGTTTTTACAGTAAAGAAATTGTCATTTATTCCAAGAATTTGGTCGCCAATCAGGAGAACGGAACTGATTGGAGTGTCCGCGTGGATCTGGAAAAATAATTTACCTTTTACCGGTAACTTTTCAGGAAGGCTAATTTTTTGAGCAACTTTATCGGTGACGTTACCAGTAACTTTAGTAAGTCTTCAAATTTTTTATTTTTTATTGAAGAAAAGGGAGTTTACCGGGTATTTTTCATTGACTATTTATCGAGTTTTAAAGGTAAAAAAATCAAAAAAATTAAAATGTAAGTTATCTGAATATTGCCTAATTTCAGCTAGTTTTTTTCGGTGACTTTACCAGAAAATTTAGTGAATTTTCGAATTTTTAATTTTCTACCGGCGAAAAATTAACCGGTGACTTTTCAGATAGGCTAATTTTTTGAGCAGTTTTATCAGTGACTTCACCAGAAAATTTAGTAAATCTGAGATAAATCTGAGCGAAAGGTGAGCTTATCGGGTATTGTTATCAAAAAAGTAAAAAAATTCATGAATTTTTATTGAGTTTTCCGGTAAAAAAATCTAAAAATTAACATATAAGTTATCTAAAAATTGCCTAATTTTCAGCTAGTTTTTTCGGTGACTTTATCAAAAAATTTAGTAAAGCTTTGAAATTTTTAATTTTTTTACCGGCAAAAAATTAACCGGTGGCTTTTCAGATAGGCTAATTTTTTGGGCAGTTTTATCGGTGATTTTAGCAGAAAATTTAGTAGATCTCAGAGAAATCTAAAAGAAACCTGAGATAAAGGTGCGTTTATCGGGTAATTTTATCAAAAAAGTAAAAAATTTTATGCCTTTTTGTCGAGTTTTACCGGTAGAAAAATCAAAAAAATTAACCTGTGTTATCTAAAAATTTCCTAATTTTCAGCTAACTTTATCGGTGACTTTACCAAAAAATTTAGCAACCTTTCAATTTTTTAACTTTTTTAACGTTAAAATTATCCGGAAAAACCCTAAAAACTCACATGTTGAACCAGGACCCGATTCTTCGTAAAAACCAATTTCCATTCTAATTCATGCCTCGTATGCCCGTAGACTCTGACCGAAAAGTAATGAAGATGCTCTTCTCTTGGAGTGACAAGCTTCTCGATCTGATCCCTGGTCAGACAGCTCATATTCCATACACGAATCACAATCATTGTCATCACAACTTTCTTTTTGAATGAATTCACGAGCTCTGTCAGGTTGTCTCTACTCCATAATGGTGTCCCATTTATACTGGATATCTGATCTCCGGGCATGAATCGATCCATTAGAGACAATCCGACCTTCGTAATCACCATGTTTCGACTAACGACTATTTGATTAAGGAAATCAGACCAGACTCCTTCGATGGTAACTGGTAGAAAGTGAGTGGGCGGGGCTTCTGGAGGAGTTACTTTGACTGCAATAGAAGTGTTACTTCGTCGAACACTCAACGTCTTCTCTTCCTTCGTATCGACTTCAGAAGCATCCATTGAACATTGAAGATCTGATCGTTGAGTATCAACTGGTTCGATGTTTCTGACGAGACTTGCCTTCTTTTTCAGCTGAAACAATTAGAGAGTGTGGCGTCTGGAGAGAGCGCAGACAACTCGAGCTGTCTGCGTCTCACCTTAAACCGCGGTGACCTAGCGGGTTTCGAGACGTTTGGCATCAGAGATCCATGTTTCGTCAATGATTTTTGCTTTTTGTTATCCTTATTATTTTCAACTCCAGACATCCTACGAGTTGAGAATCGATGCTGACGTTGAAGATTATTTCTTCCCCCTCACCAGTGGTCGAGTAACGAAAGAAAATGTAGAAATGGTCAAGTTTTTGGGAAAGGGATACAATAAAGGAGTTTAACAAGATTACGGTCACGTGGAAATTAAACTATTGAAAAAAATTGGATTCAAATGTTTGAGACCATTTATCTCGACTTCCAGCAAAAATATCAGGATAGTGTCAACTGATGAAATGTAGGAAAAATCAAACTAAACAATTTGTTAGTTGACAACTTTTTTGTATCTTTCTTCGGAACTGAGATATTTCGTTTTTAATGAAGAGCTACGAGAAAATCCACATTTTTTCTCTCCTTCCTTCTCTCGTTTCCTCGGTGTCCGCCTCCTTTGATATTGGCTTCCTACCACCCGCTATTTCGCCGCGTTCGTGGTGTAATGGTCAGCATGGATGCCTTCCAAGCATTCGACGGGGGTTCGATTCCCCCCGAACGCAGATTCTTTTCTTTTTTTTCCACATTCATCCTAAACGTCCTTCATGCTAATTTCTCCTCTTCCCCTCCTCAAATTCTTCTTCATGCAAAGCAGTAACCTATTGTTTACTTTTCCAATCTGCGTCTCTCTTGCTGAACAAACTCTCTATTTTCGTTTTCGTCTTCTCAAAAATAAAATAAAACTAACAGTTCAGTGTGTTGTTTGGGGCAAAAGCAGATTACATAACATTTCGCAAAAAGAATGATATTCGTGACGTCATCTCACATGCTTTTATTGATTTTTCCCTTTTCAATTTGATTGTGAGTCACTTTCTATAGGCGGTATTACTGATAACAATATTAGGTCTCCTTCTCTTATCGAGATTCTAGTACCTACCATTCTCATTCGATAGACTGTTCTCACTCGGTCATTTGAAAGAGTTGAATTCACTTTTTCTCTTCTTTCAAAACTTTTTTCTTGTTTTTTAGCATTTTTTATTTTTTTAAATTTTCAAACCGGCGTACCTTAATAATGGCTGGAGGAATCAAAAAAGTGTCAACTAATAAAATATTGCTCATTTTAAAATAAACAATTTAGTAGTTGACAACTTTTTGATACCTTAACTTTCAATCGAGTTATAGCTCTTCAAAATTTTCAGACAAATGGATGATTTGCGAATCGAGTACGACGCTCCGAACTCTGTCTACTTTCCGGGTCAAGCAGTGACGGGAAAAGTGATAATTCAGAATAGAGAATGGATAAAAGCGAGATTTCTGAAGATTTGTATTCACGGAGGAGCACATACTGGGTGGAGCGAGAGTGAAAGAAGACACAGAACGTGAGAATCTTTTTGAACTACTCCTTTATGACCTTCTTGATTTAAGAAATACTCGTGGAGAAAGCGAAAGTTATACGGAGAGTGTTAACTACAATGCGACAGTAAACTACCTAACCGGAGAGTCAATCGCGTGGAAATCTCAAGATGGACAGGTAATCAATTTTAAATTCCCTATAGCACAATGGGAGTTTCCAGAACCGCCTTCCAGCTGGAACTAACGTCTTCCCATTTGCCTTCTCGTTGCCGACCAATTGTCCACCGAGTTTTGAAGGATGTCATGGACAGATTCGATATTCAGTACATGTGGAATTGGATAGACCTTGGAAATTTAATAAGAAACAGAAGAAATTTTTCTCAGGTAGGTGCTTGGAGAGGGAAGGGGGCACTTATGGTACTCTAAGTAATTTTTAGTACCTGCTACAGATATTCTGTTTGCGACACTATTTTTCCCTAAGAAAAGTGTATTCAGAGCTAGTACTGTTAGTTGCTGAATTTGCCTACCACAGAAACCTTGATGACTTTTTTTAATGAGGAGGGGGCACCTTTGGTACCCTAAAAAAATTTTCTCAGGTATGTAGGTGGGGGAATCGGTAGATGACTGAAAATCCAGAGGGGGGGGGGCCTGCCTTTTCGGCAGACTCGTAAAATTTGGGCCCGGCCCGGCCCGGAGGGCCCGGAAGTAAAAATGACCCTTTTCAAACCAGTTTTTTGCCCTTTTTTGGCTAAAAAGTGTTCAAAATGGTTTTTTCTCTAACGATGTTCCGAAATTTCGTCAATGCGCGTAGTTTAAGATCGGAAATCAACAAAAAATTTTCGGCCAAAAATTCAAAAATTTTGGATTCTGACTTTCCCGGCCCGTAACAAGTCTGCTTTCCGGGCGATTTTTTGAAGCGAACATACTAAATATGTTTTTTAATGAGGAGGGGGCACCTCTGGTACCCCATGAATTTTTCTGTAATTTAAAATTTTTTGCAGTGGTGCCTGCCTACGACTTGAATATCACTCCGACGGCAATCAATCCAATGGTGAACACTGTTTCTAAGAATACGGGACTGATACTTAAAAAGGGACTGGTCACAATGACGGTAAGTGGAGTTTTGGGATATTTAGACAGGTTAGAGTGGCTATCTGTGATTTTTTTTTTCTTTCTCTCTCTTTTCCTATCTCTTGGCTATTGGGGACTCGAATGAGGTTCCGTTGACAGATCGCTCGTTGCTAACTGATCACTCTTGACTATACTTTTTGAAAAAACTATCTATTTTCCAGGTAAGTCTCCCAAAGCGAGGCTACGTCGCCGGAGAAATACTCCCAATCACAATAAACATTGACAACGGATCCAAAGCACCCGTGAGAACCGTCCGAGCAAAGATGACAGAGCTCTCCCATTTCCATGCTAGTCACGGCCACAGCACCCATCACACCCACCACAAAAACGCCGAGAAGTGCGTGGGAGAGTCTCGAAGAGAAGTGAACTTGGCACCGAAAACTCGAGGACAATCTCTTTTGTCTATGAAGATTCCAGCCATCGTTCCGTCGTTTGAATGCCCGATTATTAGTGTGGATTACTGTATTTCGGTGAAGTTGGATACTGACTCTCTTTTCGGCGGAACTTTGAAAGTGGAGTTTCCGTTGATCATTGGAACAATTCCGATTCGACAAATGGCCCCATTGGCTGGATCAACAGTTCCAGCTGTCTACCCAACAGTTTCTCCATCAGCTCCACCATATCCAGTGGTAGCAGGAGGAGCAGTTGGAGGACCAGTGTATCCAGGATCTTCATCCGCACCTCCATATCCAGTTGTAGCAGGAGGGGCATCATCTGTGTATCCATCTGCTCCACCGGTATCTCCTGGAGGAGCTCAAGGAACTGTTCCATCTGCTCCTCCACCATCTTATGAAGAGTCAATGTATGCTGGAAAGGCAGAAGACTCAGAGGTCGAATTCTAGCCATCTTTGAAATAAAACTATTTAATTTCAGCCCTTCGCCCCTCATTATCCAGTCTACAACAATCTTCCACAAGACACCCCAGCCCAGGCGCCACCATTGCCAGACAAAAACGGATTTTAATTTATTTTTGAAATGGGTTTAAAGAAAATAAAGTTTTGATTTTAATCAACAAGCACTTTTAATATTCTAGCAGTGTTTGATAAATGGATTCTAATTAATTTTTGTTTGACCCATCTGTTAGTGTCAATCTATAATTGGTTTGAGCAGTGTTTTTGAAATTCATTTATTTATCGTTTAGAACGAGAAAAATTAAATGATTGGAAGCAAATTAATTAAGGCGATATTCGATTTGAATTGAAAAACCATGAACCATCAGCTAGGCCCGAATTAAATAGCCTATCGCTTCAACAACATTAAATCTGTGCAATGTGTCATCACAGTCTGGCCATACAGCAATTGAAAATGTTTCCCCTGAATACTTAATTGAAGCAATCACACCATCGTTTCTTCGGATTTCCAGATTTTTGAATTCCAGATCTTTGGATAGTCTGGAAAAAATGAAATAAAATAGAGAGTCAAATAAAGAGATCTTACGATTTATAGATGAGCGTCTGTTCTTCTGTTTCTTGAACATTAATATCCTTCAGTGCCAGCTCTTCCTTGAAATCTCTGATATCAGCAACGAAACATTTAAGACGGGGACTTCCACCATTGATCCAGTGCATCAGAAAGCGATTGAGTTCTTTATTTGAAAACCACCGTTCTCTTATTCTAATTTCAATACAATCAAGACTCATTAGATAATCTATTGTCACCCAACAGGCATGGTCTACTATTAATGAATCGAAATGGTTCTTATGATGATCTTTCAGTTGGAAATTTTTAGGTGGAACGCAAATCAACAAATATTTAGATTTAGCCTCCGATAGAATATAATTTAAATCATATTCATCGATTTCTTCACAAATGTCATAAAGATCTAATATTTCTATAAGTGTGCCTACAAGCATGTCTATCATTTTCAAGTGTTTTCTTCGGAGCTCAATCAAAAAAATACCGAAACCAAAAAGGTTACAAAAGTAATTAGAGAGAAATAAGATCCCTATCTCTAAATCTCGCCAGTAGGTTCTGAGATAGAATTGTTCATCCTTATTGTCTATCCACAAATCGACTAGTTGACTCCCCATTTTCACTTTCTCCACTTTTCCACAAGGCAGTTCTCTTGTACTGCGCACGTGGATCAGAATCTCAGAATGTGTTCGGTTTTGTTTAACATATTTCCCAATCCAATAGTACTGTTTGATCACAAATTTCGGTTTCAACCGTTTGTTTCGAAGGAACTTAAAAAGAGTTTCTGCTCTTTGAGAGCTCAATGAGAATATGATTCTGAAAAATGAAGAAGTTACTAGAGAAATACGTGGATATAATCTTACTGCTCTTTTATATTCAATAAGTTGAGTACTTCTGCAATAGCCAATTGTGGAAGACGAAGAAGTTGAAATGGAGATTCCATTTATTGATCGATGGGTCTAGTCGAGGAGTGTAGTGTCTGAAAGAATAAGACAGAATGAAGGCCTGTTGGTAGTCCGAGATAGAATAAGACAGAATGAGGGATTAGACGCTGCTCACTGTTCGGAGCTGTAATTGTAATTGTGACAGATGTTTCAGAACAGTACCCTATTAGAATGAGAAACATCTGGAAACACTATTCATCTGAGACATTCAAGAACAAATCTTTCGAAAACAAGTGCCGAAAAAAGGAGAAGCAATAATCTCTATTGAAGTTCCCAACTGCGTCCCCGAATTCAATAGTTATTTTATTGATGTCTTCTACAATGTTTGGGTAAGCATCGATTCGGCGATTGGAAGAAAATTGGCATCAGACTGCCCAGAATGTTTCATTTTTCTCACTGGGCTGTTTACTTGGGAACTATCAGTTTAAAAATAAACGTTCATTTTTCTGGTAGATCTCTAACCGGATTCTTGTAAAACAAACCGGAATTGTCGATTCATCAGAATAAACAAAGAAAACTGATATAATTGAAATACTTTCTCTGATGTCAGACCTAGGGAGGAGTCGATTTCAAATTGAAATATGAAATAAAAAAAGATCAAAAAATTGAAATTACTCATCTGATCAACGGAGTGTCAACAATTGAACTGATAAGACCGTGCGTCCCGTCCTGACTTTCTCTGACTTAGTTCTCCGTATAATCAATTGAATAACAATGTGAAATCACTTCTGTTATGGTACGTACATTCTGAAAGACTACAAATCTGAAAACAAATGAAAAATAATGAGAAAATATTTCATTAAAAATAAGATTGCAATTCTCATACCTCCAGATACCGTACATTCCTAAAGGACCTTATTGCTCCTCTGTAATAATCGAATAGATCTGAAATATTTCACCCAGAGCTTTGCTCGAAAATCAAAAACACAGTATTCCTGAATCAGTTCAACTAGAAAGAATGGTTCTCCCGGCCAAATTAATCTCTTGAAGTTCCACAATCATCCGATTAAACCAATGAAAAAATGACTAATATTTACATTATGCTCCATTAATGGCCAGTTTTTCCCGATTCCAGCGAGAAACTACACGTTGGAATATTAGTGATGATAAGAATATAACATCGAAATTGATATAAAAGGGCCGCTAGAACAATTTGAAACTCACAGTTTTTGCACATTTAGTTGTGGAAAAATTTCTATTTTTGCAATTTTTTCGCTTGCTTGTTTTGCTATTTTTGCTAAATTTTTCTAATTTTCAAATTTCCAGAAGAATGGAAAATTTTCGATTGGAATACGACAATGTACGCGTCACTGATCGAAAAGTAACCGGAAAAGTGATCATTCAAAATAAAGAACCAATAAAAGCGAGTTTCTTAAAAATTCGGATTATTGGTACGGCAAAAACAGAATGGGAGAAGAGAGAGAACAAAATGAAAATGTGAGTTTCTAGTTAGTCGATTCTCTTATAAAATGCGGTTTTTACAGCACTGAGTATTTGAAACACGAACTTGAACACTTATCGCAATCGTCTAATAATTATGAATGCCTCATCAACACTTATATAATGCTATGGGAGTCTTCGGGAGAAGAGGAAAATATACCTGCCGGCTACAATACCTTTCCATTTTCTTTTACACTTCCTGATAACTCTCCACCAACCTTTTTCGGACAATACGGCTCAATTCAATATTCTGCAGAAGTGGAACTAGATCGGCCATGGAAGCTCAACAAAAAGTTGGAGAGACCTTTTTTGGGTAGGTAAATTTTTAAAATCTGAGAGTGAAGTTTTAAAGGTTTTCAGTTTGGCCAAAATGCGATTTGAATCTATTTCCTAAAGCTGCTTCTTCAGTAGAAAAAAACCGCTGAACAAGTTATAAAAACAGCTGACAAAAATGAAGGACCGATGTTGAAAAAAGGATTAGTGACGTTGAGGGTTTGTACAGGGTGGCCCATAAGTATAGGACGTTTTGAAGTCTTCATTATTTTTTGAAAAACCTTTCAATTTCCACCGGGATTGTTTTGGATGATGTAAAATACACATAAATTTTATTTCCCGAAGTGATTTGGACAACGGATGAATATTCTTTGACCCAGACCTCCAAGAGTCCAAAAACAAAATCGGTCCTGCGCCGCAGCTAGATTGGGCTAACTTGGAGTCGTCCTGGGTTTGGAGAAAACTTTCGACTATTATTAAGTGATAGAAAATGTTCCTAAAATCTTGCTCTACAAATGTTCAATAGAACTCAAACTAATTTGGATAGAATCTGAGGAGCTAGCAGCTCAGATAGCAAGATATCTCTACCCGTTCATTTGAGTGTTAAAACCAGAAAATTTGGTTTCTGTGCTCGGAATCAAGTTAGAAGCGCTTTATCGGTCAGAAAAGTTTGAAGTTGATTGAAAAGGTTGAAAAAAATTTCAAATGGACTTTTGGTAAACATTCGAGTTGATTTTCACCTCGTCATCAATGAAAACCATTTGAACTTGACACTCTGATGTCACACTTGCTCAGACTAAAACACTTTGTGAGAAATGGATGATATTAGCTAGAAAAGGTTTCAAAGACTCTCTGCCACTCTTTGACAACAATTATCACCACTTCTGATTATTGGAAAAAGTTTAAGAGTGAAAATTGTCTTGTCCCTCCAAATCTCTTGAATACGCAGCGCACCTTGAGGTCGTGGCAGATTTTCTTGCATTTTTGGACTCGGGCAGTCTTGGATTTGCCGAGTAGGTACGGTTTTGACAGAACTGGTAATTCTTCATCTAAAAACCTTTTCAAGACTTGTTTAGACTGTTTTTCGTCAATTCTGACCTCAGAAACGTTCGAATTCAAGGATTTCCAGTTTTTTTTCGACTTACTATTTTCCTGATCATCCCACAAGTTTGAAGAGTCTTTACAGACAAAATTCTTTCACTTTTTCAAATGTCCTTGTGTTTTAGATGCTTTTCAAACACAGAAACTAAGTTTCAGACATCATGTTAAGAAATCTCAGGCTGCTTTCCAAAGTCGACCCTGCGCTCACTCTTTTGAAAAAGGTCAAAATGGTGTGATGATGAATTGAAGTACTCATAACTTAAGAAAAGAGACAAAATGAAGGCAATGCTTATGAGGAACTATTATTTAGTGTCTGGGCTTTCATAATATCTGGGAACTTTTCAAAAATATTTGTTGGCAGCGTGCCAGCAAGCTCTCAAAAAAACGTCCTATACTTATGGGCCACCCTGTAGATACTTATTGCTCTTTATGAATTCCTTTCTTGCAGGCCAGTATCCCAAATCAAGGTTACGTACCCGGAGAAATGATTCGAATTAAACTCAATATTGAAAATGAGTCAACGAGACCTGTGTTGAAAGCACATGCAGAGATATTTCAATTCGGAAAATACCGGCTAAGACACAAAGGCACCACTCTTCTGAAACTTTCAGAAAAACGTATTGCGCAAACAAGTGAAAACATTAAAATAGAACCAAAGACAAAAGGAGAAGCAATAATTTCTATTGAAGTTCCCAACTGTGCTCCAAGTTTCACTAGTTCTCTCATTGATGTCTACTACAATGTTTGGGTGGGCTTCGAGGAATCAGCCTT
This sequence comes from Caenorhabditis tropicalis, assembly GCA_016735795.1. Lineage (NCBI taxonomy): Eukaryota > Metazoa > Nematoda > Chromadorea > Rhabditida > Rhabditidae > Caenorhabditis > Caenorhabditis tropicalis. Next base: position 9,165,336 of record CM028615.1, read on the forward strand.
TGGAGGAGTACTTTCAGCAGGTTTCTATTTGTTGATTGGAACTGTTCCGTTTAGAGAGGTTTGTAACTATTTTCGATTATTCTCAATGTTTTCAAATGAGCTTTTTGTTGTTCAAATATGAAATTCAATTAAGCAGAGAAGGAATTCAGAGAAAGTCACTGTCCTAGACTTATATCTCAGTTTTCAGTAGAGATTTTAAAAAAGCTGTCAATTAAAAAGGTTTTCGATCTATTATGACCAACATTTTATCAGTAGACAATTTTTTTATATCTTCAACAATAATTGAGTTATAAGTTCTGAACGTTATACCCCACAAAAGAAATCAACAAGTCAGACGCTCTCTCCAATTCAGATTCGACAAATGGCTCCATTGGGTAGGTCAGAGGTTCCGGCTGTTTCACCATCAGCTCCACCAGAACCAGTAGAATCAGTTGGAGGACCAGTGTATCCAGGATCTTCATCTGCACCTCTATATCCAGTTGTAGTAGAAAGTTCATCATCGCAGGAGGTGCATCATCTGTGTATCCATCCGTTCAAATTTTATCTCCAGGAGGAGGAGCCCCTCAAGGAATTGTTCCATCTGATCCTCCACCATCTTATGAAGAATCAATGTATGCTGGAAATGCAGAAGATTCGGAGGTAGGATTCTAGTCATCTTCAAAATCAAACCAATTAATTGCAGCTCTTTGCCCCTTGTTATCCAGTGTATAACAATCTTCCACAAGAGACTCCAGTGTAACCAATTCTAATTTACTTTTGTATTGTGTTTAGAGAAATTAAAGTATCGATTCTAATAAACATGCACCTCTAATAGTCTATCGGTGTTTAATAAATGAATTCTAATTGATTTTTGTTTGAAACGTGGATTCTATTGTAGCTTAGGGGTCTTTTTCGAATTCGAAATATAGGGGTCCCTTCAGAAAAAAAAGAGGTCCTTTCAGGCTTCATTTTAAAAAAGGAGCCCATCCCATATTTTTTGAGCTTATTAAGAAAAAGGACCTCTATTTCTTTTTGGTCTTATCAGGCCTAGCAAAGACCCTAGGTTTTTAAGGTTACTCGAACGAAGGTTTCTTCGAAAAATAGGGGTCCCCTAAAAAAATAGGAGTTGTCCGGCAGAGCTCTAACCGGATTCTTGTGAAACAAACCGGAATTCCCAATTCATCAGAATAAACAAAGAAAACTGATATAATTGAAATACTTTCTCTGATATCATAACTAGGGAGGAGTCGATTTCATATTGAAATATGAGATAAAAAGAGTTCAAGAAATTGAAATTACTCATCTGATCAACGGAGTGTCAACAACCGAACTGATAAGACGGTGCGTCCCGTCCTGACTTTCTCTGACTTAGTTCTCCGTATAATCAATTGAATAACAATGTGAAATCACTTCTGTTATGGTACGTACATTCTGAAAGACTACAAATCTGAAAACAAAGGAAATAATAATAAGAAAATAATTCATTAAAAATAAGATTGCAATTCTCATACCTCCAGATACCGTACATTCCTAAAGGACCTTATTGCTCCTCTGTAATAATCGAATAGATCTGAAATATTTCACCCAGAGCTTTGCTCGAAAATCAAAAACACAGTATTCCTGAATCAGTTCAACTAGAAAGAATGGTTCTCCCGGCCAAATTAATCTCTTGAAGTTCCACAATCATCCGATTAAACCAATGAAAAAATGACTAATATTTACATTATGCTCCATTAATGGCCAGTTTCCCCCAATTCCAGCGTAAAACTACACGTTGGAAAAGTATTGATGATAAGAAAGCAATATAAAATTTTCGTATAAAAATGTTTCTGGAACCATTCGAAATTCGAAAGTTTTGCACATTTAGTTGCGGATAAACCTCTTCTTTCAATTATTTATTAATTTTCAAGTTTCCAGAAAAATGGAAGATTTTCGATTGGAATACGACAATGTACGCGTCACTGATGGAATAGTCTCCGGAAAAGTGATCATTCGAAATAAAGAACCAATAAAAGCGAGATTTTTGAAAATTCGGATCTATGGTACAGAAAAAACATCATGGCTTGAGCAGGAGTCCAAAGTGAAAATGTGAGTGCTCGTTGTGGATGCTTTCAAAGTAATCTATATCAACAAAACGATGATTTTATGGAAATCTTCGGAAGAAAAGGACCATATACCTGCCGGCAACCATGAGTTTCCATTTTCTTTTACACTGCCCGATAATTCTCCACCAAACTACTTCGGAGCATACGGCAAAATTCAATATTCTGTCCAAGTGGAACTGGATAGACCATGGAAGCTCAATAAAAAATTAAGTAAACCGGTCTCTGGTGGGTAATTTCCAGAATCTGAAGAAAAACTTTTGAAAGTTTTTAGTTCGTCCGAAATGCGATTTGAATCTATTTCCTAATGTTTTTCCTCCAACAGAAAAAACCGCTGACAAAAATATAGGACTGGTGTTGAAAGAAGGATTGGTGACGTTGAAGGTATGTAGATACTTATTAATCTCAATGAATTCTTCTCTTGCAGGCCAGTATCCCAAAACAAGGTTACGTACCCGGAGAGATGATTCAAATCAAACTCAATATTGAAAATGAGTCGACGAGACCTGTGTTGAAAGCACATGCAGAAATATTAAGATTCGGAAAATACCGGGCAGAACACAAAGGCACTACTCATTTGAGAAATTCAAGAAAAAGTCTTGCGAAAACAAGTGAAAAGATTAAAATAGAACCAAAGACAAAAGGAGAAGCAATAATTTCTATTGAAGTTCCTGACTGTATTCCAAGTTTCAATAGTTCTTTCATTGATGTCTTCTACAATGTTTGGGTTAGCATCGATGTGGATTCAACCTTTGGAGGAAAACTTGAAACTAATTTCTTTTTGAGAATTGGAACTGTTCCGATTAGAGATTCGACTCGTAAGGTTTAAGATCATTTTTGATTTTTCTCAATATTTACAAATAAACTTTTTGTTGTTCAAATATGAAAGTCAATTAAGCAGAGAAGGAATTCAGAGAAAGTCAGCATGAGATGCACCGTCTTATCAGTTCACTTATTGAATCAGATAAGTAATTCTGATTTTCTGATCTGTTCTGTCATGGGGTCTTACTCTGTCTCTTTGAAGACTCATATCTCAGCTCTCAGTTGAGATACAAAAAAGCTGTCAATTAAGAAGGTTTTCGATTTATTATGACCAACATTTCATTAGTTGAAAACTTTTTTACATCATTGACTAGAATTGCGATATAAGTTCTGAACGTTATGCTCTACAAAAGTGATCAACAATTCAGACGATCTTGCCTGCCTCTGCGTCTTTTTTCATCATGCGTGGCAGATTCTCGACGAGAAGTTAATTTGGCACCAAAAACTCGAGGACAATCTATGTTGTCTATGAAGATTCCAGCCATCGTTCCGTCGTTTGAATGCCCGATTATAAGTGTGGATTACTGTATTTCGGTGAAGCTGGATACTGACTCTCTTTTTGGCGGAACTTTGAAAGTAGAGTTTCCGTTGATCATTGGAACTATTCCGATTCGACAAATGACTCCATTGGCTGGATCAGCAGTTCCGGCTGTCTACCCAACAGTTTCTCCATCAGCTCCACCAGAACCAGTGGTAGTAGGAGGAGCAGTTGGAGGACCAGTGTGTCTGTGCGTGTATAATTTATTTTTGTTCAAAATGTGTTTAGAAAATAACGTATTGATTCTAATAAACACCTGTTAGTGTTCAGCAGCATTTTTTTAGCCGTTTTCTGTTTTTGCTATGGTTTTCTGGGATTCGAAATAGGAGGATTTTGGTCTGAAAAAATGGCCGGTTGTAAATAGATATCTGCAGTTCCAGAAAACCATAGCAAAAACTGGAAACGGTTTTGAATTCCCCTAAAGGTCCTCTATAAAATGGTATAGGCCGAATTTCCAGATCCGATTCTGACCATTCCCTAGTAAGACCATTGCCCGGTACTCAGGGCTCTCGTGAAATAAACCGAGATGCCGACTCATCAGAGTAAACTAAATATATTGATTCAATTTGGGCGGTTTCATTCTTATAGAAGAACAAATCAGAAATTTGAAATCATATGGTGAGTTTCAACAACTGAATTGATAAAACGGTGCATCACGTCCTGACTTTCTCTGACGTGTTTCTCTGCAAAATTGATATATTATTTTTGTTATTGTAGGAATAGGTTGTCGTTTGATTATAATTTAAAAAAAATGAATGACATTCTGGTAAATAACCTGGATTTCCAATTTTCGTGGGTAGTCGGAAGTTTGATTGTCGGGCACCGAACGAAACCAATTCGTTGATGATATTCCAACGCCTTCAAACAGAGAAAATGTTTAAAAAGATGTGTGTGAAACTCTTTCTTCGAATTTTTATTTAAAAACCTGTTCTTCGATTAACGTACAGATTAAAAAAAACTTCAAAGACTTCGAAGACTAGACCTTTACAATTATACAGTAGTCCTACAACAGTTCACATTAGATACTCCTCTTGACACAATTGATCTTCTGGAATTTCCACGGAAGTTATCTAGAAACTAATAAACAAATGACTAATATTGACATTGTGCTTCATAAGCTTCCTTTCCCTCTTCTGATTTCAGTGATAAACTACATACACTTTAGAATAGTAGTTATGATAAGAATACAACATTAAAATTGATATAAAAGGGCCACTAGAACAATTCGAAACTCACAGTTTTTGCACATTTAGTTGTGGAAAAATTTCTTATTTTCACTCTCTCTCTTTTTTTAAAAAATGATTGTGGCGCCCAAGCTAGTCAATTATTTATTAATTTTCAAATTTCCAGAAAAATGGAACATTGTCAATTGGAGTACGACAAAGCAACCGTAACTGATGGAATAGTCTCCGGAAAAGTGATCATTCAAAATAAAGAACCAATAAAAGCGAGATTCTTAAAAATTCGGATTCTTGGTACGGCGAATATACATTCGGAGGAGTGTGAGAACAAAATGAAACTGTAAGTTTCTTGTTTCGGCTCTTTTGTACAATAGGGGTCCCTTCTCTACAATAATTTTTTTAAATTAGGAGAGGCCCGTTGCAACCCTGATTTTCTCTGCTCAGGTTGAAGGAACCCCTATTTTTCGAAGGGATCCCTATTCTACAATACATAGAACCGTCGATTCTCTTTTAAAACAAATCTTTCACAGGAATGAGTATTTGAAACACGAACCTGAACACTCATCGCAATCGTCTAATAATTATGAATGCCTCATAAACACTTACATAATGCTATGGGAGTCTTCTGTAGAAGAGGACAATATACCTGCCGGCAACCATGAGTTTCCATTTTCTTTTACACTACCCGATAACTCTCCACCAACCTTCTTCGGACAATACGGCAAAATTGAATATTCTACAAAAGTGGAACTGGATCGGCCATGGAAGCTCAACAAAAAATTGAAGAGACCTGTTTTGGGTAAGTATATTTTCAAGTGTGAGATAGAATTTTCCAAAGTTTTCAGTTTGGCCAAAATGCGATTTGAATCTATTTCCTAATGCAGCTTCTTCAGTAGAAAAAACCGCTGAACAAGTTATAAAAACAGCTGACAAAAATGTAGACCTAGTATTGAAAGAAGGATTGGTGACGTTGAGGGTAAGTAGATACTTATTGATCTCAATGAATTCTTCTCTTGCAGGCCAGTATCCCAAAACAAGGTTACGTACACGGAGAGATCATTCAAATCAAACTCAATATTCAAAATGAGTCGGCGAGACCTGTATTGAAAGTGCGTGCAGAGATATTTCAATTCGGAAAATACTGGCTAAGACACAAAGGCACCACTGATGTGAGATTTTCAAAAACATGTCTTGCGAAAACAAGTGAAGACATTAAAATAGAACCAAAGACAAAAGGAGAAGCAATAATTTCTATTGAAGTTCCTAACTGTGTTCCAAATTTCCAAAGTTCTCTCATTCATGTCTTCTACAATGTTTTGGTGGGCTTCGAGGAACCAACCTTTGGAGGAGTACTTGCAGCAGGTTTCTATTTGTTGATTGGAACTGTTCCGATTAGAGAGGTTTGTAACTATTTTCGATTAATCTCAATATTTTCAAATAAGTTTATTGTTGTTCAAATATGAAATTCAATTAAGCAGAGAAGGAATTCAGAGAAAGTCAGTTTTAAAAAGTTGACAATTTTTTTATATCTTCAACAAGAATTGAGTTGTAAGATCTGAACGTTATACCCCACAAAAGGAATCAACAAGTCAGACGCTCTCTCTAATTCAGATTCAAATGGCTGAAAAAGCAGTTCAGACTGTCTACCCAACAGTTTCTCCATCAGCTCCACCAGAACCACCAGAACCAGTGGAAGCATTTGGAGGATCTGTGTATCCATCTTCATCTGCATCTCTATATCCAGTTGTAGCAGGAGGTGCATCATCTGTGTATCCATCCGTTCAAATTTTATCTCCAGGAGGAGGAGCCCCTCAAGGAATTGTTCCATCTGATCCTCCACCATCTTATGAAGAGTCAATGTATGCTGGAAATGCAGAAGATTCGAAGGTAGAATTTTAGTCATCTTCGAAATCAAACCAATCAATTTCAGACCTTCGCCCCTCATTATCCAGTCTACAACAATCTTCCTCAAGACAACCCAGCCCAGGCGACACTATTGCCAACCAAAAACAAATTCTAATTTATTTTTTAAATGTGTTTAGATAATAAAGTATTGATTTTAATCAACCGGCACCTCTAATACCTCATACTAAACTAAAAAATAGGACTCCAAAGTTCATTTTTTCTATGAATCAGCCCTCTATTTATGGTATTGTTCTTTCCAAACAGTCTGTATAGATCTACGTCTGAAATGACGTTTAGTCTCACGTTTTTAGTTCCTTTTTATCATTATTCCGGGTAAAAACATGACGTAAATTAGATGATAAGAGAAACGGTTGTTGTATGCTTATATAAATGAAATGGAGAAGTGATAACAACGAGAGTTTTTTTTCTTTTCTGTTAGTTTTTCCTTATTTCAACACTCACCTCTAATTAAGGTGCGCTCTTTTAGTCCAAATGGATCCCATGTTTACTATTGACTTTGAACAACCCACTGGAGTGTATTCCCCTGGACAAACTGTCCGTGGAACCCTCACAATTCGAAATGAATCCGCTTTGAATGCTCTTTTACTCAAGATTTGTATTCATGGAGAAGTGAAAACTTTTTGGAGAAAATATGAAAATAAAACGAAATAGTAAGTGTTTTTTTCTTGTTTTTTTTTAGTAAAGATGACTCATTTAAGTAGTCCACACGGTCATCACTCTCTGAAAGACGCATTTGACTTCAGTGATCGACACGGGAGACTCTATAAAGCATCGGAGCATATCAACTACACATCGACGATTAATATCCTGAATGGAGTTGCTCAGCCATGGAGTTCCATTGATAATCCGGTGAGTCTTTTTTAATTTGAATTCCAATGAATTCCGTTTTTCAGTTAAATAGAATCCCTCCCGGAGTCAATATCTTCCCATTTGTCTTCCAACTTCCAATGAATTGCCCTCCGAGTTTCGAAGGAACACATGGAACTGTTCGATATTCTGTTCATGTGGATCTAAATCGTCCATGGGCATTGGATATGGAGGCGAAGAAAGTGTTCTCAGTGATTCCAGTTGTCGATTTGAATACTATTCCGAAAACGATGAATCCGATTGGAAGTCATGCTTGTAAGCATTCCGGATTTTTGGGAAGCAAAGAAATTAAAATGCAGGTGAGACTATCGAATTTCTGAAAATACTAGAATTAAAGGAGGATTTCACTGAAGTTCAATAATTTGTCATTAGATGTAGTTTTTGATTCTAAACACTTTTTCAGTTGACAACTTTCTCTGAAGATGCCTCTAAATGCCTGAAAAACGGCTTTGAAAATGTCGAGGTAATTGGGGTGGAAGAGTTTTCTGCCAGACTCGGCCGCGTGTTTTGTGACCGCCACAGCCGTTTTTTTTCTCAGATTTTATGTTTTTATTGAAATTTTTCTCTCATAATCAGAAAAGAAATTTTCAATGAAGAGAAAATATCGCCTAAAATGGTACAAAACCCCCGTGGCCGAAGTTAATAGAAAACTCTTCCACTCCAATAAACTCGATTTTTTCAAAGCGATTTTTGAGGCATTTACAGGCATTTTCAGAGAAAGTTGTCAACAGAAAAAATGTTCAGGATTCAAAACTACATCTAATGACAAATTACTGAGTTCCGGTTCAGTCCTCTTCAACAATTATCCTGACGATAAAATGACCGAGTATTTTTTGGAACTTTTACCGGCAAGACTTCAAAAAATATTGTCAAACTTTCCAAAAAACCTGGCACATTTACTCTCATCGATTACTGGCGCCAAACTCGATTTTAACCGGTCACCCTTCCCCGAACCAACCATTTGCAGGTAAACATTCCAAAAAGTGGATATGTCCCCGGAGAAATGATTCCAATCTCGCTCCTCCTTCATAATCACTCAAAGAAACCTGTTTTCTGTGTGAAAGCTCAACTAATTCAACACGTTCATTACCAGGCACAACAAGAGAATACCCACTTGTTTCCCGATGAACACTGTCATAAACACTGTGATCACAAGACAGCCGAAACTATTATCTTCGAAATGGATCAAGATTTCCATGTCAGATGCTGCTCGAAAGAAGAGATTCGATTGACTCTTGTCCTTCCTAACCCATTAGTTCCCACTTTCAAAACGGGAATAATCGAGGTGGATTACTGTATTATGGTTATGTTGGATAAAGAGAAGAAGTTGAGATGTGAGCTTCCGGTGACTATTGGCACTGTGCCAATTGGAAGGCAAGCTATAGTTATGAGTATGCCTTCTTTCGTTGAACCCAATGCTCCAATCGAGAATGTTCCTCCACAGTATACGGTAAGCACTCTAGAGGCCAAGCCACCAGTAACTTTTATGTTCAGGAATATGAATTGGCAAGTGCACCGCCTCCGGAATACGACGAACATCTCTGACACTTATGATAATTTTTCTCAAATTTATTTTCTCTGTTAAAACCAATAAAAAACCTTAAAAACTAATTCATTACGCTCTATATCAGAATTTAATTTATACTCTTCAGCAATCGCTTTGTCGCTCATCCTCTAACCTCGAGGTTTCGGATGAAGAGCAGCAAGTTGTTGGGGTTTCACCCCTCCTTGGGAAATTGTTACGTCTTTGAACATTTCGGATAACTCATCGTCATGACGAATTGCCAAATTCAGAAAACGAGGAGAGATTCTTGTCTTCTTGTGTTCTTTGGCAGCAACCCCACTTAATTCGAGTATCTCTGTTGTCAAGTATTCTAGAACTGATGCCAAGTAGACGGCGGCTCCAGCAGAGATTCGTTGACCCTCATGAGTCTCTTTGCGAAGATGACGATGGATACGGGCGACTGGAAGGGTTAATCCAGCACGTTGGGATTGAGTCTGTTTCTGGAAAATTAGGTTGAAAGTCTAGCTTTTATTTATCAAGAACCAAGATATAGTTTTGAAACTTAGGAATTGAGTACTTGCGGGTTCTGCGACTCTTTTCAAATAGATATATCTCAGTTACCGCTAGAGATACAAAAAAGCTGTCAACTAAAAAAATGTTCAGCATTATCAGAGCTACATTTTATCAGTTGACACCTTTTTGATACCTTTACCAGGAATCAAGATAGACTCCCTCAAAACTCACACTTGACGTCGACACTTTCGCTATCCCGCCTTTAGCCGAAACTTGCTTCGTACGCGCCATTTTTCTAGACTGACTTTTATTTTCTCAGATTCCGAGAAGTTGGAAAATCTCCACGTGGAAGGTTTTCGGGGAACCCATGTTTCAAGGTTTTGAATTTTCCGTGGAAAAATGTTTTTTTATCTTTGGAAAAGGGTCTAAAACTTCTAATGAACTTGCTTGACGTAGATTAATTTATCCCGCATTTTACGGTAAAACTACCGGTAAAAAAATTCCAGAAAATATGGAAAATGAAGAATTTCAAAAATTCGGAAAATTTTTTTAATACTTAAGCAAAAATTTACCGGTAAAAAATGATAAATTCACCGGTAAATTAATGAAAAAACCTTTGAACTTGTTAAAAATAAATATTATCCGGTGATTTTTTGATCGAACAGCTTTAGTTTTCTCTTTGGAAATTTATCAGCAAGTAAAAATCCTAAAACCTAAAAAATCCTAAAACTTAAAAATCCAACGCACCAAAGCTCGCCCCCCTTTTTCTGACTTTTTGCGGTAAATGTTCCCTCCTCTCAGTCTCCTCGAAAATTAGAAATTTGGGGGGATTGAATTGTGACAAATAAATAATTTATTTCCAACATGTCTCTCATACCTCCTCCTCCGCCCTCTCCCAATACTACCGGTTGATTGTCAGCTGCCCCTCACTCCTCATAAAATTTTACGACTTGCTCAATCTCAGATTGGTTATGTTATATCTGGAGTCTCGGAGATTTAATCAAGGTAAAATGTCACAAACTAGTCAGAGGGGGATACGGTAGTTTTATGTGCTGCCTCTCCCTTTCAATCAAAAATTCCCCCCGAAATTTTGTTCGAAAAGCAATTTCCCTCCCCTCTCAACGCTTATTATGACAGTTTTACGGTGCCAGGGGATGACTAACACCTTCCTTCTTCTTCCAAAGATTTTTTTTGTTCGAATGCAAGAAAGGAGATACGACCTTCGGGAGGAAGAAGGAGAAGAAATATAAACATTTTCTTCCAAGATTCAAAATCCATCGATGATTTTTGAGAAGGAGGAGGAGGAGAACAGAAGAGATATTTTGGGATGACATGCAAAAATCAAGGACTTTTTAGGGAAAAGAGGAGAGATGGGATATGGTAGAGGTCGAAATTGAAAAGAGATAGAAAATATTGTCCGAGAGGAGTACACGGAGTATATAAAAGTTTGAAAGTGGTTTCAAAAGGTCAGGAGTAACCTCAACACCTCAACACGAAAAAAAGTGGAAAAAACTGAAATTTCAAATTAAAAAAAAGATTTTTTTAAAATTCATTTATAGATTACAGTTCAAGGAAAATATCATGTTTTTCCGGGGTTTTCTCAGAAATTTAGCATATATTTCTCGTTGATTTTTCTGGGAGGTTCGGTGGATTTATTCCAAACTCCCGGATATTCCTGAACCATTTTACACAAAAACCGAACTTTCTAATAAATGAAAAGTTTACTAAACTTGACTATTTTCTTCAAAAAAGCACCTTTTTTCATCTGATAACCCGAAATTTCGAAAAGTTTCTTGGAAAAAGTATTTTCCCTCGTCATTCTAGAAAAACCATCCCGTTCAAAACGAAGATTCATAATCTGTACTTCATCTTCCCATATGACAACCCCCAAATTTAGAAATCTCTCTCTTATCGTCATTTCAAAAGTGCACAACTCTCAACATCTTCCTCCTCATCTTCTTCTTCTTCTTTGCCTTCAAACACACAACTACTCAAAGCCTCTAATTATCTATCACCCGCATATCATCTCTCATTCTCAATTATCATGTGCTCTTCTCCTCCTCCTCCCCTTCTTCTTCTTCTACTTCTCTATCTTCAACGCCTTCTTTTGAAATCATATGATAAGAAGCGTTAATCAGATGATGACTGATTCTACTGATGTGCACTTAGATAACGACGACTCGTCTAGATATTCAATCTTTGAGAAATCATTCTAAAAGTTTAGAATTTTAGAAAAAAGCGATGATTTGTTTTCAACATTTTTACATGTTTCCTTGAACACTAAAAAAAATAGTTTTCCGCCGGAAAATGGTGATTTTTGTGTACTCCTTTTGGACGAAATCATACCAGTTCTTGAAAAAATGCATTTTATACCGTAATAACTTGAGTTTTCTAGAAGTTTCTAATTTTCAGAAAAAGTGAGAGTTCCGCTTTATTGATCATAAGCTAACCCCTAAAAATTAGGTACTAGCACCTTTAAATGTCTTGACGCTCAGCTTTATCGTGTACTCCTTTTTTTTGGTTGTTGAACCGACTTTCGAAAACTAAATTTTCTACCGTAATCTAGATATTCTAATAATTTAAAAATTTTTTAATATGAGCAGTATTCGAGGTTTTCAGTTTACTCTGTTAATCTAAACCTACATAAAAATGTAGGTAATAGAAGTTTCGTAAGCTTTTACCCAAAAAAAAAAAAGATTTTCCCTTTTTCATTCTATTGTTCTCCAAAAGTCCATCCCTTCCCCCTTGTCATTTATAAAATCCTGATGATAATTAATAGTGCACACATATGAGAAGATGCGTTTAGGACTTGCACTTTCAAGTGAGAGAAGATGAGTTGTTCTCGAAAAGAACTACTATTCTTCTTTCAAGCAAAAATTTAAGCCATTAGGTTACTGTAGATGGTCCCTCTCTTCTATTTCTAACTGATGACAGATGTTCTACCTTTTCCTTCTTCTTCTATCTTGAGAGAGAAACCCTCATCAAATTTAGATGAGCTTCTCTCCCTCCGAATTGTTCTCCTTCTTCAGAAGATGAAGAATTGGAAGAGAGAGAAGAAGAGGAGGCAATACATTCGAGATTACCTGTCATTTTAGGAGAAGCGTTTTCTGAATAAGAGATGGATCCGGGGGAGAATAGATAGATTGGTTACAGTAACCCAGGCTTTGAAGATTTGTAGTCTGCTTCTCCCTGGATCATCCGGATGATGATGTAACATGATTACAGATCCCTGGTACCTACCCAGGTGGTACATAGCCTCGAGGCCCCCCATAATATAATATTTTAGATACCTTATGCCATTAAAAAACTGAAAACAAGGTCCAAAAAACCAAACTACACCGTTTCTAAAGATCCAGACTACTATTTCTCTCCAATACTTTTCCACCAAGAGTTCAGTTTTTTTGCATGACTACAGTATTGTTAATCGACTTCATTTCCTTGTAACTCCCCCCTAGAAATGACACATCCTACCAAATAAGAGCTCCTTCTTCTCCCTACTCCCCTATCTATTCATTTCTCTCCGATATTTACACTTATACACCCCCCCCCCCCCCTCCAATACTACCTCAAAATGCATTAAGGAACAGAACACAGAGCCTTTTCATCACTCCCTCCCGAAACGAAGAAAATCACTTGTATAGACAAACTGTGTCATGACTCAAATCGTCTCGGGAGGGGCTCCGTATGTGGGAGTTGCTAGAGAGGGGTACTGTAAGGGAGGGTTACCTAATATATATAGGTTCTACTACTAGATTACCACCTGCCCTCATTTCTAATTGCGATTTAATTTTTACGCGTATGTGCCACCCTCCCCGCCTAATTGGTTAATAACCTGGAGGAGGATAAGAAATCCGTGTAAACAATAAGGTTTACCTCATGCTTCGTTAGGCATTTAGAATCCGAAAGAAAGGGGGGGGGGGGGACTGAAGAAAGAGAGGTGAGTCCTGACCTGCCATGATGAAAAAGCTAGCCGTTTAGCAGCTAGCTAAGAGTTTCTGGCCGAGTTAGAAAAATTTGTTTGCTATATTGGCCGAAAGGTTTTCCTGACCCGACTAACCTATCAGATTAAGATCTAGATCGGACTTTTGATTAAGGCTAATGGCTCAAGAATTCTAACGGTTTGAACGAAAATTTTGAGCTTCAAGCAAGATCTTAGATTTTCTTTCCAAACCAAAACTTCGGACCAGAATTCCCAAAAAAAATTTTTAGGCCGGTGAAAAACGGTCGAAAAGCTGAAAAAATTTCTAAAAAATTAAAGGGTATAATTTTTTTGAACTAACAAGTAAGTTTTTCCATAGTTTCAACCGGTAAAAATTTTTTCACATTTTTCCGGAAAAAACCGCCTAATTTTTGTATCGGTCATTTTTTCCATCGTCTACCGGTAAAAAATTCCTCTATTTTATTTTTCGGCTTTGACCTTTTCCTCTCTGATAATACGTTTTCAAAATATTTTCTAATGATGCCTCTGTTTCCAGAATGTTTTTCTATTGTTTTCTCTCCCCCTACCCCATCATTCAAAATGACTCATTTGTTCCTTCTCCTTTTCATTTTTCCTCCACCATGCCCTTGTATAAAGACTCCCGAAATTTCGGATGCCATCCTGATATCGGACGTTTCATGACATCCGGTCCATCGAGCTCATCCAGGACTTCTTTCTTGTTTCCTTCTTCCTTTTGGCACCTGCTTCTTCATTGTCTGCGTCTCCTACCTCTCCCATTCTATTTCCACCTCCAGATTCTATTCTTTTCTTTCGTTTTTTCCCCCGATCTATTTGTGACCGTCTCCAATTAATAGCTGTCAAAAATTCCGCGTTTTTAACCTTTTTCTATGTGTGTGTTTGTCGAGAAGATAGGGAGGGGAGATGATTGGAAGAGAGAGAGAGAGAGAGAGAGAGAGAGAAGATCTTGTGGATCCTGATCTCCCGGAGAGAATGGTCTTGTGTGCCATTCATTGTTTTTCTGATTTTTTTTGGTTTTGGGATGGGAGACTCATTATCAGAGGTTAGCTCTTGATTTAGAGGATTACTGTAGGTTCTTCTTTTTCTGGTTTCTTCTGTGTTTAAGTTAATAATTTAGGTTAAAATCTGAGAATTCCGGGTTAGAGAGTCTGAGTAGATTTACGAGGGTATGTGTGAATTTACGGGTAGTTTATTGCAACATTTTTGAAAAACTGATATTAGGGTTTTTTTGGATTCATTTAACTTTTTTTCGGTTTTTCAGGGATAACCAGCTATTTTTATAATTTTTTATATCTTTGTTTTCCAATTTTTTTCTGAAAACTGAGTCATACTGTCCAGAGGGAAAACATCTGAAAAAATGTAGATAGAATGGGATCTTCAAAAATTTTATTATTTTGGATTTTATGGTTTTTTGAAGACTATTGTAGGCCATTCTATCCCTGCAAAATCGATTTTCAGCTAGATGTGAATTTAGCGACTTACAGGCGGTCCTTAAAAAGTTCTGGTTTATAAACCTTAAGTTTTTCTAAACGGGTATACTCTCTTGGACAAAAAAATCTGCCAAGTAAATTTTTCGGGTGGTCTTTGAAACTGAATGAATCAAAATGTCCTTGCCCCTCACCAACTTGATCTCTTTATCTGTCTACCCTGTGCATAATCAAATTTCCAGTCAACCCCCCCCCCCTGATCATATTTGCCCTTTCACCTTGATTCCACTTAAAGAGTTCACCTTCTCACCCCAAAATGTGCACAAAGAATTAATCCAACTCTTCAAGTATTCTTCGTCCATATAATGTCAATAACTCTCTCGTCTTCTTCTCATTTTTATCAAGAAGAAGTAACTCCAATCTTACCTAGAGGGGAGGGGGAGTCAAAAAAGAAGAAGACGAGAGAATGGGGGAAGAATCGCTACAATTTCGGTCATCCGAGATAGATGTCTCCATTTTTTCTTCTTCTCATTCTCCTGTTTTTCCCCCGATTTTCTGATGAAGACGTCAAAAACAAAAAAGTGTGTCAGATATTTTGATGAAAAAAATATGTGATTCTGGGAATTAGGTTGGATTTTTTGATAGATTTTCATTTTCGAGGAATATTGATAGGTAGGCGTCTGGAATATAGGGGTTAGAATGATGGAATTTTGGAATAAAACCTTAAAATTTTTCGAAAATCGGAAGGTGTTTGAAAATAGGAATTTTTCAATTTTTCAAAAAAAAATTCGAAAAACCGGAACTTGAAAAAATACGTTTTTTTCAATCAGTCTTAAAATGTTGCTATTTAAAAACTATAAAATACATCGATTCCAAAAAATTCAAAAATTTTTTTATTTTTGAAAAAAACTTTTTATTTTCGAAAACATTGAAACCCCGAACTTTTCAAATTTTTCAATTTTTCAAAATTTTAAAAATACGTTTCAAAACCTAGAACCTCGAAAAACCAGTACCCAAAAAAATAACATTTTTGAAAATCGATCAAGTTTTTTTCTTTTCAAAAATCTGCATTTTTCGAAAAACGTTCAGAATATTTTGATTCGGTATTCCCTTTGGAAAATCACTTATTTTCTATAACGAAACCTATTTTTCTAAATTTTTCAGTTTTTTTTTTAAATTCTTCTCAGTTCAAAACTTCCTTAGATTCATATCATCATCCCTGTCAACCAATGTTCTCCAAAAATATCCACTTTTCAATCCCCCAATATCATTTCTTCTTCTTTTTCTAACTCTTCTGGAATCAAGAATCTCACGAAGACTCTGAGAGAGAAATATATAATGAAATCAGCTGTCTCTCTCTCACTTTCGGCCTTCTTCTCTTCTTTATCACATTTTCTCATATTTTTCACCTTTATATCAAAAAAAATTCTTTTTCTTGAATCATCTGCCACTTTTTTCCCAGAACACTGCTTGCGTGTGATCATGTGATTCGGATGACTCTTTTGGAAGAGAGGGATACTGTAGGTGATGCTCCATGTTGTTGACACAGGGTGGTTAACTCGATTTACAGGGGGTGATCTTCGACTTCTCTACAGTACCCTCTTTCAGAATCTTCTCTATAGAATCGCTTTTTTCGCTCTTCCTTATTATTTGTCCTCCTCCTCTTCATTCATATTGTCCATCCATCCATACCTGGAGAGATGTATTGTGTCTTCTCTTCCCTCATACAAGTGCCCTTCGGAAAGAAGAAGAACAGTGAGAGACGGGAAACCGGATTGCTCATTGCTCAGGATGAGAAAGAGAGAGAGAGAGAGAGAGAGAGAGAGAGAGAGAGAGAGAAGGACAGCTTCTTTTCGGAGTGGTCATTTTTGAGGGCAGCTTTTTTGGGTGGGAAAAATTGGTTTTTTGGGGTGTCTATTAAGGGAGAGCTTAAGGTTAGCTTCTAGGTAGGTAGGGGTAGGTTTACTGATTTTTTGATAATTTTTAAAATTATGGACCCAGTTGGTGAGATTTAGGGGACTCTCTGGAGTAGAATTCCGGGACGGTTTTTGTTGATTTACGCTAAGGGTCGAGGTCTAAGACAGTACTAGTTTCTAGACTAGTTTTATCTAGAGGTCACTTTTTTAAAAAGTTGTTCTCAAGTCGTGAGTGTTGATTTAAGGAGCTTTTTGATGTAGATTTACGGTCATCTACATGTAGATTTACAGAAATTTGAAGCTTGTGCATGTATGACCCTGTGTCGATTTTTTTGGACTGTATAAACCCTTAGCTAATTTTCATAGAATTTTTCCTATCGGTTGAATTTTGAAATTTCTAGAAAAAAGTTTCCGCTTGTACATTTAAAGTTCTTAGTAGGGTGTAGATTAACATAGCCTGGAAGACCAAGCTGGTAATTTTTTGGGCCACATTCAAAAAAGTTTAAACTTTCGGAAGCTGGTATAGATACTATCTAGATTCTCAAGACCAGAATCCCAAAATTCCCCCCCAACCAAATTCTTCACCAAAGACTCCTCTTTTCTTCTTTTCTTCTTCTTCTTCATATTCATGCTCAACTGAGCTCATCATTACCTCCTCCTTCTTCTCCTCCGTTTTCCATCGTTTACCTATGTGTCCCCCCCCCCCCCCCTTCTCCCCTTTATTTCGCCTCTCCTTCCGGAGTTTTGAAGGCTTCTAGGTGCTGAAGTGAAATCGTCGTCCCTGCCCCGTCTAAATGCTGTCAAGTGTGAAAGAAGAAAATCATTTCTCATTTCCAGAAGCCCCTCCTGTCTTTTTAAATGACTCAATCTAACCTCACCCAAATTTCGAAACCATCAATTCACTGATAAGGGAAGATGACATTGACTGTCAATTGCAATGGGCACATGTGGCCAAAAAAAGAAGGGTTTTTTGGAGGAAAAAGTTTCAGCCCTTCTTCCTTATCAGTTCCTGTGGATGGGCGCGTGTCATGAATGATGAGCACCTTATTTTGATATTGATTTTTGTTGCTACTCCCAAAGTGGCTTACTGTACCCCCTAAACTAAACGTTTAGAGGGACCACCTGCAATTTTCTTGAAAAGAGGGGGAGCCATCGGATGCTCTCTATTCCTCTTTTCTTCTTCTTTTCTTCTTTCATTCATTCTTCATCTTTTGAGAAGCCTCCTGGAAGAAGAAGAAGAAGATTGGAGGGGGGACAAAATTGGCCGCTTCTTTTCTTTTCATTCCTTCCATTCCATTTTTAAAGGCCAGGTGAGAGGGGCCTCAAAAGTTTTGCTTCGTAAATCTACACTCATTTTTGAAAAATCCGTTTTTTAAATTTTCGTAAATCGACACAAAGTCTCGTAAATCGACATCTACACTAATAAAACCTTTTTTTTTTTTTTTTTTTAAATTACGAGAAAATGTTTTGAGCGAAAGACCTGTGACTGCTCTCGGACCGTGAGTAAATTTTTTTACCTAATTTTAAAAAAACGAGAATTTCGTAATTTTCGTGAATCGACCTTATAAACGGGCTAATCGTTTTTTAACGGACCTCGTAAATCCTTTAAAAACCCTAGATTTTTTTTTTAATTTTTCAAAAAATTAGCCGTTTTGAAACTTTCGACAGTCTCAAAGTTACAAAATAGTGACATAAAGGATGCTCCCCGTCTCTTCAACAAGCGGTTTTCCGATTGGACGATGGGCGGGGTCTTCTTCAATTCGCATCCTTCGCTCCTCTCCTCCCTTTTTCTCTTCCCGATTTCTTCTTCGTTCTTCGGAGGAAGAGACACAGAAAGAGGAGAGGAAGAGGAAAAGTGATGGCCATGTGGAGAAGAAGTAGGCACCGCCCACTTTTTTTTTTGAGACAGGATTGAGCTCTTCTCTCCTCTTTTACTTACTCCTCTCGTTTCCTGTCTTTTCCACAAATGGATGTGGAAGAAGAAGAAGAGAGATGGAAAAAGGGTTACTTACTTCTCTTCTTTTTTTTCGGTTTTTGGTAGTCGTCGTCACGAAGAGAGTAAGAGTATACCTGTCTTCTTCTTCTTGAAGAGTCAAGTGGGGGTCTTTATAAAGTGGGGGGACCCTCTCAAATATCATTTTGGAGGAGCTCCCGGATCCTAGTCACTCTAGTTTGAGCCTGCTAGACAGGCTTAAAATTTAGGCGCGGTTCTAGGGACCTCTAGGCAGGTAACCCTAGTCTAGGGTCCTCTTGGTACAGTTCATAAGGTTTAGCTTAAACCGTTTTTGTCAATCTGTAATCCTTATCTAGTCATTCTAGCCAATCGACAGGTGCCTACCTATTGAGGGTATGAGCGCTTTAACCCTAAGCTGCATAAGGTCCAGGTCCCAGGTCTAGGTTCACCTTGGTACATGTACTAAGAACCTCCTCTTGGTTTAGCCCTTTATGTGAACCTGTAAAACTTATCTGTTTAACCTATTTAACATTTCGATAGGGGCCCTTCTATTACGCCTGCACTGCCAAACCAAAGCAATCAACCCTAAGCTTCATAGGGTCCAGGTCTCAGGTCCTACCCTAGCGCCCCTTGATCTTTTGACCTACCTAAAGTTCTAGGTCTCCAGGCTTGACCAAAACCTGGACTCAGGTAAAAGGCTACACATTTTCAAACAGTTCCCCTCTCTACAGTACCTCTTGTTCCCCACTCCCGATTCCATGACAAATCCCCCCTAAAGCAGCCTTGAACACTCAGATATCCCTCCGTCCACAAAGTTTTTTCTTCCTTTGTTCTCATTCCCAACTTGCTTACTCATCTTTACACGCTTGTTAGTCTCTCGCCTTTTTCTCCGTAAAAATCGTACAATTCGGATTACTGTAGAACCTATTTCAGGGATGAGCATCGACTCGGACTTTCTGAAGAACGTGGAAGTTCGCGAGGATGAGACTCATGGGACGGTGTTGGTGGCGGTAGAAGAGCTGTCACCAGATAGGAATATTGGAGTCATTGATAAGGTAAGGGCTATAGGCTTCTTGGACCGGTAAGTGCTCCCCGGATCCCCTTTTTCTTCTGATACCCTACAATTATCCTGCTTCCTCTTCCCCCACCAGACCACATATTCATCAATTACAGTCAATCAGACCCCTTGTGGATTCCCCCTTCTTTTACCTGAGGGCGCCGAGATACACACACCAGGTGTTCCGATTTGTAAATGTAATGGTTAAGGGTAGTAGTACATGTCCAAGGTTAACTAAGTGGTATTGAAGGGGGGAAAATAGAGAAGCCAGGTGGAAGAATTTTTGAGAAGCGCCACATGGCGCCGGATAGGGGCACATAATTGCGGTTTTGGGAAGAAAAAGAAGGTAAGGAATTGGTGATGAGGAAAGAGAGAGATTTGAATTCTTGGCCGAATCGAAAACAAGGGTGACATGCAATCAGCCTACTGTAGGTCTCATTGAATTAGTCTCTCGTTGTTTATCATCTCTGCCTTCTTCTTCTTCCTCTTCTCACCCCCTAACTGATTGGCTTATCTTTTGAGACGTCGTCGCGTATATATATTTCATCATGAGAGAGCCTGATTGCTTTGGCTCTCGAAGCACCTGCCACGGCGCTCACGGTGGGAAAATTAGATTCCAGAAAGAGAGTGGCTGACTTCTTATTAGATATTGATGGGTTTGTCAGAGATTTGTGAGACAAGAAGACGAAGGAGAAGAGGGGTTAACCGAGATTTGAGAATTTGCAGGGAACACCGAACAACTCGACCGAAATCCTTCTCTTGAACTTGATTAAAGAAGCCGAAATTGGAGAGGACGCCAATATTTGTATGACTCAGGTCGACTTTAAAGTTGGTTTTTATTCTAATCTTTATTCTAAAAAAAATTGATTTCAGACCCATTTCAAAACGAGTCGAATCATTGAAGTCGGTGAGAGGTTGTTATTACAAAGGTTGTCCGAAGAGGATGAGTGTGATGAGGAGGATCAGGATGAGATTGAGAATTTGATGTTGTTGAAGGATGATGATCGGTTAGTTTTATTTTAGGGGAGGGTTAATTTATTGTTGAGTAGGGGTTGGGTATGGGTCTAAGGTGCTAGGTACATGTGACCCTATCTGGTACTCGCTGCACCCAAAAATTTTCAGATTAGGTTAAACTTCCAACTGTCTCTTATTTTTGTTTTTCTGACACTGCCAAACTCAAATTGACCTTTTTGCTGACTAGTTAGACTTGGGCTTACTTAGGCTAAGGCTAAGGCTAAGCTAAGGCTCAGGCGCAGCATGCAATTTGGGCTGAGGTCGGAGGGGGTGAAATCGAACAGTTGAGTTTTTATTGCATATTCGGATAGCTCATGAAATTTTAGTAAGGCTAAGGCTAAGGCTAGACTCGATTTTCTGACCTCAGCACAAATGGCAGAGGCTACACCCACCTGAGCTAAGGCTAAAGCGCAGGGTCAAGCCTCTGCTGATTGGACTGATAAGGCTAACACCACTAACAAATTGGCTACTCAACCTTCTAGGATTATATCGATCTTCTATGAATTATACCATCCCCCTCTTCTCCACCGTAACCTAATGGTGTCTTCGCTAATGGGAAGTGCAACTTTCCAGTAACTCCGCGTATCCCTCATTTTCACCTTTCGGTATCTTTCTCCTTCTAATTTACAACGCCCCTAAAACTCTATTGTCTCCACCTGTCTAGGCTCGAAAAGGTCTGGTTCGTTTAGACTGGAACTAACCAGAACTCATTTGTTTTTTTATTGGTCTTAGTTACGATACCATCTTAACTTACTCTATCGATCCAACCTCTGACCACCTACGAAAATCTAGTATTATTCTCTCTCTCCAAATTCTGTAATAAGAGAGGAGGGCGAAAAACGGAAAAAAGATGTGAATCTTAAGAAATCTTCCCCTCCCTCCTTTCGAATCGTCCTACTTTCAATTCTCGCTTCCAATAGTTTTCACTCATATATATTCTATTCGGCGGTGAAAGTAACGGATTTCCGATAAGAGCACATCCTTTCATCTTTCTTCCCCTCCTCCCCTTCTTCCAAATGAACCGCCCGTCTCTTTTTTTCGCCTTCATTTACATACACGGCTTCTGGATGACAAATTTCGCCGCTTTTCCGGTCTTTTTTTTCGTTTTGAGAGGGTACACTCCACGTCTTCTCATTCCTTAATAGTAAGAAGACGCCAAAGGAAATTGTTGATTTATATTTTCTCTTTTATCTATTTGAGTCATCTCTTCTCTTCAAAATGTCAACTCTTTTCAGTCCCGACAGTACTCACAGTTTCTCGAAGAGCAGTAGCGAGGAGGGAGGTCTCAACGGACTTGAGGAATATATTAGAGAGCAAGGAGAACTGCCACCGGGTCAAACGCCGCCGGACGGATCACACAAGTGTGGAGTTTGTCCCAAGAGTTTTACTAGTGCGAGGTAAGCTAGATATAGGGTTAGATTCATAAAAATAGTAAGGTGTTAAAAGTTGGAGCTGGTTTTACTCGTTAAGTTCATGATTCAGCTGTATCTCAGTCGATACCGTACCTTCACCGTACCTTTGTACCTTCACAGTACTTGTAAAATCTCAAAACTGAGGGTTTTGATTAAGACATACCAACGCAGAAAAAAGTTTCAAAAAATTTTTGGGCGCTTAGAAGCTTCTCGAAGCTGGTTAGCCCTTTTGATTCAGCTCACTGTGAACTTTAGCGCTAGGCTTCTTTAGGTCCTGCCCAAAAGCGCCCAACCGTATTTTAGTGTCGGGACCCAAACTTGGCTTTGGGTAAGTTTTTCTGAACCGTTCTGGTTTGCTGAGCTTTTTTGCTGTTTTCTGAGTTTTAAAATTTTACCGCTTCTAACCCTAAGTCTTACGGTATACGGTATACTGTATTTCCGTGCTGAAAACGCAGCTCCAAAAATTTCAAAAATTCTAAGATATACGGTTTCGAAGCTCATTGTGAACAAAAATAATTTTCAACCGGTTTAGAGACCCAATATTAAATCTAGCTTGTCCCCCCAACAACAGGTGTCTCTTCCTTCCCCCCCCCCCGTTAAAGTGTTTGTTTGTACCGTAGTCTTCTCTTCCTCGTTCTCTATTCCATTAGGGAAGAGGATCATGCGTGAGGAGCACGGAGCCCTTCCCCCCTCCCTTCTCACTCTATTTGCTCATCATCTTGTGCTCAGGTGAAGGCTTGAAACCAGTGAAGAAAGAGAGAGAGAAAGAGGAAATTGGATCCTCCATCTGAAGAAAAGAAGGAAATGAAGATATTCTGAAGACGTGGCTTCTTCATAATAACTATCATTTTCACCTGAGAGTGGGTGTAGCACATGTGCCTTTAAATTGGTTAAGGGGTCCCCTCTCTTTTCCAGCAGCAAAGACTCATTTCTCTCCTTCCGACAGTTTTCTTCTCAATCAAAAGGTCAACTTCCTTCCGGCTCTTTTTCTCTTTCCCTTATCAATCATAACTCGTCACTTTGTCTCTCTATTCTTATCTAACCTCTAATTCAAAAAAAACGCTTCTTTTATCACTGCTTCCCTTTTCTCTCCGAACCCCCGCATTAGTATTCGTTCCGATGATCTGAGTGATCTACGAACGGAAAGGGAGGGGCTCCGGAAGGAGGTTACCTATTTAAATGAATCATTAAAAAGAAGATGAGTCGTTTTTTAAATGTCTAGGGTTAGTCATTGAGAGAAGGAGGAAGCGCTCTTATAGAAATAGTTCAGGTTCATGATAAGAAAATTTGAGGTTCAAAAGTTTTTATTTCAGAACCAATTTTTTAAAATTTAAGTACGGTATGCGCCTTTAAATCTAGAGGAATTTTTTAGCGCTTTTAATCTAGGGATAGACTTTCGGGTTACTTTTTATAAAGTTTGCATTTTACGCCTTAATTGAATTTGAATAGGTAAATTGACTTTTTTTCGAAAATTTATTTGTCTTCAAATCACGAGTACTGCATTTCGAACCCTATATAAATTTTTTTACGGTTAGAAAAAAAATCTTTAAAAATTTTTCAATGTTTCCAAAACGCCTAGGGGTTTTTTTAAACTTGACAAAAAAACCGCGTAGAAAAATTCCCTAGCCTATAAATTTTGGCCGATAGAGCAAACTTTCACTCGCCAACCTAATGACACCAAAATGTGACCTATTTGATCTGAAAATCAAATCCTAAATCCCCTAAACCAAAAAAATTTCCAGTGGCCTCAAACAACACTCTCACATTCACTGCTCCCTAAAACCGTTCCGTTGTCACCTGTGCCCCAAGTCCTACACTCAATTCTCGAATCTGTGTCGTCATCGGAGAGTTCATTCGGTAAGTCATCATTCTGAAAAATTCCATTCGGATTACGGGTCTAACTACCAATGTGTACAAAGTACAGTACAATTGGGGTATGGTTATGACGCAATTCCCAGGAGCAAATGACCCTACTCAAGTGCCCACAGGGGGGTGCAATAGGGGGGCGTGGTCTGAAATACCTGCTGTGTGTGTCACATATCGAAAATAGGAAGAACATAGGGCAATAAAAACGGAAGATATAGCTCCTCAGAGGTCCCTAATTGTTTACCTCTCTCCCCTCTCTAAACTCCGCCCACTTTTTCCGCTGGCATCTCGCCTCCAATGAGAGAGGACACCCCCCTCCGCCCCCTTTTTTCTCATCCCTTCTCATCTTGTGCTCTTCCCCCCCAGTCACCCCACTACTATTTCAGGACGGTTGGACTTGCACAACGTGTCACATATCAATGCCATCACAAGCGGCACTGACGAAGCATCGACCGGTTTGTGAGATCACCGCAATGTATAAACCGTTGATGGCTCAACTCGCCAATATGAATGTCGCCGGAGGAATGCCCGCAATGGCCTATTGGCCTCATCTATTGCAAATGGCTGCGCAGGTTCGGTTTTTTGAAAATTTAATGGGGTAGGGGTGTATTATAGGATAGGGATAGGGTGCCTTAGGGTCTCCGGTCAAAGTTGAATAGTTTTTTGGACAGGCCAGTTTTTTATTCTGAGAGGTTCTTACGTTAAAAATATGAGTTTTCCTAAAAAAAATGTTTGAAACTTTTAATGGGGTCGGGGGTTGTACTATAGGACAGGGATAGGGTGCCTTAGGGTCTCCGGTCAAAGTTGAACTTTTAAGAAGAACTTTTTCTGACATACTCCCGTTAGGCTAGTTTTTTAGGCAAAGTGCTTACGCTAAAAATATGAGCTCTCCCAAAATATAGGATTTTTCGGAAAAATTTTAAAACCTAGTAAGCTTTGACTTTTTGCTCTCGAAGCCTCTAAGGGTCCTGATTTCGCGCACTCTCTCGCAACCCCTTAAGGACACCTGTATTATGCAATATGTCTCGAGGTCCAAGTATATACTCTAGAGACATAACAATCGAAATCTCGAGAGAGAAGCATACCTTAATTAAGTCCCCCCTCGACGTCTTCATATTACTTCTCAATTTCCCGCATCGGATAATCCTCCTCCTCCCCTTCTCACCGGAGTCCTAATGAGTATCTCTTTGCAGGTTCCTCATTTCCCGTTGGCCCTTCTTGCCGCCAATCCAGAAGCCTACAAGATTTTTCAGCAGACGACGTCACGAGAGTCGCCGGACGCCGAGTGTTCGTCCAAGTATGTGCATTTTTGATGATCTTTTTTCTAGAGATTAGTACAATGATGAATAATTTCTAAAGAGAGAGGGAACATTAGTCATGAATTATTCTGATTTATAGCAAATTTTCGAGTTTTGGAATTTTTGAAAATGCATTTTCCTATGCTGGAATTTTTCGACCGGAGCAAAGTTGCTCAGCCTTAATTTTTTGTTGTGAAAACACATCAAATTTTTTTTTCAACTTTAAGCCCCGCCCCTTTTCCTCCTTAAAATCCCTATTTTTCAGTGGAAACGGTAGCGACTCGTCTCCAACAATGGAACCAGTTGACCTAACAGCCACCCCAAAACCCCCATCCACATCAGAAATGGAATCAAAATCCGACGACGGCGAAGACCGTGACAGTATCGGCGAATCAGCCAACGACGATGACGACGACTCGGAAGGCGGACACGATGAGCTGATAAAAAAGCACAGTAACCCCCATTCGATATCTGCTATTCTGGCCGCCAGTCAACAGCCGTCTCCGCCGACGAATCCATTCGGTTCCAATAATATCTTCGCGTTACTTCAACGTCCATTCAACTACAATTCCGGAGGAGGAGGTGGTCATCCGTTTTTGGGGGCCATGAACGGAGTCAAATCGTCTTCTTCGCCATCGTCAAGTTCAAATGGGGGAGGGGCGGCGAGTAAGGATCGATACATGTGTAAATTCTGTTCGAAGGTGTTCCCGAGGTCCGCTAATTTGACAAGACACTTGAGGACGCACACCGGGGAGCAACCGTATAAGGTGAGGTGTAGTCTGGGTGGACAAGGGGGGGGGGGGTTAGGGGTTTAGCGTATTCTCGAAAAATACAGTAATCATGAGCGTGTAGTCCTTTTGGACAAGTAGCCAAGATTAAGGGTTTTTGGGCTTCTTCGAGTTTTGTAGTCCTCGTGGACAAGTGGGGTTAGCCAGAATTTCTGCATTTTCTGTCTAAAATTTTTTACAAAAATTTTCTGGTTCAAAAATTTTTAGCGTATTCTTAAAAATCACGGGGTTGGTCTAGTTTTGTAGTCCTCGTGGACAAGACCACAGGATTAAGGGTTTTGCAAATTGCTGATAAAAATCTGGGTGTTTTGTAGTCCTCGTAGACAAGTGGGGTTAGCCAGAATTTTTGTGAATTTTCTTGGTCTAAAATTGTTAGCGTATGCTTAAAAATTATAGGGTTGGTCTAGTTTTGTAGTCCTCGTGGAAGAGTGAGGCTAGCCAAAATGTTCCAATTTTTCCGCTATTTTTTTACTGTTTAAAAATCCATAATTTTGTAGTCCTCGTTGAAAAAAACTTCCTATTTTCAGTGTCAATACTGCGAACGAAGCTTCTCGATCTCATCGAATCTCCAACGTCACGTGAGAAACATTCATAATAAGGTAAGTAGCTAGCCCCTTTTTTCTGTTTCCCTTGGTTTCGATGGGCTCCCCCCTCCCAATTCACCGCTTACCGTAACCGTCGAGAAACCCTCCCTTTAAACCCCTTTTTTTTCGTTCCCCGGTTTTCCATCTGTTCGTGTTTGTAGCCGAACACCTCGCTGACACCCCATCACGCCCATCAACGAGTCAGAAGTCATCATCATCATCATGCCACATCGACAC
This sequence comes from Caenorhabditis tropicalis, assembly GCA_016735795.1. NCBI lineage: Eukaryota > Metazoa > Nematoda > Chromadorea > Rhabditida > Rhabditidae > Caenorhabditis > Caenorhabditis tropicalis. The sequence continues at coordinate 9,192,279 of CM028615.1, forward strand.
CTACAACATCCTCCTCCATTCTACTCCTTCCAGGAACGTCCGTTCCGGTGCCCAAAGTGTGAGAGGCGGTTCGGTCAGCAGACGAATCTCGACAGGCATCTCAAAAAGCACGACGACGACGACGATCATCAAATCGACGATTTTTAGATGCCCCTTTTGATTTTTTTTCTATTTACCTTTTTTATCGATTTTTTCTTAGGAAAATGCGTTTTTTGGTGGCCTAGCTTTTCCCAGATTTTTCTAGGCCATCGCGTTTTCCTCTTCCCCTGATCTTCCTCCGATTCTTTCAAAATCCCCATTTTCTCTCCGATTTTCCAAAACCCCCCAAATCCCAAAAACATATTCTTTTTGTTCGAAAATTGATAATTGACGGGAAAAATCCCCTTCCAAAAATATAGTTTCTTCCAAAAAACATTCGCTTTTTTTATGTACATACCGTACCAGTGCCCCTTCTCTCTCTCTCTCTCTCTTTTAATCTTTCTCTTGTGCCAATTTTGATTTTTTTTTTGACTTAATAAAATATGATAATAAATAAATTGTATTGTCGTACTTGGTTAATTCGAGAAAAACGAGTGGAATGGATTAGGAAAATAGAACAAAAAATGGAATTCAGAATAAATAGAATTTTCGGGAAGTCAAAGCTTCTCAAATCTTTTCCAACGACTCGAACGGTTTCTGACGATCCAATTGCTCATAGATTCGGAAGACTTCCTTCTCAACCGTTTCCATGTCTCCATCGGCATTCACCGTCTTCCAGAAGGCGTCGTCGCGAAGAGTCGGCATCACAGCGGCCACTTTCTTTTGCATTTCAGAAGTCTCGAGACGTTCCTGTCCGAATCCTCCTCGTTTCGCAGCCACTTCTGGGGAGACGTCGAAGAAGAGAACGGCGTCCGGTTTTGGGAGTCCGACGTCCGAAGAGCGAACCCATGTCTCGGGAAGACCTGGAAAAAACGTATTTCTTCCGCTGCTACAGTATTCCTTCCGGAAAATTCGTTATTTCTACAGTATTCCCTTATCTTTTTTTGGTTAGGAAGAGAGGAAGCACTAAAAAGAGCATGTCAATTTGAGAAGAGTGGTGGTTTGAACCGGAAGAAAATTCTCTTTTCCAGGAGGAGCAGGTGAAATTCCGAGAGTTCATAATCATCTTCTTCAGGTGAATCAGTTATCCGAGAGCTCATTATGAATCCCTTCTTGGAATGCTACAGTATCCCTTGGATAGCTGTGTTTATTACCATCATTAGGAGTTCACAGTGGCGGTCACATGGTGTTTCTTTGCACAAACAGGTCTCTGGTACGTGAGAATTCCTTACAAGAAGGTTCATTTCGATCAGATTTTGAAATCAAAGGAATCTGGTGTCACACCTTTATTGGGTTAACAGTATCAATTTTTGTTCGGGATTACTGTCTCGATTGGAAAATGGCAATTCAGAATCTCTTCCTGTCCTCTAGCTCTTTTGACAGCTTTTGATAAGAGATACGGTTCAAAGATAACCGGAACAAATGATATCATTGAGGTTTTTTGCAGGGAGGACTCGGGAATGACGTTCAAAAATATTTTTCAGATTCAGAACATGATAACAGTCATTGTTTTGGTTAGAACCGTCGACTTCCTCGTTTTCAAAAATGGAACGGCTCAAAAGTTAGGTGTCTCTAAGTGCAGTACACAAACCACCCCTTCACAAACAAATCATCTCCCAACTTTTCCTCTCTTCTCCATTTCCTGTCCTTTCATGGAAAGAGAATGGATGGGGAGGAGAGGGGAGTGAACAAACATTAAATCTCTTCTAAAAAGCCAAGAGCAACACAGTGGCATTATTCGAGAAGACGACATGTTTGTATTTGGTAGACGACTAGGACGGTGCACATGTGCATTTGGACTCTCTCTCCCGTGTATTGGAGACGCGAATTGATGAATAACATACTGTCATAATAGGGCACTTTTAAGTGGATCATCACAGTCATCGGAAAGAGAGGTGTCAATAAGTCTTCTATTCAGAAGACAGGTAGGAGAGAGAACTTGTCTTCCTCTGGGAACACATTTCGAAGAGGGACCGTCAGAATTCTCCGGATATCTTTACCTCCTCTTCCAAAATTCAGAGAGGAGAAGCAAACAAGGCTCTCTCACCGGAAAACGATAATTATTATTAGTATCTTATTCTTCTTCTCTTCTTCAAAGAGACCCATATATCTTCAGTAGTACCTGAGATTGGAGGTATAAGACGACAGCCGGCTGCTTCTCCTCTCTTTTGGCAACAAGTTTAATTAGCCGCCCTCTCTCGCACGACGACGGCGGCGGTTCTAAGGGACCCCCTTCGGTGCACAACCGGACATCCTAATATGGGTGCTCAAACGTCATCATAATCGGTTTCCGTATGTGTATGCTCTTTCTTCTTCTTCACAATAATACACAATGATACATTAGTCAGTTTATGACTGCGAAATGAGGATGGAGGAAGGGATTATGGGAAGGACGAAGACGGTTCAGGTAACATGAGAGCTTCACTAATTGGGGGATGAATCGAAGATGATGAGGCAGAAGAAGAAGAAACATATGTTTTTCTGCTTGTTTAGAGAGGAGGAAGCAGGTGATTCCTGCAATAATGGGGGCTAATCAAAGCTACAGTAACCCTGTTTATGTCTGATCAACTTGACGCCTTCTAATCCAAAAGACCACTTGAGCAGTGACACGTGCCTCTCCACACTACCGTGTCCTCTTTTAATCACCTTGTCGGTGCCCTTTTCGGGTCTCCGATTATCCACTCGACTCGACGACTCTCGGAGCAAATGTTTTGATATTACTGCGAGGAGAGGCAGCCGACAGGTTATCATAATAGGTGTCTATTGGTTTGGCAAACAGAGACGACTCGGCTAGGAGGCGAATGCGCCAAATTGATGGATGGGTGAACACCTTGGAGAATCAACAAATTGATAGGTGATCGGAGGGATTCTTTGGGGGTTAGAAGGCAGAGGGAGATCCGACTTTTCGGGGCTGTTTTGAGGATGGAAGGCTAATCTAGACTGTTCTAGATTTTTGACGGAAAAGTCAAAGAAAAGCTTTTAGAAAAACCGGCACCTTCGCCTTTAGCCAGTTCTGAGGACGCTAAAAGCCCGTAGAACTGGTCTAAAATTCAGCTATCTCCGATTTTCCTCTACTTGATTAAAAACCGTCAAAGATGACTATTTTCAGCTGAAAAAAGCTAAAGCAGTAGCTTCATTAACTGTTCTCCAAACTGGCTAGAGGTGTTGAAACAGAAAACTTTATACTGAAAGTGACCGTTTTTCTGAAAGACCACCTTGAAGCTTTCTTTCATGACCTTGCTATAGTATAGCGACTGCACTTTCAGAGTCTCAAACAGTTCCAACAGGCTAGATAATCTAGATTACCCCGGGAATCCTAGCTACAGTACCTCTTATCCAATCCATCTTTCAAAAACCTCTTTCTAAAAAGCAACACCGGAAGCTTGGTCATCACTCAAAACGAGAGAAGGAGAGCTCTGCTTTTCTTCTTTTTCTTAGTCCGTTTCCGTTTCCTTGCCCATCATCTCCTCCTTCTCTTCTTCCAACACAAAAATAGTTAGTTTCCTCTTCGTCAGTCTTCTTCTTCTTCTTTCTATTCTTTTCATAACAACTTCCTGCCCATCATCATCATCATCTTCCCTTTTTCTTCTCTTTTTTTTGTGCTTCAGACTCCAAATGTCTCTTTTTTCTTAAGAAGGGACCTTTCCCATCACTTTAGATTAGGATTCCATGGATTCAAACGAATCTCCTGGATGAACCATTTTTCCCAATGTGCCGGACTTCCTGTCTCCTATTCATTAGCTTGTCGCGCACCTGTTACCACAGAATCTCAAGACAATTAGTGGGGAGAAGAAGAAGACAAGCGAAACGGAATTAACGGAGAAGAGAGGAGCCCCCGGTGGAAAAAGAAGGGAAGTGACAAGAGCAGATAATTATAGGTGTCTTCTGGAGATGGGGGGAACGGTGCGAAGGAAAGAGATGAAGCCAAGGATCAGGGGTTTTTTGAGAAAGAAGCGTCAGAGCAGTGTGATATTAACCTACTGAAGATTTTATTTGCGGAAGGATCTCAGAAGTACGTAGACGAAACTGAAAATACCTGACTTTGTGGGAAACTTTGGAAACGGCGGAAAACGTTTTACCGACTGAACTGACTTTTTTCTACGAATCTTGAACAATTTTCGACGGAGAAACCACACGAAAACTGCGAATTGCAAAGCTGATTTTGGAAAAAAAAATACCAGGAAGACAGGTTTTTGTGGCGGAATTCGTATAATCTCGAGCTATTTTCAACTGAAAAACACCGAAAAAAAGGACCGAAATTTCACGAAGAGTAGGCCTATTTTGCGAAAAAAAAATCTAGAAAAACGGCTTCTGTGGCGAAATTCGTAGAGAACGATTTTTTTCAAAAACTGACAAATCATTAGATTTTAACCAATTTCTGGTGTGAAAATAAATGTTTTCGCTGAAAAATGACTTTTTCTACGCATTTCAAGCTATTTTCAACTGAAAAACACCGAAAAAATGTCAGAAATTTCAGGTATTGTGAGCAAGAAACACCTAGGAAAAACTGTTTTTCGTGCCGAAATCTATTCTTAAAAACCGGAATTTTAATAAATTCTAGCCTAAAAATAAAGATTTTTCCCTTTTTTCTCCTTCTTTCGGCCCATTGAAAACTGACTTTTTTCTACGAATCTTAAACTATTTCTGACTGAAAAAAACTAGGAAATACTAGAAATACTACGAAAACTAAGATTTTCAAAGCCGATTTTGCGAAAATAATAATCAAAAAACCGGCTTTTGTGGCAAAATTAGCAAATATTAAGTAAAAGATACGATTTTAACAATTTCCTCCGTGAAAATAAATATTTTCCTTATTTTCCCCTTACCTTTAGCCAACGAATAGGCGACTCCACTGTAGCAATACCGATCGCAGATCACATCGATTCCGTTGGCAACACTCTCTCGAATCATTTGATTCTTCAAGAATCGATCGGCGGAAAACATCAAATGAAGCGAATGCTCATCCAGATCAATCTCTTTTTTCAGATATTGATCAATCAGTTTTCCGATGACTGATTGACGGTCTAAATGCGATTTTTTCGTTTTAAAAATAGTTTTTCTCTGGTTTTACCTGGAAAATTCATAATAATAGCTGCCGGATTTGGGTTTCCGGCTTCCGCTGACTTCTGATTGATCGTTTTAACGAGCTCCTTCGCTTGAGTCGTTTTTCCCGAACGATCTAGTCCTGTATTACAAAGTTTTATTTTTTCTTCAAACTCCAATGATTTTACCTTCAAAGACGATGAAAAGTCCTCGGGAGGCCATGATTTCTGAAAAGAAAAAGGAATAATCGTGAGAAAAATGAAACAATGAATTGAAAAGTTCTCTCAACTAGAGAATCAGATTCTAGCATCTAATCTATCGCAAAAATCAAGAAAATCCAGAAAAAATCGCATCGGCTTTCTATCCTCTTCATCGATTCGTCATCTCTCATATCCACGACGACGGACTTTCGCCAATCCATACACTATTTATTCTCTCATTTGAAAAAGACACAAACATTCAGAATCGATAAGGGGGGCTAAAAAATTAACGGGGTGGCGAAACGTCTCGGAAAGGAGATGAATCGGGGGTGAAAAATAATACGATAATAAGAAATAATCGGCTGGTTGTGTGTATCGTCCTCCCCCCAATTGAAATTGGATGTTGATCTTTTGAAGAGTAGACGAACGACGTGGGCGTCTACCAATGGTACATGGTCTTTTGGAAGTCAACGTAACGGTGGGACTTGACGAGCCAGTTAAGGAACGAGTAAGCGAAGATGAAACGGAAGATGACCTTGACCTGAAAAGAAATGGAAAATTAATGGATGAAAATTCAAATTTGAATTTCTTACGGTGTTGTTGTAGACTGGTCCTGAGTAGTAGAGGTTATGGACTCTCCAGACGTTACGCATGAACTCGTTGTAGAAGGCCGATGGAGTCTTCTCACGACGAGCGATCCAGGCTGGAAGCTCTCCGAGCTTGACGTCCATGAGCTTGGTGTCAAGCTTTCCGTAGTATCTCCAGTGGCAGTATGGTCCGTGGACGTTCTTGTTCCATCTCTTGTCGAACAATCCAATCTCGGTCTTGTTCAAGACGCTGCAAAAAACTTTTTTGAGGAAATGGGTGACGTGTTTTAATGGAAATCGAAGATCAAAAAGATTCTCCATGAATTTTTCGATTTTTAGTCAACGAACCGGTTGTAGAAGAACACTCCGACGCGCTCAACGGCGCGAGAGATCGGGATGAAGATCGCGTCCGGAACCCATGGTCTGAGTTGAGTGTGTGGTGGTGGAGGACGGAACCAGGACATTACTGAAATGAACAATAAATTAAAACTGAACAATTCAATTTTCACGATTGCGGATAAAACGAAACGTGGAAAATAAACGGGTTTCTAATCATTCTTTTTTCTATAAAGAGCATTCAAAATTTGAAACCAAATATCATCTTGAATGAATATTTCTTTTTTAGAAAAAAATAAACAAAAAACATCTGGAAAAAATTATGATTACATATTTAGTGTATTAGTTTATAAGCAAAAAATTTCACTAAGAGCAGAATTATAATTAAAACTCATAAAGATGAAAAAGCTGCATACTTGCTGAGAAGTATAAAAAAACGGGCCAAAGTCAGTTTTTGACCGCCCGACCTGATTTTCTCACTATTTTCAAATAGGCTATACATTTTTTGATGTAAAAATTACGATAAATTCAATTCTGTTATTAGTTTTTGAAGATTTCATTTGAAAAACGCGAAAAATCGGATGAAATATATCAAAACTCGAAATAAAAATGCAGTTGTCAACGGGCGGCTGTCTGAATTCCCTTTTCGTTGCGAGACCACGTGGCCGTGAAAGAGCTGCTGCAACTAGTCCCTCGTGAAAAAAGGAGGGAATTTCTGTTTTTGAAGTAAAATTAAACATTTTCCGTATTTTTTAGCACAAGAAATGAATTCCGGAGATCAACATCGTGGAGGAGTCGCCGACAAAGCCCTTCAGCTTGTGCTCGAAATGAAAAGAAACCCGGACGTGATGCCGCCGTATAATGTAAGGTCTTTAGAGATGTTGAAATGAACAGAGGATTTTCAGACAGAACTGATACGACAATGCCTTCAGAAAATCGACGAACTGTTCCAGAAAAACGCCGCTGTTGTGTAAGACTTAGTTTTTATTTTTTCGTTTAAATTAAAGAGTTTACAGCGAACAAATCCGTGCTCAACAACCACACGATCCCTCGCTTCTTCAGCCACGACTGGCGGCAATGTGTCACATTCGAGTATGTTAAAAACATCAAAAAATCAAGAAAAACATAATTTTTCAGCGCTGCATGATGGCGTACGTGAACGAACGAAAGAATCGCATACGATTCTACAGATGGAAGTACGGAGGAGCTCTTCCGCCGTCTATCAGAGTATTTTATTCAAAACCTGGAACAAAATCGAATTTTCCATCTTCAGAACGCTCTTTGTGACGCCGAAATACAATTTTTCCACGAGTACTCAAGCACGTTGGCCAGATTTCAAACGAATCTCAGTGATCAAGGAGTGAATTTGTTGCTGCTAACCAAACCGCCCAAGACGCTATTCGTGCAGGTTCGATCGCTGGAGGATTACGGAGAATTCGAGACGTCGGATGGGACGCAAGTTCAGCTAAGCAAGGATAGTTTGGTGAGGAAACCTTAAAAATAAAAAATAAACTTTTCTTTTTCAGCATCACCTTCCGCGACAAGACTGCGAAATGCTCATTCGACAAGGCGTTCTTGAGCTCGTCCATTGATATTTTCCCCCGTGCTATTTGTTTGTAAATTCGCTTAACCCCCCGCCGCTGTGATATAAAATTGCTTTACTTTGATATCGCCTTTTCTTATTCGGGCGGTTCTTTAAAAAAAAAAAAGAGTAAAAAAACTTCATCATCACACAAAATTCATCAGTTATGTTTGGAAAAGAAAAAACAGCGGAATTGTCACAGGTAGGAATGAGTATCATAGGTAGATTTGAAAGAAGGTACAGAAGATTAAAAATAATACAAAATACTAATTAAATTCACTGGATCGATAGGTTCTCGAGCTCCATCTCTGCAAAAAAAGAATTATTTTCTAAGCCACGCTCCCTTTCCACTTACCCCAAGAGGCTGCGAACTGGTCGCTCTTTGATTCTCTTTTGCGCGGAGATCCTCTAGTTGAGCGACGAGACTCGGATTAATTTTGAATTGTGGTTTTTCCTCTTTTACAGAGGCACTACGTGGATACGGTGTCCTCTGGTTATACTGTAGAGGTGGGGGTTTTGGGTGCTCCCTGGTTGGAAGAACATTTCTTTTGGGTATCTGGACTCCATAGGCGGGATAGTTCTGACGGGCGGCTGGTTCCACTGGGTAACGGTTTGGACTCATTTGGACATTGACAACCCGTGGCTGGGGTTTCGGGTTAATCGGATAGGCCATCGGAGGATAAGTGGGTGGATACTGTCGAGTCTCGTTGAAATTGGCCTGTAAAAAATGAATAAGCTCCGCCCCCACAACCTTCCAACTCACCGCATGAACCAGATTTCGGTTCTCCTCGACCTTCTGAACGATCCGATTCCAATACTGCGCTTTCCGAAGTCCCTCGACGTTCCCGACTATAATAGTGGCTTGTTTAGCCCTAGACATGGCCACATTTAACCGATTGCTCATCTGCATGAAATCGGATACAGTATCCCGTGTACAGCAAGTGATGATAATCTCCTTCTCTGTCCCTTGAAACGCGTCTACCGTACCACACTTGACCCCGGTTCCTCTTAGATGTTCGGTTAGAATAGATGTCTGGGCGGCATAGAAAGAGATGACTCCAATGTCCAGAGGACGGACTGGATGGTTGGAATCATTGATCAGATTCAGAATCATCTTTTTCACCAACTCCTTCTCCGAATCATTTCCATGAGATGTTCCCATTCGGAAAGACGGTCCTTCGTTGTTCACAATCATCATTGGATAGTTGGAATTAGGCCAGAAATCCCGCCGTTTCAACACAAAATCATTCCGTTGATCTTCAGTGACCCCTGATAAAAGGGCACCGTCATAGAAGAGTTCACTGAGAAGTTCGGTGATTTTCGGATGGCATCTGTACACGAAACGAAGGGTCGATATAGGAAAGAGCCGCCCGTGTATTGCCCTTTCCATTGTGTTCCCGATACCGTAGTCCTTTAGCTTTCCGTCTAGATTGTCTTCACAATAAGGGGGAAGTTGATGAATGTCTCCGATCAATCCAAAGTTTGCCCGATTGAAAGTTTTTAGTAGTCCCAGAAGGGTATACTCGGGTAACTGACTCGCCTCATCGATTTGGACGGTACATACTTCAGTAAGGACACTTAGCAAGTTCTTCGATGAATCGGCGGTCGTCATTATCAAATCAGGATGATACAAATGGAAGAATGCTTCAGTGATCACTGGAAAAGCAATCATTTTGAAATTTCCATTCCGATCGTAGGTTCGACGTCCACCCCCGGCAAGATCTGTCAGCTGAACCAGCTTATTCTTGAGAACATAGGCCAACATGTGGTTGTGATGATGAGGATTCAGACGACGGAGTCGAGGATCAGCGACTTCTATCCGCCCAGTCGCCCACTCCGAAAAGATCTTATTCATCAGAAAAGGCATATCGTACTCTGTTCGACAGTTATCCGGCAACTCATTCCAATTCTTTTCGGTCACAAATCGAACGAATTTCAGATCCGAATGAGTTGTTGAACAGATCCTTTGAGCGATATCTATCAAATTGACACTTGCATAATTACTCTGAGTGATCAGAAGTTGTTGTCTCTGATTTTTCAAAACATCCATCTCACAATTCCGTCGATAAATCTCCAAAGCCGCTGTGATGATAGTCATAGACTTTCCACATCCGAATGGAGAGGATCCGATGATCAAAGGATTCCCATCGAGAAGCATCTGGACATATTCATTCTGATATTGATTCAAAGCGATTGGATGGGGGAAACTCGGAAAATAATATTGCTGATGCTTAGATGGGATCTTAACAAGCTTCAGAGGTTCAGCTCCATAAAGTGTCTCTATTATGTGTCTTCCATTGGATTCTGGTTCCAAGTCATGGAAATATCTGTCGTGGAGGAAGTAGTGATCGGTGATTTCCCTCTGCGAGACGAAAAACTCTCCATTTTTGAAATTCACTGACTTGGGGGTCTCCCTTGACAGTCTAGCGGTTATCCGAAGGTTCAGATTGTCTTCTGAGATCACCGTCTCAATCGTCGCATTCAAATCCCCTTCGGGACCACCGAACATAATCCGATTCCCAGAATTCCATAGTCCTAGAGTCGGCTGACCCGCAGGATTATCGATAAGAAACTTCACAATCAGTCCATTTTTATAAATCTGACGCATATGAAAAGCTCTGCAATCGAACCGCCCATTGAATATCGTATTGGCTGCACTGAATCCCATCAGTGAACACGTCTCAACCACCTTCTCTCTTTCTTCAATCGTCATCTCTGTTTTCGAGGAAAATGCGTCGGTTCCTATTCCAAATTGTTCATTTTCATCGGTACACTCCTCGAAAGTAAAGATGGTTCCGAAGGCATTCGGATAGCTGGAGATCTTCGTCGCCTTTGTTGTGATCTGATTCTTCTGTTGCTTTCCAAAGTCTTCAGTGAAGTTTGATTCGAGTTTCATTGGTTTAAAGGCTCTTCCAACATAAATCAAATCAGTGGTTACCGTATCCCAATCCTCTACAGTAACCCTCATCGGCTCATCATCTCCTTTTACAACTGCCATTCGATTCTTGAGGAACGAGAATGTCACCGGCATAATATGGTCTCTGGGGAGAAGAATCATCTTGGCGGCTATCCAATAGCAAGGTGTCTCCTGAGAGACAGAAGACACTGGAGCCCCTAATTTTGAGTTTCCTGCATTGGAATTCCTTGCCAGTTCAGTGACTGCCACGATATCTCCAAGGAAGAGGTTCCCAATGACATTCTGTCCAGTGAACCCATCCAATTGGCTGAAGGCGTTGACCTCAATGAATCGAAGATCTCCACGATGGTATCCATGAACATTCACATGACAGGCGATGAGAATATATTTTTGTTCTCTTTCAGCCAACACCCTATAGAAAGCACAAATGGTCTCTTCTTCTGGAGTGGAATTTGGAAGTGGCATTACTAGACCAGGGGCACGTGGAAGAAGACGAAGATCTAGGTCCCAGGTTTCTGTCCACGTATGAGAAATGGCTGCGAAATTGATGGCATCCTTGTGACGATAGTTTTGAGGATGTTTTAGGAAGTTTCGTCGATCTTTTTTGGATTTTGAATCAGAATAGAATGGAGAAAAGATGTTCCGTTGCTCTTCCATGAACACTAGACGATTCAAAACATCCGGGTGCTAAAAATTGATTTTTGTAAAAAGTTTTTTGAATCAAGGCTTACCATTTGCTTCTTCTCCACCTTCTTCTCCTCCGTTTTCTCTTTCCAAATATCTCCATTACTCTCCCATATTGTTCCAGAACCTTCTGGAAGTGGTAGGTTGTGTCGAATCGGCTCTCGGGTTGTCCACTGCGTCGTTTTCTTGGGTTTAACCGGAGCCGGGGGTGGTGATGGAGATTCTGAGAAGAGATCCTGAAATGAATATGGTTGCTTTGGGTACTTTGGGATACTGTAGTTACATCTAATCCGAGGCTCTTGAAGTGGAAATCAAGGAATCCAGCGGTGGTTAACGGGAATCTATTTGGTCCAGGGGGATTCTGAAAATAGTTTTTTATGTAGCCAAGGAGGAGGTGGAGATCAAAGGGCTACGTCAGCAATCACGGGTGAGTGCACAGGAAATATGAAGGCGTTCTCTCGAAACGCGACCCTTTTAACCATAGTTGTCGGCGGGTCGAAACAAATTTTTTGACGGTAAAAAAAGATAGTTCGAGTTCTACAATATGCTTTTTACCAAATTACCGAAAGTGTTTTCTGAAAACAGTTACAAGCCAAAAAGAGTCCGGGCCGAGATTTTCGGCCCGGATTTTTTGGCCCGCCCTCTTTTTGGCTTCTAATTTTTTTCAGAAAACACTTACAATAATTTGGTAAAAAGCATATTGTAGAACTCGCCGAGATCTATAATTTTCTTTTCCCACCGTCAAAAAGTTTCCACTTTGAAGGAAGTTATGGCCCGGCCCGCCGACAACTATGCTTTCAACAAAGATAGTTCAGGGGGTGAGTCACACACGACATACCCTTATTTTCTCTTCCACTTCTCTGTCAAGCTCCTCATAAGGATTCTGATACTTCTGCAACTGACAAAACATGCGGAAACTCTTAATCCAGAAGTCTCTTACCTTTTTCCGAACTTCCTCCGCAATCTTATCCAGCTTCTCAAACCGCAACGCCCCTTGCGAGTCCTCCGAAGAGCCTCCGTCCCAACTCAGATCCTCCTCTGGACCAGAATCCACGTATTCTTCTGTTGTATCTGATTCAGAGTTATCTGGTTTTTGATGACCAGCAGAGGTTGATGGACCATTTGTTTCCTGTTGGACTCCGCTAGAGCCTTGATAATTTTGAAATCTAGGGGCAGGTACTGTAGACGATTCCTCTTCCTCGTCCCAAGAGTCGTAGTCTTCGTTTGGAGCGGAACTGGTAGAGGGTTGGTTCTGAAACATTTTTTCTAGCTTTTAAGGAGCATTTTTGAAGAATTTTAAAAAAATAGACGCTCATAGAGAGACGCCGAGACAAATGGGGTTAGAGCTTGAGCAACTAAGCACCTTTAAACGCTCGTATCTCGCTTGTCAATAGAAATTCGAAAAAAGTAGTCAGCATAAAAAGATGCAGAATTTAATAAGGAATATTTTTATAGTTGACCAATTTTCGCTATCTTTGACGAGAACTGAGATAAATCGTTTTTAACAAAATTATTTTTTTTCAAAAACTCAAATTTTTAAAATTTAAAATTCCGACGAAAAAACTGACATTGTCAAATGACTGCCCAAATGATCCGCTTGTCGATGGTCCATTCGACCTATCCGAATAATAGACGACTGGTGGATAGCATAAGTTATTCGATGGGTAAGGTGGTCTCACCTAAAAAAATTTTTTCGTTTTTTTTTTCGAATTAAAAATACTCACATTTTGGTACTGTATATTGTTCGGGACACGTCCAAAATAAGGCATAGTCTGTCGTAGAACAGGAGGCTGAGAACGATTAAAATTCGGTGCATAAACATCACTTGGTCTCGTCCAATTCGCATAAGGACACGGGTATTCGGGTGGTCTGAAATAATTTTCATTGGAAAGTCCCTCAAAAAAATCAATTCTTACCCTTGCTTATTCTCGTCTTTCTTTCCTGGTGAACCGTTTCCCCGCATCCTGAAAAAATAATTTTTAAAAATTTAATTTAACAAAAATTTAGGCGTAAAAAGAGGTTAAAAAAGCTCCAGGTATACTTTTTTGTTAGCCTGAACCAATAGAGTCCGATAGAGCGCACTTTCTTGTTTTAGTGTTGGCGGGGGTCGTCTTTCGTACATACAAAGAGTACTTAAGGGAGAGAGAGTGTGTCATTGGAAGAGGGATGACTAGAGACGAGGGAAAAGAGACGCAGAGAGTATGGAAGTGTGGAGGAGGGAGAAGAGAATGCAAAGGTTGATTGGGTGGAAAAAAGTGCATTTGTCCTTAAATAGAATGACAGGAGAAGAAACAAAAAAATCTAGCACGAGTGGGGTTCGAACCCACGCGGTGTTATCCACCATTGGAACTTAAGTCCAACGCCTTAACCACTCGGCCATCGTGCTGCAAAGTGGTCGGCGCCGAAAGGGCGCAATATTAGTTTTGGGAACCGGCCTGTATAAGGGAACGGTTCAAAGTGTTGACTGCATAGGAACACCTGCATATCTAACTATGACCCCACAGTACTACCATATGGGATGTGTTGTAGAGAACGACAGGTGGTCCTGGTGGGAGACAAGATAAACATTTATTATGATGAATAGTGCCCTTTGTAAAGGACATTCGAGTTCAAAGTTTTGTTTATGACGGGGTCAGTTTCCTATGACACTAGGGACTAGAGGTAGAAAATCAACAAATCTTCGAAATCCCCGTCACCCAATAAAAAAGGCGCTGAAAGATTTTTCAGCACGAGGAGTATACACAAGTGCAAAAAGAGACGACAGACGAGCATACAAGTACTAGGCACCGGAGGGCTCTCATGTGAGAGAGAGAGTGTTGTGAGCCCTTTTTCTCTTTTTCTGAAAGAAGAAGAGTTTAAGAAGAGAAAAAGAATAGGGGGCAATCTCCACATGGCATCTGGTGACACATGGAGATTTGAAGACGGAAAGAGGAGGGGGAAATTGGCGGTTGGAAGAGGGACCGTGTTCTTTTGCTTTCTGACAAGTAAAAATCTTGAATTTAGCATGTAAGCCAGCTGAGGAAGCAAGAGGATACTGTAAGAAAGAAAAAAGATAGCCACTGAGGCGTCATGTGTGAAATTGTGTAGTTTCCAGGAAGTGAGAGTTCATGTCGAACGTAGTTAAAGGAGGACTGAAGTGGAGGTCAATAATTTGTCATTAGAAGTAGTTTTGAATTCTGAACACTTTTTCTGTTGGCAACTTTTTCTGAAAATGCCTCTAAACGCCTTAAAAACCGCCTTGAAACGATGAGATAAGATTATGGCGGAAGAGTTTTTTACAACTTCGGCCACGAGGTTTTGGACCTCTATTTTTCTTGATTTCTTGAAATTTAAGTTTCTTAGTGATAAGATAAATCTTATAAAAATATAAAATACCAAAGAAAAAATAAAAATAGCCCAAAAATCAGCCCAAAACCCCGTGGCCGAGGTTGCGAAAAATCTTCCCCAATAATCAAATATCCTCTTTTCAAGCCGATTTTTAAGGCATTTAGAGGCATTTTCAGAGAAAGTTGTCAACAGAAAAAGTGTTCAGAATTCAAAACTACATCTAATTTCAAATTATTGGGATTCATTTCAGTCCTCCTTTAAAAATACAACCGTACAATATAAGTCTAATATTCTCAAATCAGACCATCCCGGTCAGCGTCTTAATCGTCGGATACTTCAACTCTCTTTCCCCCTCTTGTCCTGTCTCCATCTTCAAATGATCTTATCTTCATTGCTACCGATAACAAAAAGAACCTGTAGCTCTTCCTAAAAGGAATGATTTACAACCTATCTCTACTCTGACCTCTACTCTCCTTCCGACCAAAAAAAACTAGTCCGTTCGGAATCAAAAAGTCCTATAATCCTCCGAAAAACGCAACATTGGAGTTCGTATAATATATTCCGCAAGAATTAAAACAAAAAGAAAGAAGAAAAAAAGAAAAGCGAACACGTGCGTGCATTCTGGAAAGAAGGCAGGCATGAGCGGATATTGAAAAACCAAGGAATTTAAAATTAATTATTTTTTCTGTCCGTCAGATGACAGGCGATGGAAATAATATTAGAAAAGGGGTCAAAGAAACAATTCTTTTTTGATCTTGAACTCCCCGCCAAACTGAATTCCAGACAGACACGGTTCAGCTGTTCGTTCATTTGAAATCAAGTTGGATGACTAACTGACAAAGATTATTCCGCTCTCTGATCTCGAAGTGCATTTTGATAATGAAGCTATTTTGTGTGTTCTATAGGAAAATTGTATTTTGTACTTTTTGATGATGAAGGCAATTTATTTAGGAACTTTGGACTCAATCAAAAAAATTTCAGGGAAAACGATGATACAAAAAAAGTTGGGGGTCAAGAAAAGCGTATTCTGAGCAACATTTCATTAGTTGAAAAGTGTTTTCTATCGTTGCTGTGAGCCGAGAAATGAGCTTTTGAAGTTGAGAAGGGTCCGGAAGACGCAGAGAAGGCCTTTTTGTCTAGATGTCTGCGTCTCTTCGATGCTCCGATCTCTAGCTTATACATAGGCGCTCAAAAATAAAAAATGGCGTTTTTATAGAATTGAAGTCTTTCCAATACCGCGAGCTGACTGAGTAAATCTCGAATCTACAGTAACCCCAGAAATTATGGGTATTAAAGGAGGACTGAACTGGAGTTCAATAATTTGTCATTAGATGTAGTTTTTTATTCTGAACACTTTTTCTGTTGACAACTTTCTCTGAAAATGCCTCTAAATGCCTCAAAAACCGCTTTGAAAACGCCGAGGTGATTGGGGTGGAAGAGTTTTCCGTAACCTCGGCCACAAGGTTAGTGACCGCCATAGCCTTTATTTTTTCTTATTCTTTTCCGATTTTATGTTTTTAATGTAGATGTTCTTTCATACAAAAAAGAAATTTTCAATAAAGTGAAAAATAACACCTAAAAAGGTACAAAACTCCCGTGGCCGAGGTTACGGAAAACTCTTCCACCCCAATCACCTCGACATTTTCAAAGCGGTTTTTGAGGCATTTAGAGGCATTTTCAGAGAAAGTTGTCAACAGAAAAAGTGTTCAGAATTTAAAACTACAACTAATGACAAATTATTGAACTCCAGTTCAGTCCTCCTTCAATTGGATCCTTTCCAGCCGACGATTACTGTACTTGAACCTAATGATTCTCCATTCCGACCAAGGACCACCGTGCACTTTCCTCCAACCTTTCTTAAAAGTGCACAAAGATCGTATCATCAATTCCAATCATCACTTTTCGATACTTTGCCTTTCGATTTCCCGCCAACTGATAGAGAGAATTGTTGCGAAAAAGAGTTTGTCAACATGTTCTCTCTCTTTTTATCACTTCGAAAAATCCAAGTTTTATCTAGAATCACGAGAGAAGATCAAAAGGGGCGACACCGAAACTGACCATTTTCGTTATCGAATTATGATAATTTTAATCGTTTTTTAATGCGTTGAGTTCGTTTAAAAGGGGTCGTCGGAAGGGGGTGAAATGTCGTGGATCAAGAACTATGTTCAAGGCTCTTTCACTTCTTCTTCTATTGGCTTTGGAAGCACAGAGCAGTAATGTCAAGTTGGAGTTCGTTCAGGCGGTGAGTCGGATTACTGTACCTTTCCCAAATCTCTTGTTCCAGATGTGGCGTCACGGAGAGCGTGCTTCCCAGATAGATCTGTATCCAATCTATGAGAAGGATTGGATCTATGGAGGAGGAGGTCTCGGGGAGCTGACAGCCATCGGAATGGGGGAAATGAATGATTTGGGAAGACTTATCCGGCAGAGATATGTCTCCAGTCAGAATTTCCTCAAACCGAAGTACGCATCGAAGGAAGTCTATGTGAGATCCACTGATTTCAATCGGACCATCATTTCGGCAATGTCACTGTTGTACGGATTGTTCCCACCGAGTTTGTATGATATTCCAAGTGAGTTTAGCAGATGGATTACAGTATGGGGGGTAGAGGCGGTTATATCGTAATTGAGGGGTCCCTTCGAAAAATAGGGGCCCCTTCGATTTGCGCAAAAAAAATAGAGGGCCCTTCAGAAAAATAGGGGTCCTTTTAGGCCTCATTTAAAAAATAGGGGCCTCTTCGATTTGCGCAAAAAAAAAATAGAGGACCTTTCAAAAAAATAAGGGCCCCTTCAGGCTCCTTTTTGAAAAATAGGGGCCCTTCATATATTTTTTGAGCCTGAAGGAACCCCTATTTTTCGAAGGGACCCCTATTCTACAATAGAGCCGGTTAGGTCATAAAAAAGTCATGAAGTCGTATTTTCAGACGTCGATTACCCATTCGCCCCATTCAAGTGGCAACCAGGACTCACCTTCGTTCCAGTCCACGTTGACGGGCCAAACCAATGTGTGAGTGGACCCCGAGCCTTCTATTTTTTAATCTACCCCTTTCAGGCCGCCAGTCAAAACTGTCCATGCCCCCGCTACGATCTCCTTCAGGCCCGTATGCTTGCTCTTCCAGAAGTCCTCCCCAAGTTCCAACAGGTAAGCCCCTAACGGTACCCCCGAGCTACCCTACCCTTCTAGGTAGTCCTCCTTAACCGTCAAGTCGGCCCTTACTACAACATGACCAGTGGAATCGACACTTTCTACACCTACCCAGACACCTGGAAGTGTCAAAGAGCCTATTTCAATAAGACCATGTACGCCAAACTTCCATGGTACAATGAGCAGCTTTACTATCAATCCCAGACGACTTATGCTCCAGTCAAAGGATTCCTTGAGGGAAGATTCCGTGGGTTACTGTAGTTTCAAGCCTTTATCAAAGAGTTTGATTCCAGAAAATCCAGCAATTTCCAATGGTCTTGACGTGGCTCTCGAGATGAAAAAAGTGCGTGCTGGTGTCATTATCAATGAGTTGTTCAATCGTGCAAGTGAGAAATTCGATTGCGCAGAGCTCGGACAAAACTGTACTGGATACCTGAAACAGCTCAAATTCTATGGTTACTCGATTGTGAGTTTATCTGAACTTTTCCTTTTGAACTATTTGATTCCAGCACGACAACAACGTGTACGCAGTCCTTGTCGCTCTTGGTATCCCAGACATTGCTGATACCATCGACGGATGGCCAGCATACGCCGCCTCGATCCTCATCGAATTCCACAGAAATACAGTAACCAATGAGAGATTCTTCAAGGTGAAATTAACTCCCTGTTAGCCTAGGTAACCCTTTATTCTAGGTCCTCTACCGCTCCAACGCCGACTCGAACATTGCCGATGTGACCACTCAACTTCCGATTTGCACTGGAACCCCATTGTGCCCGTTCTCTGCATTTGAGACGTTGGCTAATACCATCAAGCCACTTCCGGATATCACTACTGTAAGGTTTTAAGAGTGAGCAATTCAAAAAATATTATTTTCAGCTGTGCAACTCTCCACTCTAAACGTCAAGTGTGATGTAAAACATAATTTTCGGAATTAGTTTCAATTGAATAAAGTTTTTTTTCAATTCTACCGTAATCTTCAAGTAAATATAATTTATTATCAGTAATAAATTTTATGAGTACACTACCTACGCACTCCTCCAAAAAAAGAGTCATAAAATCCATAAAAAACCCAATATAAAACACCGATCTCCTCCGTTTCGACTCACTTCGAAAATGAATAAAATATTCTTTTTCCTTTTCTTCATCTGCCACGTGGCTGCATTTGGTTTGTCTTAAAAACATTTCGAATACAAGAACGATGTTTTAGATACCAACACTCCATTCTTCACGGGCGGCCCAATTTTTGTGGAGAGCCCACCGACCACAACGCCTAGCACCACAGTGGCCACCTCAGGTACCATAGGCTAGCTTTAAGCAACGGTTTCCTTTTTAGAATTTATCGGTAATAAATTTTATGAGTACACTACCTACGTACTCCTCCAAAAAAGAGTCATAAAATCCATAAAAACCCCAATATAAAACACCGATTTTCTCGATTTCCATTCACTTCGAAAATGAATAAGATATTCTTCTTCATTTTCTTCGTCTGCCACGTGGCTGCATTTGGTTTGTCTTGGAAGTCACCTCGAATTCAAGACTGATTTTTTAGATACCAACATTCCAATCTTCACAGGCGGCCCAATTTTTGTAGAGTCCCCACCGACCACTACCCCCAGCACCACAGTGGCCACTTCAGGTACCATAGGAGGGCTTGAAGAAATTTTTTTAAAAATTCAGGTTGCTGTCCCTACTCGATTCATTTCATCTTAGCTACTAATCCTGCCAACGTATCATCCGAAGCCTACAAATGTAACGAGCCGATTGCAATGACGTGTGCCCTGAATGGTAGGATTGGAAACACGCGTACGGTCGGAATTGCTGGGTTTAAGAAGGGAGCGACACGCGAACAATATGAAATTGTGGGGGTTTGACTACAGTAATCCAATTAAAAAGCTTCGTTTCAGTTGGCACAAGGGTACATGGAGGTCGTTGAGACATTGGTTTGCGATCCTTCTACTGGATACTTTCATATCGAGAAGAGCAGTTCGGAGTACGAAACATTCTGGTGTGCATTCCGTAATTATGGAAACGATTGGTGGATTGATCTACCAGAACCTTAAATTATATTTGAATGAATTTGTTAATCTTAGGAGTGACAAACTATACAATAGTGGGAGATGAAGGCGCAGACAGGCATATACTATAGCTTCTCTGCGCTCTCTCATGCTTTCTGAACTCTTGGTCTTCTTAGCCTCATATTTCCGATTGAAGTCTGATTGAAGTCAGGAGTCACACGGGTATCCAAGTGATCTCCAAGGCAATATGAATAGCTTCGCTTTTAATGAGGCCCTCATTCTAAGCTCAGTCATTTCTATCCCATGACACCCCTCATGAATCTCTTTTTTCTTCTTCTTGTCACCACTACACTTATTTCTTGTCAAACTACACCCCTTGACTGCGGATTTCTAGCTGATAGCGAAACTTTTCCCTCAGCTTCTGGAACCTTCCAGTATGATGGACAATGTTGTAATGAAGCCGCTGTAGAGTATCTGGATGAAAATGATCCCGGATGGCGAAAGAACACTTCGAGTAAACAGGGATACCTGTATGACCTGTACAAAGGAGGTTACTGTAATGTGTCCACGACTACTACAGTATCTACTACCACAGAATATGAGAACTGCTTTTGGCTTGCTTACGGACGATGGTCTGACAAGGGTTGTTGTAACTATGAAGCGGTAGTGTATTTGAATAACACTCAAAGTTCTTGGATTGATGCTCAGAACAGGACTTCAATTGTAAATGATCTTGAGGCAAAGGGATATTGTTTGGAGAGTACTACATCAACAATGACTTCTACCACCGAAGAGACTACTACTGTACCCACGACTTCAACTGAAGAAGGTAAGCTTTATGAAAAGATCTAAAACTATGTGTACGGTACAGTCTAAAAAAAATAAACTGGAAACTATGTATACCATATTTTTTCTAATAGACCGGCGCCCACTACACTTGGCTTTAGCTTCTTGTATCTCGGTTCCCAATGGAGATATTGAAAAGTTGTCAACTAACAAAATATACCTTATATTAATAACAACATTTTCTCAGTTGACCACTTTTCATTATCTCCACTGGGAACCGAGATAAATGCTGCTAAAGTGAAGAGGTGCTGGTTATTACAATAAATACGGTATTTTTGTTTGATGAAGTTTTTAAACTAAAGCTATGTTCTACATAGCTGTTTACGCCGTTCAGCTTATGGTTATTGATTCATCTTACAGTATCCACTACGACTTCCACTCTCAATTGCTACTGGCTCGATAAATCCTACTTTCTTCTCGGATACGATGGCACTTGTTGTAATTACGAGTCAGTTTCCTACCTAAATGACAATTACGGTAGCAAATGGACAAGTCCGTTTTACGATGAGATCACCTACATAACCAGTTTAAAAAACAGTGGTGTGTGCCCTCGGAGCACCACATCGACAACGACTACGGTATCTACTACAACGGCTGAGGAGACTACAACAGAAGGTAAGTGCCAGAATAATTTCAGTCTAGTTTCTTTGTCTTCTATGAGGTTCTTTGACCCCCGAAAAATAGATCTGTGTCTCTTATTTTTTTTAATAGATCTGTGTCTTATATAATAATGGATCTGTGTCTCATATTTTCTACAGTCTCTATTCCGAAACTCCATGTGACCGCTTAATCATTGAATTCAACCAAAATAGCAATGCATGCAAAGGGGGACCTTCGGGTATCTTGGCAACAGACTCCAAAATATCATAAGAAACACTTTTTTTTTCGGAAACGCCTTTTTTATTTTGACTAGATTATTCTGAACCATGAGCTTTTTTCTTCTTCTTCTTCTGCTAACTATTTCAAACACAGTATGCTTAAACTGTGGTTGGCTGATTCTGAAATTCAGTTTCTATACTGACGACTGTTGTAATGACGCATCAGTAGACTATTTGACTGCACAATATGGGAATACATGGAGGACAGCTACCTATTATTCTCCTTATGTAAATGAATTAAAGGACAAAGGGATTTGTCCGGTTAAGACTACAACTACGAAAAAGACTACACCAAAGAAAACTACAACTACAACAGAAAAGACAACTACGAAACCGAGTAAGTTCCGGATGAACCCTTCAAATAGTTTTTTCAAAGACCTCGAATTAGATGTAACTACAGTAACCCAAAGTGTGTAGTTGGCTCATCTCTGAATTTTTTTACGACGAACTCATGATCTCACGCTTCGTGATCTTCCGTCGAGCACATGACCGGTCGCTAAGGCTCTATATAAAATTCAAAAGCACATTCATTTCTGTCATCATGAACCTCATCATCCTTCTATTCTTCTTTATAACACCGACTGAAAATCAGTCAACTCCTAAACTAGAATGTTACTGGCTATCTGAAAACTGTTGTAATCCTGCGGCCATCAACTACCTGAACTCTAAGTTCAAACGCTGGAAGACGCTGGAATCTCTGCGAGAAAGCCTCTATCAGAAGAGTCTGGACGATGCTGGGCTTTGTGTGAAGCCTACTACTCTGAAGACAACAACCAAAGGTAGGGTGCCTCTAGACTGACATCACCATTCTCCTCAAAAAATTAACGAACCGGTGCAAAATCTTCCTTCTTCCTTTTCATTCTTTTTCATTCCTTCCGATATGAAATTCCTTCTCCTGACTCTAATACCTTCCGTCCTATCCCAATCTTCTTCTTGTAACTGGTTATCCGAATCATGGCAAAAAGGAGTTGGCTTCCCTTACGAGTACAACGGAACATGTTGTAACTCCGATGCTGTTAAATATATGGAAAGCACGTCTTCCACTTGGACATCGTATGACTACACACGGCAGTGTCTTTATTTGAATCAGTTGAAAGCAATTGGGATGTGTGATAGGCCAGGTGAGAAGTTTAGCCGGTTGAGTGTTGCTGATTTTGGCTGGTTCATAAACTTTAGGTTGGAGTATATGATATACTAATCAGATATACTGTATGTATATCTGATTTTTTTGAATTGGAATAGTCTGAGGCTTGGCGCAACCTGCCGAGAAAGCAGAGTGTTGGGAGAGCGCAGAGAAACGAAAGTGAATAGTTGCCAAGAAATTCAAATTAGGAAAAAAAACCTATTTCATGTTGCTAATAGAGATTTCCTTATAAATCCTCCCGATTGCATTTTATTCCTCCATTCGTTCTCTTATTCCAATTTCCCTCATGATTCTTTTCCTTCTACTCCTCCTTATTAATCTATTTAACTGCCAAACCACCAAAAACTCTCTGGACTGCGACTTCTTGAGTGGCAGTTTCGAATATCAAGACGATTTCGGCAACCCTCAGAACTATACCGGGGAATGTTGTACCCCGGAAGCGATGGAAAAGTTGGATAATTCCGCTCCCGACTGGAAGACCCTAGATAAAACCAATGTTGTGATGTATCTTATTTGGAATAATTTATGTCATGTCTCAACTACTTCCACCACAACTTTACCTCCAACAACGACTTCTACTAAATGCGTTTACAAGAACGCCAATTGTTGTAATACTGAAGCGGAGGCTTATTTAGATGGGCAGTCAGGCTTATCGAAGCTATTAAATTATTTTTCTGACGATGAGGATCTACTCGAGAGAAAAGGTCTTTGTGGGAGTACTACTACGACAGGTAAATGTTGAAGAAAAGGAAGTAGTTAATTTCAAGAGCATCAATAGCAGTTCGAAAGCTTCGAAGAACTTTTTTCTAGCTTCTCCGCGCTCTCTAATCTCTGGTCATAGTTTCTCTGCACTCTCCTTTTCTTCTAGCTTCTCTGCACTCTCTTATCACTAATCAAAAGCTCCAAAGTATCTCTTAGTCTCTGGTAATCCGAATGAAAAGTCACAAGGTGTATACGTAGTCTCATCGAAACAAATACATTCCGCGGAACAGTTGCCGAGCGACTTCCTGCAAACTCCGAAAATGGAATCATTATTTTCCAAATTGAATCTAAGCGGCTTCTATTAGAAAAAAATACACTAGATTCTATTCTTTCTCGTTCTTTCTTTTTTTCGGAGAAACTCATCACAATGATCTTGATTCTACTTTTGTATTACTCTATCGTATTCTCTCATAGTCAATCTACCGAGAGCTCATTGGATTGTGACTTCTTGAAAGATAGTTTCGAGTACGAGGATGAGTCTGGAAACGTCCAGAATTATACCGGAGAATGTTGTACTCCTCAAGCAATAGAGAATTTGACTCCTAAAAACAATTGGGAGAAGACGAACAAAGGGAAAGTTGGAATATGGTGTTATGCAAAAGGTCTATGTGAAATCTCTACTACAACAGTTACAACCACAATTTCAAGCTGTGGTTACCAGTGTGGGAAGTCCAATAAGACTGGAGTGGATAGTGAATCAGGTACAGCGAACTATGATATATAAATTCCCAAACATACTATTAAAAGTGCTGACATCAAAATTAGAATAGTTTTGTTTTCTTTCTGATTGTAAACTTATTTTTAACATTGTTTCATAATGCTAGTTAGAAAACTTTTTTAAATAGGCTCTATACGTAGTCTCATCAAAACGATCAAATTCTGCGAAATAGTTGCCAAGCGATTTCTTGCAAATGAATTTCCGGAAATAGAATCATCTTTTTCTATTTTTGTGCAGATTCTAATAAACATCCCGTGAGCCCCGATTCCGTCATTCTTCATCTTATTTTTTTCTGAAAGCAGGATGATCTTCATTTTAATGTTTTATAACTTTGTCGTATTCTCTGACACCCAATCGACCGATAACCCGTTGGATTGTGATTTCCTGGCGGACAGTTTCGAATACGAAGATTATTCTGGAAACGTCCAGAACTATACTGGAGAATGTTGTACCCCTCAGGCAGTTGCCAACTTGACAAATCGATTCGGGAACAGTTGGAAAACCCTAAATAGAAAAATCGTAGTGCCGTATGCATACAACTACAAATTGTGTCAAAATTATACGACCACAACTCCAATTCCCTCAACTACACCACTAGACTGTGGTTTTCTCAGCGCCGATTGTTGCAACGCTGATGCAGTGGATTATTTAAACAAAAACAAGGTTGCTTGGAGAATATTCCCTCTTTTTGCAAGTATTTATGAGACTGAGCTCAAGGAAAAAGGTTTATGCGGAAAGTCTACCACGAGCAAATTGGATACTTCATCAGGTAAAGTGGCCCGAGTTTGGGAGACTCATACGGGCGATTTTGCTGTCTCTTCCCGGAGTATATCTAACTACTTTAATTATGGATGGGCTGAAGGTTTTTTTAAAAACTTAAAACTGAACTTACTATGCCCAAAAACTGATTAAATTAAAACTAAAATTGCTATGCCTGTTTTTGTATACTGTAGTTTCTCCAGGACTATTTTTAGTCACGTGTGCCAAGGACCCTTCAGGCTCTGGAGTCATATAAGCTTCATAAAAAACGCAATGACGAGTTTGTTGCCAAGTGACATCGCTTCGGAAAAAATGATCTGGATTCTTGTTTTTTTGTTTTCTTGTTCGTAGTCTTCCCCTTTTACTACTGCTCTTTCCTACTATTCCCCATGACAATGACTCCTTTCAACTGGTTACCAAGCTCAACTTCATTCGGTTTTATTCAAAATGAATCTCTTGATTCTTTTCCTAGTTTTTCCCGCCTATTCCCTTGATTGTCATTGGTTAGCTTTGTCGGTAACATACAATGGAGCCAATGGATGGACTAGTTACAATTTGAAATGTTGTAACACTCAGTCGGTGGACTATTTGAACAAAAAGTATTCAAACAAATGGGTGAATGCTATTGCAAATCCCGAGAAGGGGGCATATATTGATGAACTGCAAAAACAAGGATTGTGTGGTCCAGGTAAATTCTCCGAGTTGTACTCCTGAACTTCTTCTTAGCTTTACTATTTTCCTTCCCTTTTTTATGTTTTTATGCGTAGCAACGGATTCTCGGCAAGTCCTTCTTTCCCTTTTCTTTCAACTTTCTAAACTCCGAAAATGCTACTCCTGGTTCTTCTTCTCTATTCTCTAAGAGTTGTTTCCTCTGATTCTGATTGCTCTTGGTTAGGAGAACAAGCGTTGTACAGCATCCCAGGAACAGGAAAAGAAACTTGGTATCACGCAGATTGTTGCACTACTCAGGCTGTAGATTACTTGAATTCTAATGTTGATAATTGGAGAAACGAACAAGTTTATAATGAAAGATGGAAAATATTTGAGGATTTGAGGGGAAGAGGAATGTGTGATATAGGTAACCCCTTTATTTTAAGAGCATCAATGACCCATTCCAAAAAAAACTTTCAGAAGAAACTACCACTCGCGCAACGACCACTACTACCATTCCAACCACAACTACGGTTCTCAAGTGCGGAGTTTTGACGAATACTACCTGTTGTACACTGAATATTACTTCTTGCTTGACTAAAAAATACGGCGACAATTGGTTGGAGAAAACAGACACTGCAGGATATGAAGAAGAGTTGGCCGAGTGTGGTTGCGTACTGGAGACGACTTCTACTACCACTGGTGAGGACTAATGTTCCGAGTCAAAAATAGTCAACCTTGACTAAACGTGACTCACTGAGGACGACTTTCAGAATACTGTAGAAATTAGATTCCGAGAGTTCGACGCAGTAAAACTATTTTTGATTTCAGAAATAACAACAACTTCCTCCATCTCCAACTGCTCTTGGCTTTCCACTCCGTTCGAATTGACCACCTCTTGGAATCCAGATGTGAACTCTTCATATTTCGGAGCCTGTTGCTCCGAGACAGCTATGACTGCCCTGAATAAGAGTTCTTTCTCGTGGATGCTCTATGATAATGCTAAACCGGATAGTTTTAATAAATGGCAAGTGCTTACCACTATTCTGTACTGTACGGAAGGAGCATGCACTGATCCGCCACTTTGGACTAACTGTTCTGGTGAGTTATTTTTTTAAATGAATTGTCGAACTCCTTTTTAAGTTTCTTCAACTTCATCTTCTTCTTCCACATCTACTCAAAGCACTTCTACATCTGCACAGAGCTCAAGCTCAACCCAAACCGAATCGACTACCTCTCAATCTTCAACGACAGTTTCAACTACCACTCTGCCTATTGAGCCTATTGGAAATGGTTAGTAGTTGCTCATACCAAAGAAGCGGAGGTATAGGTTATTTTTCAGACAACCGTAACACAACCACTTCCTCATCGACCACAACAGAAGTCACTTCCACCGAGTCGACTACGGTAAATGGCACTTCAGCGGAAACTACTACTGTAACATCAACCGAAACCACTACTGCAAATGGTACATCAACTGAATCCACTTCTACTACTCCATCCACTTCGATATCTACTGGGGAGACCTCCGATTCCACTACCCAAACAACACCAATTTCTTCTACAGTAACAACCAATTCCACAAGCCCAGCCAATTCAACTTCTTCGCAAGCCACTACCTCTATCGTTTTAACAACCAACGGAACGGATAGCACTACTTCCATTTCCTCAACCAGTTCTTCGACGACTGTGACCTCTCCTTCTACTTTGACCACAGGAACATCTACAGCTTCTTCCACAGCTTCTATTTCTGGAGAAAATACAACTACTTTGTCTACTTCGTCTACTTGGACTCCAACATCCACGACTACATTGTCATCGGGAGCCACTACTCCTTCTAGTACGGTGACTACTACTCAAACTACCACAAGTGTCACGAAAACTGTCACCACAGGTTAGAAATGTCTTCTTAGCCTATAACAAACTTAATTTCAGCGACCACGCCCCCAAAAACTACGACGAATGTGGATGGTGTATACGTAAGTTCTTCTCTTATCTGCATGCCCCTCCCATCCCCCTCCTTCAGTTCCGAAACTCAACTGTCGAGTTGTTCCCGAATTGCACGCAAATAACCAGAGAACTGATTTTCTTTATCAATTCGACTGTCATTCGGAATGTAACTGTCGATTTGAATGCATGTGTGAGAGTTTTTTAGGTGTTTGAATGGGTCTTCAAAAGAAAAGTTTCAGACTGTTCCGACGACCGAAGGGACCACAACTTATAACTGGCCAACTGGAGGAACCACCAGAATTCTTCCTTCTGGAGAAATCGTATGATTTTTATTGTGCTAGAGACCGAATCCTGTTTTCAGATCCTATCGGAGTCCCTAATTGCCTACAGTAACTGTACGACTGTCTTGATGCAACTGATCTTCAATCCATCGACGAACACTACCCGGACACAAATTGAATCCGATCCTGAAGGATGTGTAGGTTACGGTTTTAGAATCTAAGAGAGACAGAGAGATTTCAGAAGACCACGTCATCATCCGTATCCTCCACGACTCCTATGACGACTCCGAAGCCATCTACGACACCTTCAACTCTGAAGACGACCACTTTCAACTGGCCAACGGGAGGAACTACGAGAGTTCTTCCCTCTGGAGAAATTGTAAGATATAATACAGGTGGAAAAATCTAGATTTTGATTTTCAGATCCTATCGGAGTCCCTGATTGCCTACAGTAACTGTACGACTGTCCTGATGCAATTGATCTTCAATCCGAGTACAAATGAGACAAGAACAGAGACAACTACAGATGCGGAGGGCTGTGTAAGTACTGAATATCGAGCCCGAAGACTGAAATATTTTTCAGAAGGCCACCTCTTCTACTTCATCAAAATCGACGACATCTAGACTGTCAACTACCCCGATGCCTACTACGAAGACGACCTCCAAGGCATCCACAACATCCTCAACTCCAAAAACGACGACCTACAACTGGCCAACCGGAGGTACCACTCGAGTTCTGCCATCTGGAGAGATCGTGAGTCCTTTCTTAGAGGTGTGGCCTAGACCTCATTTCAGATACTGTCCGAGTCTCTTATCGCTTATAAAAACTGCACTACTGTCCTGATGCAATTGATCTACAACCCGTCCACTAATCAAACCAGAACCGAAACAACCACCGATGCGGAGGGATGTGTAAGTTTTTTGGTTGGAGACTAAAAAAATTAAAACTAATTCAGAAAGCAACCTCTACCAAGGGAACCACACCAATGCAGTCTTCCACTACTCCTCAGCCAACAACCACTTTCAATTGGCCGACCGGAGGAACCACCAGAACATTACCATCCGGGGAAATTGTAAGTCAGGGGGCGTGGCCTAACTAGGGGATGGAGTGAAGTTTAGAGGCATGGCCTAACATTATGTTTCAGATTCTATCGGAGTCCCTCATTGCTTATCAGAATTGCACAACAGTATTAATGCAACTGATCTACAACCCATCTACAAATACGACGAGAACCGAGACAACTGCAGATGCACAAGGATGCGTGAGTATTCTATTTTTGTAGTTTTTAGTCAAAGAAAATTCCAGAAGGCGACAACCACAACCACTGCTGCACCCACCACGACATACAACTGGCCAACAGGTGGAACCACTAGACTTTTGCCCTCTGGAGAGATTGTAAGAGGTTTCCAAGTGGGCGTGGCCTAAGAAAAAATTTCAGATTCTATCGGAATCCCTGATTGCTTACAAGAATTGTACAACGGTGTTGATGCAACTAATCTATAACCCATCTACAAATGCAACGAGAACCGAGACAACTTCTGATGCGCAGGGATGTGTAAGTGCCTATCAAGGGTGCATCTCTATTATGGTTCTTCAGAAAGCAACCTCCACCGGAACCTCGCCCTACAGTACCACCCCAATGCCATCGGAAGCTACTACGACATTCGAGTGGCCGACAGGAGGAACTACCAGAACTCTTCCGTCTGGAGAAATCGTAAGAGATACTGTAAGTGGCAAAAACTAAACTTTGAATTTCAGATCCTCTCGGAGTCCCTTATCGCCTACAAAAACTGTACCACTGTCCTCATGCAATTGATATATAACCCGACCACTAACACAACTCGAACAGAGACCACGTCAGATGCCGAGGGTTGTGTGAGTACCTCTAGTTTAGGGGCATGCCCTTGTAAAAGAGGTTTTAGAAAGCAACAAGTTCCACCTCAACTGCCACTACCCCCCTGTCCACAACCACTGAGCCGCCATTCACATTCCCTGAAAGCAAGACAACCCAGATTCTTCCAAGTGGAGAGATTGTAAGTACAGGGTACTTAAGAATCTGAAATTTTGTTTCAGATCCTATCGGAGTCTCTAATAGCTTATCAGAACTGCACTACAGTACTCCATCAGCTAATCTTCAATCCGACAACTAACACAACGAGAACCGAAACGACTTCCGATGCGCAAGGATGTGTTAGTTCTTTTAGTTTATTGTGTTTGAAATTAAAAATTCTTTTAGAAAGCCACAACGACTACCAAGACTTCAACGATGACCCCCTCTTCCTCAACCAATTGCACTGCTCTAAATCTCAACTTGGACAACACGATTCGTCCGGCATTCAATGAGGTCAAAGGATCATATGCAATTGGAGAAAGGGTTATTCATATGTGCAAGAAACGATATGCTTTTGAGATTGCTCAACAGCCACTGAAGATTTATCAGTGTAAATCGAATGGTCAATGGGCAGGGACTCCGGAGAAGTGTATTTGTGAGTAACTTTGACGGGGTATAACTCGGTTGCCAGGAGAGTTATCAAAAAATTGTTAACTAATGAAATGTTGCTCATGGTAAATAAAACAATTTCTTAGTTGACATTATTTTGATATCTCTTTTGGAAAATGATATATACCACTTTTAAAAAATGTATTATAACTTTTTTCAGTGACCCAAAAATCGGAGCTATGAGAATTGGATCGTCCATCTGTTAAAAATAAATAATTCTTCTGTTTCTTTTATTCCTCCCTTATTCGTATTCCAATTTCCAATTTCAAAAAAAACCAGAAAGTGTGTCAATGTGACTCGTACTAAATCTTTCGAATAGTCATTAATTTCTCGGTTTCTTTTTTCGGAACACGCCTGCTGATTGATTGAATGAAGAGAGCGTACAATATGCAAATTGGATTTTGAAATATTTCTCTTTTTGGGAAGAATCTCAAAGCAGGTGCACATTTGCCGACAAAAGGCTCATTCAAAAAAACTTTTTGTCTC
Source organism: Caenorhabditis tropicalis (assembly GCA_016735795.1). Classification (NCBI taxonomy): domain Eukaryota; kingdom Metazoa; phylum Nematoda; class Chromadorea; order Rhabditida; family Rhabditidae; genus Caenorhabditis; species Caenorhabditis tropicalis. The sequence goes on from CM028615.1 coordinate 9,223,170, forward strand.
TTTATTTCGAAAAAAGAGACAAGACACCATTATTATTACATATAACTCATCTTCCGGACTTCTTCTCACAACATCTTCCATTTTGATTCCCTGAAGACTCGTTAGACAATTGGAAAGAAAAGAAGAAGGAGTACTGAGAAATGGCGGGCGGAAAGAACGAATTTTAACAGATCGAAAGAGAAAACAAATATTGTATGTGAGGGGTACATGGTTTGAGTTCTATTGGCTGGTCAAGCTGACAGAAGGTGGTAAGAGGTGGGGTACAGGTATAACCATACATGTGAATTTCTTGGCCGGCCCGCGGGCCGGGCCGGGCCATGGCCGGGCTGGGCCGTCATTTTCAGAAAGTGGGCCGGGTCGGGCCGGAAAATTTTCAACTCGGGCCGGCCCACTTTGGAAAAAAAACGTTTTTTTCGTTTTTTTCAACGAATTTCGAGAAAACTTTTCGTATTTTTCGTATTTTCAGTTTTTAAAATGGTTATTATTTGGTTAGCAAAAGATTTAGTATTGTTTTATCACTTTTTTAGTAATGTGTTTCAAAAAACTTGTTCTAAAAATCACTTGAAAAATTTAACTAACTTAATTATTCGTGACAGCGGGCCAAGCGGGCCGGGCCGGGCCAAAGCGGGCCGTAGTAAATTTTCATTACGGCCCGGCCCGGCCATTCACATGTATGGGTATAACCCATACCGGTCGCAGCAAAAAATCAGTCCTATAAATTTTAGAGCATACAGTACTGGCCAAAAAGGTAAAGCGTTGAAAAAACTAGCTTGGGTCCATTGGCTTGTTAAGCTAAGGTTAGTTAGCACTTGTTACAAGTAGACTTATAGATGTCAGCCAAAAACACGCCCTTCCCATTTGAGACCGTAACTGGCTTCATTCTAAATATTTTCTGAAGGTCTTCTAGTGAAAATGATAGCTCATGGAGAGCTCTACACGATCAATTCACTCAAAAGCTTGTAGCATTGCTCAGAAAAAAGTTACGAGCAAAAAAGACGCGGATAGTTTCGTTTCGAAACTTTAAGCATTTTAGGCACTACCAGGACCAGATGGTTTTTATCCGGCTTTGCTGAGCCGATCATCAGCTTGTCTCACTTTAGAACCCCTTTCTAGACCTCTCAAGACTTTTCAACAATTTCTCAAATTTCTAAAATATGGAAATTCCCTCTTCAATTTTCAATTTTCCCTATCCCCCTATCTCATAATAATTATTGTTATTGACTCTGTCTCTTGCTCATCCTCTATTCATCTAAAAGAACATTCCATTTGAAATATCGCTCCCCGGTCAACCCCAAAAATCTTCAATTACAATGCTAATTTCGTCTCTCTAGAATTTTTCTCATTTCACTCCTTTTCGACAATATAGCTTCTTCTTCTATTAAAAGGAGGAGGAGGAGTAGGAAGAGACTAATTTGAAACGAGAAATTCGAGATGGATCACCAGTCAATTTGTTTTGTTCTGGTAGGAGGAGGAGGATGAAATTGAAGGGGACGACAAGGAGGAGGAAGGTTATAAATTGAGAGAAGTGAAAACCAAATTGAGGAAGGATTATGGTATATGCTGGAATTAAGGGGGAGAAGAACAGAATACGGTAGTCAGGGATACGGTATACGGTAGTGACAATGAGCTAGCGTTTTAGCCGAAGAGCCTCAGAGGGGGAAGGTTAACTTTCTAGCCTAGTCCAGGAGATTGAGTCTTACTGTAAGCACTACCCGACTTGATACCCTTACTAAATTTTATAAAAGTGCTGATAACCGTAATGCTTGAAAAATAATCTTCATTTTTTTAGCTAATTTTCATGTATCTCCCAGCCTCTAGGACCCCGACCTACTCAACTTGACTCAATAACAACTCTCCGATGAGCTGTCCATCTTTTTTGCGACTATCTCTCTTGACACCTCCTCCCCAAAATCATGAGTAGAAATTATGCAAATTCACTTCGATTTCGCGCGTCTCCCTTCCCTCTCCATATGCAACACCCCCAGAAAAAGAAGGAAGAGGGGAGAAGATTTATCTACCGAGGAGGGGTTGAGTCAAGATGATGATTGACACTGAACACTAAGACAAGAAGTGTTGAAATAATCTGTCACTTAGGGAGAGGAGAGAAGTTTGATTAATGAAGTTGTGAGTTTGGATTATGCGGGAAGGGGATACGGTAGGGTGGTTAGGGTTGTGAGAAGGAATTGTAGACGCAGATGCAAAGTTTGAAAGTGGATTCCAGACGAGCATATGTACCTTTGAATGAGGGCTCCCGATCTGATAAGTGGTACTGTCGATTAGAAGCTCAGTTAGGAAAATAGGATAGATTTTAATGATGAAAAGATTTTTTGCCAGAATTTTTTTTTCAAAAAATTTAGAGGGTTACACAATAAAATAAAATACCTCTTCGGAAGCCTAGCTTCTAGAATACCAACTATATAATATTCTCACAAAAACGCTCTCTTTTATGAAAAATCTACCTAAAAATGAGTCTAGAACGGTTTTTTCTGAACGTTTTCTGTTCGGAAACTTTTTAAAAACCTTCCTAACCCAAACCCCAATTTTCAGAAAACTAATATAAGTTCTGAACCATCCAAACCCATTTCCTCACCCCTTCTCATCATTTTTATTACCCATATCTCCCCGATTCAATCTCCTTCCGATGAGCAACAAATAATACTAAATGCTCCCCCCTCTTCCAAGTTGCGCAACCCCCCTCTCATATAATAATTGGGAGGGGGCCCTTTTTCAAAGAAATATAAAACTGAGGGAGAAAAGATTATTCAAAACGATAACGACTTTTCCATTTCTTTTCTCTTCTTACTATGATGGCTTCTTCTTCTTCCCACCACACCAAAATAAAACTTTCTCATATTTTCCATCTCCTCCTCCCCATGGGACATAGAAATCACATCATATTAGTATATGTTAATTGTTCTTCACTCTCTCCCTATCCTCCCCCTAAGCCACGCCCATCGAAAGGGCTCATTGGCTCAGAAGGGGGCGGAGCCTGCTGCTTTTTTGGAAGAAAGAAGAAGAAGCTCATTCTATTATTCTCCGGAAAAACGATGATCGGCGGACTTCAGGCGGCGCTCGTTGACACCGGGGATACGGTCGATACCGACTGTGAACCTGTTAAGTTGATTAGCGATATTTGGGCGGATTTCTGGAAGACTCAGATTAATTCTGGTGAGTTTTTAGGGGAGTTAGATCTAGATAAGCCTAGAATTTTTACTTGGAAAGTTTGGTCACGGTAAGTTGGGCAGAGCTCAGGTACACAGGAGACTAGGAGCCTACCCCCTAAAGCCTAAAACATTTTTTGTTTTCAGTCCTTCTCCACGTCTCCTCCGAAGGTTCGGAGACTTCTCCAATTCCACTGGAACTCGAAAAATCGACCTCATCCCGGGAGCAATCCACCTCTCCAGACGAAACTTTAATAGAAGAAGAGGGACTTGATGATGAAAATGAGACTGGAGAAACGGCGGCGAAACGGCGAAGAACCAGAACTAATTTCTCGGGTTTGTTGGAAGGAGATAGAAGGTTACTGTAGAATGTTTCAGGATGGCAGCTAGAAGAACTGGAGTCTGCATTCGAAGCGTCTCACTATCCGGATGTGTTCATGAGAGAGTCACTTGCGATGAGATTGGATTTGTTGGAGAGTCGTGTGCAGGTTAGTTTAATTTTTTAAGGGGGTGTTCAAAATAGTTGGCTGGGTAGGGCGCAGTTAGCTATCTTAAACTGGCATTTTTCAAATGTGGGCACAAAAAATCTGTGATTCTATGACATTAGCTCCCATCACTTTCTGAAAACTCTAGACTATTCTAAACCAGACTCCCCCACTCTCCCAAAAAAGAATAACTACCGTACCCCGGAGCTTATTGGTTATGTTTTTCTCATCCTCCCCTCGAAGCCTCGCCAAACAAAAAAAGCCATCGTTTTCAATTCACATGAGAGACTGAAGAGAGAGAGAGGAAGAGGGAGCACACAGAACATATCTACTGAGTGGAGCCTGATGATGGATTGAATGGCACAATTCCCTTATGAGGGCGTGTTTATAACTAACTACTTGTTTGCTATTAGGGGGTACGGTAGTTATGGATTTATGGGTTTGGTTTTGAGAGTTGGGATTAACAGTGAGTGGATACGGTAGGGGGGCTGAAAAAAAAACACTATTCACATGGTTGATAAGAATAAGACCCTAAGTAATTGGAGGGTTTTGAAAAGCTCTTTTTGAATTTTGCTAGGGTCTTCCTAGTCGTTCTAGCTGGGTTAACAGCGTCCTCGAGAATTTTTCCACGGCTAAAAAGGGTTAACACGCGGTATCACTGATGTAACTGACTTGTCTTGTCCTCTAGTCAGACCTATGGGCGCTCTAACCCTCCTGGCCCCTCCTAGGGTACCCAACCATAGTCTTGACGTATTACACTAGCGTCCCAAAAAATCCAAAATTCCAGAAATTTCTGAAATCCTCTCCCCCTCCCCCTCGCCTCAAAATTTATTGGCCCCCTTTTCTCCCCCTCCTCCTTATCTTATTTTGCGATTTTTGGTGGCAAACTAAGCGAAAAAGGGAGGAGAAAGGGGGGAGACGAATGAAATCTGGATATCTGATTAAAAGAAGGATGACTTTTTAAGGAAGGGGGATGGAAATAGAGTTGCAAGTTCTCCGGAGAAGAATTAATGGTTTTGCGAATTGGGTGAAGAATTGTCTGTTTTTTCTCTTCTTCTCTAAGAGATTGACTTCAAAGATTTGTTTTGGGGGTTTTAGGAATCAAAGCCATCTAAATTCCAGGTCTGGTTCCAAAACCGTCGGGCCAAATGGAGGAAACGAGAGCAAAATCGTCATGGAGGCAGTGAACCACGGAAAGAGGATGGAGGGATTGGGGATCCACCGAAGGTATAAGTTTCTTTGTATTTGGATTACGGTACTATTTTCCAGCCTTTTCCCAGCTTCCCATTCTCTATTGACAGTATTCTGGCAGTCAGCAGAGTGCCACGTGGCAGAAGACCAAATGCAAAATATCCGAGGGTTCAGGTAGGTCATAGTTCCATATGGAGCACTTTTCATTGTCTGTCTTCCAGGCATGCAAGAACCTGTCCCCATTCATGATTCCACTCTTTCCAATCACTCAACCCGGTGGAAATGTGATCCGTGAGAAGTCGCCACCTCCTGTAACAATTACAGTAACCGAGACTACGGTAGCCGATCTTCTGAATAATGTCTGAACTTTCTTCGCTTTTCCAATGACTTTCCGCCGGTTTTCTTACCTCTGACCATTTTTCAAAAAATTTTTTTAATTTCTTATTTTTATAAAAATTATTTTCTTGATTAATAATAAATGTTTCGCACACTTGTTGCCGGGTTTTAGAAAAATCCCACTACCCGAAATAATAAGATTCATTAGAAAATGATTAATTTTATAAAGATCAAAAAAGAGATCATCCAGAAAGTGCCTGTGGACGATGAACTGGATAACGGAGTGGCACAGAGCTGAAAATCCAGATATCCGGATGTCCGGGGATCTTCTTACCGTATCGAAATCAGGTAGAGGCTTGAGATTTCGGGCAAGCTTTTCAAAGTCTCCCAGTGAACAATATGGAGATTTGTTACATACTTTTGAGGTTAAATCTTCGAAATCATCTTCAGAATTGTCTCGATACAAAAATTGGACAAAGAACTCGAGGTTAGGGTTACTGTAGAGCTCAATGTTCAGAGCAGCACCTGTATCCGGCCAGCCATCAAGGGTCTTCGATGCCTCCGGAACTCCGAGAGACATGAGCAAACCAAAAAGGACTATATCATGCTAAAACTCTAAATATAAACCTCAAAAAAGAAGGGCATGGCTAACCGAAGAGTATCCGTAGAATTTGAGAGGTTGGAAGAATCCCGTGCAGTTTTGGCCGCTTTTAATGCAATTCGCTTTGATTTGAGCTCTATCGAAAAGTTCATTGATAAGTTCTCCACTCTGGATTACGGTAGTCTCGTGACCAATGTCAAGACCATCGACAACCGATGAATTCACTGAAAGAAGGGGAATTAGAGATGATAGAGAAAACCGAGACTCACTGAAATATCCTTCCATGAATCTCTTAATCGGGGCAAATGTCGTCAGAGCTTCAGAATACAGATCTTCATTGTAAAATGACAAATCTTTATATAAAGTATCATTGAACCAATTCCTTTGACACTTCCATGCATCTGCATAATCATTCAATGTGTCCTGATCTTTTGTTATATTATAAAGAACCGCCATCTTTCGATTCAATGCCAACATCTTCGCATTTGCAGTCTGTGCTTCTGGAAGCTCCGCCCACTTGTCCTGGAGAAGAATGAAGCGTTCGCAGCCGCATGGTATGTTGTACATCTGGAAAAACTGGGGTGATGGATAAACTCACTTTCTTTACCTGCTTGCTCACACATGTTTTTTGATCATCGATGTGCAATGGAACAAAAGTGAATCCCTGTTGCCAGTTAGTACTATTTGGGTAATCAACTCCTAAAATGATTGTCTTTAAAGTATTTTATAAGAGAATAGAGACCTTGAATATTCCATGCACCGGGAGGAAAAAGACCATAAAGCATTGAAAGCGCAGAGACTATCGTTCGGTTGACGTTAGTCGAACGGATGTAGATCTGAACTAGATAATTGGATTCAGCTTGATGATTTCCTACACCTCATTTCCAATATATCGATGACTCAAAAACTCTTGATCTTCGACATATTTTTTCCTGTAAAGAGCTCCCAAATCCTTCATTTGAGCCATTCCAAGTGGTGTCAACTGTCCGAATCGTCCTCCACCAAACGTCCAATTCGATTCGAATATTGGGTAGAGAGGGGAGAGGGCTGAACGATCTCCGTGGCGCCATAGCTGGAAATTAGAGTTGAGAATCGTTTGCAGCTTATCGAGAGCTTTGAAATAAGTATTATCATGACTAGGTTCTGTGGGTGTCGTGCTCAGAACTTGGTTTGAAAGCATTCAATGAGCTCATACTGACTTGAAACATAAAAAGTAACATACAGTTTGCACAAACTCCAATTGCATGTCATCTGTACTATTCTCCTTTTGTCCATTCACTTCAAAAACCAAAACTATTAACAAAAATAGCAGCATGTTCCGTCCGCTCCAAAGTTTTTCTGAAACCTTTCATAATCTGTTCTCCCTGGAACTATTAAATATGTTCAAGAATCTTGTAAATTCCATTTTGATTTGATAAAAAAGTAGGGGGAAAACTATAAGGAAGTAGATTCCTGGAGAAGTTTGTTTTTAGAGTATCGTTTTATGATTTGATGTTTGATGCTTATATTTTTCTGCAATTCGAGTAGAGTGGAGTTTCAATCTATCCGTGTACTCTTTTTGAACAAGCTGGTTATGTTTTTCTGCCGGTTTTCTTACCTCTCACCAATTTTTAATTTTTTTTTCATTTCTAATTTTAAAAAAAATTATTTCTCTGATTAGCAAATAAATGATGCGTACAATATTTTTCCTGGTTCTCTTGGTAATCTTGGTAAGACCGGAATAGTGGAACATCCTTCGAAGGCCATTTTCAGATAGAATCCATCTACATCGAATCATTTTCCTTCAAAAAGAGTTGTCACTCCCATTGGGACTGCAGATGGTTTCAGTTGTGTCCCGATGGTTACTGTAGAAGCTTCTCGGAAATGCTGTGATCTTTTTCTAAGAGTAAAGGGTTACTGTATTGGATAGCTGAATCTTTTGGCGTATTGACATAAAAACAATTTTTAAAACTTTATTAAAAAAGAAGCTTCCAAAGGAAGCAAAAGAGAACCGATGATGTGTGAAATGAATATAGCACTTTGTAAGAAGAATTCTAGACAATTGTACAACAAGGATTCTTCTTTTTAGGGTTAGAACTTGCTGTTGTAACTGGACGACCAGTTGGTTTTGCTGGAATAATTATTTTGCATTAAAAAGGTCTCAGATTTTGGTAAAACTTGAAAAATGCGGGAAAACACTGCTTGCGTTCAATGATAAAATTAAACGGCGTCTGTTTTTTGCCTATTTTTCGCCAATTTTTCGCAAATTTTTCGCCAATTTTTCGCCAATTTTTCGCAAACTTTTCACAATTTATTGAATGATCTCTTGCCATCAAATGACTCTTACCTGCATGTGTAGCTGGAGTCGCTGGTTTTGTCATCGTCGATGTCGTCGTCGTATAATTCTTTTCCTCCTTTATCCTCTTTTCTTCTTTTGGTTCTTCTTTTTTCTCCTCCTCCTTTTTCTCTTCCTCTTTCACTTTCTTCTCCTCCTTTTTCTCCTCCTTTTTCTCTTCTTCTTCACTTTTCTTTTTCTTCTTCTTTTCCTTCCCCTCCTCTTTTTTCTCTTCTTCCACTGTCTTCGTTTTCTCCTTCTTTTCCTTCTTTCGTCTTTGTTTTATCCTCCTCTTTCTTTGCCTCTTCTCCCTTCTCCTTTTTCTTCTCCTCTTCATCACTTTTCTTCTTTTCTTCCTCATCACTCTTCTTCTTCTCCTTCTTTTCCTCTTCTTCACTTTTCTTTTTCTTTTCTTCCTTATCCTCTTCCTTTTTCCTCTCCATTTCAGCCCTTTGCTTGTCAATGTCTTCTGGAGCACCGTCTTCAAACATATCCTTCATTTTCCCTTTCTCTTTTTTCCGATCCTTTTTTCCGATGTCTTTCATGTTCTGAAATAATTATTTTAGATAGTCTATTTAATGCGGTTAGAAAAATTGCGACCCAATTCTCACAGAAATCGAAATCTGAGCCGTTTTTTCTAGTTAGGTAATCCCACCTGGCAAAACCATTTTCTCCAAGCCCTCAAGGTTAGAAATCTTCTATCAGAGATTCCCAAGTACCTGCCCCCGTCCCCATCCCATAACTCACCTGAAGGTCCGCCGCCAATCCTTGAAATCCAGCAGTCTGATCATATCCTGCTTTGTAAATTTTTTTACCCGATTTCGTTTCGCCAAGATCTTTCTTAGCATCTTCCATGGTCTATTCGAAATACGAATAGACCAGGCAGTTAAAAATATGAAAATAAAAATATTTCCCTCTCAAACGCTTTGTGGTAGGAAAGGACGATTCCAAAGGTCACGCGGTTTTCCAATTTTATTAGGATATTATTAATTTCACAAAAATAAAAAAGGAGATCATCCAGTAGGTGATTATTGACGATGAGCCGGATAACGGGGTGGCGCAGAGCTGAAAATCCAGATATCCGGATGTCAAGGGATCTTCTTACCGTATCGAAATCAGGTAGAGGCTTGAGATTTCGAGCAAGCTTTTCGAAGTCTCCCAGTGAGCAATATGGAGATCTGTTACACACTTTTGAGGTTAAATCTTCGAAATCATCTTCAGAATTGTCTCGATATAAGAATTTGATGAAGAATTCGAGATCAGGGTTACTGTAGAGTTCAATATTCAAGGCGGCACCTGTATCTGGCCAACCATCAAGGGTCTTTACTACTTCAGGGACTCCGAGAGACACGAGCAAACCGAAGATTACCAAGTCGTGCTGGAATTTTCGAAAATACCTCTAATAGAAGGGCATGGCTTACCGAAGAGTATCCGTAGAACTTGAGAGGTTGGAAGAATCCCGTGCAGTTCTGACCGCTTTTGATACAATTCGCTTTGAGCTGAGCTCTATCGAAGAGTTCATTGATAAGGTCTCCACTCTGGATTACGGTAGTTTCGTGACCAATGTCAAGACCATCGACGATCGATGAATTCACTGAAAGATAAAGGAGTAGAGACAAAAGAGAACCGATACTCACTGAAATAGCCTTCCATGAATCTCTTGATCGGGGCGAATGTCGTCAGAGCTTCAGAATACAAATCCTCATTGTAAAATGACAAATCTTTATATAAAGTATCATTGAACCAATTCCTTTGACACTTCCATGCATCTGCATAATCATTGAATGTATCCTGATCCTTTGTTATATTATAAAGAGCCGCCATCTTTCGATTCAAAGCCAACATCTTCGCATTTGCTGTCTGGGCTTCTGGAAGTTCCGCCCACTTATCCTGAAGTAGATTGAATCGTTCGCAGTCGCATTGTTGGCTGGTTATCTAGAAGAATCTGGGGTTGTGGATCATTTGTCTTCTATTACCTGCCTACTCACACATGTTTTCTGATCGTCGATGTGCAATGGAACAAAAGTGAATCCCTGTTGCCAGTTAACAGTGTTTGGGTAATCGACGCCTGATAAGAATGAATGATTTGAATGATTTTATGAGGGAATTGATATGAACCTTGAATATTCCATGCACCCGGAGGAAAAAGACCATAAAGCATTGAAAGTGCAGAGACTATCGTTCGGTTAACGTTAGTCGATCGGATGTAGATCTGGAATGCTATCAGCATGATAATTAAAACCGAGAGCGTTCAGAGAAGTGTGATGATGACTAGGTTCCAATCATTTTGGTTTTTTTCCGTAAAGGCTACAGTAACCTATGTATGTGCAGATTTTTCTCGGGAAAGCCAAATTTATCTTAACCAAATTACCTCCTGATTCCAAAGGGTCCAGACCTAGTACCCACCTCTTTCCCAATATATCGGTGACTCAAAAACTCTTGATCCTCGACATAAATTTTCCTGTAAAGAGCTCCCAAATCCTTCATTTGAGCCATTCCAAGTGGTGTCAATTGTCCGAATCCTCCTCCACCAAAAGTCCAATTTGATTCGAATATTGGGTAGAGTGGAAAGAGGGCAGCACGGTCTCCGTGACGCCATAGCTGGATGAAGAAAAGTAAGCTGATTACTTTGAAATCAACTCCAAATAAAAAAAAGTAACTTACAGTTTGAACAAACTCCAATTTCATGTCATCTGAATCATTCTTCTTCTGTCCATTCACTTCAAAAACCAAAATTATCAACAAAAATCGCAACATTTTCCGTCAGCTCCAAAGTATTTCTGAAACCATTTTATTATCTGTCGTCTCATTCCCGAAACTATTAAAAATGATCAAGAATCGTGCCGCCCGTCCTTTCAATTGTCCAAACTCAATAAAAAAGGAGAGGGGGGAAACGATAAGGAAGTTGATTCCAGACAAGTTGGGAAGATTCTTTTGGGGTTTATAACATATTTATGATTTGGTGTCTGGTTTATAGGGGTTTTCTGGAATAAATTGGGTTCTTTTGAAATACATTATTTCTTGAGACAGTCTTGAATTTATAGTTAAGTTCATCGCAACAACTTTACTCAAAACATAAAATATATATAAATGGGGAATTGGTAGCTCCAAGTTTCTAAGAAAAGTTTGAGCAACTTCACTGACAATATACACTTGATTGCTATTCTTACAAAAAGTCGTGACTCATTTTTCTTAATCTTCAGCTAACGAAGTAGTTATATTCAATAGACGTGCTTCTTGAAAGTCTTTTTTTGAATCATAGGAACAGCTGCCGAAGTCAAAATTCGAAAAACAGAACAGTGATCGAGTGAAGGAAAAGCATCGTTCCAGTAATCTTTAACTAAACACATAACTCTATTTTGACTAGACAGAAGACACACAAAAAATGACAATATTTACTTTTTTATTCTAAAAATGAAGGGAACACTGTGTGTTCTGTGAAAGTTCATTTGTAATGGGAATGTAGAAGGGAAGCTATTGAAATAGCAGAACAAAGATTTTTGAGATTTTCAGAGTTTATAAGTGAATTTCGCTTTTCATTGACAGAACTTTTAAGATTTTCTGTATGTTTTATGTTTTAATTATATTTTTTATGCTAATTTTTCAAATGTATTTATTTATAATTGATCGCAAATAAAGTGAACTGTAATTGTCTTTATATATTCAATATTGAATACATGTATTTTCATTGGCAGAGTTTACAAACTAGTTTCAAAAATTTGCTGTATGTTTTATGTTTTAAAATAATTATGTATTTTATATTTATCTTTTAAATTTATTATTTATGTTTGTTCGCTAATAAAGTAATTCGTAATTGAATACATTCGTTTTTCGAGAATTTGCTATGTTTTTCACTTGGAATGTTTTTCTTTATTGAAGCTGGCAGAAGTTTCTCGAGTTTTCTAGAGAATTACATTGTTTAACAAATATATTTTTTTAATTTACGAATTCAATTTCCTTGACAAAGACGCAAAACTATAAGATTGAACGGAGACTAAATTAAGCAACGAACAGAGAAACAATGAAGTTTCAACCTTAAAACTGACATTAACGGAACAAAATGAAAGTTGTGTACTTTTAAAAACATTTGAAATCCTCTTCGCGACTGAACGAAAAACAAATAAAACCTATTCAAAAAGAGAAATCATAAAGCGATTCTGTGTCAAATCTGGGTAATCCCTACGAGAGAGGCAAAATATTGTTCTTTTAGGATTTTATCTAGAATATTTTTATTCGGATATACTTTTTTTATACTGTCGCCAATTGAATGTCCTGGAAACTTCTCTCTCATTCCGAGCGCTTGAATTTCTATTTTTCCCTGAAAAACTGCTCGCCTTCAACACAATGGTCGCCTGAATAAATAAATAGAAATCACAGTTTTTATCTGTAAATATACATATTTAGAAAACAGTTATTACTAAACAAAAAATTGAAAAAAATGAAATTACAAGAAGAGATCATCTAGGAATTCGTCAATTTCATCGTCAACAGTTTTTTCGGTTTCCGTCGGCGCCGGGCCTTCCCAAATATCAGTGGAAGCGGAGAGTGTTGAGGAATTGGCGGCGGCGGAAGACGTCGATGGTTCGTCTGGAAATATAAGTTTTATGGGATTTTGAGAGAAAAAATGTGTAGAATCTATCAAAATTAGAGTGTTAATCGCTTTTTTCTTGTCTGAAGTACTTGAAAATAGCATTGCTTTTGGCACTAAAATGCTATTTATTATAATTAACAAAATAGCAATTTCGTTAGATAATTCGTGATTTTCAGGGAAAATAGCAGGAAAATAATATTTTCAACTGAAAAATTGTACAAAAGCGCTAAAAAACAAGGAAAACTGTCGTATATTTAGGCGAAAAACAGTTTTAAAAAAGCTTCGGGAATGCGATTTTTAAAGAATTTTAGAGAAAAAAACATTTCTTACGAATTTTCTACAACAAAAACTCCTTTTTTCTTTTTTTCATTGAAAAAATAATTCCCCCTACCTTCTTTCTTAACCTTTTCTTCTAGATCCCCATCATTCTCTTCATAATCTCTTTCCCTTCTCCTCTCCTTTTCCCATCTTCGAACCGCCCGTTTCTTTTGTTTCACTTGTCGCTTCTGTGTTCCATAATTCAGTTTATCCGAGCACCGCGGACATAATCTCGCCTTCACCAGAGTGCTTTTCGACCGCCCGTCTTCTTTGTAAGCGAAATTTACCTGGAAATTCACTATTTTCGAGGCTCGGAAGGAATACGGACCTCCCAACTGGCTAACGAAGCAGTCTCCGAACACTTTCTGGATCCACAAGACAACTGTCCTTTGCCTTCTTTCACCTCGTTTTCTGTTCGCCAACGCATTCCGATTTTGTTGTTTTTATAGAGTGACAAATCTACTATACAGTATTCTGTAAATTATTTATTTTTCTCGTGAACCGTATTTCAATTTTAACCTTTAAACAGCTTTTCATAATATTTCTTCGCCATTCTCTTTTCCCAACTATCCGGCCCAGTGTCTTCTTCATCCCAAACGAATTTATGATGCTCTTTGAGCACATCCAGGTCTGTTTTCTCATTTTGAACTTGTCGATTTAAAAGTTGAGTGGATCCTGGATAGGAAAGATAGTAGAGATTGATCATTTCTTTATGTCGATCATATGCATTCATTGACATCATTTTTGCCATTCTCCGATGCATTTTTCCGTGTTCCTCCTCGAAATATGCGCGACCATCGGCTCTTTTTCGTTTCATAAGGTCTCCAGGACGGACTTTATCTAGGAAATCTCCTTTTCTTTTTTTCTGCGAGGAGCTCGGCTCTTCCGGGTCTCCGAAATCCGATTGCAAATCGTCGATTCCATGGTATGGGTTTCGAATATTTCGAGAGTCCATGGCTGAAAATGTCCCATCGAGAAAATTGCCGGAAGAAAGAGCCAAAACAGCGAAACTAACGGAAGAAAACGCGGTCTTTAGTAAATATCTGTTTTTCTATTTATTTTTTTCGTTTTTTTGTGATTTTTAATGTGAACTTGTATTTTTTAATATTTAAACATATTTTTTCTTTAATATTTCAATTAAAAAATCCAAAAAATCCATCAAAAATCACCAAAAACTCTTCGAAAAACTGCAAAATGCAAAAAATAAATTCAAAAAACTACGACACAGCTGAAACGAGTGTTACCGTATTTCGCGATGCGCCTTCAAACCAATTGCCACGCCGAGTGCGTTGGCTTCACCTTTTACGTGTAATTAACGTCATTTCTATTATTTCTGAGTCGAATTTTTGATTTTTATCAACTTTTTCGTCATTTTCGTCGCCAGAAACCTCGGATTTCATTAATTTTCATGCTCAAAAGTCAATGAAAAGCCCAGAAATGTGTTGTTTTTTCACGGAAATAGCCATTTTTGAATCGAATTGTTTAATTTTACCGTTTCCAGCGTTTGTTAGATAAGATGATGTTTTTTAGACTTGCAGAACTCAAAATCATACAAATTTCCCGCCGAAAAACAAGGAAGAACAAAATTTCTATGCTTTTTCGCGCCGCTTTCGGGTTTTGCTCTACATTTTTTGTTTCTCTGTTCCCTCTTGTTTTTTTAATTAAAAATAAGAAATTTCTAGATTTCCCATCGTCATGTTTTTCATTTTCATCTAAAAATGGAGTTGATGTCATAGTGTTCGTCGCATAAAAGCCTCCCCTTTCCCTCTTTTTCATCCATCTCGTCATGAAACCGCACGTCACTCCAAACTTGCTCTCGAGAAAGAAAAACACATAAATTGTGCTTCTGTTTTTGCAGCTTTCTTGCAGTTCTTTTCGCTATTTTATTATTTCGCATCGGCCGACCGAAAATGTTGCATTGTGTTTCGATTTTCCGTCTTGTATTCTTATCGGAGCCTCCCCATTATCATCAATGTCCTTCATTTGTCTGTCAGTTTACAATCGGTCCTATTACGTGTACCTATCATTCATTCATGATGCGTATCTCTGAAGCAACGCTAGTGGCGGTTGATTCCTATCGGAGATTCATAAGATACTTCTGTCCCTGACCTACGACTCTTTTTTTTCTCACCAATGGAATTGGGTTATTCCATCAACAACGTCACTCGTCACCTTTCTCCTGGAAAAAGAGAAGGAGAAGGATAAAACAAATTGGAAATTGTTTATATCCCGCCCCCTTCTCGAATTCCGTCATAAGCGAGAGGGTTGCTCACGTCATCTGGTCTCTCGTCTCCGGAAAAGAAAGACTTCTGGAGAAGAAAAAACTGGAAACCCGAGGTCTTCTTTTTTTGTGTGTCACTCGGTCAGCCCCAGCAGTTTTTCATCAAGACTCTTCCGTTCTACTTCTTTCATTTTCTCTTCTCCTGTGCAAGAGAATCGAGAGAAAACAACACAAAAAGTAAGCGGCCCCCCTCCCTCTCCAACTGCGAGAGACCCCAGCACTGCCACGTCGTTCATTTCGATACAAACGTGAAGAGACGCAGAGAAAAGACTGTTCTCTTCATTCCAACGGGGAAGAAGAGGAGGAGGAGGAGGATTGGCCGAACTGTCCCCCTTTTCTACTATGTAGTTAGTCGCTCTGTGTATATTCTGTGTCTGTGTACGTGGAAAGGACTGGTTGAGGCGCAGTAGGGTCTGGTCGTAATACGATTCGACCCTGACCTATCGGACCAGATCTACGTGCAGTTCAGCCGCACCTTCCCTTCTTTTCCAACGTCTTCCAACTAGGATATTGACAAGCTCCCCATTTTTCTGTGTTTTGTTTTCCTCTTTATCACCTGCTAATCTTCTTATCTTGGAACGCTTTTTATAGTCGAGACGCCTCGAGATCGCAAATTTTTCCCCTAAAAATAGCAGAACTGGTTCGAGATTTTCCTCTTCTAGTTTTCTTCTGATTCCGGTAGACTTGTGTTTGATAAACTGACCCTATTACGGTTTGATTTCTCGTGATCTGACTAGTTTCTTCTTCCACCCACAATATCCTACTTTCCCGCGTTTTCTCTCTATCTCGATCATAAAGGAAGACATGTTTCTATCCATATCAGTGACAAGGAATCACTTCTTTTCTTTCTCTCGACCTGCCCTCCAATGGGGTTGAACTCTTGTGCAACCAACAAAATAGACAGCTGACGTCTGTGACCCCGTAACGTTTCAATCGATTCGACAGAGTGCACACAGGTCTTTTTGGTCGCTGATCTTTGATTAGATAGTCGTTGGGAAGGTTGGATGTCCTATAGTCAGTCTTCTTTAGTCTGGACCCAAGATCGAGGAGGACTGTAAATGCACTTTCCTCAGCTGTCCTCATTTCTCTTCTTTCAACACTTCCTTGCTCTCTGTTTTTCCTCTCTCTCTTTTACTTTCCTTTTACCTATCATCATAGTCGCATATGACTCGCAAGTGAGTAAACATTCGATTTTTGTAGGTATTGTTTGATTCGGACGGTCACAGAGCCCGGTTCGGTCAACATCACAGGTCACCTCAACCGACCTTTTTCCCCCGAAACGGATTGATTGTCTTGCGCACGGACCCCCGGATACGGATAAGCCAACCCTTCTGACACGAATCATGGACAACGGACATACTGGTTGGTTTTTGACGTGTTATATTAATCTTGATCATGATTTCTATTTTCAGAAGAGACTAACAATATTGAAATCGATCCAGCTACGGCTGAGGCTGTCTTGAGCTTCAGTTACGCTTCGGATTTCCCAACCTTGCCGGAAGCTGCTCCAGCCACCGCTCCAACTGCCAAACAAACGAATGTGTGGACTCGTCCAGCTCTCTCGAAGACTGACGTGACTATCACCTTCCACTTGGCCCAGGATGAGCGCTCCAACAAGGTTAAAAGCTTTGGAAACACATCGGAGGAGTCGAAGAAGGCTCAATTAATTGCCAGTGCTACTAGTGAGTTTTTCATCGATCGACCGAACTACAACTCAACATTGTCTATCTTTCAGAAACCAGAATCGAGCTCAGCGAGTCGAAAGGCGGAGAGCTGACTGTGGTCGTCAAGGGAGAACGCGGAAAGGTTGAGGAGGCTCGCGCCCGCATCATCCGTGACCTCCAAACTCAAGCATCTCGTGAAATTGAGATTCCAAAGGAACACCACGGACGTTTGATTGGAAAGGAGGGAGCTCTTCTCCGCAATCTCGAATCTGAGACCAACTGCAGAATCCAGATCCCGAACCGCGATGGAGCATCCTCCAAGATCATCATCACCGGACCACGTGAAGGAATTCAACGCGCTGTCGCCCACATTCAGGAAGTTTCGGCTCGTGAAGCGAAGCTCGCCACCGAGCACATTCTTTGCCCAAAGAACATGGTCCCATTCGTTCGTGGACCACAAAACGAGACTTATGACCGTCTTACTTCGGAAAACGGAGTCAAGATCAACATTCCACCACCAACTGCCACCAACGATATGATCGCTGTCACCGGAGAAAAGGAAGGAGTTCATCGTGTCGCTGCCGAGATCCGCAAGATTCTTGAATCGAAGAAGGACGTCACCAGCATCCAGGTTCAAGTTGCTCGCACTCAACATCGTTACATTGTCGGACAATCCCGCAGTGGAATTCATGAGGTTCTCCGAAAGACTGGAGTCGTCGTTGAAGTTCCATCTGAGGAGTCTGGATCCGATCAGATCACCCTTCTCGGAAACGCTGCCGACCTCGCCACCGCTTTGGCTCTCGTCATCGAACGTGCCTCATCTGTCGTCACACAATCGATTCCAGCTCCACACTGGCTTCACAAGCATTTGATTGGACCAAAGGGAGCCACTCTTTCGGCTCTTGTTCCAAACCGTAACAATGTTCAAATCGAGTTTGACGACAATGACAAGATCTTCCTCGAGGGATCACCAGAAGAGGTTAAGGCTGCTTTCGAGCCACTCAAGAAGGAGGTTGCTCGCCTCCAAATGGAATTGGCCATCGAGAAGGTCAAGGTTCACCCAAGTCTTCATCGTCACGTTATCGGACGCGGAGGATCGCTCATCTCTAAGATCAAGGAGCAAACTGGAGTCCAAATCACCATTCCAAACGAGGAGACCAACTCTGACGAGATTGTTGTCGAAGGAAAGAAGGAGGGAGTCAAGAAGGCCGTAGCTGAGATCCGCGCCATCGCAACCAAGATTGAAAACGAGAAGTCGCGTGATATCATCATTCCACAACGTCTACACAAGTTGATCATTGGATCCAAGGGATCTGGAGTTCAACTCATCCGTGACTCGCACCCAAATGTATCTATTGTGTTCCCAGACGCCAAATCGAAGTCGGATGTTGTCAACATTCGTGGAGACAAATCTGAAGTTGACGCAGTCTACAAGAAGCTCACTTCTCTCTCCAAGGAATATGTAAGCTAACTCAAAAAATGAATATAATCGCCATTACAATAAAATTTTCAGGCTGAGAACAACTACCAAGAGACAGTTGCCATCTTCAAGGAGTTCTTGAAGCACATCGTTGGAAAGGGTGGAGCCACTATTCGCAAACTTCGTGATGAAACTGAGACCCGTATTGACCTCCCAGAGAACGGATCTGATGACGGAAAGATTACTGTCACCGGAAAGCAAGCGAATGTCGAGAAGGCTGTCGCCCAACTCAACAAGATCCAAGAGGAGCTCGCCAACGTCGCCGAGGAGGTTATTGACATTCCACAGAACGTTCAAGCTCGTTTCTTCGGACGCCGTCTTATCGCTGACATCGAAGATGAGTGCGGAGGAGTTCACATCCGTTTCCCACCAGAGAAGAGCGATTCCACCAAGGTGACCGTTCGTGGACCAGCCGGAGACGTCACCAAGGCTGTTGGACTTCTTTCGGCTCTTGCCAAGGACAAGGAGGAGAACTACATTGAGGACTCTGTCAAGGCCAAGCCAGAATTCCATAGATTCTTGATTGGAAAGGGAGGATCCAAGATTGCTAAGCTCCGTGATACCCTCAACGTCCGTATCATGTTCCCAAAGGAGGGAGATACTGCCAAGGAAACTATCGGCTTGCTCGGAAAGAAGGAAGACGTTCCAAAGGCTAAGGCTGCTCTTGAGGAGGCTATCAAGCAACTCTCTGAGACAGTTGACGTCAAGATCGCCGTCGATCCAAAGTACTACAAGAACTTCTTGGCTCGCGGAGCTGCTCTCGTCAAGGAGATTCAAGAACAGAACGGAGGAGTTGTCATCTCGTTCCCAAAGAACGGATCCGACAGCAACGAGGTTTCACTTCGCGGATCAAAACAATGCGTCGAGGCCGCCACCGCTCGCATCGAAGACATTGTTGAGGACTACGAGAAGCAGATCACCGACACCGTCGCCATCCCAGCCGCTTTCCATCGCGGACTTCTCGCCAACCGTGGAGCAAAGATTCATGAGCTTCAATCCAAGTACAATGTATCCATCCGTTTCCCGAATAACCGTGATCAAGGAGCAGAGGAATCTGACCAAGTCTCGATCTCTGGACGTGACACCAAGGTTGAGGAGGCTAAAGAGGCTCTTCTCGCTTTGGTTCCAATCTCGAAGGTCATTCAACTGCCAGTTGATATGCATCGTTCGATCATTGGACGTGGAGGAGAAACTGTGAGTTTTATTTAAAGAAGTAACATCTTTCTTATTTATTCTATTTTCAGGTCAAGAAACTCATGCAAGACTATGATGTGACCATCTCGATTCCAAAGGACAACTCAAGCGAAGATATCACTGTCACCGGACAAACCGAAAACGTCGATCAGGCTCTTGAGGCTCTCCGCGAGAAACTCGTCGAGTACGAGGCTCAAGCAGAGGATCGTAAGCTCAAGAAATGGTCAATGACCATCAACGTTCCAACTGATTACCATCAAAAGATTATTGGACAACGTGGAGCCACGATCACTGCTTTGAAGGAGAAGTACGGTGTCATCATTGATGTTCCACGTGAGGAAGGAAACGAGACGATCACAATCATTGGATACGAAGAGAAGGCCAAGGAATGTGCTGCCGCCATTGAGGAGATGATCTCTGAGCTTAGATCGATGTTCACTCAAGAGATCACTCTTGATGCCAGATATCATCCACGTCTCATCGGAACTCGCGGAAAGAACTTGAAGAAGGTCATGGAGGACTACCGTGTCGAGATTCGTCTTCCACGTCAAGGAGCCGAAGACCCGAACTTGGTGATTGTCGCCGGAAAGGACGAGAACGACGTCTATGATTGCATTGATCACTTGCGTGCCGAGGAAGAGACTTTCTTGCTTGACAACGTTGAGAGAGTGAGCTTATTCAATTCTGAAGGTTTTTCTAACTCTTTCATATCTTTCAGACTCAATTCATGTCTCCACGTCAACAGGAGAGCGCTAACACTCGTCAACAGCAACATCCAGTCGCTGTCAAGATGAATGGTGCTCCATGGCAATTGGATATTGGAAGCTCTGAGCAATTCCCGGATATGGGAGCCACTTCGGCTGCTTCTACTGCTGTCGGAGGAGCTTGGGGATCATCCCGTCGTTGGTAATTCGTCACTCTGTGTGATTGAACCAACGTCAACAATCTCTATTTCTCTCTCTGCTGCTTCTGGAAACCCCCTCTTCACCCCCCGAACAACCACCCAAAAATTGTATTTATTAGTGTTTTTTTCTTGTTAATATAAGTTAAATGCCCCCTTTTCTCTCTCCCAGTTTTCTCTCCCTTAATCATCTCTTTTTGTTTCCTTTTTTTGATTGCTTCTGCTTAATATTTATTTGCCCCCCGAATCCACCACACATCCAGTCAAATCACCCCCTTCAAACGGATATTCTAATCATCTGAAAGT
The DNA here is from genome assembly GCA_016735795.1 of Caenorhabditis tropicalis. NCBI lineage: Eukaryota > Metazoa > Nematoda > Chromadorea > Rhabditida > Rhabditidae > Caenorhabditis > Caenorhabditis tropicalis. The sequence goes on from CM028615.1 coordinate 9,243,993, forward strand.
GCCTTTTTCTTTCTCCTCCCCAAATGCCCCAAATGTCCTAGTAATAATTTATTTTTACTCTCGTTTATGGTTTTCCTCGCCTAAAAGAACTCGTTTTTGTACCTTTTTTTGTTTTCTCCTTTCCCTTCATCGTTGGTTTTTTTCCATGTAAAATTCTTTTTTTTTTGAATTCTCCTCCCCTGCAAATTGTTTTATCTCTTCCCCTTTTCTTTTCTTTTGCTATGAACCAAACACCCACTTCAAACAACCCCCCTGACGTTGGTTTTATCATACATATTATACGAATATTAATTATAATATTTGTGTGAATATTATAATAAAATGTTTTGGTATGAAATACTTTTAGCACAATTTGAACAGAGACAACTTTCAGACGTTTTTTATATCTAGTTTTTTGAAATTCTGGGAATCGAAGAAAGTTCCAGAATGGGCGAAATCCAATGGATTCTATCGGTCGGATCGATTCTGATTGCATTCAAATGTCTTCTGATTCCATCGTACACTTCGACGGATTTTGAAGTTTGTTTTTTGATTCTTATGACTAGAAGAAGTAGAAAGAGGGATTACTGTAGGTTCATCGGAATTGGATGGCCATCACGTGGAATCGGCCGATCGGAAAATGGTATTTGGAAGAAACTTCTCAATGGACACTCGATTATCCACCGTTTTTCGCCTACTTTGAACTCGTTTTGGCTCATTTTGCACATGGATTGGGGTACTGTAGGAGAGAGGGGAAGGGCGGGAATTTGAATTTTTGCATCACCGTTAAGATTGGGTTTTGGCGGCAATTCAAAAAATATTCAGAAAAACTGAAAACCTATTTTTTGAATAGCCGTCAAGCTAATCTCAATAACGACGATCGGCGGCAATTCGAATTTTCCTTTTATACATATTTTTCAATTTCACCATATTTCGGCGGAAATTCAAAATCCTGAGAATTCAAAAATTCAAATTGGCGCCAAACCTTTAACCTCCTAACCTCCCTTTTCCTTCAGATTCGACGAATGTCTGGAGATTTCAAAAGAGCCGAAAATGTCGCCGCGGATACTGATTTTTCAGCGATTTTCCGTGATTTTTACCGACTTTTTCTATGTGAGTTTCATTTTTTTCTAGCCTACAGAAGGCCTCTTCCTAGCTGTCACCGGAAAATTCTGGTCAAATCTTCTTCGAAACTAGGCAAAAAAAACACCAGGATTTTAACATGAGCTCAAAAACTGATAAAGTTCTGACGAAGATCTTACGATATACGCCCAGAAGTTGCCGGCAACAACCATATTGTTGTTTCAGATCTTTGTCTGCGCCCTCTACTCTTTTCATTCTCCTCGAATCGTCGACAGAATTCCTCGGAAACTGAGGAAAAATGGAAGAGAAGCGTGTTTTGTCCTTCTGGCATCTCTCCAGGCACTCCTCATTTGTGACTCGATTCATTTTCAATACAATTCAATGTTGACTGCTATCTTTCTTCTTTCACTTTATTTTATTGACGCAGGAAGGATGTTAATGGTACGGTAGCTCTTGGTAATCTACAGTAACCTAATGATTTCCAGGCGGCCCTGACGTTCTCAATCCTTTTGAACTTCAAACACATTTATGTTTATTACGCATTGGGATACGTTTTCTTCTATTTGCTCAATTATTTTCAATTTTCATCGCCTGGAGATGTGTTGGGAAATGTGCCAAAAGGTGAGGGGAAAGATAGGCCAAGAAAGACTAAATTGTGAAAAATTAATAAAATTTACTTTTTTTCTTGAAAAATTCTCGAAAAATGAGGTTACCGAAAAAAAATTTCACAAAAATTTTTCGAGAAATTTTTCGAAAAATTTTCGGAACAATTTCTCGAGAAACTTCTCCAAATGCTTTCGAAACAACACACTGCTAGAAAAACTAGGCTAGCCTGACCAAAGTTAGGCCATCTCTTGTAGAAGTCATTTTTAAATAAACTAGACCATTTTGAGTGACCCTAAAAAATCTAGGCCACCCCGACAAAAACTCTTTTCAGCCATCACCCTCGCCACCGCCCTTCTCCTCCCCTTCATTTTCTCCCTCTTCCCCTTCTTCCACACATCAGGAATCTCCGGACTCCAATCAATCGCCCACCGCCTTTTCCCAGTATCCAGAGGACTCACTCACGCCTTTTGGGCCCCAAACTTCTGGGCTCTCTACAATTTCACAGATCTCTTTTTATACCGTATCCTCAGTTTACTGAAGATTGGAAAATTCGAACCGCCGACCTACACGTCTGGATTAGTGCAGGTAAGGGAATAGAGGATACTGTAACATTCAGAAGATTCTTTTAGGAGTACACCCACAGTGTCCTGCCTACAGTAACCCCCATCGGAACTCTTTGTCTTGTCGTCGTTTCATCGGTGATCGTCCTAACTGGCCTGACGATTCGATGGAGAAAAGGTACAGTAATCCCCCTACAGTACCCCCTTACCTACAGTATCACAGACTCCCGACCAGTGGATTTCTCTCTTTTCGCCGTCTTCTCCGCCCTTTCGTTCTTCTATTTTGGATACCATGTTCACGAGAAAGCAATCATTCTGATTACTGTACCCATGACTATCTTCGCCATCAGAGTGAGTTTTCTAATGGCCTAGAAACCCGAAAAAAACCTCTTCCAGGATCCAAAATACCATCAAATTCTCGTCCATCTCACGTGCATCGCCTCCTTTTCTCTCTTCCCTCTCCTCTTCACTCAATTTGAAATTCTCTTGAAATATGCCATTTGCATTGCCTATTTCTTCATTCAATTGACCCTTTTGAAGTGAGTTTTCTCAGTTGCTCAGCTTAAAATCCAGGTGGTTTTTCAGGAGATACACGAGAATGCCTCTGTCGGATCTTCTTCCATGGAGACATGTGGCAGTGTGGATTATACTGGGAATGGTTGAGATTTATAACACGTTTTTCCACAAGGTACAGTAACCCAAGACTACAGTAATCCATTCCTAGAAACACTGAGAAATACAGTAACCCTTTAGTGTCTATTTTCGCATCTCAACCGGGCCTACAGTAGCCTATCTACCTACAGTACCACTTCCCAACTACAGTACCCCTTTTTCTAACTACCGTACCCCTCCCACCCTTAACTTACAGTAATCTTCCAGTGGCTCTTCTCCAATCGTCTTCCATTCGCCCCTCTCATGGCAATCTCTGTCCTCAATGCCATCGAAATCACTTCCATCTTCTCCTCCCTCATCTGGACCACATTCTCCGATGGAATCTTCGAAATCACTTGGCAAAAAGGGGCGTGTCGTCTGAGAGAACAACTCATTCGAGACTCCGCCTACTCTGTCCAGACTGTCGACGATGAAGAAGACATTCAAATGATCGCTGGAATCGATACCTCAGCAAGCACATCGAATTCCGATATGGTCTTCGTCTCTATTAGTTTCTGGGAGTATCCGAGTATGAAACACGTGGCTACTGTATCCAACTCAAGGCTTCTGAAACTACCGTATATTCCACAGTATCTGGCTGTCAGGGAAGCCGAAGTGATGGCTGATTTTGTGAGAAAAGTGGTGACGGAACGACCGGAATTAAGACCTGATGTCATTTTTTGCGATGGATTCGGACAGTTTCATTCGAGAGGTAAAGGGACCAAAAGATTTGGATTCAGCTCACCGAGAGCTTTAAAATGAGTATAATCATGATGGGGTTCTGAGTACTTTGGGTCTCGCCACGAAAACTACAGTAACCCGATATGCAGATTTTCGTGGTGGGACCCAAAGTGAACGGAACCTAGTCATGATTATACTCATTTCAAAGCTCTCGGTGAGATGGAAACGAACTTGCCAGTCTCGTGGCCTAGTTTTCAATTTGGTGACCTAGAAAACCCAAAACGTAATTTCTAGGTCACCAAAATGAAAACTAGTCCGCGAAAGCTTCAAATTCGGATTTAGCTCACCGAGAGTTTTAAAATGAGTATAATCATGACGGGGTTCCGATCACTTTGGGTCTCGCCACGAAAACTACAGTAACCCGATATGCAGGTTTTCGTGGTGAGACCCAGTCTGCTCCAAACCTAGTCATGATTATACTCATTTCAAAGCTCTCGGTGAGCTGAATCCAAATCCAACCTTCTCCTACCGTAATCCCCCATTTTCCAGACTGCGGAATGGCGTGCCACGTGGGTGCTCTCACCGGTATTCCGTCGATCGGAGTCGCCAAAAATCTCACTCTCCATGACACTTATAATACGGTTGGAATGGAAAATAAAGCGAAAGTTGACAAGTTTTTGGACAGCTGTAGAGAGGTAAGCCACGCTCACTTAAAGGGTGGAGCCTATTTTTTGTTTTAGGCTTATAAAAACAATAAATCAGCTGTCGGATACATCCCATTCGATATTGTTCAACCGACGAAATTGAATATTTTGAGAATCGGAGGATCTATGGTAGGGATATAAAGCCCCGCCCCTTTTTTAAGCCACGCTCCTTTTTTGCAGAGCGGTGTCTTCGTCTCTGCTGGATACGGTATCGATCTGCAACTGGCTACAGTAATCTCGGCACGAACACTTTTAAACAACACGACATGCGAACCGATTCGGGCGGCGGATCTTGAATCTCGGCGACTCGTCAGAGAATATTTCGATGGAAATGATAAAACTGAATGATAATTTTTTGATTTGTTTTTTATTTGTTTTACGGGATTTTTTTATTCCATACATGACTGGGTATTATCATTATTTATTAAATTGAATTCTATACAACTAAAAAATATATCAAAACCCGTTACAAAATACTCCAAAAACGCAAAAAACTCTAATTGAAAGAAACCCGTAATCAAATTGGGCTGAGCAGCGAAGAGATCTCCTGACACAAATCATTCTTGAATTCCGGTATAAGTGGGCGGAGTCGATTTTGAAGAGTACGGTAGAGGACAAATTAAATTGAATTTTAGAAGAGCCGAAAATATGAGAATTATGGCTCCGCATGTTCCGACGATTGTTAGGATTACGATGACCTGGAAGAGAGAGATGAGGGAGGATGAGGGAGAGAAGGGGGCGGAGCTTACCCATCCTTGAATGGCAAAACAGCATTCTGTCTCATGGGGACCACAACAGTCGAATTGATGGAATGCGGAAGCTTGTGGGCATTGGGTGTGTCTGGAAGATGAGGATTTCTAGGCCATGAGTGGGGGAACTAGGCCACGAGAGGATTGAACTTGATTTTGACTAGAGAAAAACGGAATTTATTCTTTTCGGAATTTTTTCAGAATTTTTGAAAAAAATTTAGAACCTTTTGCTTTCGAAAAATTTTCGAAAAATCAGAATTTTTCAGTTTTTAGGGCCTTGATAAGAAATTACGGTAGCTCTTTTTTTACAGGTTTTCGTAACGAGAGTCAAAAATTAAATCGAAATATTTTGAGTTTTTATTTTTTGGGTGTCGAGAAAAAACAAAGCTAATTTATCAGATTTTCAATTTTGCTTTTTTCCGTAAAGTTTTTCGAATTTAACTCACCGAGAGCTTTCAAAATTGTATAATCATGACTAGGTTCCGATCACTTTGAGTCTCGCCACGAAAACTACAGTAACCCGATATGCAGGCTTTCGTGGGGAGACCCAAAGTGATCGGAATCTAGTCATGATTATACTTTTTTGAAAGCTCTCGGTGAGCTGAATTTGATTTTCAACATTAAAATTCTCAAAAATGAAAATCTGACGAAATATCTGTCTCCAGAAAAATATTGACTTCGTGGTAAGGCCCAAGTTGAATATAATAAAAGGCAATTCTTACTCATTAACAGTGAAGTTTCGACACCATTGACCCATATTCTTCTCAGCCCAATTGCGGGGACGAACGATTGTCGAACGGGTTGTGTTGCGGTCCAAAACGGGCCACACTACCTGAATAGCATCATTTGAATAAATAGGTGCCGTTTTTAAACATACCATTGCATAAGTGACCGGGAGAAGGAAAAGGAGGAGTAGAAGAGTAGATCGAGCCATTTTTGGTAGAGGGGGGTTGAAGAGGGGATACGGTTCAATGTACCTGAAAATTGGAGGGTTTGAAAAAAGGTTGGGAGGTTGTCCGAGAGGAGTACACAACGGAAATTATTTTTTTTCATTTTCAAAACCATAGTACGAGAAAATCACAGAAATCAAGAGAAAAAAGATATTTCAAAAAAAAACATATGAAAAAGGGTGGATTGTCCAAGAGGACTACACAAAAAATTTTTTAGAAAAATGGTCAATTTTTTGAATTTTTTCAAAACCTAAAAAATTTTTTTAAAAATCAAGAACCTTGTTTTCCAAAAGGACTACACGAAATAAAAAATCCCAAAAAACCCTAACATTCTTGCCTAGAAAATGTTTCGATTAGACGACAAGATACATATAGAAGGGGCAAGTGGTCGAAAGATAGACCGTTTCTGTCGTCATATATCTCGATAAAAAAGAGGAGATAAGATTGAAAATTCAAGGTTTTTGTTCGTAACTAAACCGTCTCCTCCTCCTACTGTCCATCATCTACGTCATGATAATCGAGGTGTCGAAAGAAAGAAATGGAAAAGTTTGGCGAACTTGTATCCAATTTAAGAAGCATGCAGAGAAGACTTTTTATACAAAATTTCTTCTGATTTTTGTGTTTTGTTTGTCCCATTTCGAGAGAGAAAAAAGAGACAAAAAAACAATATTTTTTTGAAGGGCGTCACTTTTTGGTTGATTGTTGTAATGTTGATCGCCTCTTCTTTATTTGGAAATGATAGCATTTCTGAAATTTTCGAAAAAAACCGGAAATCTTGTGAGAATTTCGATTTTGCTTCTATGAATAAATTCATCTTGTCAAGAGCTTTTTTGAATTTTTTTGTTTTTGGGTCCCGTAACGAAAATACGGTATTTCGCCTAATTTTCATTTTTGCGGTTTTCGGTTGATATTTTTGGATTCGGCTTGCCGAGAGCTTTGAAATGAGTATAATCATGACTATATTCCTATCACTTTGGGTCTCACCACGAAAACCTGCATATCAGGTTACTGTAGTTTTCGTGGCGGGACCCAAAGTGATCGGAACCTAGTCATGATTATACTCATTTCAAAGCTCTCGGTGAGCTGAACTTGAATTCAAAATCAAAACTGCAAAAATTGATAATCCGGTAAAATATATCGGAAACTGGGTTTTGCAAAATTTACAAAATTTTCGCAATTCTGAAATTTTCAAAAAATGAAAAAAAAAACTGAAGCTTTGCAGACAAATAGTACTATTCAAAGTGACTATAAACCATAGAAAAACTCTTTCCCAGAGCGAAAAAAATGACAAAAGCTCTCAAAAAACCTCACCATAGATCACAATTTTTGCCTATTCAAACTAAAAAATATTCCAAAAAGTTTCTTTTTTCCCCATCCGGTGAGTGGGTTTTTCTTAAGGTTTGACCTATGAAATGCCTAACAAAATGAACTGAATTTGCATGTTTCCCTCCTCCTCCTTTTCCTTCGGGAGGGCAAAAGTTACACCCCCTCCTCCCCCCTCCATCTTCAACCAAAAACGAATTTGCCGAAGAAAAAAAAAGTTTTTTTGGGTCAAAGTTTTGGGGAAAAAGGAGAAGGAGGAGGAGGAAACAAACATAAAATAATGGATAGGTTGGCGAACAGAAATTTAGAGAAATTGGGGGAGAAAGAGGGCTAATTATGACGAATTCAGGGAGGGATGGGAACCAAAAGATGAGCAATTGGTTTAGGGAAAAAACAGGGAAAATAAGGAAAAAAACGCAGAAGGAGCAAAAATAATGTATTGAACAATCTAGGAGAGACGCAGAGAAGCTAGAATGTCTGGTTGTCTGCGCTCTTTCTTCTTGTTAGTCGACACCAAGCTACAAACGTTTTGTATCTAGATGCAGGGGTGTGCGGAACGGAATTCGGAATTCCGAAAAATTCCGAAATTTCTAGATTTTTCGGAACGAAATTCCGATCGGAATATTCCGAGGCAAAATTTTCGGAATGGAATTCCGATCGGAATATTCCGAAGCGAAAATTTCGGAATGGAATTCCGAAATTCCGATTTTGGGCCTCGGACAAAGTTTCTTTTTTATTCTTTTTCTCTAGTTTTTCTCTTACTTTTTACTAATTCTTCGACAGCAACACCAAAAAAAGTTTTCATAGCGCATCGCGAGCGTAGAGAAGAAAATCTCTCGTTTTTATTGCTGATTTAAAAAAATTTTTAAATTCCGAAAAATTCCGAATTCCGAACTTTTAGAACTCGGAATATTCCGAGATTCCGAAATTCCGAAAATTGAAAATTCGGAATATTCCGAGATTCCGAAATTCCGAAAATTGTGAATTCGGAATATTCCGAGATTCCGAAATTCCGAGAATTCCCGATTCCGCCCACCCCTGATCTAGATGAAAAGAAATGATACCGGCTGACCATTTTTTCTGTAGTTTGTCAGTGGGTTTTTTTGATTTTTTGAATTATTTTATGGTCTGGTCAAAAATGAACCTGAATTTGGGTTTTTCAGTGCTCGCCTTATTTCGAGAGTGGACCACCACACTGGGAGATTTATGGATTCTTTAAAAAAATTTTGGGCCTATTAACCTTGATAAGAACTTCATTTTTTTAATTGACAATTTTTTCTGGAAGTCAGTTACAAAGCTCCTGAAGTGAAAAATAGCGGAGACAGTTTCAAACTGAAAAAATTCTCTTTTTTCTTCAGACGGTCATAACTATAGTTTCAGATCATAAAAATAGTTTCAGAAGATTGTTGCCAACTACGAAAATGGAGTTCCCGATATAGTTATTACGGTCAAATATTTTCTAGAGCACCTTCACGTTTTCTGGAACTGGGGTAGGCTCCCAAAGTTATATTGGAATTAGAAATCAATATAACTGAATAAATATATTTTTGGAAAATAGAATCAAAAACCCTGAATTGGAACTAAAATAGCGGAATCAAGAACTTGGAAATCGGAGAATACAACTTCTAAATTCACTACCATAGACTTTGCAGTAGCTAAAACCTTTACTATTTATCAACAGTACCATGAAAGCTTACAGATTAACAAAATAACAAACAAAATTTCGAAAAGCTAAAAATTCAGACAAAAATCCAAAAAAACCGAGACCTCCAGTCAATGTCAATGAATCAAACAAATCAAAAAGACAAGTGGAAAGGGCGACTAAAAACTACCAGACGTTCTTCTAATCTCTCAATTAATTTGTCGAAATTGAACGGAAATCAAACATTATCAAATGACTACATATCTATTGTGTTTTGATTAAGATAGTTATGTTGCAAAATTGATACAGATCATGCTAGGTTGTTCTTCGAAGAAAAAATCCTACAGTATAAATTCGGACTCAAAATTAATTCAACAACCGGAAATTTAAGTTTTCTGGAAAAATGTCTCGAATTATTTTTCAAGAAATTAATGAATAAAGGGTTACTGTATCTAGAAATTGGATATTCACGAAATTTGGAATTTCAAAAAACCGTTTAAAATTTAAAAATTTGCAACTTTTTGTCCGACACATTTGATCGAAAAACATGCGTAGATTTAGAAAATTGGATCGAAATTCTTCGTTTTCATCGAAGAAGCCCGAGAAATGGAAAGTGCGTGTCTTTTCTCTTCGAGAAGGAGAGAGAGAGAGAGAGAGAGAGAGAGAGAGAGAGGCTATAAACTGGACACCCTTCCATCTGATGAAAAGTGAGAGAGAGTGTGAAGATGAAAGAGACGCAGACAGAATACGCAGATTTCGATCCGAGAGGAAGATTTGAGGACAATGAGATTCTTCTTCTTCGTTTTCTAATTCTTTTTCATTCTACTCGGGATGCGGGAAATCAAGGGAAAAAACGAGAGAAAGACTGGGGAGAAAATGATTGAAAAAGGTGTGGAAATGACAAAATGATAAGGGAAATCTTGCAAAAAACCTTCCTAAATCCTTTTCCGGAACATTGGAGAGAAGGAATTGGAATTCTGGATTTCCTTAATTTTTGGTACAATTTTTGGATTTTTGAGTCCCACTTTTGACTTTATTTAGAGAAAAAGTTTGAAATAATAGAATTCTTCGATTTAAAAATATGAAATTCGGGATTAGCTCACCGAGAGCTTTAAAATGAGTATAATCATGACTAGGTTTGAATCACTTTGGGTCCTGCCACGAAAACTACAGTAACCCGGTATGCAGGTTTTCGTGGTGGGACCCAAAGTGATTGGAACCTAGTCATGATTATACTCATTTCAAAGCTCTCTGCATGTTGAGTTTGAATTCGGATAAGTAATTGTTTTCAAGTCGGGACACAAAAATCAAAATATTAAAAGAAGTCCAAAAAATCAGAAAATGTTGAAATACCGTTGTCGAATGGCAATCGAAACCTTTGCAAAAAAAAGAGAGAGAAAAGTGCGTGGGTTCTTCTTCTCTATCTTTTCAAGAAGAGAAAAATGGAGGAACAGGAAATTGGAATGAAGGAATAAAGGGAGGAGGAGGGAAATTGAAAAGTGACAAAAAATGGGAAGGGAAGGTGTGCCATAGGAAGACGAAATGGTGGCAGAAAAGTGATGAAGAAAAGAAAAAGTGCAACTTTTAAAGTATGATAATGTAGGCGTTGAGGATACAGTATTCTGCCAGGCTTTCCATAAAAACACCAATTTTCTAGGCCTCCAAATGGGAATTAACTAGGGAAGGTTGTAAAGTGACCGTGGAGTTTGGTTACAAAATATAGGGAGCCTTGAAATTAGTTTTTCTGGAATCAGCTCACCGAGAGCTTTTAAATGAGTATAATCATGACTAGGTTCCGATCATTTTGGGTCCCACCACGAAAACCTGCATATCGGGGGTACTGTAGTTTTCGTGGTGGGACCCAAAGTGATCGGAACGTAGTCATGATTATACTCATTTCAAAGCTCTCGAGGAGCTGAACCCGAATTTCACATTTAATATTTAAAAAAAAATGAACTTCGTCGAAAATGAAGACCGTTTTCACTTTTTTTGATTTTTATGAAGGTCGGTCCGAAGCCTAGCTCTTTCTTGGTCACTTCACCAAATATTTTCTTCTAAATACTTGTTTTCCGGTTTCGTGGACTGAAAAAAAAGACCGAAAACTGAGATTCCAAAATTAAACAATCAGGGAAGTCCAAAGAATATAATTTGAAATTAAAAAAAAAACATCTCGATGAGAAAGAATACCGGTCCACTTAAGAAAGTGTACTTTAACTGGGAGTAATTGGGACCGAAGATTTGTTTTTATTTTGAAATTTGGGGGGAGTGGTGCTTTGAAATTGCTTTTTTGGAAAAGTCGTTTTGTTGGAATTTTTACGATGCAGAGACTGTCGAAAAAGAATGTACATTTTTCAAAACGCTATATCTCATTTCCGAGTAAAGATACAAAAAAGGTGTTAACTAATAAAATATGCAGTTTGTAAAGGGCTACATTTTATCAGTTGACACTGTTTAAATATCTCCACCGGGAATCGAGATACACACATTTCAAATCAAAGGCTACAAACGTCTTTCCGAGAGGGGGCTACAATAGACTACTAATAGGACCCTAAAAAACGGTCGCGGATGCAATGAACCATTGAACAGATAAAAAGAGAGAAGGTCAGATCATCTTCTCTCTCTCTCTCTCTCTCTCTCTCTCTCTCTCGTTTTCTTGGAGAAATGACCTTGGTTATTGACTATTGTCTCGTTTGCTAAAGTGGTTTCAGTCGCGAATCTCGAAAACAGAAACTGATATTTTCGAAATTGAAAAAGAGAGTAAGAAAACAAAATGTGACGGATGGTCTTGGGGGTTTTTTGATTTTTTTTTATTTTGGATTTTATCCTGAAATAAGAACAAATGACAGTTTTGAACGTAGATTTTATTATTTTCGGATTTGGCTCACCGAGAGCTTTGAAATGAGTATAATCATGATGGGAATCCGGTCACTTTAGGTTTCGCCGCGAAAACTACAGTAATCTGATATGCAGGTTTTCGTGGCGAGACCAAAAGTGATCGGAATATAGTCATCATTATACTCATTTGAAAGCTCTCGGTGAGCTGAGTTTGAATTTGTCATCGAAATGACTAAAAAATGAAAATCTGAATTATTTCCCTGTGAAACCGAAAAAACTCAGATTTTGAGATTTTTTCAAGAAAAGAAAAGTCAGAATAATATAAAAAATAATGTTACTAAAAAAACCAAAAAAATGCGCCAGCTGATCAACCATAAAAGCCAAAGAAAAATCGAGAAAAACCATTAAAATAAGTGGAAAACTCACTGAACTATGACGAGAGTATCTGTTAGTGTGTATATGTGTCTCAACGTATTGCGTAACTGGAAAAAGGGAAAACGGTGGGAAAGATAGCCTTCTTTTCCACTCCTATCTACAGCTTGATGATGGATAACCGGTCTTCGTTCGAGGAAATCCGATTTGTGCGTGTATGAAGGCATGCCTAGTTGGATAGAGAAAGGATAAACCTAATATGTTACATATTATACTATTAGCAGCTGCCATATAAAAAACGAGTGAAAGCGTTGTGGTTTTATAAAAAAGAACAAAACTAGCTGGAAAAGATCAGGAAGAAAAGTAAAAAAGATCTGCGTTCGGGGGGAATCGAACCCCCGTCGAATGCTTGGAAGGCATCCATGCTGACCATTACACCACGAACGCGGCGAAAAAACCGAGATCCCAGGGCGCTTATAAGCCGGGGAGTGCCTTGTTTCCATCAACACTGATATCATATCCGTATTGATCAGAAATATCCGTCGCGTTCGTGGTGTAATGGTCAGCATGGATGCCTTCCAAGCATTCGACGGGGGTTCGATTCCCCCCGAACGCAGATCTCTTTTACTTTTTGTGTTCAACCCCCTCAAACTCCTATCGAAACCGCAAACCACAACACTCATTAATCATGCTTCCTTCCTCTCTCTCTGAATACAACTTGATTGATAATCCAATCAAAACTTCCTTTTCCCACGTTCACTTCCCCTACAAACAGTTCACCAACAAAAGAAATGAGTCAATTGTGATTCATTTCATCTTTTACCTCCTGTCGATTAAGTATTCCCATTCGAAACTTTAATTGATAAGAAATCGGTTATCAGTGGAGGAAAAGAGGAAGAAGAGACGAACTCGAATGGCAGAGAGTTAATATTGTAGTCTAGAAACCAATAAAACTGGAAATAGTTGGCTTATAGAATCTGAAAAATTGAAAACTAGTTCTTAAGATAGAGATTTTTGGAATCAGCTCGACGAGAGCTTTAAAATGAGTATAATCATGACTATATTCCTATCACTTTGGGTCTCACCACGAAAACCTGCATATCGGGTTACTGTAGTTTTCGTGGCAAGACCCAATATGAACCTAGTCATGATTATACTCATTTCAAACCTCTCAATGACCGTATTTCAATAAAACTCTCAAGAAAAAAATAATTTATTAAAAACCCTGATACTCAATATTCAAATGATTTCCAATGTCATCTTGGCTCACTCCGAAACATTTCACTTCCATATATTCACACGGATTAAGAGAATAGAACTGAAAAATAAATAAATAAATGACGTCTCTCGGCGGGAAAAGGGTTTAAAATACAAATGAGATTAAAATAGTCTTTGACCACCCACTCAAGTAAATAGTTTTGAAATTGGAAACTTATCAGTTTCCAATTTTTTCAACTTTTCAAGTTTTTCCAAAGTACTTTAAATTAAGAGATCCATTTGAATTAGGTCTCGACACGAAAATTCTTATTTTTGACAATTTTTATTCAAAAAAAATTCATTATGTCTGAAGTTTTTTGGGGTTTGTCGCTATGAAACGAAATTAGGTCACAGAAGTAACAGATTTGAATTCAGCTCATCGAGAGCTTTAAAATGAGTATAATCATGACTAGGTTCTGATCACTTTGGGTCTCGCCACGAAAACTACAGAAACCCGATATGCAGGTTTTCGTGGCGAGACCCAACTTGCTTCAAACCTAGTCATGATTATACTCATTTCAAAGCTCTTGACTATCTGGTTTCAATTGTCATAATGATTTTGCTGCTAAATGTCAAATACCAAAAATTGTTTATTTATTTTTAAATTTTCGACAGGAAAAACTATCAAATTTTATCTTTTTTACTCCAACAAAATTTTTTGGTGACTAATACTCTCTTTAAAAAATTCAATTTAAAAATCATTTTCTGCACGTAACCAAATTTTTTTTTGTTTGTACCGGTAACTAAAACTACCAAAAAAACTCTCTCTCTCTCTCTCTCTCTTTTTCAAACTCTCACGTGCTCTCCAAATTCTTATGACTAATTACGGTCTCTATTTTCCTTATCACCACACCCAGAATATTTTAATCTTTTTTTTTATTGTCCATGCACTTTGCATGTCTGTAAAATGTGTACGTGACAAAATTGGCCTTTTTTGGTGGCCTAAAAAAGGATTACTGTAGCCCCCCTCACCTTGGGATCCCATTTCTTCGTATCCTCTCTCCATTCTTGAACTATTTTTTCACATTCGAAATTACATCTCAAATAGTCATGACACAGTAACCGAGCGGTCTCACAACCATCAGAATCATGATTAGAGAAGAGCTCTTCACTCTCGAAATACTCATCCCTTAATAATTCGAATTCGATTCCTGAAATTCCGATTTTTTAACTAGAAAAAGAGGGATGGGACCATCTTGAAACCGTAATCCATAATAGCGAAAATCCTCATCATCATCACAAATCACTGATAACAAAAGGAAAAACAAACAAAGGGTTTTCATTTGGAAATGAAATAAATGTTTTTATTTTGTCCACGTGGAGTTCACAACGAGGCTCCGCCCACTTTTCATCAGGTTTCGAAATTTTTCGAAATCTGATTTCAGGTAACTATTTGAAATTCCAATCGATCAAAGTGACTAGTTCGGAGACTGGATGGCGCCGAGTTAAAATTTTTGTGATTTGGAATGAAAATGGCATAGATGTTTGAATAGTGATAATTAAATAAATGAAACTTTGCCCACTTTTTTTTGAAAAAAAAGTACAATTTTTCGAAAAATTTTTTTGGTCCTCTAGGCTAAAAACGAAAAAGCTAAGAATTTCTACTTGAAATTACTGGGATCATCTTCAGATCATTAAGAGCTTTAAAATGAGTATAATCATGACTAGGTTTGAAATAAGTTGGGTCTCACCACGAGAACCTGCATATCGGGTTACTGTAGTTTTCGTGCCGAGACCTAAAGTACTCGGAACCCCATCATGATTATACTCATTTTAAAGCTCTCAATAAGATGAATACAATAATTCACAAAAAAATGCCAAAAAATAAAAAATCTGACAAAATATCGTATTTTCATATTGGGACCCAAAAACCAGAAATTTCAAAATTGGCGGGACCCTGCCTTATTTATATCCATTTTGAAGCTCTCAGTTGGCTGAAATGGAATATTTAAACAAAAAAGTTGGAAAACCAAAATTTGAGAGAAAAACCGTCTTTTCATAGGCATTCCTGTTGTTCCTTATCAGCAAGGTTAAGAAACTCATCTCTGATTTGATTCCAAGTCAAGTTTGATTTTCCAAAGGTTTCCAGTCAGGGGTGGGCGGAATCGGGAATTCTCGGAATTTCGGAATCTCGGAATATTCCGAATTCACAAATTTCGGAATTTCGGAATCTCGGAATATTCCGAATTTTCAATTTTCGGAATTTCGGAATCTCGGAATATTCCGAATTTTCAATTTTCGGAATTTCGGAATCTCGGAATATTCCGAATTTTCAATTTTCGGAATTTCGGAATCTCGGAATATTCCGAGTTCTAAAAGTTCGGAATTCGGAATTTTTCGGAATTTAAAAATTTTTTTAAATCAGCAATAAAAACGAGAGATTTTCTTCTCTACGCTCGCGATGCGCTATGAAAACTTTTTTTGGTGTTGCTGTCGAAGAATTAGTAAAAAGTAAGAGAAAAACTAGAGAAAAAGAATAAAAAAGAAACTTTGTCCGAGGCCCAAAATCGGAATTTCGGAATTCCATTCCGAAATTTTCGCTTCGGAATATTCCGATCGGAATTCCATTCCGAAAATTTTGCCTCGGAATATTCCGATCGGAATTTCGTTCCGAAAAATCTAGAAATTTCGGAATTTTTCGGAATTCCGAATTCCGTTCCGCACACCCCTGGTTTCCAGTCATTCAAGTTTCCTCTCATCAATTTTAATATTTTTCATCATCAACGACTTAAAAATCCCCCAATTCCCACAAAGGATCAAAAAGTTAACCCCCAATTTCTCAACCCTCGAATTCTGATAACTGATTTTTTCCTTATCAACTCACTCATTTTTCGTATTGTTTTTGTTACCAATAGACACACCCAAAAAGCACGAAACTAGACAATTTCAGTCGCTTGATTATGCATTTTAAGGGAGTAGTCATTCAGATAACAGAAAAATAATGATCATCAAATGGGAAGAGCACAGTCATTAAATTAGGAACATGAGAGAGCAATGTTTTCTTGGAAAATTAGTTATGGTTTGAAATATTTTTTGGGCTTTTTTCAGGTAACTGATGATACTAGGTGTTACGGTATTTTTCTAGATTTTCTGAGCCTCAACACGAAAAAATTCATTTTTGACGAATTTTTTTTTGAAAAAAATTATTTCCTACCGTATTCCTCGTAAAATCTGTTTTTGGGAATTTGAGTAGTAAATTCGTATTCAGCTCACCGAGAGCTTCAAAATGAGTATAATCATGACCAGGTTCCGATCACTTTGGGTCCCACCACGAAAACCTGCATATCGGGTTACTGTAGTTTTCGTGGTGAGACCCAACTTGCTTCAAACCTAGTCATGATTATACTCATTTCAAAGCTCTCAGTGAGCTAAATCTGAATCGGTACCTGAAATTTCAATGCATGGCCTAGTTTTCTTGATTCCGAAATTCTCGGCCATGGCACCCCAGTTTTTATTCGAGTCAAGATTCTCCATTTTTATTTCTTTTTTCGTTTCGAAACTAGAATGAGGAAACCGAAGCTGATTATTGTCAAATCATTGCGGTTTTGATAGAAAACTGTCATTATTATCAGTTTTTTGGCGCCATTGACTAGAAAAAACGTCATTGTGTTGCCGATTTTACCACTTTTCCTCCTCAATTCCTCATGAGGTTTCATTTGGGTGGAGAGGGTTGAACTGAACAATATTATGAAATTAAGAGAAGAAAGAACATACCTGGCCTAGTTTTGGGGTCTCTAGGCCATACATGAAAAATCAGGCTTCGAGAATAAAATATTTGGATTCAGGGAGTCGAGAGCTTTCAAATGAGTATAATCATGGCCAGGTTCCGAGTACTTTGGGTCCCGCCACGAAAACTACAGTAACCCGATATGCAGGTTTTCGTAGTGGGACCCAAAGTGATGGGAACCTAGTCATGATTATACTCATTTCAAAGCTCTCGGTGAGCTGAATCTGAATCTCTACTCCATTTCTCGGAGTTTCTAAAATAATTCGAAAATCGAACCCGTTTATTGAAATTAAAGCTTTTTACAACAGAGTTTTTGAATCACAAAATTATGGGAAATTTGTCAAAACATCGACCCGTAAAACAAAATTAAGCGGCAATCGAAGTGATTAAACATAAGAAAAAGCTAGAAATTGAAAAATTCTACACTGGTTTTCTGCCCATTTAACTATGAGCAATGCCGTCCTCGGTGTTTTTTGGCGAGTTGGCTTGTGAGATCAAGGATCAGAGTGTCTTTTGAGTTTTCATGGAGTGGAATATCGTTGAAAGGGACCTCGAATTGGTGGTACGGTAGGTTGCATTCCTGAAAAATTTTTAGTTTAGGTTTTGAGACTTGGGAAAGCAAAAACCAGCCTCTATAACCAACATTTACTTAGATCATCGCAATCAGCTTGGCGAGAGCTTTAAAATGAGTATAATCATGACTAGGTTCCAATCACTTTGGGTCTCGCCACGAAAACCTGCATACCGGGTTACTGTAGCTTTCGTGGTGGGACCCAACTTGCTTCAAACCTAGGCATGATTATACTCATTTTAAAGCTCTCGATGAGCTGAGATCAAAAATCAAAGTCTTAGAGCCTAGTTTTCCCTCTGACGGCCTAGAAACCCCAAACTCACTATTGGTTTCTCATGGTCCAAATCGCAAGAGTCTTTGACCATAACCTTGATGTTCTTTCCTTCTAAGCTGATGATTTCTTCTTCATTATAGAAGTGATAATGACCGTGTTGATCGGTTTTTCGATGCAGATGGGAAAACGGATTTTCGAATTTTGGGTGGTCTGAAAACTCAGGTTTAGACTGGAGTACAAGTAAATTTTTCTAACTTGAAATAAAATTTGAATTCAGCTCGTTGAGAGCTTTGAAATGAGTATAATCATGATTGGGTTCCGAGTACTTTGGGTCCCACCACGAAAAGTACAGTAACCCGATATGCAGGTTTTCGTGGTGGGACCCAAAATGATGGGAACCTAGTCATGATTATACTCTTTTGAAAGCTCTCAGTGAGCTGAATACGAATTTCTCATTCAAATTTCCGAAAACCGAGTTTCTGAGGAATAAGGTAGAAAAAATATTTTTTCAAAAATTAAAAAATAATTCCAAAAAAAAAAATAATAATAACTGACCATTTTCGAATTCATGAAAATGAACCATCGCATAGGCGACATTTCGTTGTCCACACTTGACCATTAATTTGAAATGTCTGGAGATTGGATTAGTAGAAGACACGTGGAATAGAATTGCCATCAGAAGGAAAGTTCTCGTGATGCTCATGATAGTAGTCTGTGCCATTTTGGAAAGTGGGGTGGGGTCGTCGATATCAAAAACATTTTATATTTACTACTCCCACTTTTCTCTCCTTCTCGTATAAAGTTCGCAGAGCATTATCGACAAGGCTCCGCCCACTTTTTCTGAAAGACTGACTGATAACGAAATTGTTTTTTTTCTCCGTGTGTTTGTCTGTGGACGATAGTAAGTGACTAATAGGGAAGGAATACTCATAGGATCTTTAGGCTCCGCCCACTTTTTCCTGGGGGAAAACGGAAGGTTTTGGGGGAGGGAAGAAAGGCGGAAAAGGCTGAAAGGGTGGGCTTTTGGGCGGGATAGGAAGCAATGTTACAAGAAACAATTGTTAGTCATAAAGTTTTTGCTGAAACATTCTTAGGTTGATTTTTTACGTTTATTATCAGTTAAAACAGTAATTTCAAAAGTTATTCTTAGCTGTACTGAAAGAAAGTCTAGGAACCTTTTAGAAAAACAAGGTCCTAACCGAAAAAAGTAAAAACGAAAACCCTTCCCCAAAAGAAAAACAAAAATTTCTTGCACGAAGTGGGATTCGAACCCACGCACCCATACGAGTACCAGAACACCCAGTCGACCTCGAACTCACGAGGCAAGCGTGTAACGCTTGAGTCTGGCGCCTTAGACCACTCGGCCATCCGTGCTCGAAATAGACACGAAGAAAGAGGCTAGAGGAGGGAGAGGTTGGTCGGCGCTTTGTGGAGAGATGGTCCAGAAGGGGAAAAAGGTTACTGTAGAAATGTATGATGGGAAATTACAAAATTCACAAAAAAAGCTAGACAATGTTTATTGAACACTTTAAATTTTTTTTCCAAAAAATGAGAACTGCGTGCTATCTATCTGATTAAATACACAACGTTCCTCAGTGTTTCCTCATTTTCGCTGCAAAAAATAAAAGAAGAAACATTAGGAAAAATGATAAGGAGTCGAAATCAAACACCTTGCGGTTTCCCCTCTATTGTCATTAAACTGACCGCAGTAGAATGAGAAGACGGGGGAGGAAATGCAAACAGAAAGGTATAGAGGGGTTAGATACATCATTTTAACATGAGGATACCTATAATATAAGGGCAGGTTTTTTATTTAGTTGGGTTAGAATTAGCAGATAATTATGAAGCTGAAACCAAGCTAAAAAAAAACTTCAAGCTGACTGAAAAACTTTGAAATTTCAATTTTAGAAAATTTTTGTTTTGGTTAAAAATTTCACTTTGTTCAAATCTAAATATCTTAGCGATAAATTGAGACACGGGAAAGTTTCTACCAGCAAAATATTTATCACAATCTAGGCTATAAGTTAATAGTAGACACTTTTTTATTATCTTCAACCACAGAAGAGATAGGGAGGTTTTAAGTTAAAATCGAAGCCGCGGGGGAGTACTCCTATACTTTACTTCTAGGTGGTATATCTCAATTCCCAGTAGAGATACAAAAAAGTTGTCAACTTATAAAATATTTAGCAAATTAAGGGCTACATTTTGTTAGTTGACACTTTTTTGATATCTTCAACAAGAATAAAGATATGATCATATTAGATAAGACACATTTTGACTAGCCACATTTTACGACTCGCTTATCGCTCAGACTAATTTCGAAACAAACCACGAGAAAATTTCAAAATATAATCTTATTTTCCACATTTACCAAGTCATTTGCAAGCCATAAAACATTGATTTAAATCGTTTTAAATCATTGTTTGGGTCAATTTTTCCAACTGATAATGGATTTACGTCAATTGTTAAATAAACTCGGTTATCTTTCTTCTAAAAATGATAAAAATTCAGAAGGTGCATTTAGATGGATTTGACATTTAAAACGGACGTTTATGACTATAATCAAATAATTGTTTTTGATTGAATTTATTTAATAAAGGTGTACAGATTGTTCCGAATATTTGCTTCTGATTAACACTATTTGGTTTTATACATTCCCAAAATTTTAGAAGAAATTGAAAGAAATTAGGTTTTTTGAACGGGGTTAGTAGTCTTCTGCCAATCTAGAAGTCCCGGGACAATTCCAGTGAATCCTGAAATCATAAGCTATTTTCTGTATACCATATTCCTGGGATCTTTTGTACCGTATTTTTCGAAAAATTGGTTTTCGGGAATTTGAGTTAGAAATTTAAATTCAGCTCACTGAGAGCTTTGAAATGAGTATAATCATGACTAGGTTCCGATCACCTTGGGTCTCGCCACGAAAACTACAGTAATCTGATATGCAGGTTTTCGTGGCGGGACCCAAAGTGATCGGAACCTAGTCATGATTATACTCATTTCAAAGTTCTCGGTGAGCTGGAACCGAATTTTCAGTTGAAAACAGCTAGAACTCAAAAATCGTCGAGAATGGATATTTTCGTGGCGAGACCCAAACTCATTCTGAAGGTTTTTTCTGTGCTGATAGTATTTTTTGATCTCTGGAAAATTTTTGTTTTCTATAAATTTGAATTAAACTTCAAAATTCAAAACTTGAAGAATAGTATGCTCCTGACACTAAAATACAAACAAACCAATGAATCACTCAACCAAATTTTCTTCCTTTTTTGCCAATTCGTAACACCCTAATTCTAATAACTCCGTGTCTCTTTTCGTCTTCTTCTTATCGTTAAATAAACTCTCGTGTATAATCTAATTGGTTCTTTTCCATTTTCAGCGAAACTGATAACTTTTTTTATTTTTGAACCG
Organism: Caenorhabditis tropicalis; assembly: GCA_016735795.1. NCBI lineage: Eukaryota > Metazoa > Nematoda > Chromadorea > Rhabditida > Rhabditidae > Caenorhabditis > Caenorhabditis tropicalis. The sequence continues at coordinate 9,265,365 of CM028615.1, forward strand.
TGCATGGGTGACTAAACGGTTTAAGACGGACGGATTAGGTGGCAATAGGAAGAGACACTAGACTGTGTAGTTCACGAGGAGAACAGGAACTGAAGAGATTGTACTCTTTTTTTGGGGGGTTTGTTACTAGTTTGATTTTCGAAGACTGCTTTTCTACCTCCCCACGTTTTTTCATTAAGATAATCGAATTCAGCTCACCGAGAGCTTTCAAACGAGTATAATCGTGATGGGGTTCCGATCACTTTGGGTCCCGCCACGAAAACTACAGTAACCCGATATGCAGGTTTTCGTGGTGAGACCCAACTTGCTCCAAACATAGTCATGACTATACTCATTTCAAAGCTCTCGGTGAGCTGAATTCGAATTTTGGAATGGAATTTCTAAAAAACCAATTTTTGGGAAAAATGATAATTTTTGTGTTGATACCAACATTTTGAAAATTTTTTTTTGTACATAGGGACTCTGGTTTCACACCATTTGCAAAGCTAGCATGCCAACTGAAGATATCGTAATCAGTTCAAACCTAAATTTTTTAAAAATGAAAAAAACAACATGTTCGCCCCATTTCTTCTGTATACCTGCCAACTTACAAGCTAGATCAAACTCTACATAGCGCATTTTCGCTGACCACCCTCTAAACCATTGTTTAAAATTCAGGTAGCTTTGGTATGTCAAATTAACAAAAACAAATCAGAAAAACAAAATATTTGTAATTAGTGTGGTCACGTGGGCGTCGAATATCACATCATATCATTTCGGACTATTTGTCTTTTTCTTCTTCTCAATTAAGGAATTATTTATTTTCGGCCGTCACTTTTCCACCTATTCTCAGATTATTTTGCAAAGGAAACCCCCCGAAAAAACAATCCTCCGACGTCGAAAGTAAACATTAGACTAGAGAGACTGTTCTATGCTCTCTGTATTTCATGGAGAAAGGGGTTCCTGAGGTTTCTAAAGAAATTTCAAATTCAGAAGCTTCTGGAATTTTTTGGAATTCCAGAAATTTTTTGATTTGAATTGAATTGAATTTTTAAAAAAACAAATATTAGAGGTAAGGTTCTGTTTATTTTTATTGTTGTTAACAGAAGGGGAAGATGAGGATGGAATTCGGGGAAAAAGGTGTTGTATTCAGAAGTTAGAATGAGCAAGGGGATGTTTTCTTAACAGAGGCCTTAACCATGGGGACCAAAAAAAATTCGGAAAATAAAAAATTGAACTTATCAAGCCAAAACTTCAGATTCCTATAAGCTCAGCTCAATTCAAAAATTTCTGATATTTTTAAAATCCGGGTATCCGAACGAAAAAACTGTATTTATCAGAAATTAATTTTTCAAACTGGAATATCAAAAATTCTATTGTTTTGTGGGAAGATTTTCCAAAAAAAATTGTCCAATTTTTATCCTGAGCTTCTCTGAACTCTCTGAGTTCCCGTCCAACTAGAATATGTAGCCAAATAATCCTTTTCTTGAACAAGTTGAATCTCGAAACCCTAGTTTCCCTCATGTTTACCTTGAGTCAACAGGTCATTTTCTTATCAAAACACGAAAAAAGGTCAGTTCCAGAGAAGAATGAGCAGCAAAGTATACAATTCTTGTCTGGAATCATGGGGTTTCCTCATCTTAAAATCCATGAATACATGTTTTTAGGTTATACTTTTTCAGATAAGATGAGCATTTTAAGAGTAGAATGAGCAAAGTAAACTGCTCTGAAAGGTGGGAATTCAGGGAAGGTAGGTACACTGGAAAGGAAATGTAGGAGACTCTGTTCTTTGACATGAAGTTTGATAACTTTTTGAACTCGATTTAAGTTTCTTTTGAAGGAGGACTGGAGCTCAAAAATTTGAAATTAAATGTAGTTTTGAATTCTGAACACTTTTTCTGTTGATAACTTTTTCTGAAAATGCCTCTAAATGCCTTAAAAATTGGTTTGAAAAGAGATATCCCGTAAGCGACGGCAACTGGGTTCGGGACAGCCCTAGTCGTTATTTTTTACTTTTTCTTTGATTTTATGTTTTTATTGAATATATCTTCTTATTAAAAGACTGAAAACTTCGGAAAAAGTTGAAGGGCGGCTCAAAACCTGGTGACCGCCGCTTCTGGAAAACTCTTCCACCCCAATCCCTTTAACTTTTTCAAGCGGGTTTTTAAGGCATTTAGAGGCATTTTCAGGAAAAGTCGTCAACAGAAAAAGTGTTTAGAATGAAAAACTACATCTACATGACAAATTATTGAATTCCAGCTAAATCCCACTTTAAAACTTACGGAGCTATAAAAATCCCTCACACCAGTTAGCTTTTTGCGAAAAATTCTGAAAAAAAACTTTTCTGATAAAAAACTAACCAAAACTGATTAGCCAAAATCTCGAACTAGAACATCTTAATTCGGAATCTTATAACAAGCTCAAGTCGTTGATTTTACAGATCCACCTCCCCTAGTTGCTTCATCTGACTCAGCCAATCCATCCAGCTCACCACTCACTATCAGTTATCGAAACCCTGCAGGCTAGTATACCCAACCTGGTTAAAAGACTACACAAAATACAGTTATAAAATATCATAATGTTCTTTGCCACGAGTCCCATAGTTCAATGACAAAAAAGGAATCCTTTGAAGCTAGCCGCATCGCCAACGCCTAATCACCTGACTACCGAATTCCTTATTTCGTAACAACAACAGCCTCCCACGTGCTCCTCTTTTTCAAAAACACCACAAACTGAATTGTCATCCCACCCTCATTCCTGACCACTGGTTCTTTGAGTTTGACCGGAAACACAGGTATTTCCAGTGACCACACCCGTTTTCTTCGATGCACAATTGATCACAAATTCCTGGTGTTTTTCCTCGAAACATCTCGAATTTCGAAAATTCATAAATCAATTAACGGGGTGTGGTTTGATAAGAGAACTTTTTGGTTTTCGGAGCAGATAAAGAATTGGTTTTCGGCAGTTGAGGGTGTACTGATAAGGAGAAGAAAAAGAAGAAGACCATGTTCAAAAAGAAAAGATGTTTAGAAGAATCAAGAGGGGGAGGAGGAATAGAAGGTAGTTCCTGAATACCAAAAAGAGAATCGAGCATCCGGAACTCATAAATTCCATTTTTATGAAGAAGACTCTCTTATCAGCTACTTTTGGAGACAAAGCGTAGGGGAGAGAACAGGATGAACGAATTCTTTTGTCGATAAAAGATAACAACTTTCTTTTTTTTGAAAAATGCGGAATTGGAAGGTTTTGAAATTTTGAAAAAGGGAGCAGGAATGGTAGAACCTTTGGGGATCTATTATAATTAAAAATTCTCATTCTGAGAGTCTAGTTTTCCAAAAAAAGATCAGATTAGCTTCTTTTTCCTGAAAATCTAAGAATCAGACACAAAATAGACATCGGAAATCAAATGGGGTTTTTTCAAATTCTTCAAATTTTATCCGAAGAAAGAAAATTCAAAATGGGCGGGGATTAAAAGGATTCAGCTCAAATGAAACAGGGAGACTATAAATGGGCGGGGCTTTACTCAACCGAGAGATATATAATATATATCATATATTTAATTGAAACAGGGAGTCTGGGAATGGAGGAAAGGACTTGGAAAGATAAAAAGGGAAAGGAATAAGCTTAGGTAAAGTGGGCGGGGCCTGATTTGAATCAAATCATAAATGAAAAGACCACATTGCATTTCAGCAATCGACAGTAGATTATCTATCAATTTTAGCAATCCGGCGTTGATTGATAGCCAGAGTCAGTTGACGAGGAGTCTGTCGATTGTCTTCTGGAGGTTTCTGGAGTATGGTCATCGATTTCTTCCTTTTTGTGGCCGGTGACCACGATGAACTCTCTGAAAGAGAACGGGATGACCATTTATTTCCCGTAGTTTGTCTTCTTGTAGACTACCTCATTTGTCTCATCTGATCCTTTTGCCTTCGAATGGATGTCTTCCTCCCAAGCGTTTCTTTGAGCATTGTATTTCATAGTGAATGGAGATGTTCGGTAGTTTGATTGGAGTTTGATTGCCATCATATAGATTACTGTAGGCAGAAGTCCTTGGATGGAAATATCCAATTTAGGGTAAGTTTCTCTGAAATTATTTATTTTTGAATCAAAAATTTTATTCAAAACAAACCTTCCATTGTTAGTTACTCTCATTTCGTTTTCTAATTCGTTCAAATCCACGGGATGACCACTTATTTCCCGTGAACTGTCTTTCGATAGACAGTAACCACCGGCTTGTATCTGCAACCGGCGGTGACTTGTAACTGAAATAAAATGATTTCAATTGATCGAAACTCAAAACACACTTACCATTGTTTTCAGGTTACCTTGACCGGTTTTGCCTTTCTTTACCGGATCGTTGAAAATCTTGACTTTCTGAAAGTCAATTCCTGTTTTCATCCACTCGTAACCGGTTTTCTTTTCTAAAAATTATTCTTTTTCAAATGTCAAGTTTCATTTCTAACTACAAACCTGCCGTTGTTTGTCACTCTCATTTCATTTACCAACTCTCTCGAAGTTAACGCCACTGGTTTTATCGTAGACTGTGCCTACATAACTCGAGGGTTCTGGAAAAATTAATTTTAAAAAACGAAATGAGAACAAATCAAAAACGTGAAATTTAGCGAAAAAAGAAAAACGACCAATTGGAACGATTCGAGAGAATGAATGTTGTTCCAGTCCTCATTTAGTATTCGACGAGTGGGCGGAGTCGGAAGTAGGCGGAGCCTCTTTTATTATGGACGTTGGGTAATAAATTATATGATATACAGTACACCACTCAATCAGGTTACTTCACGTCTTCACATCCTCTTTTCTTTAGAAAAGGGTCGGCTGTTCGAGGCCACAGGTGGCTCGTGACCTATAATATACACACAGATAATCGATTACACGTGGAAATATGACTCCTAAGATGTTCAGAAAACTAAAAACGGATATGGGAAAGTGAAATACTGATCGGAACGTCGAAAAATCAAAAAAAAATTAATTATCAAGAGTCCTGTGAGAGGGGTAGCATGTCACGAACAGATCGGCTTGAAAGTATTCAACGGAATACCACAAAACACTAAGCTTTCCACACTGCCTGGAGCACTGGCCTCCGGATGGATTGTTAAGAATGTGATAGAACTTCTACGATTGATTGTGGAACTTTATTGAATTCATGTTGAAAATGTAATTGATAAGTACAGATTTATTCAAGAAAATGAGAGGGGTTAGAAAAGTTAAAAACTTCGGCTCTGTATGGTTATATGGGTCCGAAAATATTATATGGGTCCGTAGAGAATATATGGGTCCGGAGAGATTATATGGGTCCGTAATTAGTTTTGAGCTAGAAATGAGCCAATAAACTCCTAAGTAACTCTCCTGACTCTTTTTATCCTCATTTCTCATCCAATTCATCATTTTCCCTATTCTCGATTTTTTGACACTGATTCATGTGATGATGTATACTGAATGTTTTATTCTTGTTTTAAATAACTAAAGCTTGAATTGATGATGATAATGATGAAAAGGTATACCTTCATTATCAGAAAGTACTCAATAAAAAAACGCTGAATGCACTTAGCTCTTCAGTTCCGTTGTAGATCACAAAATTTATAGTACGCACTGTGACCCAGATGATGTTGCTATTGTTCGGGAAACATGTTCTTCTTTGACACTCAATAATAATGAAAGCAATTCAACGTCAGTTGTTATTCAAAATTCTTGGTAGTCTTGCATAAAATTTGAAAAATTGAATTTTCAAGTTTCTGCTCACTGAATGATCACGTTATAGTTAGGAAAAGCGATCTATTGGAAGCACTACGGAAATGAAACAATTCCCATTGACAACATCTTTGCACCTTCTGATATTTGCATTGATAGTTGAGGATATTCATTGAGGATGATACTATTTGGTGTAAGAGCATTCAGATTTTATCCTGTACACTATTTGAAGAAAGTTTGTAAACTAATGTGATGATGACCATTGGCTTGATGTCAGTGAAAGGACCGATTAATTTTCGCGGTGCTATTTTAGGTTTAACAGCTGTAACTATCAGAAAACATATTTGTCTTCAAAATAAAAAGAGAATATTCCATTTTCTATTAGGAGAAATCTTGTGTGTGTTGTGAAAATCTGTTTAAAAGAAGCAATAGTCTCGCCTATCTATTATACATTACCTGATATTGGAGGTATACCAACTCATCATTATCATCATAATGTGTACAGAGGTAGCATTTATTCTTTCTGATTGATGTTTATCTAACATCAATTCAAGCTTTAGTTATTTAAAACAAGAATAAAACATTCAGTATACATCCACACATGAACCATATATTCTCTACGGACCCATATAATATTTTCGGACCCATATATTCTCCAGGGACCCATATAACCATACAGAGCCAAAACTTCTGTACATAGAGATCGAAATAAAAAATAATAATTCAATTCAATTCAAATTATAATACAATAATACAATCAAAATAAGTGAAATAAAGTGGGCGGGGCCTAGAGAAATCAAACCGAAAGATCAATTGAAACGGGAGGAGGCTAAGGGTGAGAATGGAGGTTTTAAAATATTTAATGGGCGGAACTTTCATTAAATTACTTACAAAGCAATTGGGATGGGAGGAGAAGTAGAAAATCCGATTATAATGATTGATTCGGTGTTGAATGGTATCCGGAGTCAGTCGAAGAAGAGGCAGAGGACTCTCTTCTGGAACTTTCTGGTGTCGAATCGTCGATTTCCTCTTTTTTAGGTTGCATTGCTTTCTTTTTGAAGCCTCCGGTGGTGTATTTATTGTGAAGAGTTTTGTATCTGGAGACGTCTGTATTCTGAAAAAAAAATTTTTATTAAAAAAAGAGAAATAATCAATTACCTTATGGCCGGTTAGCACGATAAATTCGGTTTCCGGGAATGAAAACGTCTTCACAGCTTGCTTCCCGTACATTGTTTTTTGATAAACAGTGATCACCGGCCTATAGCGATAGCCGGCAAAGACTTGCAACTGAAATTATAATGATTTTATCTGATTGGAACTGAAAACACACTTACCATCGTCTTCAAGTCCCCTTTAGCAATTTTTCCTTTTTTGACGGGATCATTGAAGATTTTAACAGTCTCGAAACTGATTCCAGACTTCATCCACTCGTAACCGGTTCTTTCCATCTCAAGACAAACCTCATTCGTCTCATCTGGTCCTTCTTTCTTTGATTTGAAGTCTTCTTCCCAACATCGTCTCAAACTGTTGTAATTGAACTTGAAATGAGACGTTCTCTTCAGTTGAATTGACATCTGGTAAAGGTCTGTGGTGAGCAGACCTTGAATGGAAACATTCAATTTCGGGAACATCTCTCTGAAATCGTCCATTTTTAATTTTAAAATTTTATTCAAACAAACCTTCCATTGTTCGTGACTCTCATTTCGTTCTCCAACTGTTTCAAATTTCTCCAATGATTCTCTGGATCGTTCAATTCAACTGTCACGTTCTGGTTCCCGTTCATCGGATTCTGAGTTCCTGAAATAAAAAAATTAAAATAAAAAAATAAAAATTAAATTTCTTACCGTTCATCACTTGATTCTGTTGTGCTCCACTGACCATTGGATTCTGTACATTATTTGGTTGAACTACTGGATTCTGTGGTAGAGGAACCATTTGATATGCATTTTGAGCTGGTTGATTCATAGAATGATACGTTGGTTGCCACTGATTCATTCCATTTTGTGCTGGAGTAGGTTGTTGACCATAGCCTAATTGGTTCGGATCGTGGACAATTGGACCGAAGAACGGAATCTGCTGCCACTGGTTGTTCATTTGTGGGACTCCATTTGGTTGGTGGGGGTAGAATGGAGAATTGAACTGAGAATATGGGTCCATCACATGGCTGAAGTTTACCATCGGATTAGGAGCCATCATTTGATTAGGAGCCATCATCTGATTAGGAGCCATCATTTGGTTCTGACCCATCATCTGATTGTAATCCATTATCTGACTTTGAAATGATCATTGATAAGTTACTTGCTGAGCGCCAATTTGATTCGGATCGATGAGTGCTTGTTGTGAGTTTCCGTACATTATGAAATTGGAGAGGTCTGAAATCGAAAAAGAGTTACTTTAGAGGAATAGAGTGCTAAGATAACAGGGAGAAAATTGCTAGAGTCTATCAAAAACATAGACCTACAGTATCTGGATGGAGGATAAAAAGGCAGTTAAATTTTTGTATCAGTCAAAAAACTACAGTAGTCCAAACAGAGAGGGGGAGAGGAAACGAGGAAAGAAGAAAAAAGACAGATCGATTGTAATCGTGCAAGACAATAAATATTGTTTCAGCCCCTCATGTCGCACTCTGAAAGAAGCGATGAGTGGGCGGAGTCGGAAGTAGGAGGAGAGTCTCATCTGAAATGGGACATGTCTATTGGATAGGGTAAACCAAGTACTGTATAGAGTGAATGAAGGGGCACAGTGAGAAAGTATATCTTCCAAGTTGAGAAGGGGTTAGGATGCACACACAGGTCACAGGCAATAGACTTACTAAAAGGAATTGTGATATTCAGTTATCAAGTGAATGGAGTTGATCTACTTTTTAGGATTTATAAGTTGAAAGGTTCTTTGTTTGTGAAAATCTGAACATTCCGGGAATATCAGAAAAGACGATAACACAAAGTTTTAGACAGTTTTCAGTTATCTTAACTTCATAGTTCTCAAAGTTTCTGAGAATCTTGGGATTTCAAGTTATACTTGATACAGTAAACTTTCAGGGATCCTTGAAAATTCAGGCGGCTATCAGAAATCGTCCGACTTGATGTATTCTGAGCCCAACGGCATCTTGACAACCAAGTACTGGACCCCTGAAAATTGACTAAACCAACTAAAAATACGCGTTTCTCTATATGTTTCGTCTTCTAAAAACTCATATCCAGCCTTCTCATCATTCTGTTTATTCCTCAATCACAATTTCATTTTCCCTCGACAGAGGAGTCCGACAGTCCCTTTATAGCCCGCGCAACACTGTCCTCGGTTTGGAGGTGCCCTGTCCAAAACCCCCCTTGTTTTGCCAAAACAATCTGTGAGAACACCCTTTCAGCCATCTGTAATCCAAAAGGAAGTGTTGTAGACACTGAAGGATAAGAGGGCACAACATGTCAAACGAGAACCCCTGTGAACATCTTCCAAGATGACAATGCGAATATACACACAGAGGACCAAAAACACACTACTAGACATGACCCCTAGGGTTATTGGAAAGGGATAATGAAGAACGAAAAATATAATGGATAGTCATAAAATTTTATAACAGCAAAGTATCAATAGCTTACAGAAGAAACCATTGAAATATAACTTTAGATGTTCTCCGGATAAAAATGCTCAACTTTAGGTTTCCGTAGAAGACTGGAAGAAACCGTCACTGTTTTAAAGGAGGACTGCAGTCATTTCCGACTCAAAAAAATTTCTATGTAATTCGCCCTGAAAAATCACATTCTGCTCTTAATTTTTCATTAAATTTCCTCTAAAATGCTCCAGCTGCGAGCAAGCCGACAAACTTATGATTATGGTGGAAGAGTTTTTCAAACTCGGCCACGGGGTTTTGGGACGCCACGGCGGCTATTTTCGTTCTTTTTTCAAGCTTTCATATTTGTATTGAATATATCTTCTCAGTAACAATCTGAAACTTCGAAAAAAGAACGAAAAAAGTCGCCGGGGCGTCCCAAAACCCCGTGGCCGAGATTGAAAAACTCTTCCACCATAATCATAAGTTTCTCGACTTGCTCGTAGCTGGAGCATTTTAGAGGGAATTTCATGAAAAATTAAGGGCAGAATGAGATTTTTCAGGGCGAATTACGTAGGAATTTTTTTGAGTCGAAAATGACTGCAGTCCTCCTTTAAATATTTGAGCATAGTTTTTCCATAACTGCGTTTTTGTAGTTAACAACTTTTTTTCATTTCCAAGAACTACACAGCTCGTTGAAAAAAATCAGTTGAAAAACATCTCATCAAGTCTATGATCTGTTTACAAACCGATCGGTACTGGTTCGAATGATACGGACCTTGCTGAGCGCCAATTTGATTTTAATCAATTGCTAGTTCATTTTCTAAAAGAAGTAAAAACTATTTAACTCTTTGAAATGATCAAAGTTGTCCACCAATTAAATGCAGTTTGAAGTATGATGAAACCACAATATAATTTAGAACAGTTTGCTTTCTTTCCATTTGCTCTGAAGACTGAAAGTTGGTTTTTTCTAACTGAGAGACGCCAATTGTTTCCAGAGTTTCCAGAATGATTCTACATTCCGTTCAGAGGTGAAAGAAAACTCCATATCGAATTTGAAACTCGCCTAGTTTTCCATCGAGAAGATCCTTTGAAACTCGTTATTAGTCTGAAGTGTCGATATCTTTTTTTCATTTTCCAGATTCTAGATCCTTTCCCTTTCCAGATACCTTTTGTTTTCAATAGTCCTTATTCCACATTTCAGATATTAGATGAATTACAAATTTCCTGCTCATTTATCTTCTTGAATTTTCTTTCTAGATTTTTTTTGAATTTCTTAAATTTTTCATAAATCTCTTCTAGAATATTCTTTCAGAAAGTATACCCTCATCTAGCTGTTACACGTTTACAATCTCCCATACACTAAGAGGCCCCTTACTACTACAGTCGAAACATAATGGTTCCAAACCTGATGACGTGTCATCTAGAACTATCCCAAGAGCAGTCTGTCAAGAGGGACATTGTTTGTATTAGTAATAACATATACGGGGGAAAATATAGAAAAGAAAAGAAATAAGAAAAAAAACCAAGTGAAGCGTATTCTTTATTGATGGAATTGACAACGGAAAAGGACTATGAAATTTTTAGAAATGACAGTTTTAAAACTAGGGGCTTCCTTGTTTTTCTGTATAGTGGTCGCGAGATATTCGAAATCAAAAGTAAATGGTTTTTTGAAAAAATATGCACACCCAATAAAATTTGATGCCGACAGAAAAAAGTCAACAATTTTTCGTCACTGTAATACAGCTACCGTAATCTGTCATTGTTCAATTTATTTCTGAGAAATGCCAAATAAATATATTGAACGAGTTCGCCCAGATAACCTCCACAATTATTTTTCCATTCGGCCTCCGAATTTCTCTTTTTTCGTAGAGAGGTATTGGATGGCCTCCGAAGCTACAAATAGTTTTTGAAATTCTCTCTGTCTCCTTCTAACTCACTTAATAAACGTTTCCATTTCATCGGGATCACGTGGCGAAAATGAAATATCCTTCAATACTGTATCTAAACTGCCTCGGTATTTATGCACTCTAATACATTTCAGTTTCGTCTCCCTTTGTTCCGGATCATTCTGCCAGTAAATCAGAAATTTGTTGAGATCTTCGGCAGAGACTGAAGTTCTATCCAATTTTAATTCCATCGTTTCATTCCGTAACCACATCAAATGACTGAAATTCAACCATTTGGCATATCGAAATTCCAAAAATTGCATTCTCTCAAAAGATTCGTGGAAATCGTATTTGAAAGTGGAATGGTCTGCCGAATTGAATATACAGTATTCCATTGTTTTTAGTTTCTCCATGGCTTTTTTCATTTTTTCAATGCTCGTTTGCTTATCTGCGCGGATAGTGATATGATCGAAATCTGAAGATTTAGTAGTGGTTAGAGATGTTAGAGATTTCAAAACTACTGTATCTATAAATAATTTCGTACAGAAATTTGTTTTAAAATGACATTAAAAAATCAAAAAACTTACACTCCTTTCCAGTGATTTTGAGTACTTGTTGTGTGTATTCGAGTAAGGGTTCATTCAAATTTGAAGCATTAAAATAAACATTAAAAATAACAATTTTCGAGAATAGACTCATCATATGCTTCACTATTTCGAACAGTGCCATAGATTCATTCTCACAAAACAAATCATAATTTTGTGTACCTTGCTTTCTATAAGGATGTTTTGTTGTGTAAGGGAGACAAAATTTTAATGGAAGACCATTCAAACTACAATTGTCTGAAATGAATATATTGGATACATGGCTTTGATTTGGTTATCTTACACTTAAAATTTCCTATTGTAGACACGTTTATTTTATAAAATCGGTTAGTATCAGAAGTTCTAGGGTACTCCGAAAGCTCCACCATTCCTTGCTCGATACACATCACTTTTCTATTTGAATTTCTGACTTTCTTTACCAGGGAAAACATTCTTTTTGAAAGAATTGATAATTTGAATCTGAATGTAAATTGGGTATTGATTATCCTGTTTTCATATGAACACTTACAATTCCATTAGATCCAATAGCTCAAGAATATCAAAAAATGGAATTTGGGGTAGTCGGAGTAGTGGGAATCGACCACTCATTTTGGGAGGCATGGTTCGATCGATAATGGAGAGAAGGTCTGCGGGAAGGAAAATGGTTTGCAGAAAAATGGTTTAAAATAAGTGAATTTGATAACTGAAAAATTGCTAAGACAATTCTTTGATCAAATCAAATGTGACCCACCAAAAGCAAAAGGAAAATAAGTGTAATTATGGAATAAAAATACAGAAACAATGGGGGAAAAGGTCTCTAGATGATTTTCTGTCGGACCATTCCGTCGATGAACCACGGGGCCGGCTGTCACTATGGACACGTATGACCATCTGCTGTTCATCATCTCGCGAATATATCCGGCGATGAAGACTCCGGCAAGTTCAGTGATTTCTCCGGATGTACTTCTTCAGTCTGTTTGTATAATACTTTAGGCAGGAAACTGTGGAACAAGCTGAAATATAATTTATTCAACACCCAACACACTCGTTTCTGGATTTTCTCAGATCACCTCTATCAGTACTTGATTTTAACAAGAAGACAATTTCATAAGTACATTGATATGTTGTGAGGTATCTGACTTACCATGGTAGTATACACAAGGTATATCGATTTCCTTCTATCTAGTCTGTTCTATTACTGTACCGTGGGAAATTGGTAGATTGTGTGTATCTTACAATATTGAATATAGTGTCGGTATACTTTTGTCCACGTGGAACAGTGAAAACAGACAGATGTTCCAGTTTGGAAGAGGTCACTCATGTAATGGAGAAACAAACACGAAAACATTTCCTGAATTTTGGAATTCTCTGAATAAGCTGGAAACGTTCAAAACGAAACATGAAAAATTCAAGTGTCATTTCTCAAAACGTTTTTAATCTTCTGTGTTTTTTTTTTATTCCGTCGCAATTCAGGAAATAGCCAGATGTTCGAGTATACTATAGAGTATACTTTCAATAGTATCAGGACCATAAATCATCAGAAAACAGTATACCTCTGAAAGTATCCACGTGTAACAATGAAAACAGGCAGATGGCGATATACTTTTTGATATACTTTTCTGGAAGAGTATTTTTATTTGTTGGGAAAAACAGGAAGACAGGAAGAAACTGAACAAAGGATAAATAATTTGATAGTGATAGAGCTGAAAAACGGTTCCAACATGACGAAACTGTTGGACTGATCGGAGAATTAAAACATTTTCATGTGTTTCCTGAACTTATTTAAGGAGACTATAATATATGTATTTTTACTTTGCGCTCAAGAATTAAATGATTAATTAAGATTCAGTATCGGTTACTACGGTTTTCTGACAAAATTCTGTTTTTTTTTTCACTGTTTCAGATCTCTAGCAATCATTTTTTACTTTTATCGTTTTTGGATACTTTCAAGCCAGTACTGTAGGTTGGCCTATTGATAATTAATTTAAAATTCCAAACTCTTCCCAACTTCCTTTTTTTTCTTTCATAATTTTCCCATATTCCCAGAGGTCATCTCTTCAGTGAATGTATGGTGTGTACCATAGTGCCTCATAAACTTGGAAGGTATACTTTCTCACGGTATACATTCACTGTATATAGTATACTTCCGAAAGGGACACCTGTGACATGTTCCAACTTAGGTCAGACTCCGCCCACTTTAAGCTCTAGAATATCGACTGGAACAACATTCATTCTCTCATTCAATCGTTTCCGATCGTTCGTTTGTTTTCTTTCTCTCTACTGTAGTCTTGTTTCTTTCCATTTACCCGATTTTTGATCTACCCATTTTTCTATCGATACCCTTCGTCTATTGTCTTTTATTCCTCCTTATTTTTTTCTTAAGTAGCTCTTTTTTGATTTCAGGCCTATCTCAAAATGTCCGGAGCTGAAATGAAATACCAAATTCCTGCTCTTTCTCCGATTCCGGCTGATCCAATGGCTCTCATCCCACAGCCACAAGCCATTGATCCGAATCAAATTGCCACTCAGCAAATAACGTATCAATGGTCATTTCAAAGTCAGATAATGGATTACAATCAGATGATGGGTCAGAACCAAATGATGAATCCATATCCTCCACAGTTCAATGATCCATTCTTCCTCCAAGGAGTCCCCAATCAATGGCAGCAGATTCCATTCTTCGGTCCGCAAGTTCCCGATCCAAATCAAATGGGTTATTCTGGTCAACAAGTAGCACAAAATGGAATGAATCAGTGGCAACCAACGTATCATTCTATGAATCAACCAGCTCCATATCAAATGGTTCCTCTGCCACAGAATCCAGTTGTTCAACCAAATAATGTACAGAATCCAAGTGGAGTACAGTATCAACAGAATCAAGTGATGAACGGTAAGAAATTTATTTTTAATTCTTTTTTTTCTATTATTTTATTTCAGGAAACCAAAACGTGACAGTTGAATTGAACGATCCAGAGAATCATTGGAGAAATTTGCACGAGTTGACAAATGAAATGAAAGTGGTTCTTGATGGAAGGTATGTAATTAAAAAAAAATCTGACTCAAAAAACGTATTTTTTCCAGAAATATGTATCCAATCCTGGAACTCACCATCAAAGGACTCCTCCCCACCGTAATCTATATAATGGCCATTAAACTGTACCGTACTTCTCCCTTCACTATGAAGTACAGTGCTCAAAAAAACTCTTGGGAAGAAGATTTCCGTGCGAAGGCGAAAGGACCAGATGAAACCAATGAAGTCTGTCTTGAACAGGAAAGAACCGGATACGAATGGATGAAAACTGGAATCAGTTTCGAGCCGGTTAAAATCTTCAATGATCCCGTCAAAAAAGGAAAAGTTTTCAAGGGAAATCTGAAGACAATGGTAAGTGTTTTTTTGAGTTTCTATCAATTTAATTATATTTCAGCTTCAAGTTACTGCCGCTAATCGATATAAGCCGGTGGTTACTGTATATCGAAAAACGAGTGACGGAAAGCAAGCTGTCAAACTGTTTTCACTTCCGGATACCGAGTTTATAGTGGTCACTGGCCACAAGGTAATTTATTATTTTCATCTATTTTTTTAAATTTTAAATTTTTTTTTTCAGAATGAAGACGTCTCAAGATACAAAACCCTTCATAACAAGTACACTACCGGAGGCTTCAAAAAGAAAGCAATGCAACCCAAAAAAGAGGAAATTGACGATTCCACTCCAGATTCCTCAAGAAGAGAGTCCTCTGCCTCTTCCTCGACCACTGATTCCGGATACGATTCAACTCCAAATCGATCCTTGTAATCCGATTTCAATCTCTTCATTTTTAATTTAATTCAAGCCCCGCCCACTAATCCAATTTCAAAAACCTCCCCTCCCACCCTTAGCCTCCTCCCGTTTCAATTGATCTTCGTCTTTCGGTTTCCCCTAGGCCCCGCCCACTTTATTTCACTCAATTTGATTGTATAATTGTATTATAATTTGGATTTAATTCAGTTTTCCCCTCATTTTTCCTTTTTTTTTACCCACTTTTTCTTTTCGATAACAAAAATTCAATAAAATTTCATATAATAAATTAAAAATCTTCAATTTTTCTATAAATTCGATCGATTGTGTCGTTCTTCTGCGTCGTCGTGAAGTTTGTAGGCGGGTAGGAAATGCTCTTTTCCATCCGATAGAACGACTCGAAGAGCCGGATGTCGTACAGTGTTGTCTCGTCCTCCAAGTGAAGTGTATCCCTGAGAGATAAGAAAGGATTACTGTAGTCTGAATACCGTAGTCTATACCTGATCATAAAGCTTGCAGTAGGGAACACATAGTCCTCTGAGCATGTGCCAAACATCCGAATACGTCCAGTTGAGTATCGGACATACTCTCAGCACACGTGGCCAATCAGAATCCGTCCATTCGACTGGAGTCTTCATATATTTTCCATTTGGATCCGTCGCCCGACTTCCCATTAGAACCGGAATAATCGATGGTCGTTGCTTTAAAAGTCCAGCTAATCCGACTTTTAGAGGTCCTGGGAATTCGAGAACTTGGATATTATAACTGAAAAAATGAAGTTTCTGGGAGAAAGGATTACTGTAGACCTACAATTTAGCAGCGTCGATTATGAATTGAGTGGCCTCGGGGAACTGATCTTCCACCATAATATGGAATCCCTGGATAGGAGTCGATGGTCCATACTTCCTAGAATGCTCTATAACTACCGTAACCCTTTTGTATAACTTACTCATCGACTTTTAACCTGAGCAAGTGCAATAAAACAGTGCAATCTTTGCCTCCATTAAACGATAATCCAATCTGTTCCAATGGATATTTCTCTACAATTTCCTCCACAATTCGTTCCGCCTCCTCCAGTTTTTTCACAAAATCCAAATGATTTTCCGTTTTTTCTCTTTTCTTAAAAGCCGCCCATTTGGCTACCGTATCCGTCCACGCGTATGAATCATAATAAACAATGTGTCCGGCGAGAAGTTCTCGAAGAGCCGTCGACACCGCTTCCATTGATTCTGGTGATTCCGATTCGATGGTTAGCTTCGTTTTGAAGAATCTAAAAAGGATTTTTTGAATAATTTAAGACTTTTTTGTTGCTCATACTTATTTTTCAGCTCCGGATAACTTCCAATTTGCACATTTTTCTCTTCAAATTTCGTCGCCAAATCCGTCAGTTTTCTCGAGAAATCAAATTCATCGAGATCCGTATAAATCGTATCAAAATACATCGAAAGTCGTTCTTCGACTGGGAACAGCTGATCCTGAAGTTCGTCGAATGCTCGTTCGCAGAACTTCGGAACTCCTGGAAGGGCGACGACATTGGCCACTCGGACGACAGGAAATGTTGAGATGGCTCCATCGAATTTCTGGGTTCCCCATAGTAATTGTGACATTTTTGGAATCTGAAATTGTTGGGAATTGATGAGGGAAATGGGGGAGTTAAGGGGGAGGAGAGGGGTCACGTTCAAGCTCCAAAAGGCTGGTTTCTATGGGAAGAAAGAGGAGGAATTATGATGAAATATAGTGAGACGTTTACAATGACGTATTGTTATCTTTCCGCGCGGCGTTTCCTCCTCCTCCTCCGTCTCTCTCTCTCTCTCTCTCTCTCTCTCTCTCTCTCTCTCTCTCTCTCTTTCTCTGAATATATCCCTGTGAACTCTTATACTGTAACCCACCGTACACAGCTTCTCGGTGACCACTCTGACGACCTCTTCAATTCCTTCTCCAACTCCTTCTGCCTTCTTTTTCTCAATATACGACGGCAAAAATCGATTGACCGCTTGTCGAATCTCATCCGAAAAGTGTAGTTGATCGGCGAACGCTTGAGCTAGTCCTGAAATCTCTCTATCTGAAGGGCATGCCCTTATAAAAAGGAATACCCAGATATGTTTTATCATCGTGTGTTGGTCCGACGCCTCCACTCGTTATCACATAATCATAGGCCGTCGATGCAGTGTGAACTTCTCGAGAGATCTCCGAAACATCGTCACCGACGACGGAAATCTGAGAAGTGTTCGTGTAGTCCTCTCGGACAAGAGACGCTTCACTCACTTTTCGAATATTCACTCCAAGTTTATGGAGTCGTTTGCAGAGGAAATGAGAATTCGTGTCCTTTGTCGTCCCCTTCAGAATCTCGTCTCCAATCACGACGATCGCCGCCGTTTTCCGTTGTGAGGGGGGCATTCTGAAGATGGCTCGCATCTTTTTATCCAAAAATGATAATGATGGATAAAGAGAAAGAAACCAAAGAATGTGAAATGTTTCGGAAAAAAGAGATTTGGTAGAAAATCCGATGAGGGGGGAAAATAAGAAAACATAACAAAAATCCATAAAATTTATCACTTTTCCCTTGCATTGATTGATAAGGGAGACATTCATTTGGCGACTATAATGTAGTCTAAACGGAGGGGAAATTCGTGGATTAGTATACAACTCATGAAAATCAAATCGAAGGGTGAAGAAGTGGAGAAGAAAGAGGAAAACCCAAGTAAAAAAGAGAGAATCTAGGGGAAAATTCACGTGGTGGGGGGAAGATAAAATACCAAAGAATACATTTAAATTAAGCGATATACACATAGAGTTTAGTCGAAAAATATGATTGATAGAATAACTGGGGAAGATAGAACAGAAGAATTAGACGGCATGGGTCATTTCAACGATGTCACGGGCGATAGATTTGGTTCCTTCGTTCTGGGTGGCATCCTTGAGTCGAGCGGCAATTGCGGCCATATTGCGGTTCTTTGCCAGGTGAAAATAGACAATTTCAGACGTTTAATTGGAATTTCAATCAAAAACTCACCAAAATGACAGTCGTGTCTCCCCACATATCCGTTACGATGGCCTGCAGAAGACGAGTGATCGCATCTTCATTCATGAATCCAAATGATGTGACTTTCTCGATTCCTGTTATGATTGCTCGCAGAAGATCCTCTCTCGGTCCCATTTGCTCCACTTTCTCTGACTGCTTCAGAAGAGCATAAGCCCAGTTGGCCAGAGCAGTGGCAGCCGACGATTGAAGTGGAGCCTTGTCGTGGTGAAGCTGACGAATCACTAGTGGAGCAAGAGTTGAGAGTTCCGTTGTGGCGAATAGCAGACGTCCAGCTGGATGGGCGAAAGCGTTTCCAATGCTTCTGCACACCATGACCTTCACTGTGAAATCCGCGGGATCCGAGACAAGAATAGCGATAAGTTTCATGACGAGCTCCTGTCCTCGTTCTCCGGTGCAGAAGTAGGTATTCAGGGATTCGTGGCTCAGCGCAATACGGAAGAAGTCGAGAATTGGAGTCAAGTGTTCCACTGGCCACTGGAGGGCGGTATCAAACGCAGATTGCGCTAGCTCTGAAGAGTAGTTGGACGTCGTGGGCAAGTGGAACAGCTCTTCGAGGCAATTGATTTGATCAGTGGAGAGCTGATATGCGTCCTGTTTATCGTTGAGCTCCTTCAATTTAGCTATCGCTTTCTCGCCTTTTCCAGTCAAGCCAGTCTGGAAAAAAACCTCTGATTCAAAAGAAAACTTCAAAAAATTCCTTACAATATAGTACTCTGGCACTGGAACAAGTGGTCCACGTGGTCTCTTCTTATCCTGCTTTATAGATGAAAGTGGCACTGCATGTTGTCCATTGTTTTCAACGGCGGCTCGATATCCACCGTCTCCTGTCAATGGATCTCCAGAGAATCCGTTTTGATCGTTGGATCCAGAGTTTCCTCCTGGAACATATCTTCCGGATCCTGTGAAAGGATCGGCGGCTCCTTGGACCGAATTAGAGGACCCTAGAATTAAGATGACATTAGTAAAGCTCTAATTTCTTTTCTTACCTCCAGGAACGTATCTTCCACCTCCAGTGAACGGATCTTCGTATCCTCCTGAACTGACACTCGCTCCTCTTGACAACTTGTCCATTTCCTGACTGATCATTCCAGCCAATGCTGGAATTACAGACACAGGAAGTCCTTTCCTCTCCACGAATCGTTGAGCAGCGAATTCTGGACTTTCGTTCACATTGAATGGCATTTTCATGTCAGATCCGGATCCAAGACTGACACTGAGCGCGTAGTCGTACTCCTCGCCGTCGACGATCACCTTCTTGCCAGATTTGACGTCGAAGGCACGAGCTTCTGGGATTCGATCCTTGATAAACCGGATGATTTCTTCCAGATGATGCATTGGCAAGTTGTTCTCTTGAATGAATTCTTGTGCACACAATCCTGGATCCGTTCCTTTTCTGTAATGAAGATCCAGTTGAGTCGGTCGATCATCGACGTCCACTTTGATCGTCACTGTTCCGGCTGCTTCTTCTTCCTGACGACTCAATTTTACCGCTAGTTTCGCTACAACTTCTGCGTCGAACGCCTCTTTCACATCTTGCGAAGCCTGACGATCCGGGCTGTTTGAGAAGATGTAGATTCGCCCGTCACTTCCAGAAACGGCGATGTCCGAGTTGATAAGTACCTTTGCATCCCAGGATGTGGTCGTTGGCAACTGAATGACTTGTTCAGAAAGTACGCTGAATTCTCCGTTCGCTTGCGTATCCATATTCCAGAATTCCAGTGTTCCATCCTCTCCAGTCGTCAGCAAATGAGAATCGCTCATCGTCATTGAGTAGATGAAATCGTGGGAGTGTGTATGGAACTTTCCGAGCATTGCGTGAGAAGCCACATCCCAATAAATAATGTGGCCATCGTTTCCAGCAGATAGAAAGTGCGTATTCGATAGTACCGCCAGAGCACGGACGACGTCGGTGTGTCCTTTGAAAACAGCTTTTGCTTGGTCGACACGCCATAATCTGATGGTTTTGTCGGCGCTGGCTGTGAGATAGTGATCTGGAAGCTCAGGGAACGAGGCTAGCGCCCAGACGGAAAGTGTGTGGCCGAAACACTTGTGAGCCTGAAGAATAGAAGCTACGATGGCTTTAAACTGGGTTATTTACCGTGAAACTATCGTTGTTCATCTCCGCAATCGGGAAGATGACCACACTGGCGTCCCAAGATCCACTGAGAAGATGCGTGTTCTTTTGATTGACATGGAGACAGCAGACATTCTGCGTGTGCTCCTTGAAGACCGTCACTGGCTCTTGGCTTCCTGATGCGTAAACTGCAATGCATCCGTCCTTTCTTCCGACGAACAGTCTCCATCCATCTGTCATATCAGCATAAGCGAGAGAATTTACTACTTGTCCATCGGGTTGCTTGAATGCCAGCGTTTTTTGATACTTTCCGGCCTTCCGTCCCCACCATTGGACAGTTTCGTCGCGTCCACCCGATATTAACACTCCGGATCCTGTTACTGCTAGTGCTTTGGCATCCGAGCGATGCGCTTCCAAGACTTGTGCAATCGAGTAGGATTCAATCTGGACCCCCTCAATTTTTCTATAATTTGAATGTTTTTTTCGTTGTTCTTACGTTTTGTATGTCCATCGGCTCTTCGGCGACGATCGGTTCCGCCATTTTCTGCAAAATTAACAAAAAATTTTAAAAAATTGTTAAAAAAAACGAAAGAAATTGAAGGATTTCAATAGAGAAAGCTGGAATTCGAAACTGCGAAACGATGACAATTTGGCAACGACACTCCGAAATCCCGCCGCTGCGGAAGAGGATATGCTCGGCCGCGTCCCCCTCAAAAGGGAGGGTATTCAAATAGAGATTTTAGAAAAATAAAATTTAAGGAGCTGAAAGTGAGAGAAGATGATTCAAAATCAATAACCGAAATTTAGGAAGTTGAAAGAAATAAATAATATACATGTTCTACAGGAAAAATAAAGAAAACAACAGTTCACGGCTCAAAACCGAACAAAATTTAAATTTCTGTGTAAACACGGCTCCGACAAAATGCACACTTTGTTGTTTCTCATCTTGCTTTCACGAATAATTCAAAAACACCCGAAAAATGTCGGATTTCGGAGATTCTGATGATGGATTTGAAAATTTACGATTAGTGTGAGTGAAGGGGATAAAATTTAATCTCAAAAATTCTGGCTTCAGAAGCCCATTAAGTCCAGAAGCAGTTGATTCTTCTAATCGTCCACTGCAAGACGTGCGCGAGTTCGCCGCAAATTTCAGTGGATCGTTTCTGGAGGCCAATTTATTTGGGAATGAAGGATTCGGAAGTCCTTCAGGAGAAGGTTTCGGACAACCGGCGACGCCCGAAATTGAGGATTATGCTGGATTGGATTGGGATGCGAGCCGTATTTTCAAGAACATTTCGTGTTCGGAAATGGAAACGTATTATTGATTTTTGAATGAAAAAAATTAAATTTTTATGATAATTTCAGAGATAATCAAGTCTGCATACTTCGCCTCAAAGACATTCTCGGAAAATCCAACCTCGGAGTATTGAAAATGATGCGGCAAATGATTCATTGCGGGTTCTCTCTTGCTACAAATCTATCAACTAAATCCAATTTCCAGAGCTATTCTAAACAAATACAACGCCGAAACTCGTCGAAATATGGGATTTGAGGACGAGGACAACGTGGAAAACCTCTTTCAAATGATCACACTTCTTCGTGTAAATGTCAATATGATGCTTCTCGAACTGGAAGATCTCAAAGAGCTCATTCAACCGGAATTCCACGATAAAAACTTCAATGAGAAACCAGAATCGAAGAAGTTTCTCTGGATTTCCGCTGGAGTCGTCGCTCTTGCCGCCGTTCCTGCCGCCGTGTATTTCTATCGCCATTATTGAAAAAGTTGATATTTTTATGTTGAAAATATAGATTTTGTTGCTTTTTGATTTGAATTTTTGTTTTGTTTTCTGTATATATTTCAGAATGTTTTTATTTTCTATTCAGAGCTTTTTACGAGGTTTACAGCAGACAAGAATCTGCGATTTTCTTTCAAATTCTGTTAAATATGAAGAAAAACTGAAAACAAAACTTGATAAATGAAAAAACTCAAAAACTAGAAATCACAATCCTCCAAAAAGTTCAATTTACGTCAGTTTAAACTTGACATGTGTGTCCTGACCGCCTGTTCTTCCCTAAGATCACACTTCAAACTTCAAACTTCCCCCAAATAGACTCCGCCCCCGTCTGCCCCTCCTCTACCTATCTTTTCTCCTAACTCAAAACGAAAAAAGCAAAAGTTTCGTCCGTCACGGCGGAACCACGTGGTTCTCTTCTCTCTCCGATTTGTCTGCGTTTCGTTTTTTGAATGAGTGAGACAGAAAGAGAGAGAGAGAGAGAGAATGAGAAAAGTTTCTGTGTATTCAATGGAAAAAGAAAAGACTGCTGAATGTCAACCCATCATTTTTTTTTGAAGAAAAAGTAGCTTTTTCTAGGTTTTTTTTGTGATATCGCATTCTGATAGTTTTCTAGTTTGATTTTTTGATTTCAAAACATTTTTCGAATTTATTTTATTTAAAAACATTGTTTTTATCGTTTAAAAATGGTGTTTCAAGTCATAATTATTGCTTATTTGTGAAAAAAATGCTGAACAAAGCCAAGAATTTTTCTGAAAGATTGGTAAATTCTACAGCATTTTCTGTGATATCACATGTGATTTTACCTATATTTTTCAGTTGTTTTCAGCATGATTGGCCAATAATTAAAACCAAAACCTTCTAGAATCGCCTGGAAAAACGAAAATCCCCACACATTTTGCACTTCTGTGTGCTTCGTTTCTCTCATTGTATTTAAACAAGATGAGACTACTCAAAAACCACTCTTTTTCTCTTTTCCTCTTGAAACTTTCTCTCGATTTTTGACCCTTTTTCTCATGGTTATTGGAATTTTTAAATTCTGACTATGTGACAAAAAGAATTTTAATTTTGTGTTTTAAAACATTCGTTTTCCTATTCCGTCACTATCAATGATCATCAAACAGACACTTGGCTACCTGAAAAAGATAAGAAAAAAAGATGACTGTTTGTCGTTTTCCGCATTTCACCTTCACATTCTGTTTCTTTGCGTTTTTGATTTTTCGTTTATAGTCATAAGAGAAGTTACTAGACTCTCGTCAGAGTTTCGAACTAGTTTTCCCGTTTATATACAGTGCTCGCCTCAAAAAAAATCAGTCTTTTCAGTTCAAAATGGTCAACTTTGGGCGTTCGTAGCAAAGTGGGGAAAAATGGTATTTTTCTGAAGTTTTCAGAGGGGTTAGTTGATAACTGGATTTGCATTATCTTCGTAAAAAACTTTTCTCAAAAATCATTTCCAAGAGCTACACGGCTTGTTGAAGAGAAAGATGTTGAAAAACATGCGATTTTTCACTGAAATCGACAAAATTTCAAAGAGTTTTTTTTCAACGAGCCGTGTAGATCTTAGAAATGATTCTAGGGAACAGTTTTCTACTAAGAAAATGCAAATCCAGTTATCAACTAACTGACCTGAAAAATTTAGAACAATACCACTCTTGCCCACTTTGCTACGAATGCCCAAAGTTGACCATTTTGAACTGAAAAGACCGATGTTTCATATATTTATGGCCAGAAAACTCATTT
Organism: Caenorhabditis tropicalis; assembly: GCA_016735795.1. NCBI lineage: Eukaryota > Metazoa > Nematoda > Chromadorea > Rhabditida > Rhabditidae > Caenorhabditis > Caenorhabditis tropicalis. The sequence continues at coordinate 9,289,493 of CM028615.1, forward strand.
TAAACTCTGTTAAAAACTCGTTTTCATTACCAAAAATCTCATTTTTCCCCCTCAAAAATCTATTTTTCTTTATAAATACTCCAGAATAGTTTGCAGAAAAAATTCCCGGAAAACCATCTCTTATCTCTGTTGTCTAAATTTAAAATGTTCTTTCTGTTCTGATCATTTCGATAAGAGGTTATCAGACGAGACACTGTTCACAGATCAGAATAAACCGATTCTGATTTTTTGATCGCTTCATTTTTTCTTTTTCACCAAGATTTTTCTATTTTCTGATTTTTTTTTCAGACCGTCTCCCCATATCAAAAATGACGATTCTATCAAAAATTTGGGCGGCTCCATCGGGTGCAGTATTTGGCAGAATGCCAATAAATCATCAAATGAGACTGATCTCAATGTCCTCTTCAATGAAAGCAAAAATCTACGAATCGGCGGAAGAGGCTGTCAAAGATATCCCAGACAACGCGAAGCTTCTCGTCGGTGGATTCGGTTTGTGTGGAATCCCAGAAAATCTAATTCAAGCTCTCACAAAAACCGGTCAAAAAGGTCTGACGTGCGTTTCGAATAACGCCGGAGTCGATAAATGGGGCCTCGGATTGCTCCTTCAAACCCGCCAAATCAAGAAAATGATCTCATCGTACGTCGGAGAAAACGGCGAATTCGCGAGACAATATCTCAGTGGAGAACTCGAATTAGAGTTCACACCTCAAGGAACCCTTGCTGAGAGGATCAGAGCAGCTGGAGCAGGAGTTCCCGCATTTTATACACCAACGGGTTACGGTACTCAAATCCAGGAGGGTGGAGCACCGATTAAATACAGTAAGACAGAGAAAATGAAGATTGAGATTGCCAGCAAACCAAAGGAGACGAGACAATTCAACGGAGTCAATTATGTACTTGAGGAGGCGATTTGGGGAGATTATGCGTTGATTAAGGCGTGGAGAGCCGATAAACTCGGAAATATTCAATTCAGGTATAGCCTCCGTCCCCTTTTCTAGATGTTTCTCTTATTTCTAGACACGCAGCCGGAAACTTCAACAATCCAATGTGCAAAGCATCTAAATGCACGATTGTCGAAGTGGAAGAGATCGTCGAACCGGGAGTCATCGCCCCAAATGACGTCCATATTCCATCGATTTATTGTCATCGTTTGGTACTCGGAAAAGACTACAAAAAGCCCATCGAACGACCAATGTTCGCCCAGGAAGGACCAGTGAAACCGTCGACATCGGCAGCCGGAAAGTCTCGAGAGATCATTGCCGCCCGTGCCGCGTTGGAATTCACCGATGGAATGTATGCGAATCTGGGAATTGGAATCCCGACACTCTCGCCGAATTATATTCCAAAAGGGATTACTGTACACTTGCAGAGTGAAAATGGAATTATTGGAGTGGTAAGAGGTGGCCGAGGTTTCTATTTTGAAGATTCTCTTCCAGGGACCATATCCGAAAAAAGGGACAGAAGACGCCGATTTGATCAATGCGGGTAAAGAGCCGATCACTCTTTTGAAAGGAGCATCTATTGTTGGATCCGATGAATCGTTTGCCATGATTCGTGGATCTCATATGGATATTACTGTACTTGGAGCACTTCAATGCTCGAGATTCGGAGATTTGGCTAATTGGATGATTCCGGTGAGTACTCGCTGGTTCTGTGATCATTGGGAGTTGTTCTTTGGGTTTTAATGATAAGAAAGATGATAGGGAGAGAGAGAGAGAGAGAGAGAGAGAGAGAGAGAGAGAGAGATAAGAACATGTCTTCCAGGAGGTCACAAAGATCACAGATGAAAGAAGTTATAGCGTATCGAAAGAGTTAGGGCGCTTCTCATTCAAAAATATTCAAAAAATGAGGAAAAGCAAGCGCGCTCTATCGCACCGCGGTTAAGTAGGGTCTCTGGTACCGTGCCAAAGTAATGATTAGACTTTAAAATCTTATTTAAAAATTATAGTTTAAAAAAATTAAAAATGGTAATTAGCAAACGTGCTCTATCGCACCACGATCTAATAAGCTTTGGCGCTGTGCCAAAGTGATAACTAGACTTAAAAAGCTCATTTTAAAATTAAATTTTAAAAAATTAAAAAGTTATAAAAATAGGCTTGAAAAACCATTTTTCCAGGGCAAACTAGTAAAAGGAATGGGCGGAGCCATGGACCTCGTCTCAGCCCCCGGCGCCCGTGTCATCGTCGTAATGGAGCACGTTTCGAAGAACGGAGAACCGAAAATTCTAGAATCATGCGAACTTCCACTAACCGGAAAAGGAGTCATCTCGAGAATCATCACAGATATGGCCGTTTTCGATGTGGATAAGAAAGAGGGGCTGACATTGATTGAAGTACGAAAGGATCTGACAGTAGATGATATCAAGAAGGCGACAGCGTGTCAATTCAAAGTTTCGAAAGATTTGAAGCCAATGGGACAGGCGCCGTTGAATCAGTAAAAAGAGAATTGTTGATTTTGTAAATATCCCCCTTTTTCTGTTTTTTTTTTCAATTTTTTTGCTTATAATTTACCGGTTTAGGATTGATTTCTCGAGAAAAACTTTAATGAATTTTCCCCTTTTTCTTATTCAAATGTTCGCATCGATTTCTTACTTCTTCTCCACCAAAAAACAAAGAAAACAACATGTTATTGCCGTTTCGAAGAGCTCAGAGACCATACGCGTTCCTTTTTCTCTACAACCCTCCTCTTTTCCCATACTCTCTCGCCGCCGTAAAACACTACACTGAACTCTCGTTTTGTTTACGCGATTTTTTAGCAACTTTTTTGTCATTCTTTTGCCCAGTTTTCTTTTCTTTTTGAGAGGTTTTCTGAAGAGATCTGACCCTTTCGCTTATGCTTTTTGAATTTTTTTGAAACATCGCCAGGATTTTTAAATCGTGTAATTCTTTTGGAGACTCGTTTTTTTTGAGCTTGTTTTGAATTTTTAAAGAGCCTTATTTAGAAATTTAGGTTTAGTATCTCTCGAAAAATACAGAATTAATGAAGAAAATTTGGTGAAAACTCGCTAAATAGGAAGGAAACAAATAAAAAGTAGGCGGAGCCTGAACCTTGTGTTTATTTTAGGTTTTTTCTAATTGATTTTGATATTTTCCTGAGCTATTTTTCTGGAAAATAGGCATAAATTTAAGCTTTTTCGAGCAAAATAAAGATATAAATTTTCAAAAAACTTTCGCGCGAAGCTCCGAAAGTGCGAAATCCGTGTAGTCCTTTTGGACAACGAGCTCACTATTTTTGAATCTTTATTCAAAGAAAAGCTCAAAAATAGGCAAAATTACAATAAAAGAATTTTCCGAAAACTTGAAAAAAAATAGAAAATTGGCTGAAGCTCGTTTGATTATTTTCCTCGAAATTCTTTTTTTTTCACTATTAAAAAGTCCCCAAAAACCCATTTATCATCCAGAAATGGCATTCCTCGGATACGGAGCAGTCGCCGCATTGGGCGGGGCACTTGTCTACGCAAACCTTCCGACGTACTTGACAATCGGAGCCGTCGCTCCGAAATTCGCTCATCTGGCGACAGCCAAACTGACTCCGATTCGCGGATCGCCGAGAGAAATCGAAACGATCGATAAGAATGAGCAATTCACGGTAAACATTCTCGAAGAATTATCAATAGAGCGCATTTCAGGCTGACGAACTATTCAAAAAGGGGCCGATAATGGTGATGGCAGTTCGTCGTCCGGGTTGTATGCTTTGTCGTCGAGAGGCCGCCGAACTTCACACTCTTTTGCCGCTTTTAAAGGAGAAGGGAATCGAGTTGGTAAGCGCGCTCTATTGACAACGGTTTGGCGGGAATTCAAACTCTTCAGGCTGCCGTCGTTCACGAATCACGTGGAGCCAACGAATTCAAATCGTTTTTCCCGGGCGGTGAGGTCTATTTGGATCAAGATCGTACTTTCTATGGACCAAATGAGCGTTGGCTTCCAATCTGGGTCGGATTCCTTCGTTTCGGCACCTATCAGAACGTCTATAAGGCTAAAAAGGCAAAAATCGAGGGAAATATGGAGGGAGAGGGAAGATTGTTGGGAGGTAGAGCCACGCCCCTTTTCTCCCAGGGTTACTGTATCTTCTTCCAGGTGTCTATCTCATTGCCAACAACGACATCGTGTTCACTCATTTGGAAAAGGAGTGGGGAGACGCCGCCGATATCAATGAGGTCCGTGCCGCCATTGAGAAATTCGACAATAAGAAGACTAATTGATTGATTGTGTACTTTTTTTGGAAAAAATAAAAAAACAAGTATCAGTGGAGAAAAAAAAAGAGAATAAGTACATTATTATGGAAGTGTTTGAGAGAGAGAAAAGTGCTTATTTAAAGTGAAAAGGGGGAGAAGAGAAGGGGGAGGTAGCGGTAAAGCTCTAGAGAGAGGAAAAGAAAACAAGAAAAACAACGAATATGATTATGAATACAAGAAATGGATAAAATGAGAGAGAGAAAAACAGACAAAAAGAACCGAAGAAATCTAAGAGAATCGCGGGGAACAAAACTACCGAGAGAGAGAGAGAGAGAAAATTAGAGTTTGTGAGACATGTTTTCGGTGGAGGATTTGGATTCAGGAGTCGGTGGCATCATTCCGGGTTGTGGGGTCGTCGGTTCCTCTTCGGTCGTCGTCGACAGTGGAGAACGGAGGATATGGGCGAGGAAGTCGGTGAGAGAGATCACGCCGATCGCCTGGAAGAGGTTTCTTAGGTTGGAGAACTAGTCCTTGGGGTCTAGAAATTTCTAGGCCGCCAAACTTCGGCCACGAAAAAAGGAAAATTCGATTTTCACGCCGAGATTGAGGGCGCTCGCCATCGCATTTAAAGGCGCGTTGAAAAATGTCAAGCTTGGGTCTCGCAGCGAAAATCGACTACTGTAATTTTTTTTGATCGACAGTGTTTTTTTTGCTACAAATAATCGTTTTTCTTCAATTTTCGTTGAAGAATTCGAAAAATACTTGCATTTTTCGATTAGAATCGAAAAAAAACAGTTAAATTAAATTAATTCGAATTTCGCTTCGAGACCCAAGCGTGACATTTTACAATGCTCCTTTAAATGGCTTGCGACCTTTTTTGTTTTTTTTTTCGCTTTTTCGAAGCGTTTTAAGCATTTTCGGACCACACAAAACTAGGCCACCGGGGGTTTTTTAGGCCATGAAAAACCTCGTCCTTACCTTTCCATTATGAATAGCAAACGCGCTCTGCGTATCCGACATCAAAAGAGTGTCGAGAACCTGTCCGACGCTGTCAGCCGAACTGATGAATATCTCGCTTCGACAAATGTGCAGCATATCGGCTACCGTAGTCTCCTGAAGCCATCGTTTCGGCTCCTCGAAATTACGTGGCAACGCTTTGCAAATGTCGGTTTTTGTGATTACTCCGATGACCTGGAAGATTGAGATTAGCCACGCCCCCTTTCTAGAAGTCACTCACATTCTGTTGATCATCCACCACTGGAAGCGCAGAGAAATGGAATCCAAGCATGTCTTCCATTGCACGATAAACTGTCGCTGTCTTCGATACAACTGCAATATTCTCCCATGTTCCGATTGCTGACATTCCAATTGGTTTCGAAAGCCACTGAGCAAAGTGAAGAGATCGATTCTGTTTATGAACGGCTGCGATGACTCTTCGAACCGAAATAATATTCACAACTTCTTTATTATCATCCAAAACGACGACACGATGCAGACGATTCTGATGAAGTTCTTCACAGAGCTCCAGAATTTTCGATGAGATCGAAACGCTGACCAACTGATTTCCGGAGAGAATATCCGATGCGCAGAGGGGTTTTCCGGGAATCGCCGGCTTCGTTTCGTTTCGAATCGCGTAGAGACAATCGGTGAGAGTGAGAATGTTTCGACGGACACGGAATTTGTCTGTCGAATCCCAGACGATCAGTGTCGTGATGTTGTGATCTCTCATGATTCGGAAGGCACGTGTGGTTGGGGTTGTTGAGTCGATGATGATGATTTTCGAGTTGTTCGGACACAGTTCGTAGACGTCGACGACTGACATGTACTGGTGATACGGATCCGTTTTTTGGTCTGGAAATAGGGTTTTCAGTTTTTTACAGAGAAGATGGCCTAGAAAACCTAAGTTTCTAGGCCATCTAATGGTTTTTTCAGAACTTAAAAATCTCCTTTTTAAGCCGAGTTACAGAAATTTGAAAGTGGTGGCCTAGAAAATTAATTTTAGGGGATTTCTAGGCCACGAATTTTTTATTATATATAACTAAATTTAAGCTATCTGGGGCAAGTTTCAGAACTCAAAAATCTCCGTTTTAAGCCGAGAGGGATTTCAAAGTGGTGGCCTAGAAAATTAATTTTAGGGATTTCTAGGCCACAAAGATTTAATTAGGGCGGGGCTATCCGGAGCAATTCTTAGAACTCAAAAATCTCCGTTTTAAGCCGAGTTACAGCGGTTTTAATTTTAGTGGCCGAACTTTGGAATTCTAGGCCACGCTTATTTCGAAAATGGGCGGAGCTTGAAAGAGCAAAAACTCACCGATAACTCCAACGACATTGAACGAAATGGGTCGTGACGTCTTTCTTAAGATGAGCAAATCCGAACTATTCGATCTCGGACGTCGAAATCCATTGTCATCATCATAGAAATGTGCTTGCTTGTCTCTCAAATCATAGACAGCCTCAACATTGCACTCGGCCACCTGAACACGACGCATCGCCTCTGGACGTCGGAACATCGCCGCTCCAAGACTCCCAGTACGTGGATGAATGAGATCTCTGACTTGTGAGAGGAACGACGGACGTCTGACACTTGATGTCGAGTTTCGACGATGTGCATCAGAAGAAGAGGAGGAGGATGGGGATTCTGAAATGGAATACAAATGAGAATGAGTAGTTGGTATTCCTAAAGCCAGTCCCCCTTACCGAATGCTTTCATTTCAACGATCACTTCCTCTCGATGACTCTCTTCTTCCACCACCACCGCTTCCTCCTCCTCCTCTTCCTCATCCAGAAGACCTTTTTTCGCTTCGTTATGCTTCTTTGAAAACGGAAACATTTGGAAGTAACGAAATGAGGTTAGTGGGTCTCTGAGAGAAAGAGGGGAGGCGTCAGAAAGGGGCGGAGCCTAGAAACATCTGGTGGAAGAGAGAGAGAGAGAGAGAGAGAGAGAGAGAGAGAGAGAGAGAGAGAGAGAGAGCGAAGCCCAGATCAAGTGAACAAAACAGAGTTGTTTTCAATTGAAATTGAGGAGAATCTTTGGAAGAAATGGTCAGATGATAGTGTAAACAGCAGATTGTAAAAGCGTATGTCTAGACCCTGGAGGGCATAAGAGTTGGTTTTCGGAAGATGGTCTTTCGGAATTAATTGATCTCTGGGAAGGATAATAGGAGAAGCGAAGAGCACAGCCCTTAAGCTGAGGTCTGGCACAATGCCAAATGATTCTTCAGAGCCATAGGGTTTAGAGCCTGGTTACTGTGGCTTCTGATTTAACATATTGTAAGGAATTTTCGAGAAAGAAGGAATCTTCAGAATCCGAATAGAAAACGTGTTTTTCAGTTGATTTCAGCGGTTTAGGCCATTTTCAGGGGTCTGGTTCTCGGGTCTTGAGTTTCCGATCGCTTTGAAAATTATTGGAGACTAGGAACAGACAAGGAACTTTATATTCACACAATTTTCGAAAAATACCTCATTCTCTTTTTATTGGACACGAGTTCTAGAAGACACCCCATTCCCGGCCATTTTAGTACTGAAATCGGGAGAAATTCAGGTGTCTTCTAGAACTAGTCCAATAAAAAGAGAATGAGGTATTCATTTGAAAATTATGTGAGTATAAAGTTCTTTATTAATGTCTGTTCTAAGTCTCCAATAATTTTCAAAGCGATCGGAAACTCAAGATACGAGAACCAGACCCCTGAAAATGGCCTAAAACCGCCGAAATCAACTGGAAAAAAGTTTTCTAGATACTTTTGAACTCTACTGTACTTCTCGCACTCTTTTTTGATGATTTCCGACGATAGAAGCATTATTGGATTTACAGTAGGCTTCGCTGAGTCGCTACGCAGCGAATTATACTTCCCAAGAGAGATGCTTCTGATAACCCGCAGAGCAATCAAGAGCAGAACCATCACCCTTTCATCTCCGGTGTCATCGAGACCTTTTGATCTTGATAGCAGCTTCTCTGCTGACCTCTCTCTCTCTCTCTCTCTCTCTCTCTCTCTCTCCTCCAAAGCAAAAGCAAATTCAAAAACGACCTCCAAAACTGTTTTCCGTGTGTGTATCGCAAGACGGAAAACGACACATTGCTATTTGTTTTTTGCTGACCGACAGGATTACGGTAGACCTTCAAAACAACATTTCCGAGCATTTTTTGTTGTTGACGACGAACACCGTTTTTCGAATGAGAACATCTGTTTCTTAGGGCAAAAAATTGAAAACATTGGCTAAAAATAGGCGGGAAGCCAGTGAAGCGGATGAATTGATTTCGGAGGACATCAGAGAAAGGGACTAGAAAATTGAATTCTAGAAGAGTCCGGAGATCAGAGGCTACAGTAATCAAGCTCTTTTCAAATAAACCCCGGAATAAAATTGACATGAATCCTCGATTCAAATGTTCTTTTTCCCAACATAAAATTGCGCAAGGTCGTTTTGTGGACGACACTGAAAAACAAGGAAAACACACGATCAATGTACCGGAACTCTTTTTGTTTTTGAAAGACTGATACTTTTTCAAGAAGCAGAAGATTTAAAAATATAGAGAAAAAGAGTTTCAGAGGCCTGGTGCTCGGATTCCAAATTTCCGATCAATTTGAAAATGCTTGGAACAGGTCTGAAGAATAGGTCTGAGAGGCTAGCTTCACATCAATAATTTTTGAAAAACTCTTTTTTCCAGCTTTTTTTTGTCCTTTCTCGGACACTGTATCACTGAAATTAGTGGACATTCAAGTATATCTTAGAAACCGTCTAATAAAATCAAAGTTAGTCATTTAGGTCTGTTCGACGTTCTTAGGGATTCTCAGATTGATCGGAATCTTGAGAGCCGACTCTAAAAATAGGAAAAACAGCTAAAATCCACTGGAAACCCCCTTTCACTGTACTTTCGAAAAGGCTACTTGGGAAGTTATCTACTGATTAGCACTACGGAAGTCCAAACGGTTTAAAAAGTATTCATTGCACTTTCTTCTGTATCTTTCCCACCCGATAAGAACACACAGCTGACTGTCTGATTGACTGCCGCGAATTTTAACGACGATGTGTCGCAGATTGACGCCATGATAAGAATCTATGCTGTCGTTTTGGCGGATGGGCGCCAAGAGAAAGAGATGGAGACCAGCTGATAGAGAGAGAAACACTCGAGAATATGGACTTTTAGAGAAAGAAGCACTTTTAGATTTTATTGATTTTTTGGGCGAACGAGAAGCTACAGAGCTCCAAGATTCTCTCTCATTTTGGGCTTCAACCAGAAAAAAAAAAGAAAATTCTGATTTTCGAAAAAATACCGTAAATCCTGTAATAGACTTGCATGCAAGACTATTGTTCAAACCCTATTTTCTAGAGCAAGACTATTTGAGGGGCAAGACAAATAGAGGGTGCAAGACTATTTTTCGAACCATTTTTTAGGTTGAAAAAACTTTGTTGAACTGGTGTTATTTTACATCAATTTTCCCGAAATTTGAAGTAAGATGTGTGTTTTTTCCTCTTTTTTTGTGAAATTCATCACTTTTTAATAACATTAACTATAGAAACTGAGAGAAATGGCTTCTAATTATGAGTTTACCCTCCAAAAAGTGAAGGAGTGAAAGTATGGCCGGGTGCAAGACTATTACAGGGGCAAGACAATTAGAGGGTGCAAGATTATTTTTCAAACTACTTTTTCTACCGCAAGACTATTAGAGGGGCAAGACAAATAAAGGGGCAAGTCTATTACAGGATTTACGGTAATTTTTTAAATCGAATTTTTTAAATTTTCAGTTGCTTCGAAGCATTATTTTTCAGCTTCCAGCAGTTTTTCTGCCCCCGAAATATTTTTTAAAAATAAAAGTTTACCTGGTTTCGGCGATTTCATGTAGGAATTTCTCGGCGAGCCGCCAGCTATCGGATCGCATCCCTTCTCGATTATTGTCATTCTATTCATCTGAAAAATAATTTTTTTATTTTCAAAAATTTGGGATTTGTTGTTATTGTTTTCATCATTCTCAGAAATAGAGCAACGAGAAAAACAAGCAAATACGCGAGAATCGTGGTGAGACCCAACGGAAGTTTTGAGATGTGCGCCTTTAAAGCTACCGTAACCCTTTTATAAGAATGAATTTCCTGGAACAAAAATTCGAGAACTCACTTTTAAAACTGTGTAAATAACTAGAAAGCCTAGAATAACGAGCAGGAACAAAAATTCTATATTTTTTAGACTTTTGGCCTAAAATACGGACATTGTGAGGACGGTCTGGTTGTTTTGTCGCCCCTCTCACTCTCTGCCTCCCTCCTCTCTTTTCGATGGAGGACACAAGGGCGACAATAAAACGGCGCAAAAAATAGTGCAGAAGTAACCGGAGACTGTTGTTAGAGAACACTGGAGCCACGAGAGACCACGCTAAACGCGGAGAGGCGCAGAGAACGAGAGTGACGAGAGAGTATGGCGCCGCTATGGAGACGCAGACACAGGGACGGTTCGAAATGGAGAATATGTCAAAAAGCCTGTGGTCGTTGATGTGCTGTTTGTTGAGAGATGAGACACACAGAGAGGAAAGAAATGAGTACTTTTCTCAGTTTCCCGATTAGTATTTTAGTATAGACCTCTTCCTATTATTCCTCTGGTGGTGCCATTTTCGTGGCGAGACCTTTTAGGTCGAAAATTTGAATTTTTGAGAAAATCTCTGGGGAAAATAGCAGAAATAGGCCTAAATTCAAGCTTCTTGCCGCTAAAAACAAGTAAATCAATTCCAAAACCGAATCGTTGCAATCGCGCTCCACTGAAACTCTTCTCGGCGTGAATTCGAATTTTCTATTCAGAGAAATAGCGAAAAACAGCTATTTTGGGCTAGAATTTCCCCTAGAATGTTTCAGAAAACCTAGTTTTCAACTGTTCACGGCCGAAAATTTTAATTCTAGGCTCTTTGGGTCTCACCACGAAATTCGGTGGGTCTTGACACGAAACCTACCAAAATGGGAATCGGCGAATCGAAATGGGCGGATTTTAGAACACCCGGGGGTTTGGGAGGAAAACAACAAAAAGCACGGAGGTTCTCTCTCAAACGGCCTCTCTCCCAGGAGTAGTCGGAAGAGAGAGAGAGAGTGTCTGATCGGAGAGACGCAGACAAACAAACAGACAGACCGAAATTTAAGAGAGAAGCTTTTTGGGTACAGATAGGATGAGAAGATAGGGGAGGAAGAACACATTGCGCAGCACACGTTGTGGATGAGAGAGAGAGAGAGAGAGAGAGAGAGAGAGAGAGAGAGAGAGAGAGAGATGGGTGATAGGGAGAGAGCAAAAGAACAGTTCAATACGCCAGATCAAAAAGATAAGAGATTAAGCTGATCGAAAAGTTGAAGGGTTACCGACTCCATATGCGCGGACTAGTTTTGGACTTCTAGGCCTCCAGAATGAAAACTAGTCCTCGATGATAACAAATTCAAATTTAGCTCATTGAGAGCTTTAAAATGAGTATAATCATGACTAGGTTCCTATCACTTCGGGTCCCACCACGAAAACAACAGTAACCCGATATGCAGGTTTTCGTGGCGAGACCCAAAGTGATCGGAACCTAGTCATGATTATACTCATTTTAAAGCTCTCGACGAGCTGAATTTGAATTTGATATTTTCGAGGACTAGTTTTTAACTTGGTGGCCTAGAAACCCCAAATACGTTTTTGAGTTCATTTTTTCGAAATTTTTGGATTTGGAATTGATTCGGTTTCTTACTAAAAGCGTAATAATGAGTGAGTCAAGACGAAAATATCGAGTTCCGGTGGCCTCTAAATGACAGGTGAAAAACTATGCATTTTTCCTGATTCATTCAAACAATCAGATTTCTTGGTGGCCTAGCTTTCCCCCTGGTGGCCTAGCTTTCCCCCTGGTGGCCTAGCTTTCCCCACTGATGGCTTAGCTTCCCTTCTGGTGGCCTAGAAATCCTTCAGCTATCCAAAACTAGCTTTTTAAGGGATGAATGAAATAATCATGACCACCACACCGTGTATTATTAATTCTCTCTTGGAGACCGAGAGACTCAAAATATTTGTTTTGTGTGGTGGTGTTATGGAAAAGAGAGAGAGAGAGAGAGAGAGAGAGAGAGAGAGAGAGAGAGAGAGAGAGACTCTATATTTGAACAAACACGAATTGTTTGGAGGTGACGAAAAATAAAAAAATAGTAAAAGAACATCAAAGTTTCAGATAAACATATTTTTTGAATTTTTTGAAAAAAAATTTAGGAGTGAGGTGGTTTTTGAGATTTAAATTAGGCTCCGCCCACTTTTGGTTGGTCTAGCTTTCAAGTCATTTTTCCACAATTTTGCTTTTATACCCGAGGCCTATTGACACCTGGCCAAAAGGGGGCGGAGCCTAATAGTAAAACTACATTATTCAGATCACTGAACCGAAATGATAATGTCAAAAAAAGATCAGAAACTTGGTGACGTAACCGCGTAGGTGGTTTTTTGAAATAATATAGGTTCCCATGAGTCGGCAAAAGATCCAAGAGACCTTCTCCAAAGGTTCCCAAAGGGTCTCATGTGAACTAAAAAAGAGTCTCGAGGCCCTTTAAAAGAGCACCAGATACCTACAGAGAATCAGTTTTGAAATGAAATTCATACTGCTCATCGCTATCTTCGGAGCTGCTCTGGCAGCTCCCCTCAAAGTGGAATACGTTCTGGCACCGGTGCCGCTTAAGCGTGAGTGACTCTAGAAAAGGGGGGTATGGGTAAGGGTCAGGGGTGGGCGGGGTCAGGAGTTTTAGGATTTTGAATCTGGGGTCGCATTTAAAATTTTAGGGGTTTTTCGGAATCCCGTTCGGCATACTCCAGCCCGCTAATATTAAGGTGGTAGAGAAAGTTCTGAACCACTTTTTGATTTTTCTCCAGAAACTTCGAGAAGCTTCAAAATCCAGTTCGAACCACAAATCTGTTCTAGACCACCCGCTAGTTTTGGGCCGCTTTTTTCGGACCGCCCATTTTTGGTCAGCTCTGCAATTTCGCGCCGCAGTGAACGCGGTTTTAAAATTTTAACTGGATAGTACGGTACATAACATGCGAGCTACATAACGCCCAAGCGTGCCTGAACCTAACCGTATGGACTAACGATCAAAATGCTCAGCCAGCGCAACACCAATCCGTTTCAGCCCGCCCGCCTGTTTTAAGCCGCTTTTTTGGACCGCCCATTTTTGATTCGTGCCCCACTGTGAACTGGTTTTGAACTTTCAGCAGGATAGTACGATAAATAACACGCGAACTAATACGTAAGGCTCAAATTGAACCTAACCCTACCGAGTATTGCTCAAAATGCTGCATACGTTTGTATTTTCGCTCCAACGCTAATGCAAGAACGTTGACACGGGTCACAGTTGCTCACATTTAAGACTCAAGCAACGAAAATATTCAAATAAGGGAATCTAGTCAAATAAAGTGCGTACCAAAAACTTCTGTTACACCCACCCCCAAAAAAGTCAAAAAACGTTTGGAAACCCGTTCCAAAGAGACCTATTTATACTCTCTCTAAGCCATCCCCGAAAAAAACATTATGAACAATATCGGGAGAAACGTTTACGATCGTTGTTTACGATCGCCCAACTTTTACGACTTTTTCTTCTTTTCGCCTCGATTCACTCGATTCTGGAGGGTGGCTTTTGATGCCTTAAGCCTAGGGTTTTCTAGGCCTGAAAGGTTACGGTAGTGGTGGGACCCTAAGCGCAGACCTCCCCTTGCCGCTCTATAATTTCTGTCAGGATCAAAATTTTCTGACGATCACAGGAAGAAAAATATAGCTTCTGATGAACTCTATATTTTTAATTTAAGCTGAAAATAAATAAAAACCAATCCGGAATCTCCTAATTTCAGAAAACGGTGACGCGTCGAGACTCGTCGCCGTCGTCCCACAGAACACCCCAGTAATCGTCATCAAATTCGACAAACCCATTTTGGCGGATGTCGAGAAGACATCGGTATTCGAAGAGAATTTCGAAGAGATCAAGATCACTGATGGAGAATCGTCGATTGTGAAACTGAAGACGAAGGGAAATCTGGAAAAGCCGGTGGTTGTTAGTGTCAAGGATAAGAAGAATGGGGATTCGGTGAAGGTTATGATTTTGAAGAATGGAGTGGAGGAGGTCAAGGATGTTAAAGAATGAGATAATTGATTTTAAATGAAGTGTTTTTGCATTGATAGGTCTACCGTAATCCGAGAAGGAAAAAACCTACTGTAATTCATTGCAGCTTCGATTTCGAAAAATTCCGAGTGGAAAAACGGTTTTCTAGGCCACCATGGTGAAAACTGATCCTGGAGGATATCAAATTCGAGCTCAGCTCGCTGAGAGCTTTCGAAAAAGTATAATCATGACTAGGTTCTGATCACTTTAGGTCCCGCCACGAAAACTACAGTAACCCGATATGCAGGTTTTCGTGACGAGACCCAAAGTGATCGGAACCTAGTCATGATTAGGCTCGTTTCAAAGCTCTTGACGAGCTGATTCTGAATATCACAATGAAACCTGCTGAAAATCATTCCACAACTAAATTCATAATGGATCTTGCTTTCAACTAAATCTACAGTAGTCAATGGGTCCAAAAACTCAAGAAATGGAAGTTTCCGAACAAAAATGAACCGAAAACACATCATTCGATAAATAAACCATCATGTGAAAATGGAAATGAGAGAGTACGGATGAAATTGGATATCCATCGGAATAAAAAACGGCTGAAAATTACGAAGGAATCGGATACCCTGTCTGGAAGAAGAAGAAGATTCTGAAAATAAAAACAAGATTTCTGGGTGAGAGAGAGAGAGAGAGAGAGAGAGGGAGGGAGAGAGAGAGAGAGAGAAAGAGAGAGAGAGTGTAATCCATTAAATATGTTTTCAACCCCCCTTCGTCTCCCCGGATGTCGCCAGGAAATGATGAATTTTTGATATTTTTGGATCAGATTTAGAGGATTTTCTAAAAATGTAAACAATATTTTGTATATAGATATAGCTTTGAATTCTGGACACTTTTTCTGTTGACGACTTTTTCTGAGAATGCCTCAAAATGCCTTAAAAACCGGTTTGAAAATGTCGAAGTGATTGGAGTCGAAAATATAAGACGATAAATTTAATTACAAGCATTTTATTGAATAATTCATAATTATATTATGAATATACAGAAAGTTAAATTCAAAAGAAATAAATCACAATCAAATCATATGGGATATGGACAAAAATGGCAAAACAGGTAAAACCTCAGACACGTGAAAAGAGATCTGAATTGATTATTTCAATATTGGAAGTCGATTATTCCTATGGAATCTCGTGTCCCATTATGGAGAATTTCTTCTTTCCTGTCTCCTTCATCCTCTTTGCCATCACATAATCCGTCATCTTCTCTGTCATTTTTCTTTTTCTTTGTCCCCGAACGACATCTTGTTCCAATGGATGTCCCAGAAGTTTGATTATCTGTTTTGGGACATATCCCCTCTTTGGGACAATCATCTTCTTCCCTTGTTTGATGGGCTCATCCACTGGATACTCACAGAGAAGATTAAGCGCCTTCACTTGATCCAATTGTGGACACGCCGTCATCAGTGAAGCGACATCGGAGAAATCGATTTTATTGATCAATTCCGGCTGATCG
Source organism: Caenorhabditis tropicalis (assembly GCA_016735795.1). Taxonomy (NCBI): domain Eukaryota; kingdom Metazoa; phylum Nematoda; class Chromadorea; order Rhabditida; family Rhabditidae; genus Caenorhabditis; species Caenorhabditis tropicalis. The sequence continues at coordinate 9,305,250 of CM028615.1, forward strand.
CGATCAGAATCGTCGCATTTTCCTGCACGGAACTGAGGGAGATCACTGAAAAATAATGAATGTTTTTTCTTCGAAATCTCTTCCAAAAACTTACGCATATTCCGGGATCTTGAGTTCTTCGCTCAGATCTTCGGTCATGTTGGTTAATTCAGAAGTGCTGGACATTTTCTGAAAAATAAAACTTATAAGTAAGAATCAAAATGATCAGAAAAGAACCATCAGAAAATAAAAAAAGGAAATAAGAAACTAGATTCTACCGTAAATTATTCGAAAAACAATAAGAAATGAAGAGAAAAAGTTCTTGTTAGCAACGTAATGAGAAAGAATGAAGACGTTTACTTACTCGAATGACAACTCTTCTGTATGATTGGCTACTGTATTCAAAACGTGACGATGTCGGTGACCTCTCTGTTGTGTATGGCCTCTACTGTGCACTCTTTTAGAGGGTTTTTCCCATGCACACCGTAAGATATCTCCGCCTAGTCTGTCTGGAACATTGCATCGTGGAGAACATTTACAACAGAAAGGTCATCGACATCGGCACGTTTTGAGTAAAGAACTCAATCATACAGAAGAGTAGTCATTCGAGTAAGAGAACATCCTCTTTCTCATTCTCTTTTCATTTCTTATTCATTTTCCAATAATTGTTGGTAGAACCTTGCTTTTTTCTTCCTTATTCTTTCCTAACGGTTTTTTCCTTATCGATTAGTTCCTTTCTCATAAATTTTACTTTCCAGAAAATGTCTAGCACTTCTGAATCAGTCAATATGACCGAAGAATTGAGCGAAGAAGTCGTAATCCCTTATGCGTAAGTTTTTAGAGCAGATTCCGAAAAAAAACATTCATTATATTTCAGAGAAATTCCGGATTTCAAGGAGGGAAAATGCGAAGATGCTGATCGAGATCAGCCAATGTCGATCAACAAAGTTGATTTTTCCGATGTCGCTTCACTGATGACGGCATGCCCGCAATTGGACCAAGTGAAAGCTCTGAACCTTCTCTGCGAGTATCAAGTAGATGAGGCCATCAAACAAGGAAAGAAGATGAATGTCCCAAAAAGGCGATATGTCCCAAAACAAATAATCAAACTTCTGGGACATCCATTGGAACAAGATGTCGTTCGGGGTCAAAGAAAAAGAAAAATGACGGAAAAGATGACGGATTATGTGATGGCAAAGAGAATGAAGGAGACGGGAAAGAAGAAGTTCTCCATCATGGGACACGAGATTCCATAGGAATAATCTACTGAAAGCCTTTAGTATCGGAAAAATTAATGCATATCTCTTTTTATGTGTCTGTGGTTTTGCCTGTTTTGTCCATATCCAATATGACTTGATTGTGATTTCTTTTTTTTGAATATAACTTTCTGTATATTCATAATGTAATTATGAATTATTCAATAAAACGCTTGTAAATAAATTTTTAGTCTCATATTTTCGACTCCAATCACTTCGCCACTTTCAAATCGGTTTTTAAGGCATTTAGAGACATTTTCAGAGAAACTTTCCAACAGAAAAATTGTTCAGAATTCAAAACTACATATAAATAGAAATAACACAAAATGAAACCTCCTCTCTTCTTTATTTTAAATTCAGTTCCCTTCTATTAGTATCCACATTGAAAACGGTTAGAAAGAAAAGAAAAAGGTGCCTATTCGGCAGCCGACAATTTGATGATTGTCTCTCCGCACAGTTCTCCGGTTGGTGGTCCATTGGCAAAGATTGCCTTCGGATCACGGCATGTTTGTTCGACGGCGGCAAATTGGATGACAAGACGATCCGCTTGTGGTTTACCCGGCTGAAATTATTTTTTTCCATTAAAAAGGGGGCGGAGCCTAACCTTTCTGGTGATGATCAAATCGGCAGTGTAGCCAATTTGAATGAGACCGTAAATGGTGTTGACACTGTAGTTGGAATTGTTCGATGATTTGATCTGGAAAAGGTTACGGTAACCTGGGGGTTACTGTAGGGGGTACCTTGTAGGCCAACATTTTGTCGCAGTGATTGATGATTTTGTGTTTCGAAGTGCCGCCGTTCGCCTGAATCGGACAAACCGGTGGATCCAATGACAATTCGACTCCCATTTTTTTCGGAAATTTCTCGAACTGATTTTGAAAAAATTTTTGGTTGAGATGTAGGGAGAATGAAGATTGTTATCAAATGGGGGAAGGGCCACGGGAATTTTTTTTTGGGTTTATAAAAAAAACCAAAAAAAGGTATTCACGTTAAAAATAAAAGTGAGCGGGCTAGAAACAATGAATCAGTGTCAAATAATCACAAAAAAATTCAAAGAATAAAAATTTATTCAACCATAGATAACTCTTTTATAAACATCAATACACGCGTATTTGTACATTCCACAGAACATTGCATACTTGTAAACTTTCAATAAATCTGGCTCTGTACAGTAATTATAAGCGGTCCTTTTCGTCCGAGTACACCAAAACTCAATTTCTCTTGTATAAATGTGACCTTCGTCTTTTCGATGGAATTTCACTGGCTCCGCTGGAACGGGCTCTTTTGGACAACGATCCTGGTATCGGACACAGAAATCGACGGCCTGAAGGGGTACGGTATTTTTTTTTATTTAGGTGTCCTTACATTTTCAGCAAAACTTTGAAATCTCAGCGGATCTGGGCAAACGTAACGGAATCGTTCTCGATGTTTCTTACAGTAGGCGGAGAAGTCGATTTTGAAACTTCTGAAGGGGAAAATCGGATTTAGCTTATCGAGAGCTTTGAAATGAGTATAATCATGACTAGGTTCCGATCACTTTGGGTCCCACCACGAAAGCTACAGTAACCCGGTATGCAGGTTTTCGTGGCGAGACCCAACTTCGTTCAAACCTAGTCATGTTTATACTCATTTCAAAGCTCTCGGCGAGCTGATTTTGAATCTGACAGTCTCGTGGCCTAGTTCTCAATTTGGTGGCCTAGAAAACCAAAAACGTAATTTCTAGGCCAACAAAATGATAACTAGGCCATGTGATATTGAAATTTGAATTCAGCTCACCGAGAGCTTTGAAATGAGTATAATCATGACTAGGTTCCTATTACTTTGGGTCTCGCCACAAAAACTACAGTAACCGGATATGCAGGTTTTCGCGGCGGGACCCAAAGTACTTGGAACCCCATCATGATTATACTTTTTTGAAAGCTCTCGGCAAGCTGAATTCAGTTTTTTTGTTCCCAGTACTCACTTGACATTGGTAAAAATATTAGTGAGCAACGAGTTCTGACAATTCTTCACAAATGCCAAACAGAACTCTCTTGTCTCCTGGAAAGCAGCCAATGGGGGCGTGGCAAAACACACTTCATCGTATTCATCGCGGAGATTTTTGCAAGCCTGAAAACCTTTTTTTACTTCTCTCGGACCAAAAAATAGATACCGGATCATCTGGTGACGTCTTCTGAATTGTTTTCTTCGCCAACTCCTCTTGAATTATTTTCCGTAACTCTTCTTGGATTTGCGCTGGCGCTGAAATACCTTCAATACAAGGGCATGAAGGAAATACTCACTGAATCCCTCAAGCTCTGCATCTGTCTCATCGGTATCATGAGGGTCGAGTACTGTAGTTTTGTTCCCTTCTTGGAATATTGTCTCCCCTGGACCCGGTTTCAAGGGTGGTGGCTTCTCGGCTGCAGCAGTTTTTGTGGCGATCTCTTCGGGAGTGGTTACGGTAGCATTTGTGATCGCTCTTTCTGAATTTTATTTCGTTGAAAAAAGCGGAAAAAATAGACTTACCCTTCCTTAATTTCGCATAATCGACACAAAATCCACTGTCGTATCCATCGAAACTTGTGCAGAAATTGGCAACTGCACTGACTAGTTTCTGATTTTTTGAGGTGGCGGACTCGGGGGAAGTTGATTGGATAAATAGAATAAGAGAGAACAGAAGTTTCGTTTTCATTTTTGGTTAAAGTCTTGTGATGATAAGAAAAGAGAGAGAGAAAGAAATGATGATTACAAGAAAAATGTGTAATGTGTTTAGAGGTGTAATATAAGGGGTGAGAGGAGAAGGAAGGTCAGGTTCAAAGTTCAGGGGGAACGAGGGGAACGGGTTTTATGAGAGGGGTGGGGGTTTTTTAGGCGAAGAGGAGGAGGTTAGGTCATGGTTTTTGGATAGTCGGACAATTTTTTTGGTTAATTAATTATTTATTTATAAATCTAGCAATCATGTAAAAACTGTTTCCCTAGTTCCCTATAATTTTTGAATCTTTGAAAATTTTTTGGAAAACTTTTTTTTTTTGAAACTTGGCCAAAAAGAAGGAATTCCCTGCTTAAAATTTTTATAATAAAATCGAAAAAAAAAATTTTTTTTCCTTGAATATAATTTGAAATTTGTCTGAGACGGCTAAAAATTTAAGCCTAGTTTATAATTTTTTGAAAATTTTCTTCTGGATTCCAGAATTTTCCAAAATCATAATAAAACCCAAAATCCTATTTCCCCTCCCCTCCCTCTATTCCATGTAACACCGTGAGAGAAAACCGGAAATTGCCAATCGGGGGTGTGGGATTAGAGCCATTGAGAGGGGCTCAATTACGAAGACCTCAAAGGTTTCAATAAAATATTTACTCTCCAAAATACTTTACATCACCAAAACAAATACAATTAAAAAGCTCAATAAAGAAACAAATATCACAGAGAAATTGGGAAATGATGAATTACACATGTGTTTATTATTACATGTATAACAATTGGAGACTCCGCCCACTTGTTCACATATGGATTGAGCTTGATGGCAAGATTCATTTGGAAGACCGGCTGCTGATTTAAGGACGGATAGGCCGCAGCCACGGGCGACAAAGGGTTCTGAAAAGCGCATTATGATATTCAGGAAGGTTCTTTTTATGTAATTTCAAATTTAATTTCAAGTTACTGGATTTTTGAAAAAAAATTATTTCAGGTTCTCTTAAATATTTTTTGGTTAAAAAAAGAATACCTTCTATCCCGTTGCATGTAAACTTGAAACATTCAGTTGTCTCTGCAGGACATTGCACCGGACTAAACAACTTTTTTTCTCCTTCAACACACCATAAACTGTCTGAAAATATTTTATTAACCAGCTCACAATGATTACAGTAAACCAAAAAAATTTTCAAAATAGTGATTTTTTGAAAACTCGAAATTTTTATTCTAGCCTCTATTTCTTCAAAAATCAAAAAAATTCAAAAATTCAAAAATCACGGTCAGTAAATTCGCTCTACCGGACTCCCAAATTTTCCAAAAAATTCAAAAAACTAGAAAAAAATTTTGCGCACTAATCTTCCAAAAACTTTGGACCCTTCGGGAAAAAATAGAAGACTATCGGCTAAAAATCCAAGAAAGTTTTTAAAAAATGCAACTTCGCTCTACCGAACTAAGCCAAAAAACTACCTACTCGGTGCAACATCCTGTCCATTAGCAGTGGGTGTTGACGGAATCATAATAATAAATAGAAAATAAAAATTGATAGCATACACAAAAACCATGATAACGGCGGCGGCGTTGAACGGAATTTTGAGGAGGGGAACTTTAGAAAAGTTGAAATGTAAAGTAAATTGAAACACAAATTAAGAATCAAAGAAGAAGACGAAGCTCTTCTTTCCCTTCAACCGTTCTACAAATCGGCAGAGTCAATAGACAGACACACAGGTATTAGTTCTCTTTACTCGTATCGTTTGTTTTGTTTGTGTGCACCTTCTCCCTCTCTCCCCTCTCAGAGGCCTCTCGGAGACAGGCTCCGCCCACTTTTTTTGGGGAGGGAGTGTAGAGTGGATGGGTTGTTAAGTGGAGCATTTATTTTGACAGTTTTCTTGCAACATGAGTAGGGCAAAGAGTGAGAAGAGTTAAGTGGACAAGTGTACTCGAGAATCCCCGAGGCTCCGCCCATTTATTATCGTTTCACACAAATCGACCGGAAATTTTTACGTTTTAATTAAAATTTAAGCCTAAATTAAATAAAACGTCAAAATTTCCGGGCGATTTGTATGAAGCGATAATAGCGTTTTTGAGGTTATGGGCTCTTGCCAAGCCACAGAAAAATAGAATAAAAAATAGGCTCCGCCCTTCAAAAAATTTTATTAAAGTGTGCAGATACAGTACTCTTCTCTCAACTGTATGAAATTCTTCTTCACTTAATCTCGTGTCCCTCTTCCTCTCTAACAATGATCACATCCACAACCATCGTCTTTCTTTGGCTCCTCCCCCTTTGGCTTCTTCAACTCAGTATGACCTCTACAATGCTCCGTCTCATGCTCATCTGGCTCCCAAGTCGACGGATCGTCCCAACGACGAGGTGCCACGTAGATGCAGCAACAGTTGGATTTTAGACGACCCATGTGCTCGTTGTCTGGAATTAAGAGAAAGTTAGGCTCCGCCCCTCATCCCATGGCAACTCACCAATAACATCGGCTGCCCAGGTGACATGTGGTGGACTGGAAGGTGCACGGAGACGGAGAACCAACTGCTCCGGGGGATTCTGGTCCTCGACAGTGACAACGGTAGTCGTGGTCGCCATTTTTTTGTGGAATGGTTTTTGAGAGGAGAGAAGGGGAATAATGGTGACGTGGCATTTGGGAAAAGAGAATAGGAAAGTCACGTAATTAGAATTTTTTAAAAAGTCTAGGGCAGGGTTATGACGATTTGAAAATTAGGCTCCGCCCCCTCAAAATCAAAGCCTGGAGAACGAGGGTAACACTAAGCTATAACGGTAAAATATAATTTTTGACCAGAAAAAAATTTTAATGTAATTTTTTTTTCGAATTTAATTTTTGATCAGAAAAATTTTTTAACATGTTTAAAAATGATACTTAGGTTATCTACAGAAGCCCGCCCCTTTAAATCTAGACCCCTGGAGTACCTTCCATCGAAAAATGTCAAAAAAAAAACAAATAAATCAAATAAAAATTTATTCTCAAAAAAAAAAGAACCCGATTATCTTCCAATACCAAGTCCACTTGACACACCAATCGGTCCAACACCCGGAACACCGACTCCAACTCCACTTCCAATCGAGAAAAGACCTCCATTCCCCAAACCAAGACCCCCTAACCCCCCTCCTCCTGTTGCTGCTGGTGGACGAGGAGTAGTGGTCTTACTGACAAATTTCCTCTCCCACTTCTCATCATCTTCCCATTCTTTATCCTCTTTTTTTGAATTTTTTGCCGCTTCCTCGACTTCTTCTGAATTCGGGGGAAGAGGGAATTCATCGTCGTCGTCCACCGGTTTTTTGCTCTTTTTATGGGTATCTGAAAAATAGAAAATGAGGAGCAGGGGGTTAAGAATACCAACCATTATCCACAATTTCCTCCGAGAACTGAAATTTCTTCTTTTTCTTATTCTTCTTCTTCTTTCTTCGTCTTTTTTTCTGACCACATTCATCCTCTTCACAATTCTCTCCGTACCCTGAGCAATGCCCTTGGCAACCGTAATCCTGATAGTAGTGGTTTATATAGGGTCTGAAGATGAGCAATAGGTGCTTTTATGAAAGAGGCACTTACTGGCAAAGGCTCTGACAATTGCATCCTTGGTAAAGATTTGGTTGATTGCACGCATAGCCTGTCATTGAGCCATAGAATGCTGAAAATTTTTACGGTTACGGTAGATGAGCTACAGTAATCTGGGCTGGTTAGTTTTTGAGGAATCCGCTTGAAAATCGGGAGTTTTTTTCTGTAGGTTTCCCCAGATAACTGTAGGGCTAGGTACAGTACTGTAAATTACTGTAAGACTTACTAGATAGTTACAGTACCCTGGATACTTACTAAATATGTGTAGTAACCCCCGAAAAACCCAAAAAACTTACTGCAAACGACCGAAACAACCAGTACTGCTAATCCAAATATCGTATATGAATTCAGCATTTTTTCAATTTTTTCCCGACATTTTCAGACCTTTTTTATATTATTTTCTCTCCTTTTTTGAACTAGTTTCCCTCGGTCAGAAACAAAAAAGAACAAAAAAGAACAATTTATTGTTTTCATGGAAAACGAGACAAGACAAAGTGAGATCAATCAAAGTGTACTGGGAGAAAGTGAAGATGACCATTTAAAAAATTATTTTCCAATGCCCAGACCACTGGAGACACCAATTGGACCGACTCCTGGGACACCAACTCCGACTCCACTGCTAATTCCAAAGAGACCTCCATTTCCGAGACCAAGACCTCCGAGACCTCCGCCTCCGACTGGAGCTGGTTGGGGTTGGACTACTGGAGCACGAGTTGTCATTAGTAATCGACGTCTTTCTGCTTCGATTTCAGCGGAGTCGATTTCTGGGAATTCTTCAGAGTCTAGCTTTTCTTCGGGAGTTGTTCGAGTGCGTTCCGTTACGAATTTCTTCTCCCAGAGGTCCTGAAAATGGGAATTTTGAGGAAAAAGTATTGAAAAGCGTTTAGCGGCCAGTTTTTTTGGTCGCATTTGTAATTTGGAGGAGGGTTGGCTAAGTACCGCAATTTAAGGGTCCGATTAAGGTTCCTCCGAAAAAATTTGACACGGTTTTAAAAAATGGGGGACCTTTACAGTCAGAACACAGTAATTCAAATAAATCTCTAAACTCCCGAATTTTCTCGGGAAATTCGAGACCGCGAATTTTCCGGAAACAAAATCCGCACTTTTTGGAACGGTTAATGTCCTTCGAAAACTTTCTGGAAGTTTCTAAACCGGGAAAATGCCGTAAAAATAAGCTTGAACTTTTGCCTCTCAAGTCGCACGTCTAACCGAGTGTCCTATCAGCTCTAGCCGGTTTTACGGTTTATGGGACCGCGTTATTCCTGAGGGGCCGTATAAACCGGATAGAGTAGAACTATCAACAAATGAAATGGGCTGAGATAAACTTCTGTAGTATGGGGGTCCCTTCGAAAATTAGGGACCCCTTAACTAGGTAATATAGACCTTAAGAAAATAGGGGTTCCTTCAGGCCTAAGCTCAAAAAATATATGAAAGACCCCTTTTTTTTAAACGAAGCCTGAAGGGACCCTATTTTTCTGAAGGGTCCCCTGTTTTTTAAGGTTATTCGAAGGGACCCCTATTTTTTTTAAGGGATCCCTATTTTCCGAAGGGACCTCTAAACTACAATAGAACCAAACTTTTAAGTCGACCATTTTTTGAAACATACCTCATTCTCCCAAGAGCTATCAGATTTGGCTCCTCCTCCCCCTCCTCCAGAAGTAGTCACTCTCGTCTTCTCCTCAATAAATCCTTGCTCTTCACTCTGAACTCTCGAGATCTTTTTTCTTGGAGGTGGTGGAGGTAGATCCTCATCTTCATCTGAATCAAAACGGAACTTTCTTCTTGGCTTCTTGTGTTTTCGATGATGATGACGTCTTCTAGAGGGATAATATCCTCCTCCTCCAGAACATCCATTTGAGTATCCACATGGACTATATTGTGGTTGTTGCATGTATCCACTACAGAATGATGGACAATTACATTGAGAATAGAGTTGAGGTTGATTACAAGCGTATCCACTCATTGACCATGCTAAAATAATTTCATAAAAAATCCGAAAAGACTACAAAAACTCACTTGCTGCCACAGCTCCAAATAAAGCAAAAAGAATGATAAATTTTGTCATTTCGAACAAAAAGATAACAAAAAATGAGGGAATAATCAAGAAAAATCAGTCTTTTATGCGGAATTCAGTGTAATATTCTTTGTTTCAAACAAGAGAGAAAAGGGTCACTTGATAACAAATCTTCGCCGTTTTTCTAATAGATTTAGAGGTCATTTTGAAATGAATGGACAATAGATTGTCAATGGCGAAAAAAAGAACTTGTTGATTCTAAATTGACAAGGAAACAGGGGATCTTTGATGTGATCATTGATCTCAGATTCATGGGAGATTAATTTAGGGTTCAGTGTTGGGAATACAAGATTTTCGAAGGGAAATAGTAGAGTTTCAGAATGGAAATATTGAAAAAAATGCTCCAAAAATTCCATTTTCGTTTTTTACACTCTTCTTCAACACCTCAAAGTCATTTGACAATTTATCACGGATGTCTGAGATCCAAGTCCTTCTGGAGTCCATTCAGGGTGTTCATGATGCCAAATTCTGTCTAACTAAATACTAAACCAGTTTTAATAACTTCTCACAGTTTGTTTTCATTTCCCTGTACTCTGGAAACCTCAGAAGTCAATTTACAAAATTTTAAAATTTTACTAAATTTCTAAATTTTCACTATTTCAGTTGTTGAATCAACTTTATCAAGCACGCAAAACTATGTCTAAAAATTTCAGATCAACCGGATAAATTTCAGAAGAGATAGAGCTAAAACCCCTTTGCGAATTCATTTTTGGTTAGTACTGTATCTAGCGGGGCCTTCGTGACAGACTTGGCAAGAACAGAGGTCTTCGAGAACTGTTCTCCCTCTACCAATCAATACATTGTTCATCTGGTTCGTGCCTTCTGTTGTGTTCAAACCAAGAACCCTTCCATTTACTGCACCATAGTTTCTCTTAATTACTCAATTCTTGTATTCTCAAGTGAAATGATTTCTGAACAAATAATCAATAATCCAGTGATCGTTTCTACGTTTCTGACTAATTTATCTAATGATTTGTTTAATGATTTGAGTTGTAGGGTAATTGTGAAACTATCTATTGTCCTCTAAATTCGATATTTTGCAGTTGATTAACAAGACATTCAATCGTGCATGTTTATCAGTTATTCGAAAGAATCATGAGAGAATAAAAATAGAATATATTGGAGAAAGATTCACATATTGCAAAGGTGAGATGAGAGAAGAAGATCGTCGGATTTTTATAAATTATCGGAGTGTAAGGGTCAGAAAAGCGGATGATTTCTTCAAGTAAGTTTCTATTTTTATCTCAAATCCAATCAGAAATGTTCAGATTCTTGAGAATAGCTGTGAATGCGAAAATTCGAAAGGTCGAATTTAAAGACTTCTATAGAATGACCGAGAACGTTCAAACAATGATTCATGACAGTTTTTATTCAACTTTAATTGATCCTGATGGTTTGTTGGGGTTTCTGTTTCTGAAAATGGCCCGTTAACTTCAGATTGCAATGTTGAATGTCTGACAGGGATAGAGGACGAGTGTCACTGTTGTTCAAACTGTTTGAAAATGTTCATGAGGTGCTCGGTTTTTGGTCCTTTCGCAATCAAATGGAGGGAAACAGAACATCGTCATTTCCGTACACTTATAGTCAATGATGGGTTAGTTTTTGATTATTCCAGCCTTAAAGGAGGACTGAACTGAAATCTAATAATTTGAAATTAGATGTAGTTTTTAATTCTGAACACTTTTTCTGTTGACAACTTTCTCTGAAAATGGCTCTAAATGCCTTAAAAACCGGTTTGAAATGAGGAGATATGATTATGGTGGAAGAGTTTTCTGCACCCTCGGCCACAGGATTTCGGGCCGCTCCTGTGTCTATTTTTCTCATTTTTTCGAAGTTTATGAGAAGATATATTCAATAATAATCTAAAACTTCGAAGAAAAAATAAAAATAGCCACTGGAGCGGGCCAAAATCCTGTGGCCGAGGTTGCAGAAAACTCTTCCACCGTAATCATATCTCCTCATTTTAAGCCGGTTTTTAAGGCATTTAGAGGCATTTTCAGAAAAAGTTGTCAACAGAAAAAGTGTTCAAAATTTAAAACTACATCTGATTAAAGAATAAAACATCTGTTAGGCCTTCTTTCAAAAATGAGCAACCAAGGAAACCAAAACTACTTTTTTAATGTCCGAAATCCACTGCAGTCCTCCTTTAAAAACTAATTTCTCTAATTCTCCAAAATATTTTTCCAGGTACTTGGATTATTTTGCAATTGACTTTATCACAAACAAATATATGCATTTCGATGGATGTACGAAGGATATTACTTGTGATAAACTAGTTTTTCATATTCACGAATGGGAACCTGAAACTGAGGAGGAGGAAAAATTCGAAGAAAATCCCAGATTTATATTTGAAAGTGGTGAGACAAGAAAAACGATGAAAATGAGTTTTCCACGAGAAATATTAGAATCTTTGATTAAAAAATGGGGAGTGAAGAGCATTGAGATCAAATTTTTGAAAGCGCCAACATTTTCGCACGTGAAGAATACTTGGATTCCAGTTGGGAATTTCAGTCGAATTCGATTCGATAATCCATTTGAGAAAACTGAGAAATCGAGTCTACAGTATTCTTTTCAATCAGTGAAAATCGATTTGAGTGATTCAATGTATTGGAAAATAGGATCTGATGGAGAGAAAGAAGGATATAAGAATCTGATTGCAAATGTAAGGAGAATGTTTCCAACAGAAAAGATTTCCATTGAATTCTGTCATTGGAGAAATCAATGGAATGAAAGTTTCAAGAAGTTGAGAGAGAAAATAATGGAAATTGTGTTCGAAGAAGAACAACGAAACCTTCAAATTGACATTCAATGCTTCTCACTCGCCAAGTTTTCTCTAGAACATTCCTCTGAATTTCATTTTCGACATCATCGATTCGAGACGATTATTCAAGATTCTCATGAGATTATTTATCGTCGGCGTCTCGTAAATAATCAATTTATTAATGAAAAATGGACTGGAAGAAGATATAAAATGATCGATGAAGAGAACAAATGCACTATTAATATCGATGTTTTTTCTACCTAAATTATTTTCTTTTTTAATGAACCTTTAAAAGTATAATATTTATGTTTTTTTATTTTCATAACTTTGTTTGGCATTTATCGTTGAGTTTCAGTGTAATTGTATCGGAGGATTTCTTTGTTATCCTTCCTTTGACACTTCTGTGACCACATAACCAATCATTGGAACGGATGAACCATGTGTTGATGATTGGCAGAGGTGGTGTTTGAATAGATTCAACGGTGATCGCCATTTGTTGGGATACTGTAGTCCTTCCGATTGGATTGAAGATGTAGATTGTCTCCATCTTGTTCTTCCATGACTTCAAGGAATTCATTGAAACTTTAAGTTTCACTTGTTGGTGATATTCGATACATTGGAAGATTTCATAGCCCTTGTCGTTTTTCGGTTTCGCGTATGTCCAATAAAAAAACATCCAGAGCTTAAGTAAAAACATCCGCATCCTGGTCCTCCGCACTTTTCTGCACATCCAGAGTTTCAAATGATTGACTTTTTTCAGTTCTATTATAGAATCCTTGACGATTGCCATTTTCCCATTCCGTACGATCAATCTACATTGTTTATTGACGATAGATATAAGATAAAAAACACAGGGTATATATTGGGTTTTTAAAAAGTGTAAAGGAATTTAATAAAACAAAGTGATTGCGGGGGAGCCAATGCACTGAATCATCTTTTAATAGAGTGCGATTAAGCACGTTTCTTTTCTTGACATGATCCGGCTCCTGAGAATCTCTTTAATGACCAGTTTGATTCTTATGTCTTTGATGATTGTGCCATTTTTTTCGATTCGGATACATCCTTCTTGATGTTCTTCGTTCAATGTCATGACTTCTTCCGTGAATGTTTGACATTTTCTTTCGCTGTTGCAAATTGTCTCGAATTGCGTCAAAATGTCCACTTCTTGGCATTGAAGTGAGAACTAGTTGAAAGCCATCCTGGTCTGATTGGCAACCTGAACAGTCTTTAAAAAATTTTCGCTGTTAAAAAATAGTCACCCACTATTTTAGCCTATGCTGCTAAAACGAGAATGAAGACTTTGTTTCACTTCATTTTTTAAAAATAGAAATACTAATAATCATAATAATTCAGAAAAATCAAAATACGGTCACTATTCAGGAGGTTGACCAGAAGAATGAGAGAGACTCTTTTCCTCGAGAGGTGAGCAAGCTTCTTTCATCGAGACCACGCCCCCTGTATGAGTTTGAGGGTAGAGAAAGAAAAACTGTCCACTAGGAAGACGCAGACCTGAAGCCAAAGCTACGGCCTTGCGGAAATATAATATTTATAACATTTTGATTCTTGAGGAGGCTGAAAGATCGTTTTTCAAAAAAAAAGCCAATCATTCGCAATTTTTTTTTTGGTTAGCGACATTTACACCCCTGCTTCCCTAACTAGGGAATGACCAGAGGGCAAGTTGGAATTTCCGTATGAAAAGTATATGGTTGGATAGCTTAGGTTAAGGGCTTTCAGAATATATATTCAAATTTTGCTAAGCTTTTTTGGAATTTCAGAAATTTCGCTCTGAGCCTCTCTCATTGTAACTAGTGGTTGTCTCGGCTGACCTCGTTTTGAAGGCGTTTCAGTACCACTTCGCGCGTCTTTTCAACTTAATTTAGTGAAAAACCGTCTTCTGGCCCTGTCCCGATCCCAGGAGCCACCCGCTATTTGTTTTTCACTAAATTTAGTTGAAAAGACGCGCGAAGTGGTACTGAAACGCCTTCGAAACGAGGTCAGCCGAGACAACCACTAGTTACAATGAGAGAGGTTCAGAGCGAAATTTCTGAAATTCCAAAAAAGCTTAGCAAAATTTGAATATATATTCTGAAAGCCCTTAACTTAAGCTATCCAACCATATACTTTTCATACGGAAATTCCAACTTGCCCTCTGGTCATTCCCTAGTAAGTGCAGCCCGCCGACTTGGTTGAACATCAACTTTAATTTCATAAAAATTTATTGAACAAAAAAAATCAAAAACATGATAATGGAAAGACAAAATGGAACCTGACGTGGAAAATGTGTGTGGGGTGGTTTTTTGGGAGAATGAGGGAAAGAAATAACCGTATTTTGAATCGAGATGGTGGAAGAAGAAGGGGATTATTCATAATCCGAAATAGTTGAATAGATATGATTATCCGTCTCCAGACATACATGAAGTACTTGAGACAACTTCTGAGGAAGACGTTGTTGGGATGTCTCTTCGTTCGACGACAGTAACTGAGATATTCGGATTCCGTTCCCCCGAACCCAGGATAGAAGTTCGGATAGGGCGAGAGAAGATCCTTTGCAAGTTGAGACATCCTATAAAAATTATTTTAAATAGGCTCCGCCCCCTTGAAAACTTACATTAGCCATATTGACAAGTTCAGTCCTCAACTCATCCATTCCAAGCGGCGGACTCTGTTTGACCCGTTTAAAAAGATCTACTGAAAGTGGGCGGAGCCTGGCGACATCTTTTGCAAATAGAAGTCTAGATGAAGGAGAATGAGCCCCTAGAACGGGCTCAGAGAAAGAGAAACAATCCATCTAAAAGAATTTCGTTTCCATTATAGGGTTACTGTAGGCTTACCATTGTCTGAGCTACCGTACTCAGATTAGCATCCATTGAAACAGAATGAGGGACGTCGAATACCAGTTGGGGGTTCCTTACGAAGTTCGCCCATACCCTCAGAACGTATCCATTGGCTTTCCACTGTTGACAGATGTTCTCAGAGACTCCATTTACAGCTGCTTCTCGATCCAGAATGTCGAAGAAGAACTTCAGAATGGGGGGATACGAGGAATCATGCATATAGAGAACAGTCTCTAGGAAATCTTCTACATAAGTCTCCACTGTCCCTTTACTGGTTAGAAGACGTGTCAGATATACTTCAGGAATTGATTTTGGAATCTCTGAGGGTGATTTCTTCTTGAATGTCATGGTTCCAGATATCGGATTAGTCAGATGATAGTATTTGGAAGAGGAGTAAATTGGAGAGCATCGATCTAAAGAGCTCCATGACGATTGACCAGAGTCCGCGAGAGAATCTGGAGAAATTTTTTTTCCGAATCAAGAAATTTCGGAACTCACTTCGATAACTCTCTGCTGTATACACAGCCGGCGTCATTTCCAAAGTGGCACCGTCCTGGATACCGTAATCGGCAAGGGTTAGCAACTTCACCGGTAGCTTTTTCTGAGATAATGTCTCTACTGCAGAGACATCCGTCAGTTTTAGATCTCCACGACGAGCGCATTTGAATTCTGAATTCAGAATATTCTTTTCTTTTCATGGAATTGTAACTAACTCAATTCAAACTGTGTAATCCTTGGTCGCTGGGAGTAGGGATTCTCTCGGTAGACAGCTGAAGCCACTTTCTGTTTCAGCTGACAAATAGCATCGCATGCGTGAACTTCCAATTCAATCGATTCCTCGCATTTTTCGAATGGGATTACGTGGATTTTCTGGAAAAAATGCTATTGTATTACTGGGGAATATAAATAGTCAGAAACCCTTTGGCAAAAAAGGTACCGTACAATTCAATAGAGGGTGTGAATTTTTCTTCATGAGCCCTATGAGGTCTCGATAAAAACTGAGCCTCCACACTCTCTTGGGCTCCTCTGACAGGTAAAGGTACAGGCCCATTGCTCAGACCCATACCCGCCCATACCTAACGTACCCGCCCATACCTAACGTGTCCTGTACATAGCCCCTTTTTGAAGTCTCACCAAGAGGGTGCTAGAAGGAAAGTGGGAATAAAAATTTCTTTAGGATTTCAGAAAAAAAAAGTCAACGGAAAAGTCAATTACAGGTTTTGAAAGTCCTAAAAAATCCTAATTTTTCAGCTCCAATCGAATATCAGAATTTTAAGTTGGAGGTCAGAAGGTCAGATTTTATTCAGATTTTCTAAAAAGATTTTTAGTCAGTTTTTTTTTTGAAAAAAAGTGATCAAAAAAATTTTTCACGAAAGTTTTCAAAACCTTATGAAAACTCACCAAAGTCTTCGAATCGACACTTTCCCTCAACAACTTGGCCTCATTGATCGTATACCTCGCATCTCCAGTCACTGCATCCACTGGTCCCTTATCCGTTTGATACTGTAGCGCTTTGTACAAATAGAAGAACGAGTTCATTTGAGGAGTCAAATGAGAATACAAACATATACTCATCCACTTTGAAAACATCTTCTCCACAACTGAGTCACTATTCCGGAACAGAAGTTCTCCCTTTTTGTTCTGTACAGATTTTGCGATATGGGCTCTTAGGAGATCCACTACTATTTCAGTGCAATAGGAGAAGTTACGGAGGAGAACTGAGATCAGCAATGACGCCAACATAGACTTCTCTGACGTCGATATCGATACATCTGATTCAGCGGCGTCCACTATAGTGAATATGAATCCTTTAAAGCTGAGCAATGCATGGAACTGAGCAAGAGTCACGGGGAGAGTCCTTGCTAGACTTGGAGCAGAAGTCAGGCTGTTATCCGCCCATAGAAGGTTCTCGACGAAGTGAGGGAAGTTAATAAGCTCCGGTTGGGTTACTGTACCAGTGGATTTCGGGGAGAGCACCAGATTGGTCTGGAGTTCAGCGAACGCTTGTTTGCATTCTTTTCTCACATTGTTCTCGAGATTTTCCATTTGTAATTGGATCTTTTTGTACTCTTTTTCTCTTTCCTGACGCCTTCGTTTGAATATCAGACACATTACTATGAGAGTAATGACTATGAACAAACAGAGGCCTAGGATAAGGAAAGAGAGTCTCGATGGAAGAGCATGATCAGAGTATTCAATCAATCCGAGTTCCATTCGAAGTGATCCAACTATCACAGTGACCAGGGGATTATCTCCGTTAATCGGAACTCCCCGTTCATCCGTCGGCTTTGGTTGCTTCAATGGACCAGAACAGACGAGCTGCTTTGAGTCTACCAGTGTCACATAACACCTCTCGTTTCCAATAAATATCTTAAAATCGTTGGGTTCAGCAGCCAAATTCAAATTGTGTCCGGCAAGAATCAGAGACTGTTCTCCTTGGTGATACCGTATTCCTTTGAAAGGAGAGAGGCTTGGATTAGGGAACACAGCCATTTGGATTCGTCTTCCGAGATTTGCCACCGCTGTCACGTTGTCCATAAGGAATCCAACAGGTTGTTTAGTGTATTCAACTCTTCGGGTGATAGTCTCAAGGATCTTCGGAGTCATACAAGTCATCAATGTGGAATTGATGATGTGGCATTGAGCCAGATCAGAAATGATGTCGAATGGAGGGGTTGGAGAGGAGATCAGAAAGATCTTTGCTGATTGGACAGTATTCAATGATGACCCATGGACAGTAACAATTCGACCTCCTGCTTTGAAAGAAGTCAGTGGGAAAATGGAGTTGATCGATGGATCCGATCGGTATTCGAATGGTTGATCGAGCTGGATTTGAGAATGATCCACGTGGACAACCACTTTGGCGGATTTTCCGACGCTAGACCCTGGAGGGGTTAGACAAGTGAGTACTGTCGATGAGTTAACCCGGTCTACGGGACAAGCCACGCCCCCAACTGTCACACTGATCCGTGATCCACTCGAGAGGTTCTGGCCGTATAGAGTGATACGAGTGCCACCGGATATCGGTCCGTATAAGGGATAGGCAGAGAAGATGGAAATTCGAACAAAAGAAAAAAGGTCATGACTCTCGGCAACGGCCATTGTGACCCGTCCGACGGATATTCGGATGGGGCCTGAACTGATACCCTTATCCACCTGACAAGCGATCATATTGGAGACGTGGTACTCGACGATATTGCATCTGGACCCGGCCACGTAGATTTTTCCTCTGACATCTTCCACAGACATTCCGAGATCATTTCCGTAGATTTTGATGATGGTGCCGCCTTCGATGGGGCCGGAAGAGGGCTCGAACTGTGAATTTAGAAGATTGAGAGGTTCTATTGTAGAATAGGGGTCATTTCGAAAAATAGGGGTCCCTTCAGGCTTAATAAGCCTAAAAAAATGTGAGGGGCCCCTATTTTTTTTAATGAAGCCTGAAGGGACCCCTACTTTTCTAAAGGGTCCCCTATTCTTTTTGCGCAAATCGAAGGGAAACCTTTTTTCTGGTCCTATCAGGCCCAGCGAAGGTACCCCTATTTTTCTGAAGAGACCTCTATACTTTTTACTCATGGTGAAGGGACCCTTATTTTTTAGGGGGCCCCCATTTTTCGAAAGGACCCCTAAACTACAATAAAACCGATTGAGATTCCAAAATTCTCTGATCCACTTACCCTATCAATCCTCGGTGGATCACAGACCGCTGTGGTCTTTGCCTCATGACACTCATGAGAACACTTCCGATTACACCACCCACAAGACAACGAAGGGGATAGAGCAAGGCAACTGGAACAGTCGGCAGCAAGATTTGAGCATGAGTAGAGGGATACTGTAACTAGGCCTTATACGCTATAGGGACACAAGACTTACCATTAGCAACATCGACAATGACATCCTTAGCCATCAAGGCAAGAGGAACTATCATATCAGTTTGATTATCTGATGTCAACTGAATTTTTCCACATCGAATACTGTCCCGAGCGATTTTCGCAGGCGCTATCTGCCCGTTCACTTTACAAAAATGGTCTGTTTTCCGATCAAGAGTATCTAGATTCAAAGCCTCCAAAACGATTTCTTGCTGGGATCCGATGGCAATCGGCAGTTTCATTGGTTGAATTTTCACACAGGCTTTAGCGGGGACAGAGGCACATGAACTGGCACAAGACCCAGAACACCATTTGCAACCGTAATCCGACGACATACACGTGGAACAGGTACTGTAGCCAGAGCAATCGAAAACGGTGAAATTGTGTCGACTGATGGGGTTTTTGGAGATGGATGTCATTAGGGAAATCTCGAAAGTTTTTGGGGATGAGAAGATTTCCGAAGGGCATGAGATTCCGGAGGATGTCCAGTTGGCTTTAGTGGTTTTAGTCCCGAATTGACATTTATAAGTGAATCCGATTGGTTGGGGGAGGTGATGGATGTGGAATGAGATGGGGATGGAGGTGTTGACAGAGATCATTGAAGGGATTGGGTCACCGTCGACGATAGGGCATTGGGAAGTCTGAAAATTCATAAATTAGCTTCTGAATCTATGAGACACCTTACCACAGGTCCTGCACATCTAGACGAAGTGGTACATGACTGTGTCGGGTGACACCATTGACAAAGAGGATCCACTGAAACCAGACATTCTGTACATGATTCATGATGAGAACAAGTGGAAAGCTCCTCCATTATAAGTCCATATGGCATTTGAACTAGGACGAAGTCTCCGTATCTGACCATTTTCAACACTTCACTTCCCGTTCGACCGTCCCCAACTTCTTTTCTACCGTACTCTTCCAGTTTGTTCGAGTTGGAGGTGTCGTCCCATTTTAGCTGAAACATCTTTTGTTTCTGGTTGCTCTAATTTCAAACGTCCGTATCTTTTTTGCCAGTAGAGTTATTAAAAAAGTATCAACTAACGAAATATTGTACATAATTAACTAAACATTTTAT
Organism: Caenorhabditis tropicalis; assembly: GCA_016735795.1. Lineage (NCBI taxonomy): Eukaryota > Metazoa > Nematoda > Chromadorea > Rhabditida > Rhabditidae > Caenorhabditis > Caenorhabditis tropicalis. Next base: position 9,325,350 of record CM028615.1, read on the forward strand.
TAGTTGACAACTGTTTTGTATCTCTTCTGAGAAGTGTGATATAGTGCTTTAAAGCCAACCATCTTCTCGAGCCTCGAGAGACGCAGAGAAAGCTAGAGCATCTGTTTCTCTGCGTTCTCTTGTTTTAGGTACCCTAAATTTTGAGTGACTGTAACTCATTAACCAAAAGAGCTATCAAAAAGTTGTCAACTAGCAACATATTGCTCATAATAAAACAAACATTCTATTAGTTAACATATTTCTTTTATCTCTACTGCCAACTGAGTTATCCTCATTTTAAAATATAGTCCCTTTTCCAAAACACGATTTTTCAAAAATCTGATCTAATACTTTTTGATTGACATTTTTAAACCGATGATGATACTATTAGGGTGGTAAGAAAGTTTTGAACCACTACGGGGAAAACTTTTGAATCAAAATTTGTTATTTTATTTTCAACACCAGTCATCTTAATATGGATCATAATTATGGGCAATGTACTGCCAACAAATGGGCCATCTCTTATCCACTCTAGGTTAAAGCCTGGAGACTAAGTATCGAAAATTCTGCGATACCCAATTTTTGTATCATCTTCATTCCGGAAATCCCGTTCGTCCTGGAGACGACTGGGGTATGGGAATGAGTCATAATCAGTAGGAGACATGTCTGAAAAATACAACTGATAGGGTAAAAACTTCCAATCTAATCCAGGATTTTCCTGGCAAGTCATTTTCAAGATAGGTGGTTGAACCCGACCAGCATGAAGTAAACTTCATCTAATTTCTTCTCGATTTTCTTAGCTACTGTCATTAGTTTGCTGTGTTAGTGGTCTACTGAGACGATTGTTTAAGATGAAAAAGAGATCAGATTGTTTCGATCCCTTCGCGTTCCACCAGATGCTCAAAATCATCACATATTGAAGAAGTTTCGTTTTGGCTTTGGAACTCCAGAATCCTGGAGTTTCAACCACTGCTGTCTATGAGGATAGAAAAAAAAGAGTGTCCACTTCTTATCCCACAAATCAAATTGGAAACCCTCTTTGTCATTCTTCAATAAGACTGAAGTGACGATGCAGCTTCCACTCTCGACTGTAGGTATGAGACCCAGAAAACGTATGATACTTATGAAAGCATATTCCATGAGAATCAAATCTTTCATTGTTAGATATTTGGCATCTTATCATAGTACTAAAGCTTCTCTATCACATGTACAACTAGTTGACTAGGCTCCTTATCAGCCAGTGCCATTACATCGTCTCAAACAAACACTATAGGTTGCTCATAACGAGAAGTTCATTTGATTCAAGTTTTCTAATTTTGAATTCTTGGAACAAACTGATTATTGTTGCTTAATAAACAGTGCTGGGACCCAATAATAATCAAATTAGTTTGGCTGTTTCTCATTTCGAAGGGCACGAAACAGGCCCATACAATAGTATCAGTTTGACTTGGGTTCGTGTTACTTTCACTACTGCCTGCTGGAAGCTGCCATTGAGCTAAGACTTTGTGCAAGAGTAATCCACACACTGACCCTTACATACCCCTAATATGAAAAGTTTTTGAAGCATCTCAAAGTTTCTAGAGAAAAATCAAAAAGTGGTTCAGAACTTTCTCACCACCCTAATATGTTATAAAAACAGAATTGACATTTGTTTTCATCTAGGAAAAGAAAGGATTATGTTGTCTGATTTTGATGAATCGGTTTTGGAATTCTATGAGAATGACCTGTGTGAACAAGACTACCGTAGTCAGGTCATTGTGTTATTGAGACATTTTCACAATTGAAAAAAAGTGGGCGGAGCTTACCATAACAATTTGCGAAGAAGAAGTTCCCGCGAAAACCGCTTTCTGATCCACTGCCATCAAACTAGTGATTTTTGCAAAAACATCTTTTGTCGACATTTCAACAAGTTCTATCGATCCACCGACTCCTAATTCACAGCTATCTTCGTCCAAAGGAATATGGGCTTTCTGGAAAAACAGTTTTTATTAAAAATGCCCCTACTAAAACCCACATTAACACATTTTGTATCCCTTCCGATATGGGGCAACTTGATCGAATCGGTTCCAGATCTACACCTATCCACATTGTACCAGAAAGTCAATTTCACTTTTTGCATCGAAAAAACACAAATTGAACTTTTTCGAGAGTTTTGAGAAGCCGAGAACGAGGCGATTAGTTTGTCACCAATTTGAACGACGGCGTTTAGAAATGGATAGTTGGTGTTGTCTTCTCCGCGACATTGCAGTTCAATTTCCGAATAGGACACGAATCTGAAAGAGTATAACTCGATTAATAGAAGAGATACAAAAAAGTTGTCAACTAACAAAATATTTGTTTTACAATGAGCAATATTTTATTAGTTTAAACTTTTTTGATAGCTTTATTGGTTAGCGAGATACAAGCGCTTGAAATCGCGGGCCACTAGAACGTGAAACAGCTTTCTCTGCGTCTCTTTTTTACGGTTTATCTCAGTTCCCAGTCTAAATTTGAAAAAGTTGTCAACTAACAAAATATTCCTTTTATCATGAGCAACATTTCATTAGTTGAACTTATTTTGATATCTCTTCCGGTTAGCAAGATAGCCTTACTTTGTATCATTCCTGCAGAACCTGATCAACCTGGTCGTCACAGGTAATCTCGTCTCCCTTGGGGTTACTGTAGCCACCACAAAAATGAAATGTTGATGGGCAAAAGTCTCCACAAATCGAAACGATCCTCGATAGGCGGCTCTCAAGAAAACAGCCGCTTCTCCCTCCAAATCTCCCGCATTTTCCACATTCAGTCCAGGGAGGTTTCGAATCGCAACAGCTGGAAATGGGTCTCGATACGGACTTTCTTTTGTTGGACTCGCTGCGACAATCAGTCGATTATCAATTATTTGGGATACTGTAGAGGCATCGGGGGAGTTGGCGGCGACTGGGATACTCGATTCGGTTAGGAGAGATAATTTGGAGTTGTAGGTGGAACAGGAGCCAAGTTTTACGGATCCGCATTGAAGAAGTTGATTAGAAGGAAGGATTTGAAGGATTTTTGTGTGGACGTCGGTAGAAAATGGGCGGTTGTCTCTGGAATTTGAAATTGAAGTAGAGAGGGAAGGCGCGGACAGTCTAACTTTCTCCGCGTCTATTCCGAAGGCATACTTCAAACGCTGATATCTCGCTTATAGTGAAAGCTAGAGATAAAGTGTTAACTAGTAAAATGTGTAAAATATTAAGCTGAGCAAGTCTCTAGTAAATAATTTTTTTCTAGCTTTCTTGGTGTTTAAGATATTGGCGTTTAATTCAAGGTTTCTGGTGGTAAAAATAGATTTTCTCTACCTTTCAATTGCACCGCTCATATCTCAACTCCCATCAGACCTACAAAAAAGTTGTCAACTAACAAAATATTAAGCGTTCTATTTTCTTTATTTTATTAATTTACAACTTTTTAATAGCTCTAACGGTTAGCGAGATACAAGCAGCTAAACATCACAGTCATCCTGGAGGGCGCAGACAGTCAGACACTCTATCCTTCTCTGCGTCTCTACTCACTTCAAACAAGATTTTCCATCTGCCGAACACCAAGGCGAGTCTTGAATAGGTCCAATTGATATTTCATTTTGAATTGAAAAATTAGAAATCGATAGGGAAGTCAATCGATTCACTGAAGCCACATAAACCTGAAAAAATATATTTTTTTTTCTTTAAGATTTTGTTCAAAAATCAGTTTCTAACCGTGTCCCTGGAGACTAAAAAGTCGTCAATGTGTCCGGAAGTATGAAATATTTTTTGTTTGACGTCTCCTCCAACTTCAAACGACAAAGCCGTCGTCCTCTCCCAATGAATTGGGATGATTAGAAGAAGGAATGCCAATCGGAGAATGACCATAATCGCATTTCTGAAATCTTGGGTTACTGTAGTCATTAAAAAGACAGATTACGGTAGAAAAAAGCGGGGAAATTCAAGAAAAATCTAAAAACCTTCGGGTACAAGTCATCAATTTGTTCGGAGACAAACCTTCCCCAACAGAAAAGAAGAAAAAAAAAGACGATTCAATTTTCCACATCACTAATAAATTCTCAAAACATTAAAATCTCTCTCTCTCTCTCTCTCTCTCTCTCTCTCTCTCTCTCTACCCATATACATAACCTATAAATCATTTGAAACGTGAACGAATACAATAGAATATGTCTCTCATCATGATGATCATCAATTAAAATGTGACCATGCGAAACCGAACGTTTTTTGACTTTCTGATGACAATAGAGACCAGAAAAAACCTGTAAATAAACATGATGTTTTGGGTTACGGTAGACTTGGAATTTTCGAATTTTCAGAAATATAATGGTAGGCTTAAAAATTTCAATTTATGAAAAAATTCAAAAATCCCAAAAATTAACCTTTTCTAAAAATTAACGCTTTTAAAAAATCAAAAATTTTTTGGGTTACAGTAGCAAAGGAAAAGCTCGAAAAAATTTTAGGAATTGAAAAAATGTTTTTGGTTACGGTAGAGATGGAAAAATACAGAAGTTTAGGGGATTCCAAAAAAAAATTTTTTTTTGAAAAAATCGAATGAAAATTCAATTTATCACTGTAATCTGAGAAATTTTCGGTAGCCAGAGTAGGTTTTATAATACGGTGGGAATAGAAAAATCTACTGTAGTTCAGAAACAATTTTTTGGAAAAATGGAAAATTTTCGAAAATTTCAAAAATTTCGAAAATTCGAATTTCCATTGAGGCTCTCAATTTTTTGATTTTTAGCCTATTTTTAACGAATTTTAGGCCCCAGAACTCATTTTCCCTATCAAAAATGACCACCCTTTGGCTCCCGAAAACTCTTGTTTCTCTGTCCAAAAATGAAGAAGAATGGAGACATAAATGTAATCCCCAAATGGGTTTACTTCTTCTTTCAAAAAGTGGGGGGAACATAACCACGGAAAGAGAAAAAAAAGGATTTTGAAAACCAAAAACGGCGGGGAAAAAAGATAGAAACACAATGAAAATAGATGGGGGGAGGAGGAGAGAAGAGAAGGAGGAAACGGATGGGAAGAGGAGAAGGATATGTCCTAAAGGAAGAAGAGAAGGGGGGTGTCAGAAAGATGAAAGATGGAAAAATTGGAGGGGGCAGAAACAATGCAAATAGTGACCATTTAGGATCAACGTTTTTTTAAATAGTCCAAAAAAATAGGCTCCGCCCACTTTTGCAGCCAAAAAGATGGAAGTCGTGCATTATTTTTTGAAAACTAGAAAGCTAGAAAGTTCTGGAGCGCAAAAAAAACAGTAAAAACAAAAATGAAATTTAAGGAAAAAAATTAGGCTCCGCCCATTTTTTCTGAAAAAAGTCATTTTTTTAAAGCTTAAAAAATTGGTAAAACCTCAAGGAAGTTTAGGCTCCGCCCCTTTTTAAGTAAGAAGTACTGTCTAATGGTGTCCCTTTTTCGGAGGTAGGAAAAGTTTGAAAAATCACAAAATTTTTGGTTCCGCCCACTTTTGTCTCTCTTTTTGGCCACTTTTAGTCCCCATCACTAAATTTTTGTGAAAAGTGGGCGGAGCCTAGATTTGAATTTTGGTGCAAAACATTTTTCTTGAATAGAATTCTGAAAAGCGAAGCAGTTAACTGAAAAACTACCCAAGTTGATAAATCCGAGAGTTCCCGAAAGTCCAAGGACCTCCTAACATTACACCTAGATATCGAAGACCGCTTGAAGACAACTCGTTTGATGGATCGATTAAATCAGAAGAGATCAAGCTCATTTATCATTTTCGTTGACACAATTCGCGGGTTTTGGGGAGGACCTCTCTTTGCTCCTCTTGACTTTTCGCAAATAATCAAGGAACACCTGTCTGGGAGGGCATTGGATAATAAAGGTTAGGGCCCCTAAGGAAACTTACTATCCGGTAGAGCTTAGGAGGGATTTTTTGGAAATTGGTATTCAATTTTGTTTTGAAAATTTTGAAAATTTGATAAAAATCAAAAGTTCATTTAGAAAATTCCCCATTTTTTGGATTTTCTGAACCTTATAATGTACCCTGGGTCGTGTCGAAACCCGAACCCGCCTAAACAACAACCTCTACTCTCTAATCGCTCCAACCCCAAGAAATCCCCCCTAAACAACAAGAAAACAAGGGTAGTTCATTAAGCTAATAAGAAATGCAAAAGGTACATGGAAGCTTAGAAAAGAGCCTAATGAGCTGCTAGTAGCAGGTGATGATGACGGGAAGGAGGAGGGGGCAACGGAAATGGACGGGGGGTTGAGGGGTGTCAAAAACAAACATGGGTGTGGGGGAGGGAGAGTAGGTAAATGGAAAAACAGTTTGATTATTCGTTCTTAGAACGTCTTTTTGGGGAGTTTAATCTGAGTTTTGGGAACTTTTCAAAACAAGAGATGGTAAAACAAACGGTTCAGGTAAAACTTACTAGAGAATGCTCAGTATGTGGAATTCTGTTCAAGACCTCGTTAGCTCCTTGAAAAAGTTATACGGTCAAAACGTGGCTTCTCATCGGAAAATATACATGCAAATCTAACCCCTCCTCCCTTTCTTCTCCTCAAGAGCCACCATAAACCAATAAGTTTTTATGATTAAATTACAATTCATAGTGTTATGTAATCAAATAAAAAGGTTGTAACACTTTATATATCTATCATAAATTTCTCGTTTTCTGAGCGAGAGAGAGAGAGAGAGAGAGAGTTTATGCAAATTAGAATAGTACTATGTATTTAGTTTACCCTGTTCAATATTCGGGAGATTTTTGATTTTCAAAAAAAAAATTAGGAAATGTCGGGGTGACCGTTAATTTAGACTGTGTCAAGGTTAAATTTGGGAAGTGGGCGGGGCCTACATATAAAATTTTTCTTATAATTTGTTTTAATCTAAATTAATATGAGCATCAAATTAAACCATTTTCAGAATTCGGAAGGTTTCGGAATTTTTGAAAAAATCAGGAAACATCGAGGTGATTCTCCGGTTGGCGGTTAATTTTACCAAAGTTCTAATTAAAAAGTGGGCGGGGCTTAAAAAAGAAGTTTAATTGATTTCGGAATTAAAATTAGTCTGAGCATCAAATTATGCTCAGCCTCCCACTTGAGCCCCGCCCCTTAAAGAAACTGTCAGCTGATAGTGAATGTCCTGAATTCTTTGCCGCAGGGGTGCGTTTAAGCAGCTATAGAGTTTTTCGATTCCAAAAATTCTCGGGTGAAAAAACTATTCAAAAACTTTTTTTTTTCAAAATAAGCCCCGCCCCCTTGACACACCTAGTCTAGTGGGGATGTGTTAATCGTCATAGTACAAAGGGATAATCTCAAAATCTCGAAAGTAACCCTAGACTAACCAGAATCAAAGTCAAACTTTTTGAAATGCCTTGTCCGAGAGGACTACACGGAACCTAGTTTTTTCTTCATCTAATTTTCATAGACCCAAAACAATAATGATGACACCCTCCCTCCCTCCCCCTTTTTTCTTCGGAGAAAGCCAAGAACAATGGGATAATTGGTGTCTTCTGAATAGAGAATGTGTAAGAGAGAGCAGTAATAGTGAGCATTAAAAGGGAAAATGAGAGAGAGAGAGAGAACAATAATGATGACCGTATATATGCAAATAGCTGGATGGAATACAACAACTACTACTATAGAGACAGCTGCCCCAGTTCCGAATGGGGGCTGCCTAAACATTAGCTTGACTTTTCTGACAGTTTACATAAACTAATATGAATAGTTAATTAGGGATGAGCAATATAAGTTTTTTAGGAGTAGGTAACCTAGCTGAGACTTCAAAAATGCTCAGCTTAAAAGGACCAAAACGTAATATTTTCTCGAGAGCCGAAAGCTGAACAAGAGGAAATGGCGTGAGAAAAAAACAAAAAACACGGGTGAAGATTGGTTTTTTTAACTAAAGAGAACTGAAATTTAGATTAGCAAGAGCTTTTTTTTGAAGAAAATATTTCCGCGAAAAGGGGGGCTGTGCTAGTTTAGAAGGGACGTGATTCAAATGAACGTACCTTCATTACTATAAGAGGTATCAAATAGGTGTTAATTGAGAAAATATAGGAAATTTTAAGAGGAACAAGTTATTAGTTGAAGATTTTTTGATATCTTTGAAGAGAGCTGAGGTAAACAGGTTTGAAGGAAAGAGTCTGTTGTGAGGTTACTGTAACCAGCTATGGTTTATTGTGGAAAAGATTTTGGTTATTGGCAGAGGCTTATTTTAAATATTTATATACTCCAAATTAAACTGTTTCATATTTTTGAATTTTTTGAAAAGGTATTTTTTCAGAAAATTCGAAAAAATTCATGTCTCGAGACCTGTGGCCAAGGCTACCAAAAAAATCTTCCAATACTTTTCGCCGGTTTTTTTTTAAAAATAAAAAAATCAGTTAGGCTTTTTTCAAGGATGAGCAACCAACGAAACCAAAATTAATTTTTTTGATATCCTAATTTCATTAATTCGAGGGTTCGAATTCAAAAAAATCCTATTTTCCTATACAATAGAACGATTCTAAATTAAGAGAGCTAACAGAATACTGTAGCCCACAAGAGCAATATTAAAAGGCACAGGTTCCCAAAACCTTCTCAAAAACTCTAGCTACCCATCCATCTCTACCTACAGAAGAACGATTGTCAAAAGTGCAAGAAGAGAAAGAATATGAAGATGATGCATCACTTTACTACGATGGTATACGGGGAAGAGAGAAAGGGGAGGAATAGAATGGGGAAACAGAGAGCAATGACATTTCGATATGGTTTTTACAGTGGTTTGTAATAATATATGTAATGTTTTGAATTGGTTTTTATATTATACATTTTTTTGGTTTGATCGGCAAAATATTTATTGGTTGGTCAGCAAATCGAATTTTTTAAAAACAAAGAAAAAAGTTAACAAGTACCCCATAAAAAGTCTCAAAGCATAAAAAGAAAGGGGGGTAAAGTCAAAAAAGTGAGTATTTCTTGTCACCCCCCTCCCCTTTTTTCCGTCGGCCGGCTCTCCAGGGGATAACAAAATTCAATTAACCGTTTCCCCCCCTCTTTTGTTTCTTTTTTATTTCTCTTCTTAGTTTTCTTTCCCCGTAGAAGAAGTAAGAAGAGGAATAGGAGAGAGTAAATTGAAAGGGGGGGGGGTTTAGTTAAAAGAGTACTACTATTTCATCAATTCTCATTTTGAGTCATTGTGTTTGTTGGAGAAAGAAAGGGGGGGGGGGGGAGAGGGTACTACTGATGTAGGCAGAAATTCTCAAGAAATCTGAATTTAGGGGTTACTTTTACTGTAAATTGGGACATCCCGGAGCTTGAATGTCTTTTTGAAAAATCTATAAACTGGTTCATAAAAACAGTTGTTAGGAGATTTTTCGAAAATTAATTTTTTCGAGGGTTGAATTTTTAAATAGAAAGTTATTGTGAACGTTTCGAAATAGAAATCTTCTGACACTTGAGATTTTTGTGAGCATTTTTTCGACTCAAAAATAGTCCTGAAACTGTAAAAAAATTACCAGATCTTCACAGACAGGAGCTAAACAAAAAGTGATTTTTTGAAAATTTCGAAAAATTTTTTACGATTTTTTTTCATATTATTTAGAAAATGAATGGTTGATTTTGAAATAAATTCTTATTTTGGAATTCGGAATTGCGACCTGTGATAAATGGTTATTGGAATTTTTGAAAATAGCTTTTTTATCGATAACCGCAATGAAAAATCACAATAAAAAATCTAAATACTCTCCCGAAGAAAAAATCTATAAATACCCTACCATCCTAAATCCAAAAAGTGGGCGGTGCTTAGGTCTAACCTCACGAAATTTCACTTTTTCCGTTTTTCTCCCAGAAACATGTATGTTTTAGAGAAAATAGCTCCAACTCACCCAAAAGTTAAAAAAACAATCATTCCGTGTACTCCTCTCGGACAACAGGTTAGGCCTACTTCTCTAAAAAAATCCACTACATATAATAATTCCAACCAAAACCACTCGATTCCAATTAAAAAGTACACAAAGTACGGGTCTACATGTCAAAACCAATCAAATCCGCTACTAAGCTTATATAGTGAAATGAGAATTAAATTTGAAGAGACACGGGCGAAGGAAATGCATTGGGAGGGAGAGGGGAGGGGGGCACAATACTCATTAGGGAACATCAAAAAGTCATGGAAGCATGAAGGACAGGAAGTGCCTTCCCTCCTCCATGATGATGATGTTGAAAATGAGAGAGAGAGAGAGAGAGGAGGAGACACTTTTGGTTCATTTCTTTAATTGCGATTTGAAATTTGATCCGAGAAGTAGGAGAGGAGGAGGAGGGTGTGAACATTTTTGAAACGAGGTTTTTGGGTCGAAAGGTTGATCAGATAGCAGTTTGGTAATTTTTTAAGGGTTAGATTCTCTCAAAATTCCAATTTTTCGATCAGCGAGATGTTCTAGCGTGTTTCTGAGGAGGTATCTATCTTTGAGGGATCATATCTCGCTCGGGCCTAAAGCAATCAAAATGTTGTCAACTAAAAACTTGCTCAGCTTAATATTTCACACATTTTTGTAATTGACACCTTTTTGATAACTCTAATGGTTAGCGAGATATACCCTTTTGAAGTAGTTCCTAGGAAGAGACGCAAAGAAAGCTAGAGCGTTTGACTGTCTGCGCCCGTTCATTAACGCTCAGGTCTCAATTATCATCAGATCTATCGAAAAAATGTCAACTATAATACATAAAAAATGAATGCTCAGAATATAAAAACAGCTGCCATCTACAGTAATCGCGATTATTCAATTTGACAGTATGGTACGGTTTTTGATAAGAACTCTGATTGTTACGGTAGGAGTTTAAAGTTAAAAATCAACCAATCAAACCAAAAAATCGAACGTCGCCATAAAAATATACTATGGTCCATACAAGTGTCTAGTTTCCTTAATTCTACAATTTGGGTGAACCCTGTTTCAAAATAGGCGGAGTTTGAAATCCCCTACCTTTTCTCAGGTCTTAAGACACCCCAAGCCTAACGGTTTTTTCTAAAAATTTTTGAAAGATGACTACCCGTATATGGCCAGCCATTTAAGCTTAAGTTTCTAAGCTTAAGCCTAAACGATTTTTTGTCATACCTCTCAAGGTAACCCCAAATAGCGTTGGTTCGCGCCTGAGCTTGAGCCTAAACTAAACTGTATAAGAGGAAAATTTTCAAAATACCAAAATCCAGAAGTTCAAATAAAAACGAATAGTCGTATGATTTCCAGAGACAATCTGAAACAAATCGGATTTTTTATTTTTCAAAAAAAGTGTAAATGGTGTGAAGGAAATCGAGAAGAAGACGAAGGGGGTGTGAAGGGTGAATACATAAATTATGAGAAATGAGAGGAGGAGATTACGCAATTGACACAAAACGGGTCGTAAAAATGGAATAGAAGGAATAGAGCAGAATATAAATAAGAGACAGGTAAGTGTGGGGTGAACGAATAAAAAATGGGTAGTAAAGGGAAGGAGGGAAGACAAGACAAGGTCAAGAGTATTTAGTAGGAGGAGAGGATTACGGTTTAAGAGATCTATCAAAGGGAGAGAAGACTAGATATCAGGGGCGGTTTGTCCAAAAGGACTACAAGAAAGTGAAATCTCCCAGAAGGGTCATAATCTGAGCAATATTCGAGAAAGAGGTTTAGAACTAGAGGTTCAGAAGAAAATTTTCAAGTTTTTTGAACCATTTTATTCTAATTTTAAAAATAAATTCTCTTCTAAGTTCCAGCATAGAAATGTAAATGAATGCGGGACAATGTATAATATTCGTCTTCGGCTCTTTATCCTCCATTTCTCTTTGCGTGTAGAAGGAGAACAACAAAATGAATGAGAGTGGAAAGAGAACGAAAAAGAAATTGGAATTTGTGTGTGGTGAAGGAGAGAGAGCAAAAATAAATGAAAATGCAAATATAATGCAAAATGAAACATGGCTTAGAATTGATGACTATTTTGGGTCTCCGGAAACAAATTGTTCGATATTTGAATTTTTTGGTTCTTGAACTAGGGTTTTTAGGTTTTTAGATGCTTTTTAATTCCGAAAATCATCATTTCGTACTCTATAAATTTCTAGAATATATTCTAATGACGTAAAATCCAAAAATCCAAGATAAGCCTTCTAAAAACGGGATTAGGTACGTATTGATGTTTGGTAGCGTTGAAGTTATGTAAATGTAAAACACGAAAAAACGAAGTAAAAGATATCCAAAAGAGGAAGAAGTACTTGAGAACATGGGTTGTACTTCACAAACTGCTTTTTAGTCTAGAATAACCAAACATTTTTCTATCAGCTAACCATATTGTAACCTCTTGGCTACTAGAGATAACCTCGAATGAATCCAAAAACGGATTATTCTGGAGAAAAGCAATCAAAAATACAACAACATGTCGGTTTGTATTATGTAGAATAAAAGTGTTAAAGCAAAAACAAGGTGTCTAAACGAATCAGAATCAAAATTGATTATGAGATATTGCTTCTGAAAGACACGAGGGTTTTTTCATGGAACTCTAGGGGTCGCTGTCAAGCAAATTCTTGTCAAAATTTTTGTCCGATTCAGACAAAGACTCGAGCTAAAACCGACTGAAGATCGACCTGAAGCCGACTAAGACCTGACAAAGACCGAAGTTTGACACCCTTAACTTAAGCTCAAAAAAGTTCTGACAAAGATCCGACCAAAGTTCGACACAGAAAAAATGCACACCAGGATTTTAACTTGAGCTCAAAAATTTCTGCCAAAAATCTGACGATTAACGGATACTTCCCACTTTCATCCAAAAGTTGCTCTGCTTAAAACCTGTGGAACCCTTAACGCCTAGAAGTTGCCGACGACAACCGATATAGTGGAGACTGGGCCCAAAATAGGTATGTAACTCCCTTCAGGCTCAAATTTTTCTGAAAAACAAAAAATAAAATCATAGATCTCGGTGAGCTCTACACGATGAACTTATTCAAAATTTTGTGGCATTCCTAAGAAAAAAGTTAGGAGTCAAAAAAGGAGCTCTCCGATTTTGGGTCCGGATCTTCAAGGTTCAGAGGCCTAACGACCCCGGTAGCTGGGGTTCCCTTAGTAAACCTAAATTTTTGGGATTACTGTAAGTTAAGAAGTTCTAAAGAAAATTGAAAACCCATCGAAAATCTTGACCCTACTCTCTCTTGGCATCGGGCGGCTGGGAGAGGGTAGGTCAACACTGACAAGTGGTGGCAATAGCTTTTGACACCCAAAAGATGCTCTCTCTTCACCATGGTGTTGCCTCCTCTTCTTGCGCCAAATGTGTTTGTATCTCATCCTTCTTCTTGCACTTCTCTCTCTCTCTCTCTCTCTCTCTCTCTCTCTCTCTCTCTCTCTCTCTCTTCACTTCGGCTTCTCAATGGAATATATTACATAAACAATAGGGGAGTGTAGGTTTAGTTACCCCCCGCAATATCCCTCCCCAAATGGTGGCAGAGGAGGAGGCGTTCACACAATTGAAGAGTCTCAAGTGGGTCTTCCTCATGAATTTAAGGATTCTAAATGATTTTGGAATGTCCGAAGAAGCCTGGGAACATTTAGATGATGGAATTGGGGGTTTTTGGGCCTCTTCGATTTTCCGAAAAATTTTAACGGTACCTAGGGGTTCGCCGGGTCATAACTTTTTTCAAATTCAAAATTTTTCAAGTATTTTAATATGAAAAAGATAGATCTCGACGAGCTCTACATGATGGACATACTTAAATTACTGTGACACTACTGTGGCAAAAGTTACAGACCATTAGCCAAAGCCTACTATGCACAGACCTAATCGAACGGAACCACTGAAAGTTTAGTTGCGTAAGTGGAGGGGGGCATCTCAGATAACATTCCTTTAAATTAAAATGGGATCATGTGTTCTTCAATTTCATTTCAAAGACACTTTTGGGAGGAAACGGAAGGACGGACTGCTCCTCTCAAGACCAAGGGAGGATATTAGTAAAATAGATGACATATGGGGGGAAGACGGGTGTCAGGAAGAGCGATGGTAACCGGATGTGACAGAAAAGATTATGGAAAACAATCGAAGTTGATATCAGAAAGAACTGTATAGTGAGAGAGTGCAGACGGCTAGACACTCTGTTTTCTCTGCGCTCTCTCCCTCGGGTAGTACCAAAACTTTGAGCGCCTGTATCTTGCTCAGCGTAAGAGATACAAAAAAGTTGTTAACTGACAAAATATTTATTTTAATATGAGCAATATTTTATTAGTTGACAATTTTTTGATAGCTGCAAAGCGGACAGAGATACTGTAGCTCTAACTCCAAATCCAGGTAAAACTGAAAGGCGAAGAAATAAAAATGCAAAACTGACAATAACATACCAAAAACACAGTGATGTTAATCTTTCTAGGTTTATATTCAAATAGCGAGAAACCTGGCCGGCGCCTTGTTTTACGACCATCTTCTTGTGTCATCACACCAGGGTGTCAAGATGTATTGAGAGAGAGAGAGAGAGAGAGAGAGAGAGAGAGAGAACGTATCAATGTTCGTGTCTGTTACAAATTTTATTTCTTTTTGTGATGAGGAACGTTTGGAGGAGAAGTAGAAGACGCCAATCAACGGAATCTCATTAGCTTCTTCGTTTAATGAGATGAAGTATCTATGAGAAGACAAGGAAACACAGAGGCAGACTGATTTGAATTTTCGGGGTCTCTAATAGAAGAGCACTATATGGAAAAGCTCAAATTTTTGGATTTTGTATTTTACAAAGTTTCTATGCAGTTGACCGAAGGTTTTGCGGAATTTGAAAAAAAAAGCCTTTAAAATCGTGATTGGCATGTTCAACCGACCGTATCTCAGAATCCGTTGAAGATATCAAAAAAGTCTTAGCTAATAAAATATTGCTCATAATAAAATAAATATTTTGCTAGTTGAAAACTTTTTTCTAACTCTAACGACTAGCACGTTATAGTCGTTCGAAGTTAGGGGCTTTTCAGAGACGCAGAAGAAGCTATACTGTCTGACCACACCTAACTTCAAACGCTCATATCTAGATTCCAGTTGACGCTATCAAAAAACAATGAACTAACGAAAAATTGCTCATAACAAGCTCAACAATTCTTTAACAAACCCTTTTTCTATATCTCTTACAGAAATTGAGATATACCTCTTCGAAGAAAGCAGTTTTTTGAAACGTCTTGTTTTGAAACGTTTCGGAGCCTCCTTTGGGTATATCCAAATATCGTCCCCCCCCCCCCTAATCCAAAAACAGCCCCCCAAAACGAGGCTAAGTAGAGCCCCCCACTGTCACTACAAAACCAGGAAAGCGAACATTGAATGCAAACCATCCAACATCAGCCCCCACCATCCAATATCAACCCCCACCATCCAATATCAGCCCCCACCATCCAATATCAACCCCCACCATCCAATATCAACCCCCACTATCCACAAGCATCCAAAACAGCCCCCCATTCTGTCGTCAAGTTAGGTGTATTCGCATCGAAGAGAAGTCCCCACTTTTCCGTAGTTTATGATGCATATGCAGATTACAGACTTCCAAGCCCTAAATTTTCAATTGCTTTTCCGTTTTTTTCTAGTTTTCATTCGCTTTTTCGCCGCTTTTATTAAAAAATAAGCTTTTAATTATTGAAAATAGCATTATAATTTCAAAAGCCTCAGAGCGCTGTCCTTTCAGAAAGAATGCAAGCTTGAGTGGGCAAATGTTAGATGGCGGGGGCTGATATTGGATGGTGGGGGCTGATATTGGATGGTGGGGGCTGATATTGGATGGTGGGGGCTGATATTGGATGGTGGGGGCTGATATTGGATGGTGGGGGCTGATATTGGATGGTGGGGGCTATCATTTGATCCTCTTTCCATTTTAAACGGTGGGGGCTCTAGGGGGGGGGGCTATATTTGGAGAATCCCAGGTTCTCAAAGAATCGCCCCCCACTTTGTACGGGTGGGGGTGATTGTTGGACGGACCCATCCAAATACAGCCCCCCGACGTCCTGTACAGCCCCCCACCCGTTTTGCACTGGGTGGGGGGCTGTACTTAGGTTGTTTTCAACGTGGGGGGCACTACTGCGGTGGGGGGCTCTACTTGGATTATCCCCCTCCTTTTATTCAAAGAAAAACAGTAGGTACATCTAAAAATACGAAAAAGCGAAAGATAGTTTTAGTTTTTAAGCGCAATTGAGTGAAAGAAGGCAAGAGATGAATCTAATTATGACTCCTCCTTCTTCTGTGTGCATGTTGTCGGCATGTACATGATGATGAGCCTTTCTCTTCGGCGGAAGGAAACGGGGGGAAAGGAGAGACTTCAATCTATATATTATACGAATTTTCTTGTTGATGGAAGGACAAAAAATAGAGGAGATTAATAATAATGGTTTTGGTTGTTTCGTGTACTCCTCTCGGACAATCCGTGTCCATAAGTTAAGATCAGAAATTCAGGAGATACGTTTCAATTGATAAAAATATAAATTTAGAGGAATCATCATTAGCAAAACTTGTCAAATATTTAAAGATTTAGAGTTTCAACTTCAAATTGGAATTTCGGACAAAAAAAGCAGCTAGGATCATCTTGTGTTAACAGCCAACTGAACCTATAGTTTGAAGCAAGATATCTTGATTGGTTTGATAGATAGAGGAACGTTGTCAACTGATAAAATATAGAGAAAAATAAGTACTATAAATTCACAGTTAATAATTAATTTATATCATTGATAGTAATCGAGTTATAGAGGTTTTAAAACAGGTATCCTTTAAAATGGAGAGTATGCTAACAGTTTATCTCGGTTTATATGAAAGATACAAAAAGATTCCAAGCAAGAAATTGCTCATTTCAACCTAAATAATATTTCAGTAATTGCTACCTCACTAATAAACACCTCATTACCTCACTAATAAATTGACAGGGAGCAATCATTATGGCTGCGTGCTTTCAGAGAGACAGAGGCAGGTACTCTTGCTTCTTTATACTTCAATCGCTTATATCTTTCTTGCTGAAAGTGATACAAAAAAGTTGTCAACTATCAAAATGTTTATTTTATCATGAGCAATATTTTATTAGTTGACATTTTTTGGTAGCTCAACTGAGAGCAGAGATACGGTAGCTTGAACCGCGAATAGGGGAAATTTTAAAGGAGGGAGTACGGTACACAAGTTGAACACTAACTAGACTCAACTGTCTTTAAAAAATTAGAATTAAATGACACTTTTTCCAATTTTCCAGATGACTTCGTAACAAAATCCGATAAATCATCAGAACTTATTTTCACAAATCGTTTGGTAACCAGCAAATAAAAAAACTTCTCGAATGAAAACCAATGACAATAGGAATACGGTATTACTGGTTTAAAGTGAAGGAAGGGTTGTGAGAAGGTGTAACCACCCAGAAACCCTAATAAGAGATTATAAGTCACACTAAGACGCTCACTTGAAACAGTTAGAAGATGAAGGAAAAAGAAGACAGGAAGTGTCATAAAAGAAGAGAAGGCTAATAACTGTCTGCTGCCAAGAAGCTTTTACTCAAAATACGTCAATTAAATAAGATTCTCCATTCTCTCTCTCTCTCTCTCTTCTAAAACCAATCTGGCGCATTTTTCGGAAGGGCATTGTTTGTGCCCTAGTCCTCTCTCTTCCCCTACTACCCCCAATATATCATTTCGACCAATCTGGTCATCCTGAGAGGACCTCCTGGCTAACCTGATTTGGCTACTTTAATCGACGGAAATTGGTAGGCATGTGTCACTTTTGGAACGGGAGGAAGAGAGGAGTATAACAAATCACCAAATTGCCGTAATCGTTTGGTAATTGAGCGGTAATATGTGATGGGAGGGGGGAGGAAGTGATAAGAAAAGGGTCAAATGTTATCTCTGAAAAGGGAAAAAGAGGAGGGTATTTATGATCTGAGACAGGGGTCATTACAAAGTGTGCAAGTGTTTGACGGTTTTAGCCCGGCAAACAAGATTGAATTAGAATTTTATGGTCCCGATAACATTAGATTATTGGGGAAAAAATGATGAAGCGGTTAGAGGGCTCCGGTGATATGGGATATAGAAAATACACGATTGGAAAAGTATATCGACTTATTTTTTCAAATTTTGGAAAAATATGAAACACATTCTCACAACTGAAAGTTTCTAGAACTGTCTGCAGCACGAATCGGTCGAACTATTCAAATATTTTTTAATCTGAAAATCGATGTCAAATTTCAGTGATTTTTATAATAGCAGAAAATCTCAAAAAAATGATTTAGACTTTGGAGAAAAAACTCAAAAATCGGTTTTAAAAATAGGCTTTTTTCTGTATAACTATCAGTTTTTTATCCTATTTTTCAGGAGTTCTATTTAAAAATTAACGATTCAAAAAAAAATTACACGATTACGGTATTTTTCGAATCAGAAAAATGCATTTCCTGTCACAGTTTTCTTTTTTAAATTTTTTTTTCTTTGTTAAAAAAGACGCCATTTTTTGTTGTGAACTATTTATTTTCCAGTTCAGGATCTTCTTTTTTTGATTACTTTCAACTTTTGGAATTCAATATTTTCTAAAGAAAATTTTGAATTTCCGCCAGTTTTCAGTAATTTTTAGTTGCACAACGAATTTTTTTGGGTGGGGGGGAGGGTCACATAAAAAGGGTTTAGGGAAACAAATGATTTTTTGAAAATTCGAAAAATTAGAGAAAAAGCGTGGGGAACCCAAGACCAAGAGGAGCAAAAAGAGAATTGGAAAGAGAGGTGGGGGAGGGGAAAAGGTACCTTTTTAAAAGGGAAATTGGGAGTTTAAAGGGACAGGAAAGGGGGGGGGGGGGAGGACAATAGAGTGAAGAGACATAAAATAACCGATGAAAGAAAGTTTTTTTGGGATTTTCACAGATTTAAATTTTCAGAGAAAGAAAAAAAAAGTTAACAGGGATGAAAACTGATAAGAGAGAGAGAGCAAAAAATGATGAATTTAGGGAGAAAAGAGAAAAACAGATTGGAAAAATGGAATTATCGAAGAGAGAAAATCTTTTTTTTTGAGGGGAATCTTTTTTTTGGATTTTTCAAAATTTTTTCACTTTTTTTGATTCGTTGGGAAACGGTTTTTTGAGAGGGGTGGTTAAATATGAGGGAATAATTATTGGGTGGAAATTCTCCAAGGTTTTAATATAATCAGTTGCCCATCGAATCGAACGCCAATCGTCCGTATTTTTCGTCGACTGGCACCTGATCCAATTCGGCGAACAACTCCAGCTCTTGGTGACTTTTGTAGCTGTTGTCCAAGTTTGCTGAAAAATAAAATTTTAAACAATTCATTTTCCGCAAAAAATTCTTACAGTTGACCCGTCGCACCAAGTCGCGAAGCAAGTTCTGCGGAGCCGCTTCCGCTTCACGGACTTGTTTCAAGTACGGACCAAAAACCATGTCGTCCAGTGGTAGAGACGGTGTCGGAATGAAGTGATCGTGCATTACTGTAAATTAGGAGATAAGGCAAAAAAAGGCAAAAAGATTTGACCCAGGCAGGGCTCGAACCTGCAATCTTCTGATTAGAAGTCAGACGCCTTATCCATTAGGCCACAAGGCCACGAAAATGTGGGGCGCTGCGGGCATATAAGAAGGGGGGCAGACGGGAAGAGGGGGCGCTAGGATGGGGGCAAAGGGAGCGACGTGGAGGGAGGGGAGGTGATGATTCAAAGGAGAGAGGGGGGCCTCCAAGAGCTAAAATTTTTTTTCTGATGTTTTTAAATTAAAATAAGCCCATAAAATCCTAAAAGCCCTTTTAAAAAGTGAATATTCAAAATTTTTAATTTTTAATTTTTTCGGGTTACTGTAATTCTAAATTTCAAAATTTAAATTAAAAAACTCACGTTGCTCAACAATTTTCGGGTCCGTAAACGGATCCTCTATCGTCGTCTCCTCTTCCTCCTGCGGAACCTCCTCCTCTTCCTCTTCCTCTTCCACCGGCACCCTTCGACTAGCCGACTCCGGCACTATCGGCTTAACCAACTGCCACTTAATGGGTGTTATCAATTCGATTCCGTTCGCCGTCCTCTGCACTATCACTTTACAATCATCTGCCTTATTCAATCGATTCCTGACAAATGCTGGAAGGAACGGACACGATGCCGCCTGATAGAGTCTCATATCACTACAGCAAGGGGCAAGACAGAAAAACTCTTCGTCGGTGAGCTCTTTTCCACGTGGACGATTCTTGCACGAGATCTTCTTCTCATCGAATAAATCACTATCCGATGTCGTCGGATGATCCCTTTCAATCATTTCCTCCAGTGACATTCTTGGGAAAATCTCCTGGTCCGAGCGCATTTTCAACGAGCTTCGAACTGGCGCTGTGAACTGATCTAATCGGAAATCGGTGATTTCTCCTGGTTGGAGAGTCGTGATAAACTCCCATTTATTCGGATAGTGTGCAGCATCTGGAAGTTCTGAGCAAGACGCAGTTTCCTCTTCGTCCTCCTCGGCTACAGTACTAGTGGGGGGCTCCGCGCACGTCGACGAAGCACACGACTCCGAATCGTCTGAGGATGTGGAGGGGGAGGAGAGAGGGGATGGAGCAGGTGCTGCTGGTGGTCCCCCGACAATGGCTCTGACTCGTTGATCGATGACGTCACGGATAAGGTCACTGTCGAGGATCTGTTGAACGGCGGTGGCGACGCGAGAGTCCACTTCCGAACTGATACGTGATTCGATGGAGCGGAGGGTTTCGTCGATTGACTTCAGTCGGTTGTTCATCTAAAATAAAAAATATGAAAATTCATATTTTTCTGGTAGTTTCTCGGGGTAGCTAGGCGCGTACCAAGGATACAAGGTTGCTAGACAACCGCTAATCCCCCCGAACCCCCTATACACCTGTCGGGTCCCTACTGATCGAATCAAGATACACAGAGGGTAGTCCACTTTAATCCCGCCGGTTGACCAATTATGTTACTCTCTCTTCTTTCTCTTCCTTCTGTTCATCCGATCGGTGTCACTAATCCCTTTTGAAGAGAGATATAGGATAGGAATGAAAGAACAGATTGAAAGAGGAGGAGGAGGATGGACTGTTATCTAGTAGTGGAAGGTCTTATGACAGAGAGAAAGACAAGTGTGTGCTGAGAGAGAGAGAGAGAGAGAGAGAGAGAGAGAGAGAGAGAGAGAGAGAGAGAGAGAGAGAGAGAGAGAGAGAGAGAGAGAGAGAGAGAGAGAGAGAGAGAAGGAGCACACACACACCGGTTAAGGGGCTTCTAATTGATTTGTTTTTGTGATGTGAAGAGACCGACATGGGGGGAAGAACAGGTGATGCGACAAGGCCCTTATTACAAGGGACATAACTTCCTTTGGGCTTAACATTTCTTGACGGCTCAAAAATGGAAATGATAGCTTTTTACAAGCTCTACACGATGATAGTACGAAAAATTTCAAGGCTTTACTGTGAAAAAAGTTACAAGCCGAAAAAGTAACTGGATTTTTTTTCAGACTGGATTTTTTTTGACCTGTAACTTTTTTCAGGCTCAAAATTTTGCAGGAGTTGAATTTTTTTCAGCGATTTTTTTGAATGCAAATGGAAGCTTTTGAAAAACTGTACACAATGGTAGCAGTCAAAATTTTGAAGCTTTACTGTGAAAAAAGTGTGAAAAAAACTTTTTCAAAATAGTAGAAAAAAGGCAAAAAATTAACTGGATTTCTTTCAGATTTTTTTGACCTATAACTTTTTTGAGGTATTAGCTAGAGATGTGTAGTTGGTGCCATTTTTAAAGCTTGTTAAAAGCTATAATTTTAACTTTTTGATCGTCGGACTATTTTTAGTTTGAAGGTAGTTATGGCTCGGGATCGGTCGGCGTTGACTCAGGTCACACATGCTACCGGCAAACTCCGCAATCTGGCTCATGAAAACTTTCGGCGGAATTTTCAGATCGAGACTTTATTAAAATCTCCTGGTGCTAAGGACCGTGTACCGTACCCCCTTGCAGTTCTACCATATAAATTTCAAAATATGCGTTGCTTTCTCTTTTCTTTCTAATTTCCCTTCACCATCAATATAAGTTTCGCTTCTTCTTCTTCCTTCCCGCCTAAACATATGTCTCAATGCAGGCGTGGCTAGCCATCCTCCTTCCGAACCGATCACACAGACGAAAAAAGAGATTGAAAGAGAGAGAGAGAGAGAGAGAGAGAGAGAGAGAGAGAGAGAGAGAAGCATGAATGGAATGCGGATGGGAGGTGGAGGCGCGGGATAGATGCGGATAGGGAAAACATGATAAGGACTGACCATTCGCTCGAACCGATACGACTGACGACTCCGATCAAGTTGGTCGCGAGTCTTCTGCATTTGATGCTGCTGATACTTCTCATGACTACGGCGACTCGCGGAGGCGGCTCCCGTGCGACAGCTATCCAGTTGCATGGTCTCTTCTGGAAGATTTTAAGAAAATGTATCACTAATTAGAAGACGTCGAAAAAGAAGAGAGAGAGAGAGAGAGAGAGAGATGGAGGAGAAGTGAGAGAAAAAAAGAATAGAACACAGAGTGTGTCAGGAAAGCAGTGGACGGCGTGTTGTGTGTGAGCGCTTCGAAACAATCGAGTGTGCGGTGGAGACGCAGACATGAGAGAGAAGGAGAGAGAGAAGGAGAAAAAGAGATTGGTGTGGTCGATATGAATGCAAATACCGATGAGAGAGAGAGAGAGAGAGAGAGAGAGAGAGAGAGAGAGAGAGAGAGAGAGGCGGACGATGAGCGGCGGGGAGCGGAGAGCACTGATAACGAAAGGGGGGGGGTACTTGTGTGTGTGTGTTGTATACGAATTGGTCGGTGGCGATGGTTGGGGGAGGGAGAGAAAAGACAGGGGAGTGTGTATTATGAAAATTTCGGGAATTATTATTAGGTGGCAACAACACAAAAAGGGGCGGGGCTTGATCTGGAGGGGCGGGGCTTGATGAGCCTTGGTACCAGGGGTGATAGGCTAGAATTTGGACGCAGGTCAAAGTGGGCGGGAGTGGTCTGAAGAGCAAATTCCGAATGGGGACCATCAGATGGACCGGCCGGGCCAGTGGGTAGACTGGGCTAGCGGAAGGGTCCTACCAGAAGACCATACCGGGCTAGTGGAAGGGTCGAACCCAATTTGGCGGACGGACCCTATCAGCGGACGAACTGATCCATAGGATTAGGCTAGACTAGTCGGTGGACCGGGCTAACATACCGACCAGATTGGCAGACTATTACCAGGAGATTGGGCCGGACTAGCGGAAGGGTCAGACCAGTGGACAGATCGGTCTACCGGATGGGCCTTATCAGCAGACGGATCCTAACAGTGGATAACAGTGGATGAGCCAGAGGATCAGACTAGACTAGCTAGTGGACCGGAATAACATACCCACATGACCAGGAGCCCAGACCAGGAAACTGGGCCGAACTAGTCTAGTGGTCGGATCAAAGTATGAGCCAGTCCAGAGGTACCCACTGAACGGAAAAAATCTCGTCAAAGTGGAAGTTTTATAGTAGTCCCCCTCAAATTGGGCTGCTCTCCCCTCTCTCCCTCCCAAAAAAACTCGTCAACCTGAGCAACAAATTATATATGTTCTTGACGTTCTGGGTTTTCAAAGCTAGGCTATTACTCGACTAGCTAAGCTCTGCTTTGACGAGGGACTAGGATTACCGACTGGGGTCTAAAACTCAGGACTAGGGACTAGACAGGCTAAGCGACTCTGATTCACCTCTAGACCTATTACTACTCGACTGGCTAAGCGCATATTTGCCAAATGAGGATATTACGCCATATCCGATGTACACTTCGTTAGCCCCCCCCCCCCTATCCTTATTGACTTAATTAAAGGGGGGGGGGGCTAATTGGGTCATAAGCTTCGGGATGCCCTACAGTAACCTTCGCCCACGCTGTTTGTCAATCTGGGGGCGAACAGGCTCCTCCCAATAGAGGGAGATGCGTCGTTATAGAGGGAGGGTTTTAAACTTCAGCTGAAAAGGGGCGGAGCCTATTTTTCGAAAGTTTGGAATAGAGATCTTACTTCTTGATAAACTAATTCATGAAAAACTAATTTCTAATTTCTGGTGGTGGTGTCGTCGGGAAACCTTAAATGGACAGACACATGATATATTACGGATTGGAGAAATGAATGAGAGAGAGAGAGAGAAGACACCTCTCTCTTCATTCAAAACGAAACAAATCGCTTGTGTGTCGTCGTCGTCCGCGAGTCGCGTCGCGCGTTTTTCTCTCTCTGTCCCCTCCCTTTGCGCTCTCCACCGTTCCGTCACACTATTTTCACACAGCCCCCCACCCTCCTCCACCCTCCCGGACGGACGGAGGACCCAGCCGCGGAGAGACGCTTTTCCCCCTTGGACGATGCGTTGGCAATGAGAGGTGAGCGGCGAGAGGAAAAAACGATAGCTTCTGCAGCAGCAGCAGCGGAAAACACATTGCAAATCGTTTGGAGAGATGTGTTTTGAGGTTTGCACGGTTTAGCGGGAATTCAAAAAAAAACTCACCTTGATCGAACGAAGTTTGAATAATAAAATGGATTCCGTGAGCTTGAAAATAGGAAATAACACCCAACGTGAACTTTTCATTGGAGGAAAGATTAAGATCAAAGATAAGAAGTACCGTACTCCTCTAAAAAAATTTTTAAAAAACTAAAAAAGTAACTCAGAAGGAAGGCAGCGGGTGAAATTCCTCACTTACAGTCTAGTACCCGACTTTCGATCACTGTCACCGCATGCGGAGTCGAACCAGCGGCCTGTCGCACCGCCGACGCGACCACTAACCTCTACTCTACAATGCCAACACTTTAGCGGCGGCCGAAATGGCATTGATATTAGTGAGGGGAGCAGAGGGGAGAGATGGGGGAGAGAGAAGAGAATTAGACGAAGAAGAAAACTGTCTGCGAGAGAAATGATGACAATTCAGAAGGCACGTTCTCTGATAATCAGTGAATTGTATCTGCTAATTGTCACGTATAAAATGTGTTCTTTGGGGGGGGGGGGGGGGGGAATGATTAGAATCTTAGATCAAAGGATGAAGTTTTACTAGTTTTGAGAAAAATTTATTAAAAATGGTCCAATATTTTTTGGCAAGGAACTATAAATCGCGATGAAAATGTAGAAAAAATAGTGTTTCACAAGGCTAATAACTCGGGTTCCCAGACCTTAAAATAATGTATTTAAAACAAACTTGACAAGGATTACGGTAGCTTTTGAAGCGGCCCAAGCGGAGTCATGATTAAGCTAAGCCTAAGCTGGTTACTGTAGCTGTCTGAAACTTGAATCCTTTCTCAATGTTCCACAGATCACCTATCCACTGTTCACCAATAAATCACTACACTATACACTTTTTTAGATCACTACACCAGAAACATTTTTTCCCCAATTAATTTTCTTCGATTTGGCACGTAGACACTTATCTACACACTGTTCAAAGAATCAGAATCAACGAGACGCAGACGTCTTCAGACGATGACAAGAACATCATCTGGAGCATGGCCAGAAGGGGGCGGAGTCAGCAGGTCACGTAGGATCGAGTATAAATAGAATGGGGAATTGGGTGGATGATGTATCTTGTTTTTGTTCTCATAGCTTTCTAGGACCATTTTAGACTGTAGAATTTTTTATTTCAAGCGTGTTTTTCTCTAGTGCAGATAGTTCCAATTTCAAACGTCTGTATCTTTTTTTCCAGAAAAGCTATCAAAAAATTTTCAACTTATGAAATATTGCTCATAATAAACTGAACATTTTATTAGTTGACTACTTTTTTAAATCTCTTCTGGGAAGCGAGATATAACGCTTTAAATCTAATCATTTTTTCGGGCCTATAGAGACGCAGAGAAGCTAGAGTCTCTGACTGTCTGCGCTCTCTCTGTGGCGCAGCTCTAGATTTTAGCCTATCTTATCCTAGACCTCTCAAAATATGCCTACTGTGCCTCGTTTAAAGGCGCATCTTATCTTTTCTCAAAAATCATAAAAACAACCAAAAAATGATGACAATAAATCAAGGTCAAATCTGTCTCCTCCCGCACGTTTTTTGTTCCATTCGACATTTTCTTATTTTGGAGACTATCTTTTTTAATTTATTTTTTCTCGTTAGTTCTTTTTTCTTAAATTTTCCTACTTACAGTAACCATGTCCCGCGAACTGATGGTCGAGACCGGTGGCGAGCTGATCGGCAATACGCCCCTCCTAAAACTAAATAAAATCGGAAAAGGACTCGAAGCGTCGATCGCCGTCAAAGTGGAATACATGAATCCGGCGTGTTCTGTCAAGGATCGTATCGCTTTTAATATGATTGATTCAGCTGAGAAGGCGGGAATTATCACTCCCGGAAAAACCGTACTCATTGAACCGACAAGTGGAAACATGGGAATTGCTCTTGCTTATTGTGGAAAACTTCGAGGATACAAAGTGATTCTGACAATGCCCGCATCGATGAGTATTGAGAGACGATGTCTTCTGAAGGCCTATGGAGCTGAAGTTATTCTCACTGATCCTGCTACAGCTGTCAAGGGAGCTGTCGAGAGAGCTGAGCAATTGAGAGATGTCATCCCAAATGCTTATATTCTTAATCAATTCGGAAATCCTGCTAATCCAGAGGCTCATTACAAGACGACGGGACCAGAAATCTGGAGACAGACTCAAGGAAAAGTGGATATTGTGTGCTTTGGTGTCGGATCAGGAGGCACTTGTACTGGAGTTGGACGATTTTTGAAGGAGAAGAATCCGAATATGAAGGTGTATCCAGTGGAACCATTTGAGAGTTCAGTTATCAATGGACTTCCACATAGTCCACATAAAATTCAAGGTAACCCCTTTTTTTGAAGTTTTAATTTCGTCTTTCTTGGCTACCAATTAAAAATTGTGTCTTTCATTTGCTAGGATTCAGATTCAGCTCACCGAGAGCTTTGAAATGAGTATAATCATGACTAGGTTCCGATCATTTTGGGTCCCACCACGAAAACTACAGTAACCCGATATGCAGGTTTTCGTGGTGAGACCCAAAGTGATCGGAATCTAGTCATGATTATACTCATTTCAAAGCTCTCGGTGAGCTGAATTCGAATTTGAGACTTTCGAGGACCAGTTCCATTTTGGTAGCCTAGAAATCACGTTTTTGGTTTTCTAGGCCACCATAATGAAAACTAGGCCACAACATTGTCAGATTCGTTTTTAGCTCACCGAGAGCTTTGAAATGAGTATAATCATGACTAGGTTTGAAGCAAGTCGGGTCTCACCACGAAAACTACCGTAACCCGATATGCAGGTTTCCGTGGCGAGACCCAAAGTGATCAGAACCTAGTCATGATTATACTCATTTCAAAGCTCTCGGTAAGCTAAACTCAATTTTCTGAGTGTTTTCTAATTCTCTCTCTTCCAGGAATGGGAACCGGAATGATTCCGGACATTCTCGACTTGAAACTGTTCACCGAAGCTCTCCGTGTCCATTCTGATGATGCCATTGCAATGGCTAAACGTCTTGCCGACGAAGAATCGATTCTGGGTGGAATCTCATCTGGAGCCAACGTCTGCGCCGCCGTTCAATTGGCCAAGAGACCTGAGAACAAGGGAAAATTGATTGTGACGACTGTAAATAGTTTCGGAGAAAGATATCTGTCGACTGCTTTGTATTCGGAACTCCGCGAGCACGCCGCCAATATGAAGCAACTCGATTTGGATGATTCGATTAAGATTGTCAAGGCTTATTTGGGTATTTGATTTGTATTGTTGATATTGAATGAATGAAATTTGCCTGTACTTTTGATTGAATACGATAATTTTTTTAAATATTAAAGTAACATTTTTATTGAAAAAAAAGGATGAAAAATGAAACAGTTCAATCAATATGACATATTGAAGGATTGAGTGTGAGTGCAGATTCATCAGTTAAAATTGAAACAGGGGAATGAGAAAATAGGTACAGGGAACATATCAACCAGTGTTGTTTAATTAACGAAGGAGACAATGAATGGCGGGATAGTACAGAGATATTCAGAATAATACAGAGATCAATTAACAAACAGATGAATCCGATGGAGATTTTGGAAGCTAAAAAATAGAAATTAGATATTGATTTTCATAAATTTAAACTTACTGGATATCTTTCCATTTCAATCGAAGAACGAATACATGGAAACTCTGGATCGTATTCCTCCTCTTTTCTCTCTTCCTTCTTGATCTTTTGCTCTTTTCGACGAAGTTGAGCAATCTTTTTGAAGAGTCTGTTGACTTGATACAAGTAATTAATGTTTCCGTCGAATCGTTTTCTGAGAATATACTCCAATCGACACTTTTCGTATACTCTGATTGAAGTATCGATTTGGAATAATCGAAGAAAGGCGTTCTCGATTTCATATTTGTTATCCGAAACGAGCAAGAGCTCAGTGTAACGATTGACTTTCTCTGGGATAGTTTCAATCGATGGCATCTTCTTATGATTGATCATTGGAATAGTAGAAGAGGAAGTGGAAGAAGAAGAACGATGGTATGAAGGCATTTGGATAGAGAATAGAGAACAGAATAACTGACTGAATAGCTGGAAGACTAACTGACAATGAGGAAGGAAGGGGGAGTGTCTTCTCTACTTGGAACATTGTATACTTGGACCATAGTGTATACAGGGGTAGAGGATGTCCATCTGAAACGTGAAGATTGTTGTGTGCGGTGACTAAAGAATATTGATTTTATGGCCTGGGATAACATCTGTTGTTGGATAAGAGAACTGTAAATGAGAACGAAGGAATCAATAGTTCTAATTTGAATTTCAGAATAACGCAGTCAATTAAATCCGAAAAGTTCATTCTGAAAGTAGGTTTGCTAGCACAGTATCGAAGAAAAGTACAGATTGGGACAGAAACAAGTTAGTGGGAATTCTGAAATATTTTCAATTATTGTTTCCTTTCTAATCTGAATTTCAATATGACGCAGCTTTTGAATCCAGCACGTTTCCTCTGAAAGCGAGTAAAGTTTCGATAGTACAGTATTATAGAGAAAAATGAACACTGGAACAGAAACGAGTTACTAGAATTCCGATTTATCTTTATGAGTTCCTCACTTCTCTGTAGATTCAAGATTGTCTGTTTTTGGTTTCTGTGAACATATTCTCTTCTTCTGTTTCGAAGAGTGTTACGAGTGTTTACTTATTGTGTTGGAACACTCGGTTTTTTTTAATGTCGCAAAGTTCAGAATGTTCGATTTTGAAAGATTTTGATAGAATTTCCCGTTGAAAACGAAACGAAAGGATTTATTAAGCATTTTTCAAAACCGAAGAAGACAATCTCAGTTTGCAAAAAACTGAAGAAAAATCATCTCACTATCAAATCTACCGAACTTTCAGAAGGGAATTTTCAGGATTCAATAAACCGTATCATTCTGAAATTCAAATTAGAACTATTGATTCCTTTGTTCTCATTTACAGTTCTATTATCCAATGACAGATGTTATCCCAGACCATAAAACCTTTGATGTGTAGTCACCGCACACAACAATCTTCACGTTTCAGATGGACACCTGCAATGTTCCAAGTAGAGAAGACACTCCCCCTTCCTTCCTCATTGTCAGTTAGTCTTCCAGCTATTCAGTCAGTTATTCTGTTCTCTATTCTCTATCCAAATGCCTTCATACCATCGTTCTTCTTCTTCCACTTCCTCTTCTACTATTCCAATGATCAATCATAAGAAGATGCCATCGATTGAAACTATCCCAGAGAAAGTCAATCGTTACACTGAGCTCTTGCTCGTTTCGGATAACAAATATGAAATCGAGAACGCCTTTCTTCGATTATTCCAAATCGATACTTCAATCAGAGTATACGAGAAATGTCGATTGGAGTATATTCTCAGAAAACGATTCGACGGAAACATTAATTACTTGTATCAAGTCAACAGACTCTTCAAAAAGATTGCTCAACTTCGTCGAAAAGAGCAAAAGATCAAGAAGGAAGAGAGAAAAGAGGAGGAATACGATCCAGAGTTTCCATGTATTCGTTCTTCGATTGAAATGGAAAGATATCCAGTAAGTTTAAATTCAGAAAATAAATATCTAATTTTTTGTTTTTTAGCTTCCAAAGAACTCCAAATTGCTCTCGATGTTTGCTGAATACACTCCAACACCAGTCTCTGCATCATCATCATCATCTGACTCTTCTCCATCGGATTCATCTATTTTTTAATTGATTTCTATTCTGAATATCTCTGTACTATCCCCTATTCATTGTCTTTTTTGTCATAACACTGGTTGATATGTTCCCTGTACCTATTTTCTCATTCCCATGTTTCAATTTCACCTGATGAGCCTGCACTCGCACTCAATTCTTCAATATGTTCCATTGATTGAACTGTTTCATTTTTTATCTTTTTTTTCAATAAAAAATGTAATTTAATTATTTTCTAATTATCTGCTGTATTCAGAAGTTATGTATTCCTTCTTAAAATTATAATTGAAACTCACAGTCAGTTTCAGGAATCAAAGAATACACTCTATTCGAAACCAAAAAAATTGATCTCCGAATAATTTTCTAAACTTCTGAACTCTGAGCAACCAAACCCCTTAATCAAAGTTAAAAGACGAATTTTTTCAATCTTTCATTCTCTTCGAAATGCCTTCTTCATCTTTCACTTTTTGATGTCATTTGACAAGCTCCACCCTATAATCAACCTAGACTAAACCTTCATCGATCATCACATTCCTCTTTCTGAATTCTTAAATTGAGGACGGAATTTTGTATTCATTTCGATGTAGTTTTGAATTCTAAACATTTTTTCTGTTGACAACTTTTTTTGAAAATGTCTCTAAATAGCTCGAAAATCGTCTTGAAAAAGTCAAAGTGATTGGAGTGGAAGAGTTTTCCGAAAGCGGCGGCCACGAGGTTTTGGGCAGTCCAAGTCGTTGTTTTTCACTTTTATCGAATATATTTTCTTTTTATTAGACTTTAAAAAATCCGAACAACAGAAAAAACGGACTTAAGCGGCCCAAAACTACGTGGCCGACGCTTACAGAAAACTCTTCCACCATAATCATATCTCCCCCATTTCAAACCGGTTTTTAAGGCATTTAGAGGCATTTTCAGAAAAAGTTGTCAACAGAAAAAATGTTAAGAATTTAAAACTACATATAAATATACAAATTATTACAGTTCAGTCCTCCTAAATGAAATCCAAAAAATCTCCAAAATCGACAACTTCAAATCCGTATTTCGACGACAATTACATCTATGGAGACGATTATGAATCATATCTTTATTCAAAAGACTGGCTATTTTTTGATTCTGAATATGGAATCCATCGTATTTTTGAACTAATGGAAATCACGGAAACTCTCGAAGAAATCTACCGAATTGCGTGTTTTTTCAGTTTCTTTATCAATCTATTCCATTTATTCGTTTTGTCTCAAAAGGAATTGAGATCCAATTTAGTCTATATTATTATGATTGGAATCTGTCTCTGTGATATTGCTCAGTCTTCCGTTAAAATGATTCAGATGGCTCTTGCCCTATTTGAAATCGAAGGAAGGAATTTCTGTGCACCGTATTCCCATGTGATGACTGAAGTTATATCCAGAACAATTATCATTATGAATCGACAATCTTCTAGTTTCCTCGTCTTTTTTATTGCCGCATATCGAGCATTTTCTGTTATATTTCCGATGAGCAACTGGAGTCAATTGAAACCGAAGACTGGTTTCTTGGTTATCTTTTTTTCGATTCTGGTCTCTTTGATCTGGAGTTGTGTATACTTCTTTCAGACAACTATTGAGAAGGTTAAAGAGTAAGTTGTCTTAGAGATTACCAGAGAATTTTTTTTTAAAGAATTTTATTTTTTATCAAAAAACTTGCAGAATAAAAGTCGGAACCCGGAATTTCAAAAAAAAAAATCTTGAAAGTCAAAAAGCTATTTTTCGTGTGTCTACAGTAACCATTTCCAGATGCTACAACTCGGAACCCCTCGACTATATTCCATATAAACTAGTGATTCTCGAGAGATGGGAGACCAAATACCTTCTTTTCGATGGAATTCTCTCTATTTCCTTCTCATTTCTCTATCTTTTCGTTGCCATTTCTCTTCTTATCGCTATCCTAAAAAACCGAAAACGAAGAAAATCATTGAAAAAAGAGAAGTGAGTCCTGGTGCCCTTGTATAAGAGGGAATGGAGATTTCCAGAGAATCCAATCCTTCTATGATGATTATCTTCCTGGCTATCAGTGTTTTCATCGCCCAATCCGCCTACGGGGTACTGTATCTTGTCAACTATTTTGTTTTCCAACGCTACGAAGAACAGTAATTCTTTTGGCTCCGCCCCCAAGAAATCAATTCATTTCTTCCAGAGAACTCTTCGAATCTCTCAATCCATTCACTCTATTCCTATTCATTCTGAATTCTGCTATCCACGCTATCATCTGTTTCGCCATGTCATCACAATATCGGGATACTGTAAAACGAATGATTTGTAGGAAGAAGGAGGTTATTTCAATTAGTGAACCTAGTAGAACATTAAAAGTGTCAAGTTCCACTAAGAAAACCTATTGAAATGAATATTCTGATCAGAAGGAGCCTAATTAATCATCACAAAAGTGTATTTAGAGATAAAAAATGAGTAAAAGGCTTATCACAACAAAAAGAAAGAGAAAAAGACCGGTGGGAGTAGAGAAAATTGGATTAAGAGTGGGGGAGGGGAGGCAAATCTAAAATCACTAAAAAATGCAATCTAGTCATTTGAAACAAAAAACGGCAAGTACTCTCTCATCAAAGACACGAGAATCGGATCAATTTGTAATTACACGTGGAATTATGGAACAAGAATACAGAAAGGGACAGAATCTAGATGATTTTCTGTCCGGTACCCAGAAGAGTGTAGACCATTGCACCGACTACACATTGGGCTGCTGTCACTATGAAAACGTATGACCAATTGTTGTTCGTCGCTTCGAGAATGTGTCCGGCGATGTAGACTCCGACGAATCCGGTGATGGCTCCGCACGCGTTGAAGACGCCTGGAAGATGTAGGGTTACTGTAGCTCAGTGACCTCCAGGATTGTTTAAATACCGTAAACCTATTAAAAAAACTTCTTACCAAACACAGATCCAGCATGATTGGGTGCAAAATCGTGTGGATTGACAGAAACTCCTCCATGATGAAGTCCTCTTGCCGCCATAGCCATCGTAAAGATGAGCAATGAGAGCCAGAAGGAGGAGGTCATTGGAACGAGCATCAAACAAAACGCGATTCCAATCAAACTGGCTCCTTCCATCAATTTCCGTGTATAAGTGACAGTTTTCCCTTCAGCCAGAGCTCTCGAAGCCATAACCGGTGCCACAAGGGAAGTGACTACAATCGCCAACGAAGGAACCACATTGTAGACGACTCCTTTTGCCGTTGGAAACGTCTCATGGAAGTAGGAAGGAAGCCAATTGAATAGAATTGAGTACGAGTTTCCTCCGGTGTATTGAGCGACGGCGGCTGCCCAGAATGCCGGATGACGGAATAGAGTTCCCCATGGAACTGATGGACAGGGGGTATTTGCAGATAGATGTGATTCAATTGTGTCGTGTTTCTTATCAAGAAGAACCTCTTCATCTGGTTGTGGAGAGCTCCGCCCACCTCCTGTTCCCTTATTCCGATCGAGAACCCATCGGAATACCCAACACCAGATAAGAGAGAGAATTCCAACGAATTGGAATAGAGATCTCCATCCGATCCATTCAATCAGAATACTTCCGATGGCTCCAGCCAATACTGTTCCCCAATGAGATCCTGAAAGAAATGTCTAGAAGATGCCCTTTTAAAGAGCGGAGAAACCTGCAAGAACGATTCCAAAAACCCGTCCTTTGTCAGCTGCGGCCAAGTGTTTTGAGACGATTGAGGCTAGAGATGGTATATGAAATGCTTGACACACTCCAGTCAGAATTCGAATTGCGAGTAGAACGACGAGCGGATAGTTTGTCCAGTAGGCGAAATCGAAGAGGTGTGGAGTGAAGAATGTGATCATTGTCCACGCTAGACTTGAATAAGGGAGGATCTGCAATTTTTTTGTGACATTAGATTTAAAATTGGTTTTTTAAATTTTAAATCATGTTCAAAAATTTAAAAAAAGACTTTTCCAGCTACTTAAACCCTAAATTTCGACTTTTCCCACCTTTTCAGCACCATATTTATCAGCTATCCGTCCGGCGAACACTTGTGTCAAAGCGTATCCCCAGAAGAAACATGAGAGCACGGTACCCTGAAAATCCGTTTTTCTAGACTTTCTAGAAAAAATTCAAACCGAATCAGTCTTATTCCATGCGAATTCTTTCGCCACGGCGGCCGCACAAATCGGAAGACTCGCACGGGCGGCGTATAAAACACATGTTCCACTGAACATTGTTATCGTCCACGTCCGCGATTCTGCTCTGAAAAATTCGAATTTTTGAAAAAAAATCTAAAAATTCAGTTACCTTGTCCATATTTTACCTAACGGCGGTTCGTATTCTCCAGGCCTTTTTAGCATTTTTGGCCTGCAAAGACTATAATAGAAAATCCAACAAAAAGCGAGGAAAAACTGTTCTTTGAAAATAGAGAAAGAGACGCAGAGAAGCACAAAACACACATAAACGTGGCGCAAGTACATAATAGAGAAAGGGATACGCCGACAGAAAACACACACTTTTTTCTTTTTTTTTGAAAGAGGAGGAACAACAAATAAGGTGTGAGCATGAGACAAAGGGAGGTTAGTCATGATGCTCGTCAAGTGATAAGCATGATAAGAAGAGTGAAATTCGTCATAAAACAGTTTTTGAAACAATAAAAATGATGATTTTTAAAGAATTTTCAGTCAGAAATTCAAAAATTATTTTTTTTAATCCACGTAAATCGACTTTTCCAAAAGGAGTACACCGAAAACGGCTCTTCCATCCAGGACCATGCGCTAGAAAAAAGTTTCTGTCCCTTTAATTTATGTCATCATTCAATTGAAGTTTTTTGCTCTGTTTAATGCTTTTTTATTGTTTTCAGCTCAATTATTTTGATTTTTTGTTGATTTTCGTAAAAAATACAACAAACATTAAACTTGAACTTCATGAAAAATCTAAAAACAAGTTGCATTTTTTAAAATAAAAAGTATGAAATTCCACAGAATAAAGCTAAACGTCTCTAGTTTTAAAGCTTGAAACCCTTCAGCTGGAAAAAGTGCAAAAAAAGTTAATTTCTAAGAAAAAACCAATTTCCCACGCAAAATCTTTAAAAATTGTCAATTTTCAAAAGGAATCCGAAAAATTGAGGCTTCTAAAATATGTATTCACTCTGAGACGAGAAGAGAAGATCGCACACACATAACACGAAAAAGATTTAAGATTGCGATGAGATTAACGACGATTCTTCGGAAACTTTCCGCGCGACGCCCTCCAGAGTTCGAGATGAAAACGGGAGCAGACGTCGAAAGTCAATTTAAAAAAGTATGAAAAACGGCACGGATATGTTGCGAAACACGACGGAAAATTCCAGAAATTGGCAGGCGTTCCGTGAAAAACGAGCCTAAAAAAGAAATGTGTTTTCCTCGTTTCGATTACTTTCACTTTTCCCTCGTTTTCTTCCCGATTTCGCCACGTTTCCATGCGAAATACGGTGAAATCTTCGAAAGAGATGCAGGAAACATTGCTGACACACTATTCGTGCGGCGGCTAACGCGCCAAACATTTTGTCATCTTTTCGATCTCATTTCTTGCTTTTTTCTGTTAATGCCTCTCATTTTCTCGCTAAAAACTTGGTTTTTTTTTCAGAAAAGATGCCA
The DNA here is from genome assembly GCA_016735795.1 of Caenorhabditis tropicalis. Classification (NCBI taxonomy): domain Eukaryota; kingdom Metazoa; phylum Nematoda; class Chromadorea; order Rhabditida; family Rhabditidae; genus Caenorhabditis; species Caenorhabditis tropicalis. The sequence goes on from CM028615.1 coordinate 9,360,976, forward strand.
ATTGTGAACGTCAAGTGGCAAAAAGAGAAATATGTGGTGGAAGTCGACACCTCAGCGCCGCCGATGGTGTTCAAAGCGCAACTTTTCGCTCTGACACAAGTTTTGCCCGAAAGACAAAAGGTTGTGGTTATGGGACGGACTTTGGGAGATGACGATTGGGAAGGAATTAATGTTAAGGAGAATATGACAATTATGATGATGGGATCGTAAGTTTTAACTCATTTTTATCAGAAAATTCGATTAAATCATTTTTTTTCAGAGTCGGTGAAATCCCGAAAGCGCCAACAGTTCTCGAAACGAAACAACAGAATAGAGATAAACAGGCGGAAGAAATTGCTGCTCTGTATCCAACTGGACTCGCAAATCTCGGAAACACTTGCTACTTCAACTCTTGCATTCAAATGTTCAAAGAACTGAACGAGTTGGTTTTGAAGCCTGCAGAAGAGACGAAAGTCAGAGAACAAAGCGATCGACTCTGTCATAATCTCGCCGTGTTGATTAATCAACTTCGTGATAAGGATAGAGCGTTGAGAAGTAAAGGAGATCCGCTCAAACCGTTCGGAGCAGTTATGGTAAGGGGAATAGCGCTGGCTGTTGCAGAATTTAGTTTTGAAATCAACAAAAAGGCATTTATTTTAACAAAAAGACGATATTTCTCAACAGAAACGGTTTCTTTTCCTTCTAAAATCGAATAATTCAGAGTCTCTCCGACAACTTCCCACAATTCGAGAAGTTCAAGCAACAAGACGCAAACGAGTGCTTCGTTGCAATTCTGAATAACATCACGAGATACTACGGACGAGCTGGATATCCAATCGAAAAACTCTTCAAAGTGGTCACAGAAACCACATCGAAATGCCTGGAATCAGATGAAATTGGAGAGAAGAAAGTGGAGAATCACAACCAGTTGACGTGTTATGTGAATCAAGAAGTGAAGTTTCTGCAAACAGGAATCAAGGCAGGATTCGAACAGGAGATTGAAAAGACGAGCGAAGCGTTGGGAAGAGACGCTAAATGGCAGAATGTCAGTCAAATCTCTCGTCTTCCGAAGTATTTGACTGTCAATATCAATCGATTCTTCTTCAAAGAATCATCAAAGACCAATGCGAAGATTCTGAAACAGATTGTATTCCCTTTCTCTCTGGATACCTACGACCTGTGTACTCCAGAATTGAAGGAGAAACTTCATGCTCGTCGTGCGGATGTCAAATTAGAAGAAGATGCCAAGCTGGAGAGGGAATTGAGAAAAAAGGTGATGGATAAGGATCAGGCGGAGAAGATTTTCGATGATGGAGTCCCGTTGTCAACTGATTTCGAAGATGATTCTGGATCGAATAACTCTGGATTCTATGAGCTTCGGGTGCGCGAATCTCTTTGAATTCTTTTGAAAATCTCTTCTTTTCAGGGCGTGATCACTCACAAAGGACGTTCATCGCAAGACGGTCACTACGTGGCATGGCTCCGTTCCTCGGAAGACGGCAAATGGCGTCTTTTCGACGATGAGAACGTTACCGAAGTGACAAGTGATGATATTCTGAAGACAAGTGGAGGTGGTGATCATCACTGTGCCTATATTCTTCTCTATGAGGCTCGTGTCATTAAACAGTATCCAGAACTCCCACCGGCGCAAGCTCCAGCCGCTGAAGAGACTGCCGATGAGCCAATGGAGGTGTCCTCGAAGCCATAATTTAATTGATTGCCCCCTCTTTTCTCTTTTTCTAACCTTGAATTTTCTTTTTTCGTCTGGTTCGTGGAGTTTTTTCAGGAAAACCAGAATTTTCTCTGAAATTTTCATGTACAGGTTCCACTAGTTTTATCCTCCTCCTCTTCCCCTTTGAATCACCTAATTTATTGATTGTTTCCCCGTTTCTTTTCTCTCGAAAAATGTCTGTATGATGTGATTTGAATAATGGAATTGATAACTCTGAAATATCATCAGAAATGATCCACAACACTTTCTCCCCTATTCCAGACTAGGGAAAGCACTAAAACTTTTATTGTTTTTCCCCCTTTTCCCCCGGCTTTTCCGACTCTTTTTTGGGTGGGGTTTTGAGTTTCCTCTCTCTCTCTCTCGTGGAGGACACTGAAGAGACCCATCAAATTTCAAAGTCATCCCCTCTTCTCTCCTGAATCTCTCTGAGTGTTCTTTACCCTCCCTTGTTAACACCTCCTCTCAGAGGGAAAACAAGAAACTACAACCTACAGATCGAGAACATTTTTTGATTTGTCAGCATTTTCTGATAGGTTTTTAAGGGCAGCTGAACTCGATGGACTCTAGAATTCAATTGGGAACACTTTTCTTTTTTCGGAGATGGCCGAGTTGTCTTGTTTTTCCGGGATTCTAGGCCTTCACTGGGGAAACCCCGAAGGCTTTGTTTTTTTGATTTTTTCCGTTTTTTTTCTCATCTGATTTCAAAACCCTCTATGTCATAGCCTATGAGAGACGCAGAGAAGGCTAGAGTGTCTGGTTTCTTTGCGCTCTCTCAAAGAGAGACTGGCTTCAACTTCAGATGGGCTTATCTCACTTCCTGTGAAAGATACCAAGAAAGTTTTAACTGATGAAATGTTGCTCAGATTAATAGAAATATTTTATTAGTTGACCACTTTCCTCTATCTTTATTCTTAACTGAGATATAGCAGTTTTTCTGAACCAGAAGTCTCTAGACGGGACCGGAGTATCTCTTTGGCGCCCAAACAAAGACAATTGTTGAAATGTCTCATTCATCAAATGTATATTCTTTTTCCCTCTCTCATAAATCACTTTCTCGTCATTTTTTGATTCATTTGAATCTTCTCATGGAAAAAGTGAATGGATGAAAGAACAAGTGGTGGCGGGATGTTGTTATGGAAGTTCAAGTTTCCCTCGGAGGTTTTTTGTTTTTGGATTTCTGATCGTTTGTTTTTAATTCCGACTACGGTAGTTACGATAGAACTTTAAGAAATTAAGAAAGCATAATACCGTATACTGTAGTCGTCATAGCTGATCGGTATACTATTTAGTTTTTTTCATTTTTGGTCAATATTTTTCTTACAAAAAGTTTTTTGGTCTAAAAAATTAGGTTTTAGTACCGGTAAAACCTTGATAATTTTAACTTTAAAAATTGAAAATATGCCACTTTTAAACTCAAAAATTGCCAATCTTAAAAAGCAGAAAAATTATTTCTAAAGGTTTGCCTCGTAATAATCCTCAATTCCCGATTCTAGTACCCCTTTTCAAAAAAAAAGGAAATTCCGAAACCCCTCATTCTTCAAAACTAAACTAAACTCTATTTGAACAAATTCCACTTTACCTAAATTCCTCTCTCTCTCTTAATCGAAAGATCATTTTTCTCATTCTATTCATGGGAATAGTTCAAATAGAGAACTTCTCACACAAATGAGTAATACAGATGAAAGACTAACCTCTACACTTTTTAGTGAGAATTTATTAGTAAATAGGAGTCTAAATATTTCCATTGTTTCTTTGTTGTCTCGAGAGAAAAGTAGCGGGAATTCAAAAAAGTCTGGCAGTGAGAGAGAGAGAGAGAGAGAGTCAAGTGGAGGAGTGGAAAGCAAACTTTGACTCTAACCACCAACAGAGAATTATTTGGTTTTCGTTTGGTTTTTCTATGATTAAAAAAATGAGAAATGGATTCGAAATCAGCTGATCTCTCTATTTTTCCTAGTTTTTGAAAAACGGTGGTTTTTCTTAGTTTTGAGAAAAAAACTTTGAATTTTCATTTTTTGGAAAATTATTTTTTTTTGAATTTTTCGAATTTTGAAATTCTTGAAATTTCTTTGGTTTTTTCTGCATTTTTTTCTGTTTTATCCATTGTTTTTCCCCAATTTTTTCCAAATAAATTTATGGTCAAAAGTTCAAAAAATCGAATCTAGTTTGAAATTGAAATAACTTTAAATGTTTTGTTTAGAAACAAAAATCCGGAAATTGAAAAAAGAGGACGTCAGGTGAATCGTGGGGATTTGAATCAAGTAGACGAGAGGCTGACGTGTGAAAACTAGAAAAAGTTCATTCTGAGAATTCTTTTTTTGGGCTTTGGATGGGAAAAGATCCAAGAACTGGGTCGTTTTTTCTCGGTGGTTTGTCGGCAAATCTTTCGCTTCCAGGTATTTGAAAAAACGTTTGGAGTTTCTGGCTTTCTTGTTTTTCCTCGTAAATCGGTTATTTTTGAGGCAAAAAATAGGAAAATTTTTTGGAGCATGCCAAAAATTTTTCATTTAGACTCCATAATATAGGTTTTCTAAACAGTTTATATTATACTGAGCAATAGATTAATTTCAAAACTTCTATGACTTATAATCTCTAACTTTTCCAAAATTCTGAGAAAAAGACATCTCACTATAATATTTCAGACAATTTTTCGAACTACCGTAAAACCTGTAATAGGCTTGCACCCCCGTTACTCAACTTTAGCTGCTTATATCTCGGTTCCCAAGAAAGATAATGAAAAATAGTCAACTGATGAAATGTTTCTGTTAATATGAGCAACATTTTGTTAGTTGATACCTTTTTGATATCTCCATTGGGAACAAAGATAGGTGCTGCTAAAACTAGGTGGCAGGGGTTGACGGTATGTCCGGTCACTTTTGTCTAACCGTTCGATGCCACACCTATTCGTCACTTTTTCTTACAAATCTGAAAATGAAATGTAAAGTTTTGTCATCCCCACTGACTCATTTCTGTCGGCGTTTTGTACGAAATAAAGGGATGAGTAATTTTTTTTCAAGGTAACCATATCTGAAACAGGTGTCTATTTGGCTTCTGAAATTATTTTTGAGATTGTGTAATGTTTGATGAATTGCTAAGTAGATCCTTAGTTTTCAAAAAAAATATATAAAAAATAATCTTGTTTTCCAGTTAGGTTACTGTACCTAAAGATTACTCCTTTCTCTAATCCTTCCAGTTCTTCTGACTTTTCTAATACGATTTCAAACCGATTTCTTCAAAAAAGTAATCCGAAACAGTTGTCCTTCTCTTCCGTTCCACCTTTCTAATTTGTTAGTCACCTGTCTCTCCGCTTTCAATTTATTCATCAAACTTTCCTTTTCCTCTCCCCCACCTGAACGGTTCTTTGTTTACAACGGCATTTGTCGCTTTGTGTGTCAGATGTTTTATCTAAGTTCAGAATAGAGATAGAGAAAAGTTTTCAACTAGTGAAATGTTCAGCTTGTCAAGGGCTACATTTTATTAGTTGATATCTTTTTGTTATCTTGAAGGGGCACTGAGATATGCGTTGTCAAAGTAGGGATAGGAACACGCTATAGCCTTCTCTGAATTTTTTTGTCATGTTTCCTAAAAAATTAGTTATGGTAGCTATCCAAAAATCTATTTTGTCTAGAAAAACGGTTCCTCATTTCACCGGACAACTGTGTAAATAAAAAAACGAACCAACCTTTACTCTTTCCCTCTCGTTCCGAAATGAGTCAGTACCTTTTGTCATCTTTTAGTCTAGATCTCTCTCTCTCTCTCTCTCTCTCTCTCTCTCTCTCTCTCTCTATTCTTTTCCAAATCAACACGCGTGCCAAATCGACACTATTTGCCCTCCGTCGACCGATCAGTTGGATCACTTAGTTGTCAGCACTACGAACTACATGAGGAGGGAAAAACTAGTCGGATTCCTGGTTTTTATGCTACCTTTGAATGAGTTTATGAAGGTTAACAAGTTGCTAAGATTAGCTAACTAGCTTAGCTATCTTAGCTACCTAGCTTAGCTAGCTTAAGTCATAGCTATCACCTAGCTAAGGAGCTCTTTCTAGCCTTGACTTAGCCTAACTTGCCAAGCTAGTCCTCTCAATGACTCAGCCACTCCATGGCCTAGGAGCCCTAAACTAGGCCATCATCTCCCCCGCCTGTTCTGCAAAACACTGTTTGCTCAGGTGCCTTTACTCTCTTGTCCTCCGGATGGGGCGAGTTTCGTGTCAGGATGTGATGAAGTTTGTTATTTTCCGCCCCTTTTATTTATTTATCAACAGTCAGTCAAGTCAACAACAATATTACCTTGAGATTTATTTTTTTATCGAACCGACTAGATTTTTTTTGCTCAGGTTACTAGTGAGCCTAACTGGTATTGCCTAACAAGTTGATTTTATAAGTACCATAAACAGACCCCTAATCACTAAAAATAGCTCCTCACACCTCCCTGCAACACTTTTTTTATTCAGCAGATTCACTGATAACATTCATAAATCAGCCTCCCCCCCCCCCCTCTAGTGTAGAAGAACGAGATAAAAAGGTGTGACTGGGGGTTTATTATGTTTTCTTGGTGATAAGCACCTGGTTACAGTAGTCTTTTTTGGAATACTGTTTGTTCAAGATTGATCTAATCAAACTTCTGATAAAAACCGTTTGGAGGGTACCGTATACAGAGGGTTTCTAGGCTATCTTACTATGGTTTTTGGGAGGTTTCTATGCCGTTTTATAGACTTTTTTTCTCGAAAATCTAGACTATTTGTTTGGGTTTCTAGCAGTGTGTCGTTTCGAAAGCATTTCGAGAAGTTTCTCGAGAAATTGTTCCGAAAAATTTTCGAAAAAATTTTATCGTTGATTTTTCGAAAATTTTTTGAAAAACGCATTTTTCGAAACGACACACTGGTTTCTAGGCCATTTTTTGGATACCTTCCACTTTTTCATTAGTTTAGGCATTGGGTTTTCTAGTCTTTCGACCCATGAATCAACCTTGATTCAGATCTACTATCGAACCTTCAAACTAAACACGGCTTCTCCTTTTCCCTTCTGCCTTCTCCTCCCTCCTCTTCGTTTTCAAATCTACGAATTCGATGCCTTCTCCAAAAATCAACCGGTTTCCGGGGGGTGAAGACACCTTCCCCTCTCCACCCGCTTCTTTCCTCTCTATTACGTCTTCATTGTCGAGAAAAAAGGTTCGTTGGCAGGAGGCAGGCAGAGGGCATTGTCTATTTTACTGTCCCTCTTTTTGAAGGAGAAGAAGCTTCTGAAGCTAGTTTACACTATTTGAATGAGAGAGAGAGAGAGAGATAGATGAGAGAGGGGTGTAAATATATATATCTAGTTAATTGTGGCGCAACGGCATCGGGGCGACGCAACAATTATTATCATAATAAAATTTGGATTGATCGACTTTTGGTTTTGCTTTGTTGACAGATTGGTTTAGTGGTAGGGGCTAATCTCAAGGGGGCGCGGCTTAGCTTTTTTTTATAGAAGGACACCTATTTCGACTATGCAGCTAGACTTAAACTGAGACAGTTTTTAACAGTAAAAATTTTTTTTCGACTTTTTTCGTTAATTTCAAAATTTAAATTTAATTTTTACAGAACGCGATATGTTGTTTTCCACCAATTTCAAATTAAAAGAAAACTATTCTACATGTAAATATTTTTCCTTTCCCGAAAAACTGCCCTTTTTATTACCACTTGTTTATTTTTCCCCCATAGTGTTCTTGACCACCATCTCTCAAAAACCATCCTCCCGATTTTCAGGTGGTTCTTTTTTTTCTAAACATTAATATTTGTGTTTTATTACTTTTTCTTCTCCCTTCCGCAAAACTGGTTTCTTTTTCGTAAACCACTAAACTGTTTTCTGATTTATTTTGTAAACACACACTGACCACTACTCTTCGTGTTGTAAAAGTGTTTGAAAAAGTTAGGCCACCAATTTTGAAAATCGAGTGATCGTTTTCCACTTAAAAAACGAATTGAGACAGACACCTTTTGGGCAATTAGGCTCCCCTTCTCTCTTCTTAATTGGGCAATTCAAGAGACGAGGAGGAAATGACTTTCTTGAATTTATTTTTTGGTCGCCAGACTTTTTTTGTGAATTTAGATTTTTTCCTGGTTTTTCCGAGTTAATTTAAGTGCTTTTAATTCACGAAAAACTAGTAGAACATTTTATTTGAACTTTTAAGCCTTATTTTACTTTTTTTGGAATACCGAAAATTTTCGTTATTCTGGAATTTCTGTTGAAATTTTTGTTTCAGTTCGTTGAATACAAATTTTCAAAATCAATTTTTCAATATTTTCCAAGAAAAAGCTTTGCAAGTAACTATTTTCTCTACTTTTTGCAGAATCTAAACTTTTTCGAAAAAAATAATTTCGAAGAAAACGCGCTCTGTTGAGAATATTTCAAGCGGGAACTTCAAAATTTCGAATTTTCACAACTCATTTATTTTGAAAACTTTTCATTTTTCTTTCTTTCCCTCTCAATTCTTCGATTTATTCTTACGAAAACCAAAAAAATTTAATTTAAAAATTGCCAAAGCATTTATTTGTCATCAAATTCCCTTGTTTTTCATTATTTTCTCTATTTTGTTGACTGGTCACTCAAGAGATTAGGATCAGAAGTTCCTTTGTACTCTTTTCTCATCATCAAAACGAACGAGAAAAAAAGAAAGAAAAACACAAAAATTTCCGAGTCTCCGCCCCTTTTGTTGCAGTGATGTTTGTAAAAGAACACTCACTTTGCACTGTCGACACGGGCATTTATCATCATTTTGGCTCCGCCCACTGAAAGAGAAAGTTTCCCCCCGACGCGTTATTTCTTTTCTTAACTAATTTTTTACTTTTTTTTGAATTTCAAGAGAAATTCCGTTCTATTGAGCAAGTGTTCGGTGGAGCGCGCTTTCTTGACCGCTTTTAAATTTGTTTTTTTCTCTGAATTAAAAAAAAATTTTGCAGGATGATACCAAAAATATATCTCCTCCTGCTCGTAATTCAACCCATTCTCACGCAATCCACATCACAATTCGACTCTTCACAATGCGAAATCACCAAAGGATGTCATATTCCTGAACCATCTCAATCGAATGGAATGGGCGTTTCGTGGAATCTTCTGGATGATGAGACTCTCGAATTGGAGTTGTTTGTGAATGCGGATCAGGAGAACGGAAGATGGGTCGCCGTCGGTTTTTCTGATGATGAGATTATGGTAAGCGAGGCCTATTTTTCTAGAAAAAAAAATAATTTCCAGGGAAACGAGCCGGTTATCGAGTGCTCAGCAATCGGAAATCAACCGGCCAGCATGAAATTTTCTTTCGATAAAACCAATGGAAAAGGAAACCAAAGAATATCTGGGGTAAGATTTCCTAGGCCACCACCCCCTAAACCCTCTTTTTTCAGGACTATTCTGCTCATTTCACCGACTCAAAAACGTCATTCCAAAATGGAGTTCTTTATTGTAAGTCAAAAGTCAAAGTAACCGGATCTTCCGACGATCCGAATGTATTTAAATTCGATCCGTCGAGAGACTATTATCTCCTTTTGGCAAATGGAAAAACGACGGCGAAAGGACTCGGATATCACAAAGAGCAGTCGTCTGTATCGAGAAAAGTTCGATTGGCGGAGGTAGGGAAATGCGCTCTGTTGCAACTGAAGGGCGGCGCGAATTTGAAATTTGAAAAATCTCGAAGTTGTTTTTTGAGTTTTTAACGAAAAAAATAACTTTCTTCCGAGTTCTCAACGACTCCGAGAAAAAAAATTGCATGGTCGGCGCAAATTCAAAAATTCACTTTGAAAAATATATTTCGCAAAAAAAAAATTTTTTTTTGAAGCATTCAAATTTTGACTCGTTTTCACCGGAATCGCGTTTTTCTGCGTTTTTCGATCAGTGAAAAATGAAAAAAAAAATATTCGGAAAAACTTTTTCGCGTTAAAAAAAATTTCTGAACAATTTATGACATTTCTAGAAATTTTCATCGATAAAAATCAATTTTTAACAATTTTCAAAGGTTTTCAGGTTTTTTTTCCTTCCGATTTAATATAATTTTGTCTAGTTTTCCCCTTGAAAAGTTCCGCAATCAATCTTTTATCAATGAACTCACTCGTTTCAATACTCGAAGCTTATCACAAATGATGTTTAAGTTGAAAGATTAGGCACACCTTTTGCCGACCAAATAATGACAAAAAAAAAAAAGACGGAAAAAGATGAGAAATTGCACGCAATTTCGAGAATTGCATCAGAAAAGTTCAGGGGAGAAAGTACAAGAATTTATAAGGAATTTTGAATTCGCGCGGGGGAGCAATCGCGCGTGGAGTTCAGTGGAGCGTATTTACTGACTTTTCAGAAAGCCTATGGATTCGATGAATCAGCATGCGGAAAATCGAAAGGATGCACGATGCCGACCGCCGATTCGTGTTACAATGTGAATGGGAACATCGGAGCATCGTACCGAGTCGTCACTGCGACTCAAATCGAATTTGAAATATTCGGACCGTCGAACAAAACGGTTCCAAATAGTTACGTGGCATTGGGATTCTCGAATGATGAGAAAATGGTAATGAATTTTTTTCGAAAAATTAATTTTGAAAAAAAAGTTTTTTTTCAGAATGACATCAGCGTCATTGAATGCTCTCAACTGCCATCTGAAATGGCGCCATCGATGAAATTCAGCTACAATCCGGGATTCAAAAACGCGCGAATCGACGGAGAAGAAACGATTCGAAAGCAGTTTATTCAGCACTCGAGTGGATCGAATACCGACGGAATTATCTATTGTAAAGGAGTTGTCAATGTGGGCGGAGCCACGAATAACCCCGAGATTTTTAAATGGAATCAAAGTCAAGGGTATCATTTGATGCTCGCCGCTGGGTATTCTGGTGAGTTTTTATCGCGTATAGAAAGTGCGCTCTATTGGACTGGATTTTTATTCGGCGAGAAATTTGAATTTTTGAGATGAAAATTTTTTTTGAAGGAAAAGTCTGCAAATTTGTGTCTTGGTGATGGCATAAATGGATTTGAATACGAAAATTCAAGAAAAAATTTTTTTTTTAATTTAAAAATTTCGATTTTCAAGAATTTTTGTCTGCAATCACCGCGACGCGAATTTGCGGGCTATTTATCAATAGAGCGCATTTCCAGCCTTCCCACTAACCTAAACCCTTTTCCAGACGCCAACGGACTGACCCAACACTGGGGATCGTGTGTCTCCATTCTAACCTTCCTCGATCAAGTCGACAATGTTGGATTCAACGACGCCACTTGCGGAGTGACGAAAGGATGCTTCTCCCTTCCAGAATCAGATGTTCGTGCATCATGGGCGGTCTCTAGTCCCACTCAATTACACGTGGAATTGACTGGAACCGTCGACACGACAAACAAATACGTGGCAATGGGATTCTCGACGAATCAGAAAATGGGGAACACGAGTGTCGTCGAATGTTCGAGTTTCGATGGTTCCGATTATTTGATGACATTCTCTTACAATGAAGTCGGCGAACGCTACCGTAATCTTCGACCGACGACAGATGTCTCTGGACTATTCACGAATCAAAGAGTTCAATTCGTCGATGGAGTACTGTATTGCTCAGCCGACGTGAGAGTAGAGGGAAATGCAAACGATCCTACAGTATTCCAATACGCTCCTGAGACAAACTACAGTATTATTTTGGCGACAGGAGCCACGAAAGCCAATGGAACGAAGGAACTCGGATATCACAAAGATAAGAGAAGCGTCGATGCGTTGAAGCTGCTAAGCGATTACTCGGAGCCAACGGCAGCGCCGCCGAGTGGAGGGGTGGGTGTTTAGCAGTAGAGCGAACTTGCTGAAGGGGGAATTTTGAAAACAGGGGTTTTTAGCGGTTTTCTAGTGAATTTTAGACGATTTTCATAAAAAGTGCGGTGGAGCGAAGTTGCTTTAACATTAAAAAAAATTTTTTTTTAAATTTTTTTCTCTAAAAAAAACTCGATTTTTATCTCTCTAGATATCCCAATCGATTCGACAAAAAAGGCAGTCTTCTTCTAATTCTCAAGTTTGTTTTTTACTCGAAAATCCATTTTTTTTTTTTCGATTTTTATTCATCCACTTCTACGAAATTCCTTTTCCAACAGTTTCTCGCATGCAATTTTTCTTTTTTTTCTCCTCCACTTCTACCAATTTTCTAACTTTTTCTCCCCCAGGAAGATCTATTTTCTCTCTTCCACATGAATTCTGAATTTGCAGGGATCATTCGACTCGTCGACCTGCGGCCGAACGAAAGCTTGCTACCAGCCGAATGACAACGATGTTGTCTCTTATCGGTGAGTGTCTCCTCTACGCCCTCTAGTCACCTGCCCTCCCGTCGGTTCCATGGTGTAGCGGTTAGCACTCAGGACTTTGAATCCTGCGACCCGAGTTCAAATCTCGGTGGAACCTATCGTTTTTTGCTTTTTTTCTAAGACGAGTTACGATGATAATTTTCATTTTTTAGTGTCATTAACGATGGATCAATTGAATTCGAGTTCTCCTCCACCCAACCATCCGCTAATGGAGTCTACCTTGCCCTTGGATTCTCCTCCAACGGCCAAATGTCACCGGCTAATGTCATCGAGTGCTCATCTCTTGGCACCCAGCCACTCTCGATGAAATTCTCGGCGAATTCGGGAACTTCAAATGGAAGAATCAATGGGGAAGAGGCAATTCGATCGCAATTGATAACAAATACGCAAACTTCGTATCAAGATGGAAAGATTTATTGTAGAGGAACAGTCCAAGCGGATGGAAGTTCCAATAATCCACAGGTAACATGGCCTAGAACTCCCCTTAACGATTCCTCTTCCAGATATTCCGATACACTCCAAATCAACAGTACTACCTGATCGTGGCGAAAGGAACTGCCTCAGCCGGAGGTCTTGGATACCATGGAACCAATCGATTCGTCTCATCCCAACGTCTTCTGACTGATCTGAACGCTGGAAATGGATCTGGATCCAAAGTGACTCTTGTCATTCTCCACGCAATTTTTATGACAGTCGCATGGATGACAATGGTTCCGACGGCCGTCATCTTCGCCAGAGTCCTCAGATCATCGTGGCCGACGCTTAAACCAGGTGGCCTCTTGATCTGGTTCCATGTAAGTCATCTAGAATTGAAGATTCTGAAAACAAAAAAATTCAGATTCACCGCGGCGCAAATCTCATCGGAATCGCCCTAATGATTGCCGGTTTTGTGTTGATTCTCGTCCATAAAGACTGGAAATTTGTGAACTCTGGATGGGGTGGAAAGCATGCGATCATTGGAATAATCGCCCTGTGTCTTGCGTGGCTTCAACCGTTTATAAGTACTCTCAGATGCTCGCCGAATGATCCGAGAAGACCCATTTTCAATTATATCCATAGAGGAATTGGTGTAATTGCTATGATTTTGGCTAGTGAGTCATTTTTTTTGGGAGATAGGTGGCCTAGAAAGCCGGAAAAGAAATCCTAGGCCACCCAATTAGGGTTTTGGTGGCCTAGAAAATGAATCCTAGGCCAACCTCTTTCTTCTTCCAGCCACGGCCATCTGCATCGCCGGCTACCACTTCACTGCGGATCGAAACGTCGCCCAACTGGTTCTCGCCCTAATCCCGATCTCCGTCATCTTCGCCCTCTCCCTTTTCTTTATCATTTTCAACAATATCGTCGACGTTGACACCAAATCTTTTGTTAAGGTGAGCATCTTGTCTTACTGTACCTCTCTGTCTCCGCCCCTTCCCCCTTTGAGACGTCCTATTACAGACGAACGGAAATTCAACACGAACCGAAGATATTCCGATGAGACCCACTTCGAAAACCGATTCGGAAACCACATGGACAATCCGATCCCCACAAACCACCACAGAGAATAGTATGAGCAATCGAGAGGTTCCACCGGAGAAGAAGAGATTATGGGTACGAATCTATCTCCCTTTGTTTCTCTTACCTTTGTTCTATTTTTTATTAAAGAATTATCTTTAAATGTACTTTTTCAGGTCAATCGATTCCGGGAATTTGTTGTCTATGGAGCTGTTTTGATCTTCATTGCCATTGGAACCATCCTTTCGGTGTTCTTCGGATTGGGATTGTCTTCTTCATAAATTCCCCCCTTCGCATTTTCAATTGAAACAATTCTTGTCATTCAGAAATGAGAAAAATCTTCTTTTTTACCGGTGAATTTTTTATTTATGCATTTCTTTTTCTCCCCGATGTATTTACTTTCCGAATGATTATTGTGATTAAAGCTTTAACTTGGAATAACGAATGTCTCTTCTTGTTTCATGAATAAATTAGTTTCATACGATTTTTAAAAAAATTCTACAGTAGTCTCACGGGGGTGCGAATGGGTATGTTTTGCAAACGCGCTCCTCTGATAAATCGAGTAGGCCTAAAACAATTTCGTTGTTTTTCTCTTTTATTCCGGTGAAATTATGGTGGTTTCTATACAATTTGCGATCATTCATCTCAAAATTGTTGAAATATCACCGAAAAAACATACATTTTACCGGAATAAGAGAGAAAAACAATGAAATTATTTTGGCCTACTCGATTTATCAGAGGAGCGCGTTTGCAAAACATACCCATTCGCACCCTCGTGTAGTCTGAACCCCAGAACCATGTAAAATAAAAATGCTGGGAAGAAAAACGATTTTCCACGTGGAAAAAACAAAATAACACTGAACCACAAAAAAAAATTTGAAAACGTGTATTTTTTTATTAAAAACGTGAACTTTGACCTCGACCCGTGGCATGCCCCCAGAAATCTCGCCACGTGGCAAGTGTTTTTTCCAACTCATCAAAGGCGAAAATCATTCATTTTGAGTTTTCGTTTTCGGATTCGGTGTTTTTATATTTAAAAGTGAGTTTTCATTGGATCCTACTGGAATAATAATCAGTTGTTTTGCAGACGAATCTAATCAATCAAAATTATCAAGAAAAATTTCTCGAGATGATGTTCAAGAAGTATACGCTAGAAAAGTAGAACGATTCTATAATTACTATCCTCTAGTAGACGGTATGTTTTTTTTCAGCTGAAATTTGTTTGAAACCGTGCATTTTTTTCACAAGCCCTTCCTTGTTCTCCGTGACCTTTCATGCCCCAGTGTCATTAAGATTTCAGTTTCTTTCACGTGAAACAAAATAATTTAACCAGCTGACAATGAAAAACACTTGAGTCTATAGGAATTATTTTACAGATCTATTTCCTCAAACTGAAACAACCGATCCCTCCAGCTCCCAACTCAGTTATCGAAGCCCTCGGGAAGGTAATATTAAGACAAAGAAAATTTATCTAATTTCGTTTTTTTCAGCGGGAAAAAGTGCTCAATTACTTGCTCGTACCACAATCATTTCTCACATAGTCAACGGAATCTATCTTCAGTCTGGTCTGATGGATGGATCTATCATAATTGATGAATTGGTCGAAGAAGTACTCAAGTTTGGAGCTGCTAAAACATCCGATGTGATTGGTTTCAAATCAAAAGGAATGCAGGGACTCGTCAGCCAGCTGAAAACGGTCATCACTGATATAAAGCCGGTAAACAAGGAACTGAGTGATTTTGAGAAGACCGCGTTGAAATGGAATGACTATCGTTTACAATACGAAACTGTTGGAAAATTCGAGGAACTTTATTCCATAAATGATACAATCAGCAAGATTACTAAAATCGATGTGAGTGGTCTATACAAACTGAACATGCCGTCGAGAAAACGGAAGGTTCTTCTCCAAGCACTGGACGACATGGAGGCCGCCGCAACATCTAGTTCTGATCAAGATTTGGAGGGAAAAGTTGAAAGTCTTAATACAGAATGGAAGGCATTTGAAACAATCTAAAAAGATTTTGAAGAAGAAGGGAAGAAACTGGTGGAGGCAACTGATAAGCTGAAGATTGTTGAAACATTCCGACCTCTCGAGATTCTTCTTGACATCGCCAAAAAATCCTTCTACTTCGTGCCCGATCAAAAAGTTTTCGGAGTGTATAAAACACATTTGACCAAGTTAGCTGAGTCGGTGAAGCTTTTCAACTCTTCTGATCGAGACGTCAAAACGTTTGTTGAATTGTCCAAAAGAGCTTCCACCACAGTCAAATACACGTATGGATTTGCTAATGGAATGTCTGGACTGAAGCAGCTGTCACAAAATGTTAGAGATCAATGGATCAAAGAAGTTTTGGGTATTGATGATGCAAAGCTGAAAAGTCTAGCCGATGGATTCGAGCCGCTCTTCAAATTAACGGATAATTTGAGAACAGTTGACGATAAGTTGACCAATATCTTATCAAACGAAGTTCTCCAAATGCGAACAATCCAAGATGTGTTTTCTCGCTTACCTCCTGACTTTGCCAACTCTGTAGACGTTATCAAGGAGCATTCGGTTTGCAGTCTAGTTAAACAACTTGATCGTGAACCCTTCGAAAAAGTAAAGCCGTTTTTGGATGGACTTCTTCAGGTGGTAATCCTTATTAACAGAGTGAAAACAGCTTTAGCTACTGATTTTTCCGAGTTGAAGACCGGAATGAATTCTTTCATCGAATCTTTGAAATCCCAGAAAGACAAAGCAAAGGAGCTCATCAACAAAAATGGAAACGCAAAGAGATTAAGAAATCTCCTGAATGATGCGATGGCTGTCTACGAAGATTTTAATGGAGATGTGGCTGAGGAAAGTTTAAGACAAATGAAGAAGAAACTACAAGAGAAAGATTCAATTACAACAGTTGAAATGAAAGTCGCAGTTGATCATGAAAAAAAGGTTTTCGAATGTCTGAAAAAGAACGCCATCAAAAGTGATCAATTCGCACAATCAATCAAAGTAATTCAGTTGCTACGTGAATTGGATGCGTCGCCAATTGAGAAAGCTATCTCTACTGTTGCTCAGATCTCCAAGGATGTGACTGGAATTAAATCGGATGCCGAAACGATGAAAGACACTGCAAAGGCAGCGGCAATTGCTATCAACGAGTTCAAGGACTCTGGAAGTCAGTCTGAGACCATCGGTCGGTCAGTGAGTACTCTCCAAGATGCATATACACTCGTGGAAATGAAGCCGTCAATCAATCATCTGAAACACATGCCGACTCTAGCACAAACTGCAATCCAGAACGCAACAACTCCAAATGATCGAGGAGTTATTCAAGATAAGTGGGGTGATGGCGTGACACTGACAAAGGATATTGGTCAATTGGAGAAAACCATAAAGAACATGGAGGCATTCGAAGCGAACCTCGATATTTCCAAATTGAATAATCTCAGTGATTATGGAACTCCTTTGGTCAATTTGAAAGATTTCTCAGATGTGACGTTGAATGTGACGGGTCAGATGAATTCGTTTGAAACTTTAATCAATGCCGCTGACACGGATGACAAACCAAAACTGGAAGAATCGCAGAAAACACTGGTGGCTCTTTCGGATCTTCAGCTCAAATTTTCAAGTTATCAGACTGAGTTTGCCAATTCTCCAGATGCATTCAAAGCGTTCCAAGAGTTCATGACCGAGTTTTTTTCGAAGAGCTACGACGAAGACGCAAATGGATTCAATTGGAAGTGAGTTGAACATCAATCTTTTTTTAAAAAGAGTTTTTCGAAAATAATTTTTAAAAATCGAATTTTCAGTTACCTATGGATCCCTGGCGGAATCATTGGCTTTGCAGGAGTATCTGTTGGCAGTTTCTTCCTTTTTAAAAAGTCGATAAAACTTTATGAGACCATTAAGACTAACAACGTGTTTAAAAACAGGAAAGTCTCTTTCTTCTCGATTGTCGTGTACACAGACTACCAATACACACCCGAGGAAGGTATGCGGATTCTCGGAACAACAAACGAAACGCCATCTGAAAGAGGATACACCGATAAGGTCATTTTCACTTCCGATAAGATCACGTCTCCAGATGGAAGGAGTTGGTATGTTTCCCGAGTGGTAAGTGAATATATGTGTGATAACTCTGAAGTCGTATTCTTCCAGCTTCCACCGGAACATTTGTGGAGAAATATCAGAGAATTTAACTGTTATGTTACGATTCTGACCGGCCAAAGAAAAGGATTGGGGATGCCCTATGGAGACAAATATATCAATTTCCGTTTAAATGTACCATTCGTAGTCGGAGACGAGACTCTAACCGTGGAGGAAGTCGATGGGAATGAAAATGATCTCGTACGAGCGTATTATGTGAGAATTGAGAAGTAAGTTACCTTTTTTCTGATTTTTAAAGCTCCTTGAATTGGTTGCGTGAACTATCACATTAATAATTTGATTTACAGGAAGAACTGCGAGAAAAGGTATGCCGTAATTCTCCTTTTACCACACGAGGAAGATTACCCGAATATCGAGGCATCCCATGCAGTGATCAAGAGGGCGCTCGGGTTATCACCGCAAGACGTATGTTTCCACGGCTCTTTTTTTTTCGAAGCGACGCAAAAATAATTTTTTGAATAGCTAACATCTAAATATTTAAAAACCAGTCGGCTGACGCCGCCTAACGGCTGCGCCGCGGTAGCGCAGCAGCCGACATCTCGCGGGTTCCGCCGCCCACTATACTTTCCGAATATTATTGACGAAAAACATATACTGTCGAAAAACAGCTCTAGATGTCTTCAAAGTGAAAATTTTGGAAATCTGAAAAGACGGGCATCATCTCAGACAAATTCTCTATCGATCTATACAAGTTTTGTCAAAAAAAGTTCAAGGGCGGAACCGCTAGGGCTTGCGACCAAACAGACACACACACAGACAGACAGAATCTTCTGATTGTTATTAGTAAAGATGATTGGCTTTGATTTTTAGTAATTGTAAAACTGCACTGTAGCCAATTAGTTCATTTCGAAAATTTCAATATTTCAGAGACCGATTCTCATCCACAATCCGTTTTCGCCGGAGATACCGATGACCGCCCTTGGAATTTACTACTGCTCGGAACTCATCAAGAGAGAAGGAATCCCCTCATTCGAACTCGCTTTCGAAAAATTCAAGAAAGCCTCGGTGAGCAAACCAGTCAGAAAGTTCCAATCGGTGCAATGGATGCTTCTGGGAGTGATGTACTTTTTGGCCATAGATTCAGAGATTAACAAAAAAGAGATGCTGGCGACTTATGCTGAACATAAGGCACGATTCAAGAAGGTCCGACGTTTTGCTGGAGTCTTGGAGTTTTTTGAATGGGACGACAGGCTCTTCAACTTCTTTGCGTTTGTGGACGATTTGGAAAGAGTGGAAAGACCGGGACACGTGGTGATAGAGATTGAGGATGAGGAGAATATGAATAATGGAGAGGATTATCAATTTGAAGTGGAGGATTTGGACTAGATGGAATAATGAAGTGGAGAACAGGAGTTTAAAATAAAAAACCTTCTGATAATTGTAATTTTTTTTTCTTTTTTCAACTCGATGTTAATACTAGAACTATTTTTCTTAAATAAATATTTTTCTCTTCATTTATCAAATCTACTACATTCTATTTGCCTATTTAATAAAACGGAACCCCAGATTGTCATACCGTAGTCCATTTATACAAATGTATTGTGGCTATCCCGAAAATGAGAGAAGAGAACAAATAAATTAATGAAAAGCTGCTCTTGTTTCTGGAAAAAGGGAAGAAGAAGAGGAAATAAAATAATTATCTCTTTTCTCTGTCTTCTGTGTAAAAGAGCATTCATTTCCATTGAGAGAGAGAGCGCATTCAGTATAAAGAAGAAGAAGAGCCAAAAGGGGAAAAATAATGCAATTGGTATAAGCACTAAAGGGAAGAAGAGAAAAGGGGAGGAGAAGGAGGAGCACCAACCATATTGCCCCCTTCCCCGTCGGTTTCACACAACTAAATAGATTATCGAAAAGAGAGATGCTCTCATAAGCTTCTGGTTATTCCCTGGATTTTGGATGTTGGCTCTGAGATTACTGTATTGTTTTTGGGGAGGTGAGTTTTTAGGATATACAGTCGATGTCGAAAAAGGACCCCTGGACATTTCGAAACCCGGCGATTTGAGTTTTTGAATTTCCTGTTTTGAAGTGTTCGGTTTCAAGATGTCCGGTTTTGTGAGGGCCGGGATCCAAAAATGTAAGTATGGTTTCACAAACCCTTCACTTCACACAGGTTTTTAAGGCATTTAGAAGCATTTTCAGAGAAAGTTATCAACAGAAAAAATGATCAGAATTCAAAACTACATCTGAATATACCAATTATTGATTTTCTAGTCTTTTCCTTCGGAATAGCTTCATTTGAAAAATCAAATGAACTTTGCAATATCGGCAATTCTAAACAGTTCTGTCACAGTTGTTACATTTTTTCTACATTTAGACTTGATTATTGTCTTTTTCCTGCAATTCATAACATGATGCTTCGATAAATAAGTAAATCAAGGTCTAGAAGTTTCTAGAGAAAATCTTAATATTCGGATTCTTTGAAGTACTGTAGTTACGCTGAGCATTTCTTAACTTACAACCTTCCCTCTATGTATGAAATTTCCAGAACTTTCAGAGTTATCTATGAAACCTACTTACATAGATTTTTCGAAATATCGCTTTTTCAATTTAGTCAACCACATATTATTTAGGTGAAAAACCCCTACCAAGCTTTATAATTTGCCATCAAAACTAGACTTGGCAGTGGTTCGGCCCCTCAAGAGTCTTGGCATAACGGGCGGGCTCGACTGATGACTAGAACGCAAACTTAAAAAGGCTTTGAAATTTTTTTTAATCAGAAAAATTAAAAAATATCGATGATTTTCCTAGAAATCATATTTCGTAAACCCTGGAAAATCTGGATTCCCAAGAGCAAATTCTCAGATTTCCCCCTATACGAAATTTACGGTATCTATCTCCTCCAGCTGTTGCCTATTTCCTTGTCTTCCCATCATCTTCCATTCCTTAATTTAAAATCCTACATCAGATCGGTGTCAAGTCATTTCCCCCTTTAGGGGTGGTCCCTTTGAGCAACAAAGAGGAGGTTAAAACTAAATGAATTTGTGTTTGTCTTCTCTTTCCCTTCCAACCCCAGAAAATGCCTTTTTCTATAAATTGAGTATTTCTCTTTTGAAGCTGATCCATCACTATTCAGAAGTCATCAGAGGATGGGGGCAGCTAAAAGTAAATGAATGGAAATTGGGGGGAGGAGGGGGAAAACAAAAAGGGATGCTTTTGGATCCCAATTTCCTTTCTTTTTCATTCAAATTGATACTGAAATAGTATTTGGAAGAGAGAGAGAGAGAGAGAGAGAGAGAGAGAGAGAGAGAGAGAGAGAGAGAGAGAGAGAGAGAATCGAGAAATTAACATTTTATAGAAGAAGCGAGCAAGCCACGCCCACTATTCGTAATGAAGAGCAGGGCGTGGCGTTTACGACGATGATGATGATGGGAGAAGAGAGGGGGGAGCAGAGGGAAAGACAACAAGTTTAATGAAATTGTCATTTTCTGATACACTCCATTTCCTCTTCTCTCTCTCTCTCTCTCTCTCTCTCTTCCATTCCCTTCTGCCCTCCGTTTCTAGCTAGACTATTAGTCGTTTTCAGGGAAAGAAGCAAGGTCCCCAGGGGGTTCCAGAATATCTGGAATATTCTGGAGATTTTCGATTTTCTTTGTTTCATTAGAAAGGATTCTGGAGGTTTTTGGAGTTTCTCAGAGGATTTTTCTGGTTTGGAAATCTGAAGGTACTTTTTTATTGCTTTTCAATTTTCATTTTTAGCCTGTCTATTTTTATTGTCTATTTGTTGGCTCGGTTTTCGTAAGGGGGGCCGATTATATCATGGGCCCAATATTGTATATTCTGCGAGAAATAGGTTGGGCCCATGATTTTTGGACCCATTATAATGTCGGCCCACTTTAATTTTTTGACTCAAACAATTACAGGTTGGGCCCACTATATTTGGGCCCATGATAGTTTCGGCCCACTTTAATTTTTTGACTCAAACAATTACAGGTTGGGCCCACTATATTTGGGCCCATGATAGTTTCGGGCCATTTTAATTTTTTCGGTCCCCTTTATAGGAACACAGCCTATTCGTTTACATGATTTTGGAAGAATACTAACCTTTTTAGAAATCCAGAGTATCTAGACTCGAAGGTACTTCTAAAAGTTCAATTGGTTCTGGGAGTATTAGATGATAGGGAATTCCTTGGCTTCGAAATTATAGAATCCTGCTAATTTTAATATTTTTTCTCCAGTGAATTTTAGAAAATTTTTAGTATTTCTCCATGTCACTTTGGTTCAGAGTTATCACCGGGTCGAAAACGGGGCAGCACGGGTACTTTTTTCTCACTTTCTTCAGACTTCTAACGACCAAGACATAAAAATGGGACTCTCCCTGAAAATCCCAAATTCCCTGCTTTTTGTAAGTCTGAAGAAAGTTATGATCCTGCTTCACAATTGAATTTCACATTTTTTAGTTAACGATTTTGCTTGAAAATCTGAAAATTTCCGATGAATCTATTCATTAGAATTTTAGCATAAAAGAAATTTCAAAACCGAAAACTATTCTGGAATCCAAATCTTTTTCCCTCCAATGTGTTCCAAACTCCTATTTGTCCTCTTTACCCATTCAATTAGTCTCATTTTGGCATATGACATATATTTCAGCTGTTTCATGATTTATTATTGAAAGAGGTCACGAGTTTTGGGGCGAATTAAAAGTGGGAGGGACAGGTGGAATTCTGAATTCTGAATCCATATATACCCGAGGTCTTGTAGGTTCTCCGGTTCCCTTTGATGCGATTTTGGAAGGTTTTCTGAGATTTTCCGAAACCTTCAGAATTTCCGATATTTTGATCTGGATATAGGAGTTCCTCTTTTTCCATTCCCTCTACTTCCATGAGATCTTCGTTTCAAATTAGTGAATCTGTCATTGAGACGTCTCTTCCTTCTTCTTCTTTAAACTACTAGAGTAGTCTTCCAAAAACAAGAGGAGAAAATGTAAATCAAGAGCAAACAAATGGTGACAGGAAGAAGTGCTTTTCTAGAGAAGGGAAAGGTCAGATTTCGGTTTTATCTCCCCATTTACGAACTTCCTTTTTCTGAGTTTGAGGGGGAGGGTTTAGAGGGTTTAGGGGAAAATGTGCTCTATTGATAATTTGAAATTTTCTTTTAGAAAAATTGTTTTCTAAAAATTACTCTGGAAACTCGGCATTTTAATTTTGAATTTCGAAAAATGTAATAAAAATTACCGTTCGGCTGGTGTCAAGTAAGCTCAACTCATTTTCCATGGCGTGTCGAAAGAGGGAGAGACGCAGAGAAGGCTAGAGCGTCTGACTGTCTGCGCTCTCTCTTGTGAGAGAGGCAGCTAAGATTGATCTAACTTCGAACGCTTATATCTCAGTAGCCATGAAAGATATCAAAAATGTGTTAACTATTGAAATGTTGCTCATAATAAGATAAACATTTTGTTAATTGGTCACTTTTTTGTAGCTCTGATAGGAACTGAGATATGAGAGGTTGAAGTAAAAGAAGGCTAGAATGGGTGGTATACAGAAATTTTTTCTTGTTTTGCTGAGCGCAAACATTTTTTGGGGGTTTTGGATTAAATAACAAAGACGGTTATCATAAGTTATTTATAAAAAAAACAATTAGCTAAGAATTTTTCAGTAAGTTTTTTTAGAAACCTGATTGTGAGGAGTCCCGTTATCTTAAAAAGAGACTAGCAAATCAATGGCTTCGAAATTCAAAAATTTTGATGAAATTTTGATGAAATTTTTTTTCAGAAATCACAAGAAACTAATATTATCCGGTTCTAAAAAACAATCCAGACTTCAAATCACAATCCTAAATTTTCCAATTCGTGTAGTCCTCTCGAAGAACTCATCTCTTCGGGGGGAATTAGTGAACAACAAAGGGCCCTTCTGTCGTTTGAGAAAAGAAGAAATATGTCATCATTTCTTCTTTTTCTTTTTCTTTTTTATTCGATTGCATGATATAGTCTCATTAAATTATGCCTCTTCTTTTTCCCCTTTTCTCACTTTTCTCTCTCTCTTTTTCTCTTTTTCTGTGTGTGTCAATATTCTATTCGAAAACCACTCATATCTCAATTCGATTCTCAATTTGAAATTTTTCCAGTAATTTTGGAATTTTAATGTCAATTTTCTCTTTTTGTTTAGCAGAAGAAGGAGTATAAAGTCAATTGGGTGGATATGGAAGAGAGAGAGAGAGAGAGAGAGAGAGAGAGAGAGAGAGAGAGAGAGAGAGAGAGAGAGAGAGAGAGAGATGGAGAGTATAATTGGAGAAGAAGGGGCGGAATTTTATGAGCCAAGAGGATAATTTTATGCTCCCTCTTACTCCCTATCTCATACCAACCCAGAACCCCCATTCCCATTTTTCTGGGTACTGCTCTTCTATTAGAGGTACTATTCACTATTCCTTATTCACTGCAAAAAGAAGCTAAAAAAGTAAGTTCCCCCTCTAACCGACGAAAAAAAACGAGATCAAACGGTATTCTTTGGTTAATAATAAAGATGAGCAACACGAGTCTCGGTCTATTATTGCTCGAGAATACCCTTTGACGGAATGTCGGGATTTTTTTTGAAATTTTGTGTAGTCTTTTTGGACAATGGATTTTTGAGAAAAGGTGAGTAATTTCCAAAGTTAGAGATTTTCAGGTTTATAGTTTTTTTTTCGAAAAAAAATCAATTCAAAGAGGTTGGAAGAAACATCGCTGGTCCCTGTCACAAAAAATTGAGTGAATGATTGGGAAGTAGTCATTTTTAGTTATCTGCAAAAAAAATAGAGTGAAAAAATGTATGAACAAAAACAGAATCCATCAATGAAAACGTTTTCCGGCTTAATCAACAACTTTGAGCAATCATAGCCAAGTGGGGAGAATTTCCATAATTCTGAATTTTTAATTGTAATTTGTTTACTTTTTCAGAATGAAAAACGTCAAGAGTGACATTTCAGTGAACGCTCCTGTATCAATGGTTCTAAAAGAATGAAAGGTAATGCAGACGACATGAAAGAATGTGGGTACATTAACTGACCTACTATCTCTCTATCTCTCTCTCTCTCTTCTAGAGAACTTCTGAAAATATCTGATGGAACCTACACACCCGCATTCTTCTTGACCCATCGTATCTTCTCTTACTTTTTTTAAAAAGGAAGCCAAATATCATTATTTTTATTATTTTCCGAATAAACCAATCTTATGATTTTTTCTCGTTTATGAATGAATTCTATTCTGTATGCAAGAAAAAATACTGAAAAACTGTATTGTGAAAGATAAAAAAAAGAAGTAAATACATAATACTAATATCCCCGTTCGAATCGGTAAGTAGTCAGAAGGCAATTTAGAAATCAGTGGGTTGTGCAGAGTTCGGACGAGTCGTGGCTGCTGATTTGTCAACTAACGGCGATCGAACAGACGCCACTTCGACTGAATTGGCACGTTGGACAAGGGTTTTTGCTCCGGGATTCGGATGCGATTTTAGGGTTCCTTGACGAGTCGAAATTCCCGAGTAGGATACTCTGTAATTAGTTTTATTCGAGGTTTTTGAGAAGGGGGCCTAGTTTTGATTTTTTAGGCCACCAAGTGAAAATTAGGTCTCGATTCCGCTTTTTTTCAAATTCAGCTCACCGAGAGCTTTGAAATGAGTATAATCATGACTAGGTTTGAGCAAAGTTGGGTCCCGCCACGAAAACTACAGTAACCCGATATGCAGGTTTTCGTGGTGGAACTCAACTTCGCTCAAACCTAGTCATTATTATACTTTTCTGAAAGCTCTCGGTAAGCTGAATTCGAATTTTGTAGTCTGATGACCTATTTTTCCACCTGGTGTCCTAGAAACCGCAGAAACTGTAAAAAAGCTAACCTTGTCAATGGAAGCAAACTGAAAAGAGTCTGTCGATATCTGGATGAAGTGAAACTGTAGACTAAGAAGGCCACATAGCAATTGATAAGGGAAAGAAGGTCAAGGACGTCTGCCAGATTAAGATAGACCATTTGATGGAATTGAGTAGTGAATAGAGCTGAAATTAGAGAGTCTCAGGTTACTGTAGTTCTGAGAATCCTACCATTCAAAATAGCCATAATTCCCTGTGGAAGTTCTGTGAAAAGGAATACGGTAACCATCAAAAGAAGCATGTAGGTAGTGAAATCTCCGCGTTTTTTAGCCCTTTCTTCCTTGATTAATATCTTCCGTTTCTCGTTATTTTCTCGAAGACGATGGATGAGAGCAATGGTGAAACAGAGGAGGAGGAGACATGGAATCGCCTGGAATCAAGAGGTTTTGTGTTGGGATAAGGAAATTTGGATTCAGGAGAATGAGAGCTTTGAAATGAGTATAATCATGATGGGGTTCCGAACACTTTGGGTCTCGCCGCGAAAACTACAGTAACCCCAAGTTTTCGTGGTGGGACCCAATATGCTTCAAACCTAGTCATGATTATACTCATTTTGAAGCTCTTAGTGAGCTGATTTCAAATTTGACACTCATTTTCAGTAATCTTGAAGCTGAAAAGAAAACCAACCTTCAAAAAGATTCCAGTCAACCACAAGTTAGCCTTCATTAAAAAGCATCCATTCTGCATCATCAACGTCGAGAATCCAACACTATATTTATAATACATTCCATTCAAAGAGACTCCTCTAGTAGTTTCGTCAATTTGATGAGCAAGAAGGGTTGGAACACACATTATGAACACGAAGAGCGCTATGAATATTGCTGATGTTCTGGAAAACAAGAGGTTTTTTGGGATAAAAGAACTGGCTCTTGAAACTAAAAAATTCGGAATCAGGGCGTCGAGAGCTTTGAAATGAGTATAATCATGACTAGGTTTGAAGCAAGTTGGGTCTCGCAACGAAAACCTGCATATCAGGTTACTGTAGTTTTCATGGTGGGACCCAAAGTGATCGGAACCTAGTCATGATTATACTCATTTTAAAGCTCTCAACGAGCTGAATCCGAATTTATTAATGTCGAAGCCTAAATTCCAACTTGGTAGCCTAAAAAAGACTTACAACGCTCTCGTATGATCCAACCACCTCGAAGTAGTCAATTTCATTGCGGAAAGCCTTATAAATGCCATTAACACCACCAAGTAAAGTGTAATTGCGTGAAGAGCAATTGATAACATTGCATGACATTTCAGAAATAGTGCCCAGAAGTATGAATATCCTTCTTTGTCAGACAGAAACTCAAATCGACTTATGTACATCTGAAATGAGATTTTCTAGGTTTGGAGGGAATTCAAAAGAACAAACCAAGTAAGAGGTCATTGTTCCCATATCTGATATTGCAATACAGACGAGTACGGTATGTACAGAAGAGTGTCGCATTCGGGGACGAGTCAGAACAAGAATGTGGATGGCATTAGCGGCGAGTCCCAAGACGCAGAGGATGAAGGAGAGGAATGGGTGGACATTTGAGTAGAGGCTTAAAAAGTTCAAATGGAACAGTGATCTAGTTTTGGGTTTCTAGGCTACGAAATTGTCAAAATCAAATTCAGCTCATCGAGAGCTTTCAAATGAGTATAATCATGATAGGGTTCTGATCACTTTGGGTCCCACCACGAAAACCTGCATATCGGGTTACTGTAGTTTTCGTGGTGGGACCCAACTTCGCTCAAACCTAGCCATGATTATACTCATTTTAAAGCTCTCAGTGATCTGAATCCGAATCTCTCAGTTTCGAGACCTAGTTTCCATTTTTTAGCCTGAGCAGCAGCTTAAAAAAAGCTCCCGGCTCAAAAAAAACACAAAAAATCTCAACTCACTATCGAAATCGATAAAACTGTTCAATGACAAAATAAGTGACGTTGTTCGTTGTGTCAAAAAGTCGCGAATCGTTGCATTCCATATCTGGAAAAACCATTTTTAGAGGAATGAAGGAGTTTGCAAGAAAAACGAAGAGAAGAGATAATAACAGGCAATTTAGAGGGGGAAGACGATTCAAAGGAAAATGGGAAGGGGAGAAGTACAATGATTTTTTGGTTCCTTTTTTTGGGCTTTGAAAATCGAGAAAATTTTTTTTTTAATTCGAAAAACGGAAAAAATGAGGTGAAAATGAAAAAGTGGTTTTCTAGGCCACCGGGTGGAAAACTAGGCCACAAGAATATCAAATATGGATTAAGCTCGCCGAGAGCTTTCAAAAGAGTATAATCATGACTAGATTCCAATCACTTTGGGTCCCGCCACGAAAACCTGTATATCGGGTTACTGTAGCTTTCGTGGTGAGACCCAAAGTTATTGAAACCTAGTCATGATTATATTCGTTTTAAAGCTCTCGGTGAGTTGATTCTGATTCTGAAAGTTCCGAAGTCTAGTTTTTGAGTTGATGGCCTGGAAACCCGAAAATCCAGAATTCCCGACCAGCAAATCCGAAAGGCAATTCCAGAAAAAATGAATTTCCGAAAAATGACAAATTCGTTTTGGCGAATTCCTCCACCCTCTGTTTTCTGATAGAAATGTCAAAAAAACGTGTTTCGAAGGGTGCTGGTCTCGACATTTTCTGGCGGGAATCCGTGGAAAAAATGACATTGACAGAGGGGGAAAAACGGACGGTTCGTGATAGAAAAACAAGGGAGAACAGATTGGAAAAAAACATAAAAACATGACAAAAACGTTTTTTGACAATTTTTGGGGAATTGGTTTTGACAGGTTTTTTGGGAGAAAAACAAGGGAAATGAATTTAGGGCTGGGTTTTAATTTGATGGCGCAGTTCAGGGTTTCTAGGCCACCAACTTGAAAATTATGTTTTGAAATAATAATATTTGGATTCAGTTCACCGAGAGCTTTGAAATGAGTATAATCATGACTAGGTTCCAATCACTTTGGGTCTCGCCACGAAAACTACAGTAACCCGATATGCAGGTTTTCGTGGTGGGACCCAAAGTGATCGGAATCTAGTCATGATTATACTCATTTCAAAGCTCTCGGTGAGCCGAATTCGAATCTAACAGTCTGGTGGCCTAGTTTTCCACATGGTGGCCTAGAGAACCGAAACTACACCCTGAAATCGCAGTTTTCCAGAAAGTTCGTTTCCGGAAAAAACTCGAAAAAGGGGAAAACCCAAAAGCGAGTCTGAACATAGTTTCTCACGAGACTGAAAACTAAAACCAAAACAAATAGAGAGAAAAATGAAGAAAAGTTGAGATGAGTTCTGTGAAATGGAATACAAATAAATTGGAGAGGAGATTCCGGGAAAGGGATTCTGAAAATAGAGAGAAAAAGAGGAAGTGAGGTTTCAATACACAAGTGGTGGCCTAGAAATAGAGGAAACTAGGTCGAGGAGTTTGGTGGCCGAGTTTTAGGATTTTCTAGGCCGTCAAAAAGTTGTTTTCTTATTTTTAAGGGTATCTCGGAAATCTAAAAAATCCTTCCTTTAAATTCGAAAAAAATAGATGGCCGAGTTTTTGAATTTCTAGGCCATCAAAAAGTTTTTTCTTATTTTTAAAGGTAGCTCAGAAATCTCAAAAATCCTTTAAAATTCAAAAAAAATTAGATGGCCGAGTTTTCGAATTTCTAGGCCATCAACCATATTTTCTACAAAATTCATCTTTTTAATCATCGGAATGTATCTTCCTTTTTCATGAAAAAGAAAAAATGATGTTAGTCATAACAGAAGAAAAAAGGGGCGGAGTCAGAATACACGTCAGGGAAGGTCATAAGGTCTCTAGTCAAGGGGAGAAGGGGGGTTCTTGAATTATTCCGAAAGGAGATGACATCTTTTTGTTGAAAAAAAAGAAGAGAAGATTTCAAAGTGTCGGGGAGGTCTATTCAACTGGAAGGGGTCCGTTTTTGAATTATTCACAATAGAAACCAAAAAAAAAATGTTTCGAAATTTTGGTCTAGTTTTTTTTGGGGTTTCTAGGCCACCAAAGTTTTTTTTTAGTTTTTTTGGGAGCAGAGAGAATTCAGAAAACCAAAATTTCGAGGAAATGAAAAAAATTATTTTTGGATTTTTTGGGCCACGAAATATTTTTTCGTCAATTTTTGAACCGTTAGGTATTTCCTAAAACACAAAAAAAATTACTGACCAAGGTTTTTCGGGTTTTTAGGCCACCCGCCTGGAAACCTTGAATTTAAAGGGCATTTTTGAGATTTCAAAATTAGAGTGATTACTGTAGCTTAAAATGTTTTTTAAACTGAAAGTGACTGCTGCAAGAGTCTGCTTTCTCCTCCCCTCCAGGGGATCTCTAATCTACTTAAATACACAAATGTTCCTCATTTTCAGCTAATCCATCATTACGTCGCTCCATCATATCCTCTGCTGTCTTTCAGATGAATGGAAATGGGAAGAAAATAGGAACTAACCCCTATATGACTCATTTTTCGGCTGCAAGAATATCAGAACACACAACAGAAATAGGATAGAGGGGTTTCTAGGCTATCATATTGGAAACAAGGCCACCTGATTATGAAATTCGGGTTTAGCTCGCCGAGAGCTTCAAAATGAGTATAATCATGACTAGGTTCTGATCACTTTGGGTCTCGCCACGAAAACTACAGTAACCTGATATGCAGGTTTTCGTGGTGGGACCCAACTTGCTTCAAACCTAGTCATGATTATACTCGTTTGAAAGCTCTTAGCGAGCTCAATTCAATTCTGGAAATATCAGGGACTAGTTTTCAACTCGGTGGCCTAGAAAATCAAATTTTGAGTTTTCAGCCCATTTTTTACAATTTTTTCGAAACCAAAATCAACAAAAAAAGGATAGGCAAATGAGAAAAAAGAGGGGAGAAAAAAGAGTAATGGGAGGATAAGAACGGCTGAAAAACACCAAAAAAGAAGGAAAAACAAATATTTGTGTGTTCAGGGAATTGTTTTAATTCACTTCTCTTTTTTCGGATAAATTGATGGATCAAGTGATTTTTAATTCATTTTTTGAGTCATTTTTCGTCGAAAAACATGTGAAAAATAAGGGAATAAGGTGAGGATAATCTGAAGTTCGTTCGACGAATTTTTCGAACTTCACGAACATTTTTTATCCGCGAATTCAATGATCGGAGAGCCCCTCATCATCTCTAAATCTTTAAATCGAAAAATCTCAGTTGGCTACACTCTTTTCGAAAAGAATGAAATTGAAGTAGACGGGGGAGGAAGTTGTAAGTAAACAGTAATCGGAAGGGGGAGTCTCAAAAGAACATGGTGTCAATAAACTACAAAGAATGTCGGTCAAGAGTATCAAAATAGATTTGAAATCTGATCGTTTTTTGAGGCCGTTTTCTTGGGAAAAATTATTTTTTTGCAGACTTGAAAAATTTGGGGCCCGGAGGGCCCGGAAGAAAAAATGACCCCTTTTCAAACCACTTTTTTTACTTTTTTTCGGCTAAAAAGTGTTCAAAATGGCTTTTTCTTCAACGATATTCCAAAATTTTGCCAATGCGCGTGATTTAAAATCGGAAATCAACAAAAAAATTTTCAGTCAAAAATTCAAAAGTTTTCGATTCATAACTTCCTGTAGAACACCGGACCCACCGGGCCGAGCCTTGGAAATTCGGGAAATTCCTATCTTTTAGCTATCCCTAGGCTATCCCTTATCGACATTTTAGCTATAATTTAGCTTTTATCTTTCAGTTATCCTTCACCAATTTTTGGCCTATTTTTCGCATATCGCGGTTGTTCTAGCAATTTAGAAATAAGTGGCCGACTTTTTGGATTTCTAGTCAGCTAACCGCTTTTTCAGAAAATTTTTTTTTCGATAAAATTTTTCGGAATTTTTCGATAAAAAACTTGATAGCTGAGATTTGATTCCCTAGGCCCAAACATTTTTTTTTGAAATTCACCTATCCTTTGCCTATCGCAATTGACAGTTAGAATTCAAAAAACTGAATCAAAAATTACGAAAAAAAATAATTTTTTAAAAAATATTACGGTTTCTAAACCACAAAAACGATGGGTTTTTCCAACGATTACGAAAAAATTGCGTTCGGCTGCTGGTAGCTCTTGCCAAAAAAAACCTTCGCCTATCGCAATGAGCTAAAAAAATAAAATTTCAAAAAACACCAATTTCCAACATCTAAAAACTGAAATTTCACATTCGAAAAAAAAGGAAACTAAACAAAACATCGCTAGGATTATGATGGGGGAGGTTGCGATCGGGTTGATCGGGTCTTATCTCAACGCGTCGTCAAAAATGGATAATCACCGTTTGTAGTTTTTAGTTTCACGATTAAAACCCCCTTTTTTAGGATGATTCGTGTCGTCATGATTTGAAAAATATATTGACAAGCACAGAAGAGTCAATCCCAAAAGAGGAAATGAGTCAAGGTTTCGATTGGAAAAAGTTCATCATCGGCTAGACAATAGCATCATTTTCTCGAGAAATATGACATGTTCTTTAGTTTACAAGGGTATCAATTTAATGTAGAGAAGAAAGGTTATGTGCTCATGAAAAATTGGTGTTCAAAATAGAGAATTTTGGGGAAGTTTGAAAAAAAATTCGAAAAAATTTTTAGCCCGAAAAATTTAAATTAAAATATTTTAGAATTTTTTGAAGTTTTTTTTTTGAATTATATAAAATTTTTTTAATAAAAAAGGTAGCGAAAAGTACTTTAAAAAAAGCAAAATTTACTAATACTGATGTTAAAAAGAGTCTACTACAATCAGAAACACTCCGGCGTGTCACCCACACTCTTTTCCCTTGCAGAGCAAAAAGGGGCGTGGCCTATAAAGAGAGAGTTGAAAAGAAGAGGAATCATTTGATAGCCACTTTTCTTCGACCACAACAAAAACAACAGAAGGTGAATGAAGAAATAGTAGAGAGAATGGAGAGGTTGGAAAGATTTTTATTGGGTTCTCACACTGATAATTTATTGGTTTTGAAGATGAAGATGCTTTTTGATAAGAAAAGTTACTTTAAATTGAAAATATCTGCGTTTTCAGAGAAGATAGGGGAAAGTGGTCAATTGAAAAAATGATAAGCTTATTGTGAGCAATATTATAATAGTTGAAACTTTTTTGATAACTTGGAAGGGTAGAGAGTTATAGAGGGCAGAAAGGCTGACTCTTCAAACGCATATATATTTGTTCACAGTAGAGATAGAAAAAAGTTGTCAATTAAGAAAGTGTTAAGCTTAGTGTCAGAAATATTTTATTAGTTGACTACTTTTTGATATATATTGTGACAAGGGAGTTACAGATACTTGAATTTTATAGCCAAAAAGTGAGCGCAGACAGCCTGTTTGGCGTCTCTACTTTAAACGGTTATATCTTTGTTCACAGTAGAGATAATAAAAAGTTGTCGATTGATAAAATATTTCACTTATTGTCAGCAATATTTTATTAGTTAACTATTTACTTTTTCATATATATACTGGCAAGGGAGTTACAAGCGTTTGAAGTTTATAGCCGAAAATTTTGTTTGAATTCTCATTTATCTTAAAACCAGGTCAGTTTCTAACCTTTACGTAAGTTGTTATTGATTCAAAAATGGCTCCAAAATATTAACGCTTTATTCAAAGTTAGGCTCTGCCTTTTTTTAAATTAACCGAATTTTGAAGAAAATAAATCAATAGTAAGAAAAAATGGGCGGATCCTAATTTTTAACAATTGTCAAAACTTTAGGGTCA
Source organism: Caenorhabditis tropicalis (assembly GCA_016735795.1). Classification (NCBI taxonomy): domain Eukaryota; kingdom Metazoa; phylum Nematoda; class Chromadorea; order Rhabditida; family Rhabditidae; genus Caenorhabditis; species Caenorhabditis tropicalis. Next base: position 9,394,120 of record CM028615.1, read on the forward strand.
GTTTTTGAATATACATAGTAAAACTGAATCTTTCAGTTTCTTAAAATGAGCTGAAATCCTGAATTTTGCCTAATCATGACCTACTCCTAGACTCCCATATTTTTAGGTGGTGCTCGCATTTAATTCCGCCGGGTAGAGAGGCTAATAGAATGGTATGCCTGATCACTTGTTCTTAATAAAAAAGCTAAAATATAGTTGAAACTATATACTTTTTAGCTTTATATTTTTGTTCCAACTCAAAAATACTTAGCCGAAAAGATCAATGTCCGCAAAGTATCTATAAAACACGCATATCATAATTACAGACAAAGAAAGTTCAGAAATCTAAGAATGGTGCGTCAAAAGAAAGCATGTTTTGTAGGTGCTCGATGATTCTAGTCCAAGAAGTTTTATTTATTAATCAAGTTGGTAGGTAAGGCTTCTTTGTTAGGGTTAGTCTAGGACCACTGGTCAGAGATCTTTTTGAAAACTAAATTATTATTTTTTCAAAATTGAAATATTATTTAAAATCCAAAATTTCTAACTAGACTCTAAATAAATTCAAAAAAGTGCGCATACAAAGATTAAAAGAAAATGTTATGAACTGAAGACCTTTTTTCGGATTATGACTCTTTTCAATTTAATTTTGTTTCCGGAAAAACCGAGAAAAAATTTTTTTTGGGAAATTTCGAGACTTTTTGCAAATGTTTTGCAGAAAGAGAGTTAATTAGAAAGTTCCCATGACATAGACTTTGAAATATATGGAAAGAATGAAAAGATCAACTTGTTGCTTTCTCAAGAAGTCCTTTCGAAGAGAAAACAAGAGAAAGTGGATTGGATATTACATATCTTCTAGAGAATGAAGGATATGTGTATCTCTCTCTCTCTCTCTCTCTCTCTCTCTCATGGTGTGTTTGCTAATAATAATTGGAGCAAAAAGGACATGCATTTGACAAGAATAAAGGGAGAAAGGAAACGGAGATGTTTCTTGGAAGAAACGTTTTTTAATGAATAGGCGGTGGCTTATGGTATCAAACAACTCGCAATTTGCAGTTTTAAGGTGATGTTTTTTGAAATGGGTGTAACTTGATTGTGAAAGGAGATATCAAAATGAAGTCAACTGAGGATAGATAGAGCAAGTTAAGCTGAGCAATTTGTTATTTGACGTTTTTTTGTACCTTCATAGGGAATGGAGATATAGGGGTTTGAAGTAGAGGAAGGAGAGGCTAAAGGGGGTGCGCTTTCTTTGAGCAGTTATATCTCCGTTACTGTTAGAGATATCAAAAAAATTATCATTGATAAAATATTGCTCAGGTTAAGCTAAACATTTTTATATTTAACGAATATAAAACGAATTTCAAAAAAAATAATTTAAAAAATATTCCTAAATCCAAAGAAAATGAAACTTCATCCATAATCTTTCATAATCATGACAAGCATTTTCTCTAAATTCCAAAACCATTTTCTTCCGAAAAATGTTATTTTTAAGGGTGAAAGAGAGCATAAAAACAACTACATTTCACAAATTCAGGAAGAGAAAATTCACTTGAAACGAGACAAGTTACAGCACGCTTCAACAAAGTTCTTCCTCCTCCTTCCGGATATGTTTTTCCGTTTGTGTTTCAATTGAAATTACTCATTTTTCATTTTGAGAGTAGGCAGCTCTTCTAGAAATTCGACGAAAAAAGACGACTAAAAGATCACGTATGTCAAAAGTAGTCCACTTGAAACTGAGAGAGATCCGTCTCTCTTTTTGACATGAAAATTATGGATAAATGTTTGGGAAAATGGAACATTCGAGAGAAAAAACGTCTTGTGCTTATTTTGAACTTTCATTTTAAGGAAGAGAGAGAGAGAGAGAGAGAGAGAGAGAGAGAGAGAGAGAGAGAGAGAGAGAGAGAGAGAGAGAGAGAAGACTACGTGATTTGTTGATGAGAAAGTACGCCTGAATAAATAAAGATTAACAAGCAAGCATTTGGGGTAGGTGGCCTAAGGATTTGGTGAACTTTTATATTGATAATCCTTGGTCAGACTTAAAAAAAATTCAAATTACTTTTTTTCGTTACAAAGTTTTTGAAGTGTAATTTTTCGCAAGTTCACTCTGATAAATCTACAGTATATTTTTCCAAACCTTTACAATTTTTACTTGTAAACTTTATTAGGTAGAAGGCCTGATTTGCCCTGTACCCAATTTGGTGCCAGTAGATTTTTAAAGTTGCTTTTTGAAGGAAATATAATAGAAATTTTCGGGTAATTTTTTTATTAAGGGTTACGAAATTTTTTAAGCACATGAAATTTCGGACCAGCAGCTCACATAGGTAACTCGGTATGAAAGAGCGCTCAGTCTTTAACCAATTTTTTAAATTTTTAAAGTTTTTTTAAGAAGGAAGTGTGATGGAATTTTTCGGTTAATTTTATTCAAGGTTACGAAAATTTTTAAGCACACACAATTTCGGACCAGCGGCTCACATACCTAACCCGGTATCCGAAAGCGCTCAGTTTTTAACCGACCCTAAGGTTAAGTTTGAACCTTTTGAAGCGAAAAAGTTATATTTTTTGAGTATTTTCTGTTTCTAAGTATAGTTTTTATAAACTAAGGAAACCTTATGATACAAATCCTGTAAGTCTAAGCCTAGGCCTAGGCCTAAGTCTTGTAATTTCTATAAAAAGGCATGAAAGTACACTTTTTCGGGCCCTTCGGGTTCGGGCCTAAATTTCGGATGGACCCCTATGTATCTTTACGGTTTCCTGGGTGCCAAGCTAAGCAGAATTCACAAATTTCAATTTAAAAATAACGGAAACCCGAAATTTTAGTAGCAGACTTTTTCAGAACTGTTCTATGGTAAAGCTTTCTAGCCTTAATGCCTAGCCAAGCGTTCCCCTTTCTCTCTCTCTCTCTCTCTCTCTCTCTCTCTCTCTCTCTCTCTCTCTCTCTCTCTCTCTCTCTCTCTCTCTCTCTCTTTTCCTAAAATACTTGACGTATGTTATTTCAAGTGTAGACCGGAACTTGAAAACAGGCTCCTCGCATCTTTAATCAAGAGTTTTCGAGGGGGTGGTACCTAATTAGAGAACTCTTCTTCGCCCTTTCAAGAAGGGATGTCTGGAACCGAGTCAACTGGGAAATAATGTTTTTTGATCAAATTGAAAACAAAAGACGATATAAAAGTGTAAAGAGAGGGGGGGACCTGGGGGTGAGAAGCCAGGAGGTGTGTGTTGCCCTCTCAATAAAAACGTGATTAAGTGCTTGACACCTGACTTTTAGAAGGAGGAGAAACGGAAAACAATAAAAGAGGACCTAGGAGGCCAGGCTACTGTAATCAAGGGAACTAGGATGAAGAGACGCAGAGAAAGAAATAGGTTAGAGTGTCTCATTGTCTGCGCTCTTTCTTGCCAGTGGGGCTTAACTTTGAACGCTTATATCTCGCTGTTCAGTGAAGATATCAAAAAGTTGGCAACTAATAAAATGTTGCTCATATTAAGCTAAGCATTTTACTAGTTGACAATTTTTTTGTATCTCCATTGGGTATTGAGTTATAACGCAGACTATCAAACTTTGAGTTTTAGCATATGCGCAATTCAAACAGCTATATTTTGGTTGATAGTAAAGGTATCAAAAAGTTGTCAACTAATAAAATGTTGCTCATATTAAGCTGAGCATTTTATCAGTTGACAACTTTTTTGTATCTCTTATAGCAAATGAGATATACTAGTTTGAACCTAGACATCCTCTTTTCAACCAATAATTATTTATTCATATAATCGCTTCGATCCAGTCGGTCGAAGCAGGGTGTGTGTGGTGGTTTCGTGATGTGTGTGCGTTACCTCAAACTTGGGTAATTAAACCATTTATCTAATCAATAAAAGAGATCAAAAAGATAAATAAAAGATACATGAAAAATAAGAAAAATAATAAAGGAAAAATGTGAGATGTGAGATCTTTGAGATGTCGCCTTTTATCCCCCTGACAGGGGCGGAGTTTCCCCCTGTACAGCGGGGCGGCTCTGATTCATATGATAAGAATGCTTTTAATAAAGCGGAAATGATTTCGATCTTGAAGGTTTGATCTCAATGGATCAAACTTAAACAATGATAAGAATGTAAATAATGGAATTAATTATAAAAAGAGAGACCCGATCGGGTTCACTCCCGGCTTTCCGCCAGATGACTTGATTTACTCGGTCCATACTCGATCAATGATTCGTTCTCGGATTGGACTCTCGTTCGCTGCATGATGCTTGATGATGGTGACCTTGAAATCTTCGCTCGTGGAGCTGGATATGTTGATGTTCGTTAGGTCGGTTTCGATCTTCGATAAATTTATTTCGTTCTCGTATTGTAGGAGTGCTCTGTGAGCAGGCTCCCGCCGCCAGTGTTTTGTTGATACGTTTAGACGGTATGACGAGGAGATTTGTATCTTTGGCATCTTCCTCGTCTTGTCCAAAAAAACTGGATGGTTGCATAGATCAGAGTTATAGGTAACTTAATCAGTACCCATAGTATTTTTCTGGTCATTCGAGCACAACAGGAAAATACTGTCAAATATGTCAGTGCAAAAATCCCAGCAACCGTAATCAGGACGATGACACCCGTTTTGAAGAATGTCGTAAATCCATCATACAAATGGGATAGGTCTGGTAGATTGAATTCGTTGTAGACGGTGCTGTTTCCTTCGATCATTCGGTAAACAGATGTCCAAATCGAACCAGTGTACTTCAGTATTCCAGTGATGTGGAACTCAGAGTTTTCTTCTCCACAGTTCACTATGCATCTCTCAAAAAATTGAGCTCGGTCAGTGAAGAAGTTGAATTCTTGTCGGTGACCTCCTGGTGCACACACGGCTGAGAACATTCGATTCCCGCATTTGATCGTTGCGATAGTCGTTGATTTGGTGGAGTAACATCTTATTCTGACGTGTCCTCCTTCTCCACACGAATAGCATCCGATGATGTGAGAAGCCTCTACTGAGCATTTTTCTTCTTCTTTCAGGATTTCGATGTTTGCTTCTCCTTCAGTTCGAATAGCAATTTCAGTTGTGGTTTCTTCGCTACTTAGTGCGATTACTGATCCCTCGAGTGGTTCGATTCGCCAGTGTCCTTTTTGTACAGGTAGTCTCGCTCGAATTGTGTTGAAATGCGTTGTCAGATTGTGTTCTTGACATTCGCATCTCATTTCGCTCTCCGCTGGGTTGCACTCGCAGTGGGCTAATAACTGGCACTCATTTTCTCTCGCTTTCTGTTCGGTGTAACATTGAAAAGCGGGTAATTCAGTGTTTTTCCATGTAGCTGTTTCGGTTCCATTTCTGATAAACCATGTATTGAGTAGCGGTGACGGAGCTGTTGAGATTGAGCTGGCTGTGAACGTCGTGTCGTCGATTGTTGATGGTTGGCTTAGAAGCAGTTCGATTTCTTGTTTCCCTGCTCGATTGTCTTTCATGTTCATGGTAGAGGTCGTGACCTCGATCAATATGCTTTTGTCCCATTGAAGACATTTGAATAGTTCGAAATGATCTTCTGATTGTGGTACTGCATATATTCGATAGAATAGGCAAGCGGAGCTGGGGAAGAAGCAATCGCATCCAGGTCCCCCACAGCTTTCTACGCATCTTGTCGTTCCGACATATCCATATGTGTGTTCGAGTTCCGGAATCCTGCTTTGTCGATTTATTTTTGCGCATTTTTCCTCGGAACAGGATCCCATGTGTGGGCATCTTTTTGTACTCCACACTTTGATCTTTACGTCTTTGGTGAAGACGATCGATTCCTTCAAGCATCTCAAATTCGTTTGTAGATATTTCGCTCGAATTTCTTTGAATGTCGTTCCATTGTGGGTCATTCGGAGACAAGCTTCTTTTTGAACATTGTTCAAGTGTAGGAATGCTTCGGTGAAGAATTTGCAGTTATTTGTTTCGTTCTTCATTATACATTCTCTCGTTTCTTGTTGAATGATCTCCACTTCTTGACATCCTTGTACAACTGTGCCAAGCAGACAACATATGAGAATCGATTCTTCCATCCTTCTGATCCACGATGGTCGTCGGATTAAAGGTCTCGATTCTTGGGCTTGTGGTTGCGCATTTTCGTAGCAAGTTCGAATCAATTTGAGGATTGCAAGGAGTATTCTCTTCAGGATTCTCCATAGAATTTCCAATGGTGCTCCTAGTCTGATTGGTACTTGGAAGCAGCAATAAAGGAACATTCCTAGGCAGTATAAGATACCTCCTAATCCAATCCATGCCCAAAATGGGGAGCATTCTGGATTCAGGATATTTTGAAAGCAAAACGTACATTCGATTGTATCACATGCGGTAACTGCTGGACATTGTTTTTCATACATATCCAGTTTTGACCCGTCAAATACTTTCACTGTAGCCTTATGCGGTCTCGTCTTCAAAGCCATCGGTATCCAAATGTCGGTTGGTCCTGATAGTGACAATTGAAGTTTCGCTCGGTTTGTGCAATAATCTTTTACGCATGCTTCGAAATTCTCATACTTCATATTCAGTCGGAGTCCGGATTTCGTACATTCGATCTCTTGAAGTGGTTGAGTTGTAGCGGTTACGGGTAACAAGCATAAAGTTGCAATCATCATGAGCGTTAGATAGGTCAGTTTGTTGAGTTGAGGAGTGCAGAATTGCATGAATATTTCATTGCTCTTCTCCGATTCGTCGTAGTTTATCGGTTTCCTCTTCCTCAGATTGTAACTCGTTGTCGGTGGTTTTTCCGAAACTGTTTCTTGCAGCTTTCCGGTAGTTTCTGCTTGTTGCTCATTCGGTTCCACGACTTGAGTTTCATTTCTTTCTTCTTCTGGATCTTCGTAATCGAGTTCCATAGGTACAATCAGATTCTGTGGACGTTTGATGATATGAGCTTTGCTCTTTGGAGGTTTCACTTTGAGGTGGACCTCTCGAATACTTCCGTCCTCGGATTCAATCAATGCTTCGATTCGACCCAGTCTCCAGTAGCTTCTTGGGTGGTCTTCATCACAGATGAATACCAGTTGTCCCTTGATTGGAGTCGCTGGGTGGCCTCGCTTCTTGTCGTTGCGGAGCCTGTGAGTTTCCCTCAATTCTGCTAGATATTTATTCTTCCACACTGTCCAGACTGCTTTAGTAGCTTCGATCGATGTTTGTAGAGTTTCGATCGTTTCGTTTTTCGTTAAAGCTGCGTTGGCTTCCTTCGATGGTCGATATTCATTCTCTCCATCGGTTAGCCCATCCATCTGTAGCGTGGTTGCCATACGGTGGTAAATAAAATCTGCAGGCCTGATAATACTTGATGAGTTGATATCGTCCTCAGTATACGTCAATGGTCTTGAGTTGATTGCTGCCGTAACTTCATAAAATGTCGTTGACATTTCGATGAAGGATAGGACTTTTCTTCCAATTCCTTTCACGAAAGCATGTTTGACGGTTTTGACCATTCGTTCGTAGAATCCTCCTTTCCAAGGGGAATATGGAGTGATAAATCTCCATTCGATTTCGTTGATTTGCAGAAATTCTCGGACTTCCATTGATAGGTCTTGTCCTTTACTCGATTCGGTTATGAGCTCTCTTCCCAATACGAAAGTTGGAGCGTTATCGCTGACCACTGTCTTTGGTACTCCTCTCATCGATACGAATTTCCGAAATGCTTGAATGAATGCAGTTGTTGTTTCATTCGGTACGACTTCTACATGAATTAGTCTCGTTGACATACAAGTAAAGATTGCTCCATGAGCGTCTCTTCTTTGATTGTCGTCCGCCAGATAGGTTATTGGTCCGAAATAATCTAGGCCAATATGCTCAAATGGTTTGCTTTCGTTGACTCGGTGCGAAGGCAGTTGACCGGTGTTTGGATACAGGAACGGCTGTTTGGTCATTCTTTGGCATGCTACACATTTCCTGAGGATCGATTTTGTTAAGGATCGGATTTTCGGAATCCACGTTGTCTTCCTCACTTCCGCCATGGTGTGATCCAAAGGATTGTGATATTTCCCATGTGCTTCTAAGACTGTCAGTGTGCTCAGTCTCGATTCGGCCATCTGTAGAATGGGTTCTTTTGCCTCTACCGTTATTCCTGCTCGTTCTAGTCTTCCTGGGCAGACTATTACTCCTTTTTCGTTCAACTTAGGTCTTAGATCGATCAGCTTTTTCAGTTCCTTCTCTGAGTAACTTTTTTGGGTGTCTTTGATGAGGCTAAGGTGTCCTGATTTGATTTCAGCACCTGTCAACTCTCCTTTTCCCATTGACTCAATCTCCGGAATTCTTTGAATCATCAGCTGTCGTCGTTGTTCATTGAGACCTTCACTCATAAAGCTTACTGCTTTCAGAGTGTAAGTTGCGATTCGTTTCAGTTTCGGTAGGGAATTCGTCCGGTGGTAATTTAATATGGATCGATTCTCGTTTCCTCCTACATCTGCAACGTTCGCTATAGCCATAGTTTGATACGTGCTCGGTTCGATCCCAAAGAATTTTTCCCGATTCGGCCATTCTTCGCTGACTGTTTTCAGGAATTCTGGTCCATTCCACCAAATGGAATCTTGAGATGATTCTTTGTCGATTCCTCGTGTTCCGAGATCAGCTGGATTGCTTTTCGTATCGACATACCCAAAGGTAACTGGGCAATGTTGAGACATCTCCTCCACTCCTTCTCTTACGGTCTTGAGTCGGTTGGCAATGAGTACTCCCACTTCTTGTCTTGCTGGCATTGACTTCAACCAGGCAAGTGCTATTTCGCTGTCAGAGAACAAATAGATTTCACTGACGTTGATGTCGCCATCTATTAACGCTTGTAAGACTTTTTTGGTCATTTGAACTCCCAGAGTTATTCCTTGAGTTTCTAACTTGGGGATAGTCCACTTCTCCTTTAAAGGTTTGACCTTTGATTTCGCGTAGATCAATTCTGCTCCCTCATTTACTATGTAGATGCAGACTGCTATCGCTTCGTTACTTGCGTCGGTGAATGTGACGATTTTGTTCGTTTTCGATTTGCTGATCACGTTTCTCGGCATTCTTCTCGAAAATCCGTTCAGGCCATCGATAAGTTTGAACCACTCCTTTTCGTGAGTTTCGTTCAATGGGGTATCCCACCCATAAGTCTCGTTCCATAATTCTCTCTGGAACAGTTTCAGGGGTAGTAGAATTGGTACCAGCATTCCCATTGGGTCGTATATTCCGGCAATGTTACTTGCTACAGTTCGTCTCGAGCTCTTAGTGCAGTCCTCTATTTCGATTGAGCTGTGGAGGTCGTCGGTTTCAGCATCCCATTGGATTCCTAATACCTTTGTATTCGTTTCCTTTGCTCGATCTTTCTCGTCTACCCTCTCGTTGAATTCTTTTGAGTTACTCAAAAATTCTCTCAAATTCATCTTCATATCTGAGAAGGTTTCTTTCGATTTTCGATAGAGTTTCACTGCATCTTCTGTGTTGCCGTCAGTTGTGAGGATTAAGTTATCAACATACAAGTTCGTTGAAATTTCCTTCGCCAACTCTCGATCAGGATGAGTTTCCAGATGATACTCGATCGTTGCTCCGAGTAGATACGGGGATACGTTTAGTCCAAAGAGTACTCTCGTGAATCGGTAGATTACGATATTCTCTGCAGTAGGTGGTTTATTGAAATCTTCCAACCATAGAACTCGTGTCGCATCTCTGTCGTCTTCATGTAGATGTACCTGTAGGAAGGCCTTCTCCACGTCTGACAGAATGACAATTTTTCCCGCTCTGAACCGTATGAGCATTTCGATTAGATCTGGCAGTATCACTGGACCTTGTCTGATTATATCGTTCAGTGACTTTTTGTCTTTGAAGTGGCTCGATCCGTCTATCACTACTCGACACTTTGTAGTTGTCTTCTGTGGAGTGAGTACGGGTTGATGAGGATTGTAGTGTACTAATCCTGTTGACACCTTTTCATCTTCGACTCGTTCGATAATGTTTTTCGATAACTGGTCTTGGAAGATGTCGTTAATCATTCCGAGTACTTCGCTGTTGTTGTATTTGACAACATTCTCCAATCGTTTTAGAGCAATTTGTCGATTGTCCGGTATCCCTTCATGTTCTTTGAATGGTAATCGGACATAGTAGCCGTTTTCGCGTTTCTCAATCGTTTTCTTGAAAAACTCGATTGTTTCTCGTTCCATTTCAGCTTTTTCATCTGACAGGGGTCCCGAGAATTCTTCTGTGGTTTTCATTGACATGTCGTTCCTCTGACGATCTTCAATTTCTCTTCTGACCAACTCTTTCGCCTCTAACTCTTCTGCGGAGTGGGCTACGTAGATTTTATGGTCGATTTCTTCTTCAGCCGCTTTGTGAAGTTGTTCTTCAATCTTCTCGCTATCGGCTTTACCAATGGTAGTGTATCCCAATACGGTGTCCAATAGGTTTAGTCCTGATGGTAGTTCGATCATCGTACCTTTCCAGATCTTTTTCAAGAAGTCGGTTCCCAGGATCATATTCGGTCGAACTGTGGACTCTAATGAGTCTTCGTTCAGTCTGAGTCCTCTCTTCATGATGAATGCCGTGTCTTCTTTCGATAGCGGCGCTTTCTTCATAGATCCTGCTAGTACTTCTGTGACTAGCGCTTCGGTTTCGATGATTTCATTCGGTGTTTTCATCTTGATTCGTGTCCTTTGGTAAACTTTCTCCTTTGGACTAAGTTCTCCGAATGATTGAACTTTCATGATTTGTTCTTCCAGTGACGTCAGTTTCAATTCTTTCATAAGGTCTGAGTCGATGAATGTTTGGGTCGCTCCACAGTCAATAAGAATTGAGATTGAATTCCAATTCTCTGTCGTTTGATTGTAAGCTTCCGCTTTCAACGTGGCCAAGAAAGATTTGTTCCCTCTTTCTTCCCTATCTCTCAGGTTCTCGCTCCCGTTGTCTTCGATCTTAGTTTTTGCAACGTTAGCATGAGTCTTTGGCGATGGCGTTTGTTTACTTTCGCCTCCTTCTTTCTTCGTTTGACCTTTGTCACTGTTCGGTTTTTGTTTCGGACATAAGGTGTAATGATGTTTATCCTTACATTCGTTTTTGCACCAGTATTGTTTGTTACATTCGCTCTTCTCGTGTTTTGGATCGGTGCCATAGCATCCTTTGCAAGCCTTTTTCTCGGTAAGAATCTTCACTCGCTCATTGATGTCGGTGATCTTTTTACACTTCGATGAGTAATGTGGTTTGTCGCAAAATAGACAATCGGGCTTCTTTGGTTGAGTTTCTTCGGAATCTTTGGACGAAGTTTTCTCTTTCTTTTTGTCCTTCTCGTTCTTTCGATCCTCTCTGCCCATTTGCATTGCTAGATATTCGCCTCGCTTGATTGAGGTCTCGATGTCCGCTGCTAACTTTTCGATAGTCCATTTCGAATCATCGTTCAATTCCAACTTTGCTTTGTAGATGTCTTCCTGGATAGCGTAGCTGAATTTCTTCACTACCAGGTTTTTGAGCATCTCGCTCTCGGTTTCTTGGTCCAATCCTTTTAGTTGGTCCAGAATCGTTCGTACCGAGTCCCAGAGTTTCCTCTGCGCCGGCACTTTATAGTCGCTGCTTTTAGCTTCCAGCAACTTCTTGTTGAGCTCGTTGACAGTCGCTGTTTTATTGGCATACCTCTCTTTGAGAAGCTCCACGACTTTGTCATAATTCTCGCTCGTCAACTGGTACCTCCCTGCTAACTCTTTCGGTTCACCTTCTAGGTTCATGATGAGGTTGTTGAGTTTGAGCAGTGGGCTCAGTTTCGATTTTCCGACTACTTCATCAAATATCGTCCAGAAATTCTGCCACTCCCATCTTATACCTTTGAATTTCGGTATTTTAATCGTCGGTAATGTTGGGTTCGGATCTCGGTAGACTTGAAGTATCGGTGTCTCGATGGGGGTAGGTGGTACTGTCTCCTCTTTGTTCGGTCTCTTTTCAGAAAGTCGTTTCCGGTGAGCCTTAAGGCTGTTCCAGGTCTCTCTTCCTTTTTCCAGAGACTCGAGTATTTTCTCGATTTGTGACTCGTACTTTCGGTTCAGTTCTTCATCATCACCAATGTCCCCTTCTGCTGTTTCGAAGACTCTAAGTTCGCTTTCCAATGAATCGATTTTTGATCCAATCGATTCTATGGACATGAAGATGGTTGCTTCGTTGCTGAGGTAAGTCTCGTAGTCTGACTTCTCCAATACTTTCAATCCCTCACGGAGACTTTCGGTAACGGCGTTGAGCGCGTTTAGTTTCTTTGTAGTACTCATCAACCTTGACTTTAGCATGTTCGGTTAGTAAAGGTACAGGTGAATGTGAGGGTGAACGACAAGCAACAAGCAAGTGATGACGTGTTGTGAGGTTAGTGCTTCGAAAAAATGTTACTAACCCGAATTCGTTCTCTTCCTGCCACGCGGGACTTGTCCAATCTCGTTTTGACTCGATTGAAGATTCGATTGAAGATTCGGTACAGGACTCGATTAACGTCGTCGATGCACCATATAATCGCTTCGATCCAGTCGGTCGAAGCAGGGTGTGTGTGGTGGTTTCGTGATGTGTGTGTTGAACCTGCTACAGCGGCGGGGTTCTACCTCACGGTAGTCCCGCTGGCTGTTTAATGGGGAATCAAAAATGGGACACCTAGGAAGAATATCTTCCGTACGGTGTGGGGCCATCAAACACAGAGGGTTTGTGCAGATGGGTCGAGCTCAGGGAACATCGCTGTCGGGTTATGAGCCCACTCGCATCACTACTATGTTTGGGAGTAGCTGCGGCAGTGGAACCGGACAGGGACTATTTTACCCTCGCACTCCCTTAAAAACCACCAAAAGCTAGGACTCACAAGGAGAACAGGAACATACCACAAGTGTACGTAAACCGGACCGTTCGGGTACTTCGTTTCCATCCTGAAAACACTCTCCGTCGGAACACCGGACGTATGAAATGTTTTCAATAGTGGAGTGGAACTTTTCCGCTATCGAACGCCCTTATAAACAGGGTTAGTCCATGGGGGCGAGCCTGGGGCGCAATCTGTGGGAACCGACTCAGTCGGACCACTATTTGCTGGGGAATTATATAATGATGGGTCTTTAGATGTGCCCGAAGGCGCTCTGATAACTTGAAAAAGTCAAACAATGGGAACATTCCTAAGTAGATTGGTCCACCCGCATAACCCACTGGTTAAAGTGGTTGACAGACAGTGGTCTACCTTCAGAACTTGGCCATTACTTGCCCATATTTTTTTAAAAATTCCTTTTGCCAGGATTCCTCCCTTTTATTACAGCCAGGACCCGAAGATCGCATGTCTATAACGGAGTTACCCACCCTTTGCCTCACGGCTGATCCCTATCCGTACTCGACGATATAGGTCTCCGGAAAGGGAGTACCTGTACATATTTCCTGACTTGGCAGGGGAAGTTTCGAGAATATCTTGGGAGCACTACTCCGAAGAGCGCCCAGAGGGCACGTGACATCGCACACGATAAACCGAAAGCTTCCAGCCAGGATCAATGACAGTATGATGTCTCTGACTTTTGAGACTTGAGCTGTATTGGGGTTGGTGCCTTTTGACTGAGTTGAAATTGGCTAGGCATTCCAAACACCAGTCACACCGATGGTTATGTACTTTTTATGTGAATCCAAATGTCTCTTTTCTATTAGCTCTTCTGGGACTTTGTCCTCTTTGGCTTATGAGTCTTGGGATATCAGAAACACTTTGTACATGTTCTTTTGGTGTCTACAGTACTACACCATATACTTTTTAGGGTTACTGTAGTTTTGGAATTCTCTCTTCCCTTGTAATCCTACTTTTGGATTACTGTAGTTCTCGTTTCTTTTCTCTCTCTTGTTGTCTCTGCTATGTTTAGTTGTTTTTACACACTATTTTTCATTTACATACTTCCAGGGATAAAAACAAACGATAAAACATTATACGAGATTTCTGAGAGGTGGATTAAAAAGGATACCAGCGGGGAGGCACATTACGGGGATTTATTTTCTCCAGCGATCAGTTTCTTGGATTTTTCCCAATCCTGCTCAACTCGATATCCGCTTTTGACATACAGCTCCTTGATCTTCGGATCGGCATTCTTCGGGAGAATGACTCCCTTAGCTTTTCCCGTTCCTCGGAGCATCTTTAGTGTTTTCTTAGCGTGATATTCCTTTCCGGAGCATACAATCCACGTCATCTCCGCTGTATCAAGGAGTTTCTGGTTTTCAGCTTCAGCCGCGGCTCTATGGGTGAACTGCAGGTATTTGGGATCCGTTTGATCAATCAGAATGTCGTTGATCTTTGAATGAATGACCAGCGTGTTCCCGTTCCATTTCTCTGAGTCACCATAGATCACAGGGATCACCGCCTCTTTTGGGGGGGGCGAGCCTGGGGCGCAATCTGTGGGAACCGACTCAGTCGGACCACTATTTGCTGGGGAATTATATAATGATGGGTCTTTAGATGTGCCCGAAGGCGCTCTGATAACTTGAAAAAGTCAAACAATGGGAACATTCCTAAGTAGATTGGTCCACCCGCATAACCCACTGGTTAAAGTGGTTGACAGACAGTGGTCTACCTTCAGAACTTGGCCATTGCTTGCCCATATTTTAAAAAAATTCCTTTTGCCAGGATTCCTCCCTTTTATTACAGCCAGGACCCGAAGATCGCATGTCTATAACGGAGTTACCCACCCTTTGCCTCACGGCTGATCCCTATCCGTACTCGACGATATACGTCTCCGGAAAGGGAGTACCTGTACATATTTCCTGACTTGGCAGGGGAAGTTTCGAGAATATCTTGGGAGCACTACTCCGAAGAGCGCCCAGAGGGCACGTGACATCGCACACGATAAACCGAAAGCTTCCAGCCAGGATCTATGACAGTATGATGTCTCTGACTTTTGAGACTTGAACTGTATTGGGGTTGGTGCATATTGACTGAGTTGAAATTGGCTAGACCTTCCAAACACCAGTCTCACCGATGGTTTTGTACTTTCTATGTGAATCCAAATGTCTCTTTTATACTAGCTCTTCTGGGACTTTGTCCTCTTTGGCTTATGAGTCTTGAGATATCAGAAATACTTTGTACATGTTCTTTTGGTGTCTACAGTACTACCCCATATACTTTTTGGGGTTACTGTAGATCTTTTTGCTTCCCTTAGTTATATTCCTACTTTCGGATTACTGTACTTTGTGGGATACTGTAGTTTTGGAATTCTCTTTTCCATTGGAATCCTTCTTTTGGATTACTGTAGTCTTGGAACCCTACTTTGGATTACTGTAGTCTTGGAACCCTACTTTTGGATTACTGTAGTCTTGGAACCCTACTTTCGGATTACTGTAGTTTTGGAATACTTGTAACCTTACTTTTGGATTACTGTAGTCTTGGAATCCTACTTTTGGATTACTGTAGTCTTGGAACCCTACTTTTGGATTACTGTAGTTCTGGAACCTTACTTCTAGATTACTGTTCTTCAGAAATTCTATTTTTCCTAGTAATTCAACTTTTGCAGGTTCTATTCCATTTTGACCCTACTTTCGGATCCTTTTTACTTTACCTGATGTTACGGCCCGCTATCTTCATACTGTTTTTACTCGGATTGGATCTTGGATCCATCCTTTTCAATCTCATTCTTCCATGAATTTCCTCTCGGTTTCTCTTTTCCGAACTTCATGGGTGGTCTTGAGAAATGATCCCCGTAGATATGGTTCCAATATACATTCTTGCTGTATTCCAGTACCGTACTACAGATCTCTGGGATCTCTCTCTTCACTGCGGCCTCCTCGATTCCGAGTGCAACCAAACTAGCGGTGGTTGGCTTCCACCAGGTTCCAAGTGATCCCACTACTATTGGGAGTACTGTAACCTTCTTGCCCTGTTTTCTCAGATGCTTATATGCTGAATCATACTTCTCTATTTTTCTGTTCCAGCCTTCTTGCATCATTTTCATGGTCTCATATGGACAAGTGACATCTGCAAAGATGTACTCTTTCTTGTCTTCTGATACCAAAGTGATATCTGGTCTTAGTTCTCCATGACCCTGTAATGACTTGTCAATGGATAACTTCCAGTCTTTCTTTTTACCCTTCTCAATCATCTCTTTCACTTTCCATAACACTGCGTCATGTCTCTGAGTGATGAGTTTGGGTAATCCATATCTACAAGATTGTAGAATATGATCTTGTGACTCTTTTGGATGCCCACATCTTCTGCATTCCTTTGATTGACCACTCCAAGTGTTAAAGTTACAAACCAGTAGATTCAATCGGGCTCTATGGATGAATTTATGAGCTGAAATGCTCACTTTTCCTCCTACCCTTGTTAATCTATTACTTTCTGGGTGTTGTAATACAACTCTAGTAACTGCACTTTTCACGAGTTTCTTTGTCGTAAATCTATGCAAAAGAGCATGATATAACTCTTTCCTGATGAATCCTTGAAGTTTATCAACAGCTTTGCTGACAAAAATCTTCTCTTTGGATTCCTCGGTGGCTTGCACCATAACAGCCAGTTCACCATCTTTCACCACTATCCGTAACTTGTGGAAAGGTGCATCTTTGATCTTTGTGAGACTGCTGCACACTTGTCTTATTCTGGTAAAGCAATTGAATCCAACTGCTTTCTTGTCGATAACTGTGTCTCCACTCAAGTACTCAGCTATCTCTTCTAGACTGAGTCCCTGCTTTCCAGTCTCGGCCTCTGCGACTTCAACCAGATAATCTTTGTATAGTTTCTTGATGTACTCGTCATCAGACCATAACTTTTTCATACAACTCACCAAAAAGGTGATAAGAGCGGTTATCTTGGGGCACGAGACCCCTAACCCAGAGTCAACTGGGAAATAATGTTTTTTGATCAAATTGAAAACAAAAGACGATATAAAAGTGTAAAGAGAGGGGGGGACCTGGGGGTGAGAAGCCAGGAGGTGTGTGTTGCCCTCTCAATAAAAACGTGATTAAGTGCTTGACACCTGACTTTTAGAAGGAGGAGAAACGGAAAACAATAAAAGAGGACCTAGGAGGCCAGGCTACTGTAATCAAGGGAACTAGGATGAAGAGACGCAGAGAAAGAAATAGGTTAGAGTGTCTCATTGTCTGCGCTCTTTCTTGCCAGTGGGGCTTAACTTTGAACGCTTATATCTCGCTGTTCAGTGAAGATATCAAAAAGTTGGCAACTAATAAAATGTTGCTCATATTAAGCTAAGCATTTTACTAGTTGACAATTTTTTTGTATCTCCATTGGGTATTGAGTTATAACGCAGACTATCAAACTTTGAGTTTTAGCATATGCGCAATTCAAACAGCTATATTTTGGTTGATAGTAAAGGTATCAAAAAGTTGTCAACTAATAAAATGTTGCTCATATTAAGCTGAGCATTTTATCAGTTGACAACTTTTTTGTATCTCTTATAGCAAATGAGATATACTAGTTTGAACCTAGACATCCTCTTTTCAACCAATAATTATTTATTCATATAATCGCTTCGATCCAGTCGGTCGAAGCAGGGTGTGTGTGGTGGTTTCGTGATGTGTGTGCGAGCCTGGGGCGCAATCTGTGGGAACCGACTCAGTCGGACCACTATTTGCTGGGGAATTATATAATGATGGGTCTTTAGATGTGCCCGAAGGCGCTCTGATAACTTGAAAAAGTCAAACAATGGGAACATTCCTAAGTAGATTGGTCCACCCGCCTAACCCACTGGTTAAAGTGGTTGACAGACAGTGGTCTACCTTCAGAACTTGGCCATTGCTTGCTCAAACTTGGGTAATTAAACCATTTATCTAATCAATAAAAGAGATCAAAAAGATAAATAAAAGATACATGAAAAATAAGAAAAATAATAAAGGAAAAATGTGAGATGTGAGATCTTTGAGATGTCGCCTTTTATCCCCCTGACAGGGGCGGAGTTTCCCCCTGTACAGCGGGGCGGCTCTGATTCATATGATAAGAATGCTTTTAATAAAGCGGAAATGATTTCGATCTTGAAGGTTTGATCTCAATGGATCAAACTTAAACAATGATAAGAATGTAAATAATGGAATTAATTATAAAAAGAGAGACCCGATCGGGTTCAACATCACTCAAAAAAAGTTTTTTGTTTAGAGAAACGAACTGATTATATAGAATTAAAATGTAAATCTATCAATCAGAAATATGTCTACACGGACATTTTCTGAGAAACTTTTTGATTTCTATGATTTATTTTTATCAAAAATTAAAAAAAAATTTTTGAGTTTCGGACCGAAAATTTTGGTTTTTCTTAATTTTTTGAAAAGGGAAAAACGGGACGAATTCCTAAAAACCAAGGTTTGTAGTCCTTTTGGAAAAGAAAAAAAATTTGAGGAAATCCAAAAAACAAGCCTATTTTTTCATTTTACAAAACGAAAAACCGAAACGAAAACATTTTTTACTGCACTTTTACTCTTCTTTTTCAGTCAGAGAGATAGAAAAAAAGGGTGCCAAAATTAGGCACCGCAATGAAAGTGGGCGGGGCGTCGAAATTTTTCTCCCCAGCGCACCTCGCTAACTTTGAGGCTCTGTACCGCGGAATAGGGATAGATGATTGACATATAATTAATATGTCTTTATGTAAATGCGTAGAATCCAATGGAAAAATTAGTTTTTTGATATCTCAAAACATTTCAACGAAAATCGATAGGAAACTGATGAAAATAGGGACATGGTCTGACAAAGTCGGTCAAAAATGGTGATTAAAAGTCGAAGTCGCTACTTTTTTTGATGGATTCTGATAGCTTCTGACATGAGGAAATGAATTTTGAAGGTTCAATAAATTTTCGTGTTACCCGAATATCAGAATATTCGGTCAAACTGGTATCAAAAATAGAAAAAAAATTTCAGCGATGACCCCTACTTTTCTTAACTGAAATTGATAGATATAAGTCTTATGTACACGACTGACAATTTTTAGAAAGATTGGGGAATTTTAAGTAGTCTTCGTGCTTATCCGAAAAAGTCCTTATTTCCAAGAAATTTAGTTTTTCCGATTTTAGACAGTGATGCAGGTCGAAGTCGCAGATTTTCTTTTCATCATTGGATTCTACGCAAAATTTCGCACAAACCTCTTTTTGAAAAAAGAAAATCCGTGTTACCCGAAAAAAGTTTCTTCTCTTTTTCTGTGAAAATTTTGTGATAAATTGATAGAAAAAATGAGGTGGACCGCTCGAGACCGCCCCCGCTTCTTATACACCCTCTCGATTGGCGCCGCCCGCCGCCCGCGTGGCCGAGTGGTTGCGCGCTTGTTTTTCGTTTGGCGGCCCCCAGATCGAACTTTCTTCCGCCCACTTCGCCTTTTTCCAGCGCCGCTGGGGAGAAAATCAGTACATTGAGGTCTTCCACCAAAACGTCTATAACTTGAGATTGGAAAAAAATTTTTCGCTGAAATTTTGGAAATGGACTTCTATAAGGGAGGGGAACATATTCCAATAGAAATATTTCAGAAAAATTGACTTTGAAAAATATGCTGTGGTGCCTAGCCAAAATATTTTTTTTTCGTTTTCTCTCTCTCTCTCTCTCTCTCTCTCTATTTCAGATGAGAAAGAGATAGACGGATAAACGAGTTCTCCTTTCCAAAAGAATTCTGTTTTTTGGGTTTTTCAGAAAGACAATTCTGGAAAAAATGGATTTCTATGTGTTTTGACCTTCAGAAAAAAAACTCATCATCCGTTTGTTTCGAGTGGAAGGGGCAAACAAGAAACAAGAAGGCGTGTGAAATTGTCTAGGAGACAAGAAGAGAGGCTCGAATTTCGAATCAGTGTGCGAATGTCGAAGAAGAAGGAAGTACTTCTGGAATAAACAATGTTTTTTTCGGAAAAAAGACGGAACAAAGAGGTCAGAGATTACGGTATTATGGGAAACTAGAGAATGTTGGAAAGTTGGTCAGGAAATGTGGGGACTATTTTTTCTGTGATTGTAAGATAGATAAAACAATTATTTTTCTAAGAAAAAAATTTTAATTTGATAACTAACTCAAAAAAATTCAGTTTTTCTGGAAAAAACCCAGGAAAACACTACATACAGTACTGGCCAAATAAAGATAAAAAATATACCATTTGAACTGAAAACCAAAAAATTTTGTCCTCGTTTTTTTCAGCGGCTCATAAGGATTTTTGAGCACAAAAAATCCTGTTTCTATAATAGAAGTTTGGGCTCTGTATGCTTTAACGGGTTCATAAAGGGAAAACGGGTTCTTAAATAATAAACGGGTTCATAACAAGTTTTGTTAAATTACCCTGATAGAAACAATGTAAAACCCTTATTTTAGTCCGAAGATAACAAAATAATGATAATGAAAAGTTAAAATATTAATACAGCATTTGATTCTAAGGATTCCCGAATCAATATTTCGTAAGAATCTGAGTCTTTTGAGTGACTTAGAATAATCAGAAAACTCTAAGATTACCCGTACCAAACTGTTCCCAATTGTGTGAATACAGGCGCGCAGATAAGCTAAAACTAGTGAAAGAATATTGAATAATGAAAGTTTAAATTAAACTGTTTAATTGACGATTACTTCGAGAAAAATACCATATGAACCCGTTATGAACACGTTTATTATTTATGAACCCGTTTATCCTCTATGAACCCGTTTAATCATACAGAGCCGAAGTTTGCCACTATGATATTCGTGTAGAGGGCATTTGAATTGATCTATGTACAAATTTATAGAAAATTCCTAACCCTTATGGGTTCGGACCTCCCTTGTAAGAAATGGTTTATCGAAAAAGTCGTCAATTTTAAAAATTTAGTTACCGTTATGGTTAGTGCACTCTAAAATGTTCTAGAACGATTGGATGTTTTCAGAAGCAGTTGTTCATTCTCAGAATTTTTTATTTGCACTGAAAACACACATTTTATTGATCCAGTACTCCATATACGGTAAATCCTGTAAAAGTCTTGCCCCTTTGATACCTTTATCACTGT
Source organism: Caenorhabditis tropicalis (assembly GCA_016735795.1). Classification (NCBI taxonomy): domain Eukaryota; kingdom Metazoa; phylum Nematoda; class Chromadorea; order Rhabditida; family Rhabditidae; genus Caenorhabditis; species Caenorhabditis tropicalis. The sequence goes on from CM028615.1 coordinate 9,414,963, forward strand.
ACCCAATGAAGATATCAAAAAGTGATCAACTAACAAAATATTTCTCAGATCAATAGAAACATTTCATCAGTTGACTATTTTTCATTATCTTCATTGGGAACCGAGATACATGTTGCTAAGGGGGGCGCAAGACTATTACAGGCTTTACTATTGCCTCGTCACCTCATCTGTTGAGTGCTCAAAATTCAGAATACACGCCGGGGTGGCCGACTGGTTGGAAAGGCATGAGTGTGTACTCAAAGGGGTTCGACCCCGATGCAGGTTCGATTCCTGCCCCCGGACGGAAACTTTTTGTTTTTTTTTTTTTTTTGGTTCGGTTTTTGAATATGTTTTGGTTGTATTGGTGAAGATGAGCAATAAAAAGATGATGAATCTAGATTTATAGTGGCTGTAAAAGAGATACATTTGAGTATACCGAGGTGACGATTTTATGGTTATAAGGACAGTCCAGATTTTATTGATTTTTTCTGTTGGAAAACATTTTTAATTAAAAACATTTTTTACCGATCTGGACACACCAACAACGCTTTTTGAAGCGGGCAGACCCTTTAGTCGGTAAGAGGGGATCATTTAGGTCTTCAGTTCCTTTTAGAAGCTACCCTAGAGATCTAAAAGCTAGGTTTTTTCGATTAAAAAATTCAATTTTTGACCATCAAAACATGTCTATTTCAGTCCTAAAGGCTCAAGTGGTTTGAAAAAAGAAAAGGAAGTTGTTGATGATGAAAGATAGAAAAAAAATGAAAGTTAGAAGAGAGGATACTCGTAAAGTTTTTTAGGAAGGGGTCCATTGGAAAAAAAGAAGAGATAAGGAATGAAAACCGGAAAATGGTCATAAAAAAGGGAAAGGAAGTTGTTAGATTACGGTAACTAACTTTTTCTTTTTTTGAAAAAGTTTGCAGAAAAGGGGGCGGAGCCTAATACACTTTGTTCCAGAAAGTTCTAGAATTCCTCCCTTCGAATTTTTCTGGAGAATGAATGAGTGTCGAAAAGTGGGCGGAGCTTACGGGGATCTTCGAGAGAAAAAACAGCATGTTCAAAGATCTTAAAACATCAGCGATCATGAATAAATAAGACTTTTTTCGAGGATTTTTTGGGATTTTTTTGGATTTTTTAGGAATTGAGGGTTCGAAAAATGAGGTCAGAATGAAATAAGCTTTGGGTTTTTCGAAAATAATTTTTTTGGGTCAAAAAATTTTAAAATTGATTTTTCGAAAAAAAAACTGAGGTTATGAAATTTTTGAATTTTTGAATAAATTTTAGTAATTTGTAAAAAAAAATCAAATTTTTTGACCGAAAAAAAAATGCAAAAACTACTTTAAGAACAAAAACCAAGTCGTGTACTCCTCTCGGACAAGTAAGATTTTTTTCGAATTCGAAAGTTTTCTTGAGATTTTTTCAAATAAGCCTAATTTACAAGAATAGAATTTTCCAAAAGGAGTACACCAATTTTGAAATTTTTTAAATCAGAAAAAATATCTATGACGAATACCAACTATTGGACAACCTCCGGACTTTTTTATTTCTTTCAAAATTCGAAAAAATTAAATTAATGTACGAAAAAATGGTGTCTACTCCGTTCGGACATTTTTTCATTATTTTTAAATTTCATATTCTCTCCTTCAAGAAAATAATAATTTGTAATTCTCAACACCCTAGAACCAATGAAAAGTACAAAAAAAGCTAAAAGCAATCGGGATTAAACAAATAACAAAAAACGATCAGTAACCAGTTGTACTTTCGGGAGGGATTCCACCAAAAAAAAGAGGAAGAGGCGACAAAAACAAGAAAAGAGCATAGCCGTAACTTTTTATGGATTCCTTTGGATAAAACTTTCGCGCTCTTCTTTTTTCTTTTTTTAGAAAGGAAACCTCTTTTATAAGTGCATGGGTTTTTTACTTAGATAGCCGGTCTAACTAAATTTGTAGTTTGACACATATGCCTCCTAGACACATTTCACCTATTCACATTCTAGACATCTGTTCAACACCTAAACATTTTATTGCATAAACACGGATAAACTTTATGGGTTTTCATGAAGTGTAACAAGAGAGAAGAGAGACGCAGAGAAGGCTAGAGCGTCTGATTGTCTGCGCTCTCTCTAGCGGGGGTCAACTTTGAACGCTCGTATCTAGATTTCCAGTAAAGGATATAAAAAGCTGTTAACTAATAAAATATTGCTCATATCAAGATAAATATTTTAACAATTGAAAGTTTTTTGATAGCTATTTTGGGAACTGAGATACAGGGGCTTGAAGTAAGGGAAGAGAAGCAGGGGGGTCTGGCTGCAGTCGCTCTTTGTTTAATGGCTTATTTTTTGCATTCTAGTAAAGATATCAAAAAATTAAATTACTAAAATGTTTCCTATAATAAACTGAGCATTTTGGTATGAAGAACGTTTTGATAGCTCTTCTGGGAATGGAGATATATTCGCTTGAAGTGGGATAAGAGTAGCAAGGCAGGTTAGAGCGTCTGACTGCCTGTGTCCCCATTTTGAGCGCTCATATCTCATTTCTCAGTGGAATTATAAAAAAGTGGTCAACTAATAAAATGTTTAGCTTAATATGAGCAATATTTTGTTAATTGACACCTTTTTTGTATCTCTTCAAATAATTGAGATATAACCCAAAATCCTATAGCTTCCCATTTGCGCCCAATTTGCTCGGTCTGGAGGGTTCATTCAAAATTCAAAAAGAATGTGTTATTTTGAAATTCCGAAACATTTTAAAGCCAAAACACTCACTTGTTTCAATGTTTATTTCTACTAGAGTATTTATAAACATTTTCTTTTTGGTTCCCATGTTTCGAAATGTTTCTAGAAAAGGTCATGAGGGGCAGTTGTTGCCTAGGACCTTGTGACTTGAAAAAACTGGAAAAAGGTTCTAAAAACTTAAAAATGAAGAGATCTTTGCTATAAACCGGGTATCAATGCGGTCAAAAAGACAGAATTAAGGCTGGATAAGCTTTCTAAAACTTGAGAGAGAGAGAGAGAGAGATCTCAAGAGGTGCTCTGGGGCTTCTCTTGGTATTTCAAGAAGAATTGTAGCCGCAGGCGGATTCCAAAAAGCGGAAGTGCGAGGTGAGTCATGATATTAGTTTTCGTTTCTGAAAATAGAAGAGCACCCCCGAAAAAAAAGAAAAATAGGAATTGTTTTTGGGTAACCTGAGCTAAGGGGCGTGGCTAGACACCTTGAGGTGTCAAAATAATAGGGAACGGGGGTGGTGTTGGGTTTCAGAAGGATACGGTAGGTGGTCGGGGAAGGTACAAAGATAACAAAGACTCTAAATTTCGAGGCTCCAGGGTTCAGTTTTTTAAGCCTAAGCCTAAGCCTAACCTCAGCCCAAAAATTACAAGCTTAAGCCTAAGCCTAACCTCAGCCTAAGTAGCACAAGCTTAAGCCTAAGCCTAACCTCAGCCGAAATAGCACAAACCTAAGCCTAAGCCTAACCTCAGCACAAATAACACAAGCCGAAGCCTAAAATATTTATTTACTGTGGATTAAGCCCCTTTCTTCCCAAAAGAGTCTCCAAAAGGATCAAAAGTGTAAACACAACTGTTTCGTTGGAAAAATCATGTGCTCTTTTGAAGAAACTCAAATCCCGAGAATGACACACAACAAAAAAGTAAACATAATCGGGGACCTTCTGATCCAATTTTTTTCCGAAATTTCGAAAGAGTTATGAATAGAGAGACTTCTTATTAGCAACACAAAGGCGAAAAAAGCAAAAAAAGTTTGGTTGGTCGGTCAAAAAATCAAGAGAAGGGGTGACTCTCTTTTTTGAAGAAGGGGAGTCTAGAAGAGAAGAAATTGGATGAATAAAGGATTAAAAGAGGGAAGGAAAAGGGAAGGAGTTATGAATGAATTGGGGGTAGGAAAAGAAAATGACTTCTTCTTCTGGAAAGAATGGAGACAACTAGGCGGGAATTTAAAATGAGAGAGACCTTGAACTTTAGACCAATTTTGGGGAGGAGGGGGACCAAGGGGGTGACATTTTTATGAACCCGAAAAAAAAGAGGGGAGTTGAAGAATTTATGAAAGAAATAAATTGTTGCTTGAGAAGAAGAAGACAAGAATTTTAAATTTTTTGGGAGCTAGGGAAGTTTTTTCTCGATACTTAAGGACTATTGAAGCCAGGAGACGAACCTTCGGCCGTCTTAGACCTCAGCTCAGTTGATTATGACCCATTATTTTTTTTTCTTGAAAAATTCTCGAAAAATGAGGGTACCGAAAAGCAATTTTACGAAAAATTTTCGAGAATTTTTCGAGAAATTTTTCGAAAAATCAACGAGAAAAATTTTTCGAAATGCTTTGGAAACGACATCTTACAGTTAGCTTATGATAAGGGTTACATAAAAAATCATTTGCCACTGGGTAGAACTTTTCAAAATTTAAGATTCAAATTACCAGTACCGAGAAAAAATATATTAAATTTTGAAAGTCTATGTTTTTCACCCACCAAAAAGGTTTTAAAAAACGCCGAATTTAAAAATATTTTTTGAGAAAAAAATTGTAGCTTACTGGTTAAAAAACGCTGAATAATTTCAATCTGCTAGAAAAAACCACCCAGAGAGTCGAAAACTATCGTAAAACTAAAAATGGGCGTGTCTTAAAATTTCAGAATTTTTTAGTAACCGAAAAAAATGTCGGGTTACCAAAAAATGAACAAAATTGTGGGAGGAATCCTTGAGTATCAATAATTTATAATTCATTGAATACATATTTGACGAAAAAGTTACGGATTTTTTAGAAACTCCCCTATTCGATGGAATCAAGTTCGTTTTTATACAGAGGTGTCTGTTATAAAGAAGAAATAGAAAACGAATGGAATAGTAAGGATAGGAATGAGCAATAAATCAGACTGGCACTCGTTAGTATTCATGGATCAGCAGATTGTCTAGCCCTTTTTTCTTTTTTTTTGGAAAGATTTCATTTCCGTTATTTTTGGAAGAAATAGGAAACCATCGGAACAGTAAATAGGTTCAAAAATTGAGTTCTTTACGTGTTAGGAGAAATCAACGAAGCATTCTTATTTTTTATTTGGTGACTCTATTGAACATAAAAAAGCACATGGAGAAAAGAAAAGATTATAAATATTATATAAAAGTGAATAATCATTTGGAATTTAAAAAATAACAGATTAACAGTGATAGTTACAGGTAACTTGATAGCTGCTTACTGTTCTCCAAAAAAACTCTCTGAGGAATACTCAAAACGTGATTTTTTTAAAAACCTATTCCGAAAACTACAAGAAAACCCTCATGAAATTCGAACTTTTCGGAAAATGAAAAGACGAAAATCGGCGGCACCTCGAAACGAAATATGAGAAAGTGTTAAGAAGTCGATAATAAAAGAGATATCCAGTTACTGATCAATGCGGTTTTTGAAGTTTTTTAAGATAGATTTGCTCACGTTTTCAGAAAACTCATAAATTTTTGAAATTGGAAATTTTTGATAATTTTCAAAATCCTGGAAATATAACTTATGAAAAATTTGAAATTTCGAAAAATTATGAGTTTATATTTTATAAGGATTTTTCGGAAAACGTTAAATTATTTAAAATTAAAAAATTTTGAATGGTCATTTTTATAAAAATAAGTTTAATTTATTATTCTTGAAATAACAGTCGAATGGCGAAAATTCCAACAGAAAAAATCAATATAGTCTAGACTGTCCTCATAATCATAAAATCATCCTCTCATTGCGGTATACTCAAATGAATCTCTTTTACAGCCACCGTAATTCTAGACTCATCTTTTTATTGCTCATTTTCACCAATACAACCAAAACATATTCAAAAACCGAACCAAAAAAAAAAAAAACAAAAAGTTTCCGTCCGGGGGCAGGAATCGAACCTGCATCGGGGTCGAACCCCTTTGAGTACACACTCATGCCTTTCCAACCAGTCGGCCACCCCGGCGTGTATTCTGAATTTTGTGCACGCAGGAGATGAGGTGAGAGAGCAAGAGGCGACCGTCCAATAAGATATACAATTGCTCATTTTTGTCCATAACTCAAGTTGTAGGAATTTGATCAATATGAAATTTTGACAGGATGTTCAGAACAGTTCAAAAACTTAAAATTTGAAAATTTTTTTTATAAATCAAAAATTTGTAAAATGTCAAAAAATCTGCCAAAATTTCATATTGATTCAGTCCTTACATGTTCGAAAATGAGAAATTGTAAACCTTATTGCACAGTAATGTAGTAATTAATAAAAATGAAGAGAATCTGGAATCACGGGAGTTACCAAGAATAGAAACATGGAATAAATGAAGAAGGGGGAAATGAATGAATTAATTTCCAGTGTTCCCTCATTTCCTTCTCTCATCAATTCCCAGGTTATATCCGGGTGCGAAGAGTCTTTTTATGACGTTCAAATATTTGTAGTTCAAATTTTTGAAAGGAGACCTCCGTTATTTTCTAAAAAGTCATTGGACATCACATTTCCGGTACGTTTCATTCATAAACAAAAATCATGAAGATGATTCGATTAGAAACTTTGATTTGGAGGAGCACATGATCATTGATAGATTATTTGGGGGTCACGTGAATATAAACTGACTACAAAGTAGCTATAAACTACATTAACTACAAACTGGGTTAAGTACGAAGCTAACAAGCTAAAGCCCTCTATACATAGCAACTGGTGATAATAAAGCATACCTACATAAAATGATTGGAACTCGAAATAAATTTGATTAAAAGTGACATGAATAGAAGAAAAGTCTAGAAGAAAGGGTTTTATGTCTCTTTTTGTATTAAAAGCCAATATGTTCCACATAATTGAACATTTGATTGACGGGAAAAGAGGAGGCTGTTTTTAGACCCCCCCCCCCCACGATTTACATAAAATAGGTTTTATCCGGAGGTTTTCAAATTCAAGAGCTAATTTTACTTATTTGATTAGAAAGTGCAATGAACCAATTTTTGAAAAAAATGAAAACGACTCGAGTAATCGGATAGACACATTGTAAACAAACATGACGTTAATCTGACTAGAATTTTGGGGAAGAGGGTGAGATATGCTTAGAAATGAGAGAAAAAGGATGAAATTGGTCAGATGATTTAAGTTTTGAAAAGGGAAGGAGTTATACTGTTTTTAGGAAGGTTTAAATTTTTCGATTGTGGAGCTTCATTTTTTTAAAGTCGATTTTTAAAAGTGTGGTTCTGGAAAACAAAACCCGACCCGACAATATTGGAGTTTTCAAGAAAAAAGTCCTGTTTTGAAAAGTGTAGGTGCGAGATCTTCGAGTTTCAAATTGTCTGGTAGCCGGAAAATTAATGTGATAATGTATCATAATTAATTATGAGAATATTGATACCCTAAAAAGGTACTAAAAGGTAAAAGGTATGAGAAAAATACCTAATCGAGAGTATTTTATGTAATTTTTATATGGTCCTAACTAATTTTATAACTTTGAAAATGATACAGTTCGAATGTTGAAGACTTCGAAAAATTAGTGTGCATGTTTTTAGATTTGCATGATTTTAGAAAAAACAATTTTCACAGATATTTTGAATATGAATATTAGAAAAATACACTTTTTTCAGTTTCCAATAATAGTTTTTAAACCGAACCGATCATAATAACTGTCACGGTAAATTAGTTAGACTAATGCTTTAATTTTAAGAAAAATGAACAGCAAGTAATAAATCTGTAAAGTACGGTAATTTTGATTTAGAAGCCGCTGTTCAGAACTAAAAAGCTAAATATTTATAAAAGCAAAAAAAATATTTCGTGATTTTTTGCATCTTAACATTTTTCGTATTTCACCAAACTACACCAAAAATGTATTTGAATCATTCAATTTTTTTGAGCTCTGCTTTAGAGAAAGCATTGTTTTTCTATTATTCTGACTCGTTTCAAAACGAAAAAGAACGAAAATCAGAATAGAGTCCGGAAGATCAATTTACTCCTCTAAAAAAGGAATGGAAATGGAAAATGGGAGGATCAGCTTTCATTGCCAAGTTTTAAGAGGAATGGGAGGGAAATAAAAGGAGAGAGAGTGGAACAAGTTTATCTGCTTTTTCAGCTTCATTTTGCAGAGAGAGACCTCTTTTCTCTTCTTCCGGTCCCTTTTTTGTTCAGAAGAGAGAGGTTGATTGGATTGAAAAGAGAAATGACCGGGAGAATATACTAGTTTAGTGTCTTGTTTTTTTTTTTTGGAAAAGAGAGAGAGAGAAAGAGAGAGAGAGAGAGAGAGAGAGAGAGAGAGAGAGAGAGAGAGAGAGAAAAAGGCATTTGCCTAATCAATCTGTGCTGGTGGTGGGGTAAAAGGAGAAGGAGAAGGACCGCCCGTTTTCAATTATAAAACATCTGAGCCTTCCTCTCACCACCCCGTTTTTAGTTGGAAGAGGATAGCCACTACATAAATTGTAGTCATTAGAAGCATTTTTCTAGCGGTTCAGGGGGATTTGGAATTTCACATTTTCAGGTGGAATGGAATATGGTAGGAGATTTTTTCAGATGGGGTAACTATTTTTGTATATATTATAGAATATGGAAATTTAGACTTGAATTTAAATAAATAAGAAAATATACATAATAAGAAAATTAATGACAGTATTTTCAAAATTTTTTTTTGACTTTTCTGCTGACGCGCCCCGACGGATTAGCATTTTCTAACAAGCATGCTAAATTATATTGTTCACGAAAACTAGTGAATTTTTGACTTTTTCAGAGATTTTTGAAAATTGTGTCCAAAAAAGTATTGTGCATCATGAACAGTGTACACAATTTCAGTTTTACGACTTTTTCCGATTTTTTCGATTTTTCCAAATGTTTTCAAAATTAAAATTTTTGTTATGTTCAAAGTAGCCGTTCCAAACATCCTGTCAAAATTTCATATCGATCCAATTCTTACAACTTGAGTTATGGACAAAAATGAGCAATTGTATATCTTATTGGACGGTCGTCTCTTGCTCTCTCACCTCATCTGTTGCATGCACAAAATTCAGAATACACGCCGGGGTGGCCGACTGGTTGGAAAGGCATGAGTGTGTACTCAAAGGGGTTCGACCCCGATGCAGGTTCGATTCCTGCCCCCGGACGGAAACTTTTTGTTTTTTTTTTTTTTGGTTCGGTTTTTGAATATGTTTTGGTTGTATTGGTGAAAATGAGCAATAAAAAAAACGTCAATAAATCTAGGTTTACGGTGGCTGTTAGGGGTATATTGGATTTGAGTATACCGCAACGTGGGGATGATTTTATGAGGACAGTCTAGACTATTGATTTTTCTGTTGGAATTTTTGCCATTTGGCAGTTATTTTAAAAATAATGAATCAGACTTATTTCCTATAAACTTCATATTTTAAATTTTTATAAAAATGATGGCCTAGCTTTTCTTACATATTTTTGGCCATCAAACTCATTTTCAAAATTTTCTTTTAATTTCTAAGAAAAACAAAAATTTTCAAAAATTCAGAAAAGCTCAAAACTGCCTTTGTTTCGTCGGCAAAAATTCAAAGAGGGAAACCCAAAAACTTTCTAAGCTCCGCCCCTTTTAATGATTCCAGAAATGAAAAAATCTGTAAAACGAATGGAATGTGTTCTAGATAAAAGTCGGTTTGTCGCCATTGTCCCCATGGGACATATTGGATGTTTTCGATGAAAAATGGACGGGGGAATTCAGATAAATTATTTTTATAGGAATCTGAACGAGTATCACAGAATGCCCTTATAATAGAGGGAGATTACCATCTAAACGACAAAACAGGTTTATAGACGACTTTGATGGCTCCCCCAAGAAGAGTTCCCTCCCGATCCGGATTATATTCTTCTGGCATCCACGTTCCAGACGATGGACTACTGTAGACGACTGGGAGATGGAGGATGTAGTATCTGCAAAAATTCTGATTTTTTTTTGAAATTCTGGAAGCTTCCATACTTTGAATGATGCAATTCCAGAGGTTCCTGTCCCGTTCCATAAACTCCTTCGTGTCCCGGAATCAGGATCTTCGGATCAATTGTAATATGAACAGGGGCTTTCGGGGTAACTACATGAATCTTCTGTAGCTGTGCCGATTTTAGTGGAGCCTTCCGACAAGTACAGGGTCTTCGAATAGGAAGATCCGCTTGAAGAACGTCTCCAAGAGACGCCCGATGAGTGGATTCTCTGACAACATTCGATCCTTTTGGATAAATCAACGGTTCGCCGGCGTAATCGACGAAGAATCGATGACCTCGAGAGCATTCGTATTCGAATCCGACGAATAGTTTCACTCGTGCCACGTCATCTTTCGTCTCTTTTCCACATTTTCGACTGAAATCTTCGCTTCGGATTTTATTCAGATCTCGGTTCCAAACGTCTGAAGCAACCTGAAAAATGGGGATTTTGGGGGAGGAAGAGGGGCGGAGCATCATTAAAAATTGCTTACATTTAAAAAGACGATAGCTGGACTCAAATAATCTCCTCCTAATTTGAAATTCGGTTGACTCTTCAGCCCATTTCCATGACTATAAACACTCGAATCACCGAGAGAACAGAGATAAAACGATGGGAAGAGAGGCAGTTTCCCTGGAGACATCGAATTCGGAACCGTCATCAGAAACTCGTCCGTTTTCCCCGAATTCTCCAGTTTCTGGAGTCGTTTCGCGTGTTCCACTGCCAATTCTCTTTCCGTTTTCGATGGTTCTTCGTATTTACTCGACGGTCGAACATACATTTCAGATCCGGATGATTCTAGGGATCCAGACAGTGAGTCTTCTGATCCTATTTGGATATCGTCTAGATCTGAATCCGTTTCTTCGGCTGTCGACGTGGATTCTTCTTGGAGACTTAGAAGGTCGTCCATCGCATCTGCCAGGTCGTCTTCTTGTTGAGCCAGTTTTTTAGCAGCACGGAGGGAATTCGACTCGCGGTCCGCCCACATTATGTCCTGGAACTAGGAATAGATTAGTGGCCGAGAACTGAGTTTTGAGGAGTTTAAGGCCATTTTATAACTATAGGCTTGAATTTCTAGGCCATCAGAAGCTAGTTTTAAATGTTTCTGTAATTATATGCCTCTGGGATAGTCTTTTTGGGAGTCCAGGAACATTTTTTGGCTACAAAAACCCCTGATGACCTAGAAGGATCCCTTTTCCTCACATCCTTATCATCTCCATCCTCCTGATACAACTGAAACTGAAATCTCCAAAGCCTCTTGCAACACTTGAACTCTGGATTCTCATAGAAATCGAAATTGGCCTCTTTGACAGAGAATGGCTCCTTTCGAATCAACTGCTTCCGTCCACAAATACACGTGGAAACAAGTGTATTCGATGCATCATGAGGAGTCCATCTGGATTCTGGAGTCGTTTGATCTCCGTACGTCGGATGAACCTTTCGAATGCATGGATGTCCCATCATTGAGATGGATTCACATGCACGCATATCCGATTGCCATAGTTCATTGCATTTCGATTGCATATCAGATAGAACTTGCTTTGAATTGATTCCGACGACTGATTCGATGTAGTGAGTGGCGTCACTGAACTGAAATGGGGGTACTGTAGGTCTCTAAAGGATTACTGTAGCTTACCCTCATCATATGTTCCTCTTTACTTCGTATCTTCACAGTTTCCGCTGATTCCTTCTCCAGAAGATATCCTCCTCTTCTCAATTCTTTCGATGCTGGCCTCGTTTCATTTGTATATAATCTCCTTGCCTCTTCCAAATGATCCGTTTCAATTCTTCGAATGAAATTCTGCATTTGAGTGGAAGAGGGTGATTCTTCAATGGATCCATCTAGAATACATTGGAGAGTTGTCATCAAATCAATCACTTTTTCCAATGAAATCTCGTTTTTCTCCGATCGAAAATTGTCTTCCAAAAACTTGACGAAGGAATTGTTACTGGCCAAATGGGGAGTCGTATTCGTCTTATTTTCAATTTCAGCCATTAGGGATTCAAACATCTCTGTCACTATATCTCTCTTTACAATCTTCGGATTCAGAAGATGTACACATGGAATTGTTTCGTTTAACTGGCAGAGAGAGGAGGAGCCAGAGTCGATGAGATCGAAGAGTTTCAGAATGTCCGTGAATTGATTATCCAGACTTTTCTCCAGTTTTTCGTAGAGTTCTCGCTGTAAGTGCTGATCTATTGGTTAGAGGAATTTGGGTTTTGTTCTGGCAAGCTTATTTTGAGAGGTTACAGTATTTCAGTATTTGAATTAGCTGAAAGTATCGGTTTTCTTCTATTGGGCCAAGATTTTATACAGTTTTTTGAAAAACAAATTTTCTAGATTGTTTTAAAACAAGTCAATTTTACTTTTTTGTAGCAGCAGGAAGCATTTACATACAATAGCGTTCAAAAGTATACAGAAAAATTGGTTTTTCAGTTGATTTTAGCGGTTTTTGGCCATTTACAGGGGTTTAGTACTCGAATATTGAGTTTCCGATCGCTTTGAAAATTATTGGAGGCTTAGAACAGACATTAATAAAAAATTTCATGTTCTCACAATTCTCAAGAATTCTTTTTATTGAACGAATTCTTAGAGACACTGAATTTCTCTCAATTTCAGCATTAAAACGGCTGGAAAAAGGGTGTCTCTCAGAACTTGTCCAATAAAAAGAGAATAAGGTATTATTTGAAAATTGTGTGAATATAAAGTTCTTTACTAAGGTCTGTTCAACGTCTCCAATAACTTTCAAAACGATTGGAAACTCAAGGTCCGAGAATCAGACCTCTGAAAATGGCCTAAAACCGCTAAAATCAGCTGAAAAAACAATTTTTCTGTATACTTTTGAAGCTACAGGTTCAATGGTTACATTTCCTTCTAAAAACTTGTACCTTTTTAGAAGTATTAACATCGGATCGAATATTATTCCTCTGAAAAGCGATCAAAACCCGTGGAATAACCATTCTTCCCTCTGACTCATTCGGAGATAACAAACGATTATTGAATTGAATTTCACGAAGTCCATCAGAAATTAGTCGTTGGTTCACCTTCTTTCGAAGTTGAATTCTGCAAAAAACTTCATTTTAATTCCAGAAAACAGAAAGAAAAACCTCGTAACATTGACTTTCTTCAGAATTCTTATAAAATCCAAATCGATTCGGGAAGTCTGCTCGAAAATGATGATAAAATGGCAAGAAATAAATAGGAAATGGAGCATTCTTTGCTGTTTTAATTCACTTTCAGCCATCGCGTCGAAATAATTATTTACTGATTTTTCAGGCGTCAGAAGACATTTTCGAATATTTGACACGTCGTCGACGCCGTTCATCACGAGAAAAAGGATCTGCTCGTCTTCAGAGAAGTGCGCTTGAATCTGAAAGTTTCTCTTTAAATTTACTGATGTTTTTTCAAAGCATTTTGGTCTGTTTTATTATTTTTTAATGGATTTTTCTATTTATTTCTGAATTTTTCTGGAAAAACTCCGAATTTCTTACCGTGCATGCTTCTTTTTCTGACGAAGCGACTGCGAAAGCGTTCTCTCGAAGATACGAATTGATATTATTTCCTTTTCCATGATCTGGATAGTCTTTTCCTATCTGAAATTCTAGTTTTTTAAATGAATTTTTGTTGAACACTCTTACAATTCCGATAACTTTGATTTTGGTGTCAAGATGAGCATTATGAATTTCTTTCGACTGTTTTATCCATTCCGATATGTCCATTTCCAGCTGGAAATCGGCTTTTAAGAGAGAAATATGAGCGGAAAAAATAAATAGAAAAAATAAAAATTGTGGAAAAATGCAAGCGCGCTCTATTTGCACGCTGTAGAGAGGAGAGACGCAGAACGAAAAGCGAGGGAGTTTGAATAGGGTTTACCAATTTCTGTGAAAATTAGGGATTTTCAGTGGGAAAAATGATTTTTAAGCTGTATTAAATTGGACAAAATAAAACATTAGCACTATTGTTAATGCCTTTAAAAGCGAAAATCAGCTAAAAATCTAAATATCTCGAGAAAACTTAAAATAAAGGAGGAAAACCGTAATCCTATAGTAATCCAGATATTAAATATATACCTTTGTTACCTTTGTCTTCATCCCTTCACCTCCCCTAATTGTTCCCTGATCTTCCCGTGATTTGTGCCCGTCCGTTCACTACAATTTCGCAGGCGACTACAAACTCTGCGTCTCATGGCTACACACACTCTCTCGTCAAGAAATGATGACAATGGCAGGTGTAAAAGAAGGTGGAAGGTGACAAGAAGGACGTATAAATAGGAGAAGATTTTGTTCTCATTAGTCTCTTTTGGACTTTTTTTATTCTTTTCTCTCAGAAAAATGCCATCTGAACAGAAGCGTCCCCGACTTTTCCATTCAAGAACCCATGCTCATGAGGTGAGTCTACAGTATACAAAGGAGTCTGAATATGAGAAAGAGAGAGAGAGAGAGAGAGAGAGAGAGAGAGAGAGAGAGAGAAAGAAACACCGAAAAAAGATTTTCGAGAGCTCTATTTGAGTCCCTATGCATCGAATAGTCTACCCCACACAGCTGGAACCTGTAGTAGTTGCCTATCTGAAAGCTGTTGCCTTTTCAAAAGGCTATAACTTTCTTCAGACAAGAAATTGTTCGATGATTTATAAGTGAATTCAACAGCCCTTAACAAGCTCTACAAGATGAACTTACTCAATATTCATGATAACTCGTTTAAAAAATGTTATGAGTCAAAAACAAAACAGTTGCATTTTTTACGACTAAAAAGATGGATTTTTTACTTAGGCTTGTATCTTTTTTGAAAGCAGTTCTACAAAATAGTGAATATATCCATCGCGTAGAGCACACTCAGAGCTTTCATAATCACTATTCGACAGTTAAAAAATCTTAAGTTTGAAGGGAGTTATAGTAAAAAGGTCCAAGTGGAGGTGACTGATGCCTTGGAACGGGGTCCTAGGCCCATTTCTCTCGTCAGACTAAAAGTTTCTTTTGAGCAGAAAAGGAAATCAATAGCCCTCAACAAGCTCTACAAGCTAAGCTGTCTCATTCTTTTGAGAAATTTATTTGAAAAAAAGTTATAAGCCAAAAACAAAAATATTAGATTTTTTTTCTTTAAAACTTGTAACTTTTTTGAAAATAGTTTTACGGAACAGTCAGTATATCGATCGTGTAGAGCACATTAAAAGCTATCATTTCCACTATTTGCAAGTTGAAAAATATTGAGTCTGAAGGGAGTTATAGCCCAGCTGGCGAGAGCTGACTAATGCCTTGGCACGGTGTCCTAGACCCATTTCAATAGAGCGCACTAGCTAAACTGACCAAAATTCCAGGTTCTAAAAGGCCTCGACGTCCGCGGAAAAACCTACGCTATCACAGGAACAACGTCTGGAATAGGTGTCGACACAGCGGAAGTTCTGGCGTTAGCCGGTGCGCATGTCGTCTTCTTTAATCGGAATCTCAAGGAGTCAGAGATCCAAAAACGTCGGATTTTGGATCAGAAACCGGATGCGAAAATCGATATAATTGAGTGTGATTTGAGTGATTTACGGGCGGTTCGAAGGGCTGGAGAGGAGTATTTGAGGAGGGGATGGTGAGTGGACATCCGGATATATGGATGCACAGATGGTTTCAGGCCGATTCATGGATTAATTCTCAATGCCGGCGTCTTTAGACCGGCGGTTTTGACAACAAAAGACGGATTTGAATCCCATTTTGGAGTCAATGTTCTTGCTCATTTTACGGTAAGAGACTACAATAACTACAAAGACTACAAAAACTACAGCTCCTTCGCGTCCTTCTCCCAGTCGTCCGTCGCTCCGCCCCCTCCAGAATCGTCATTCTCTCGTCAACTCTCTCCTCCAGACATGCTATCAAAAAGTCGATGAGCATCCCGGAGAAACTGAAATTACTATGTGGAGAGGTCCCTTCGACGTCAGCCCTTCAGAAGTATGGAGCATCCAAAATGGCGGATATGCACATTGCGTTTAAACTTCATCGAGATGAGCTTAAAAGTGGGATTAGCACGTATTCAGTTCATCCCGGAGACGCTGTTAGAACCAATATTTTTAGGTAGGAAATATTCGAAAATTGAAATTTCGAGTTTTCCCTAATTTCTTTATATCAATCGATAGAAAATAAAATTCTGAGCAACTTTATCTCTTGAAATTTTTCTCTATCTCTTCTGGTTCTGGAGATATGCGCCTTTGAAGTTCTGAAGCAAGAGACGCAGACAACGAGGCTGTCTGCGTCTCTCGCCCTACAAACTTCAAAGCGCTGTATCTCAAGACGCAGAGAAGCTAGAAGAAAACTTCAAGAGACAAAGTTGCTTAGAATTTTATTTTCTATCCATTGATATAAAAAATTTATAGAAAACTCAGTTTTTTTCTATCGAAAATATCGGTTTTCAGAAACTCGCCCCTCGGAAAAGTGCTCAGTGTGCTCACAACCCCATTCACCAAAAACAGTAGCCAGGGAGCGGCGACTACAGTATACTGTGCAACTCATCCGGAAGTTGAACACATTTCAGGAAAATATTGGGAATCTTGCTGGGATAATGACAAAATCGACAAGATTACTGCAAGAGATGAGGACCTTCAGGAGGCTCTATGGAACAAATTGGAGTCCATTGACGATCGGATTAATGGAAAAATTGAACAAATTTGAATACTGTATCTCACTTTTTTGATGGCCATTTTAAATAAATGTACTTTTTTTATTTCCTCAAAGTCGAACTCCCAAGAAAAGCAAAAAGCGAATGCCTGCTGCTGGAATCGAACCAGCGTCGCCACGGCCACAACGTGGAGTACTAACCACTATACTAACTAGGGAATGACCTGAAGGCAAGTTGGAGATTCCGAATGAAAAGTATATGGTTGGATAGCTCAAGTTAAGAGCTTTCAGAATCTGTATTCAAATTTTGCTGAACGCTCCTGGAACTTCAGAACTTTTGCTCCGAAGTTCTCCTATAGTAACTAGTGGATTTCTTGTGCTCACACTGTTTCAGGACCATCTCGCATCTCTATCGAAAATGGGTCGAAGGAATTCATTCTTTTTTCCTTCGACCCATTTTCGATAGAGATGCGAGATGGTCCTGAAACAGTGTGAGCACAAGAAATCCACTAGTTACTATAGGAGAACTTCGGAGCAAAAGTTCTGAAGTTCCAGGAGCGTTCAGCAAAATTTGAATACAGATTCTGAAAGCCCTTAACTTGAGCTATCCAACCATATACTTTTCATTCGGAATCTCCAACTTGCCTTCAGGTCATTCCCTAGTAAGCAGGCCGAGAGCGTCACTTACATATTGACCTTCTTGTAACCAATAAGAAACACCGGGCGCATCTTTCTCTCTCCCCGCCGGTAAGTATGACCTAACAACTTGCAACTCTCAGCGGTCTCGTGGTGTAGTGGTTATCACATCTGTCTAACACACAGAAGGTCGGTGGTTCGAGCCCGCCCGAGATCAGTCTTTCTTTTTCTTTTTTTCTAGTTTCAAGTTCATCACCAAAAATCAGTGTTCTTCAATAAAAAGTTCCAATAACTTGTCTCTTTCCAAAAACTTCCACAATTCAAATATTTCAAAACGATTCCCATCGTACCAATTGTTTTCAGAAAATATGGGCGGTTCAAATGAAAAGGATAGGAAAAAGCAATAAAACGAAAAAAGACGTCCTGAAAGCTCGATGAGAAAAGGGAAAACGGGGGAAAAATGATTACCACCCGTTTTCTTTAAACGAATGTTTTCTAGGTGGTCTTCGATTCGTTTTGTAGTTTGTAGTCTGATTTTTCTTCGAATAAGACTAATCGTGTACTCCTCTCGGACAACTTGATTCTCATTTTTTCGCCTTTCTCCGATGGTCCCTTTCGAAAAAACGGAGAGAACGGAAATTCGACAAACACCGCTTCACTGCCCCCCTTGCAGCTGACTCGTCTCAAAACGGAAAAAGGGGCGTGGCCTGTTGGAAATGAAATGAGCAAGGGTCACCCTCCAATACTACTTTTTAGTCTATTCTATACCCGATTGCAAGAAGGGAAATTCAACTTTTTAAAAGTTTCCACTTGATTGAAATTATTCTTTTTTCTTCGCCTTCGTGACGTATTTCCCTCAGATTTCTAGTTCTAGCCTTGGAATTAGAGGTCTATTCGGAGAGAAATGTTGCCGGTCGAATAGATTTTGTTTTGTTGATGTATGCTTCGTGACGATGATATCTGATCACAGAGAACTAAGAGTTTTGGACATTTTTTAATTTTTGTACTACTCTCGGACATTAGGTTTTTTCTGATTTTTCTGGACATAAAGAGCGAAAGAAAAGATCGGAAAACGTTTTTGAACCAGTGGACAGCCTTTCTGACATTATTTTGAATTTTAGTGAAAAAAATAACTTTTTCAACGTTTTTATAAAGTTGATTAGTCATGTTTTAGCTACGGTTTTGGAAGTTTTTGAAGGAAAAAACATTCAAAAAATATTCGGAAAACTTGAAAAGTGCTCTTGCCCCTAGTTTTTATAAACATTGACACTAATCTTCATGTTTCCTAAACATACTGGATGTTTAAAGGAGGACTCAAGTTTAACTCAATAATTTCAAATTAAATGTAGTTTTGAATTCTGAACACTTTTTCTGTTGACAACTTTCTCTAAAAATGCCTCTAAATGCCTCAAAAATCGGTTTGAAATAAAGAGATATGATTATGGTGGAAGAGTTTTTCGCAACCTCGGCCACGGGGGTTTTGGACCGCGATTCCGATGCATAAAAAATTTCAAAAGGTTCCCGGAGACTTAATTCAAAGATTTCCAAAAAAAATCCCCCGGAAACAATGCTTTTTAATTCTAAAAGTTTAAAATTAAGGTCGAAAATAACTGAAATAAAATCCTGGTTCAGTAGAGCGCGTTTGCATCATTTTCTCAGCAAAGAAAAATCTGAACTCAATGAAAACATCAAATTTTCATATTGCCCCCATTTTTCCACATTTTGTTTGATGGACACGACGAACGGATAGAGAGAAAAAGGAAGCGACTACTATGGTTCAACAACTGAATTTCGTTGTTTTTGACTTGGTGGTGAACAAAAAGGAAGAGGAGGAGAACATCAGATTTGCAATTATTCCACCACGACTCTATTTTCTTTTCCATGAAATTTTGGAGTTTTCCACTTCTTTGAATTCTATGTCTCAGTTTATTAGACGTGTACTCCTCTTGGACAATGTTTTCCTCCAACATTGTTCTGACAGATAACTCATTTAACTGCAGTCAAGCTGAAAAGCACTGAAGTTTTGAACACAAGTTACTTTCAAGTGTTTTTTTGCTCAGTTGGTGAAGAAAAGGTAAGGTTTCTAAATTCGAAAGGGGGTTTTAGAAATAAATTTACCTTTTTGATACTTTTTTTCATCTTTTGGAATCTTCCCTTTTGATTACGGTGTGTTCCACTGAAAAAGGCATATTTTTCTCCTTTTCTCCGGCTTTTCTTTTATTGAATTTATTATTTTACAATCAGAATTAAAATTTCAAAAACTACGTCTTGAGGGTTCCAACACCTCGTGACTGTTGCTGGCGGAAAACTCTTCCACCTAAATCACTTCGACATTTTCAAGCCCGTTTTTAAGGCGTTTAAAGGCTTTTTCAAAGAAAGATGTCAACAGAAAAAGTGTTCAGAATTCAAAACTACATCTAATGTCAGGTTATTGGATAGCTTGTTACTTTTTTGGGCATCGGAATCGTTCATGAAAATCTTCAGCGCATTTTAAGCGATAATGCGATTTTAAAATTAACAATCTATTTTTTTTGATTATAAAAGAATTCAGTAGGTTCCTTGAACTTTGAGCTTGGTTTCTATTTCCTAGGTTCTCCCCAACTAACAAGTTTAAACACCCTTCCAAAAGGGCTCCCTCTTTTCCCCAATAGAAAAAGGGTAAGCTGCGAATAAAAAAGTGGTGGAAAAGCATGTACACCTCATATCCCTTCTCTTCTTTTTCTTCTTCATCTTCTCACCCTTTTCTTACATATTCCAACAATTTTATGGTCCAAATCAAATGTATTTCCGGTGGGTGGGGATATGAGACTGGGTTCTCTCACCTCTTTTCCCCTTTTTTCCTTCGAGATCTTTTAGAATTTCCCTGTCTTTGGTTAGAAAGTGGCCTAGAACTCCAAAACTAGGCCATCAGAGATCTAGTTTTCTTTGTTTCTGAAAATAAGTAATTCAGAAAGATATTCAAAAATTCATTTGAAAAGGAACGGAACCATTCTTCTTTGTCTCTCCCTTTATTCGAATTGAGTCAAAACAACAATCGGATTGCATTTTTCATTTTTCGGTCCTTTCGTTTTTTTTTTGAATATTTTGGTTGGTATGGATCAGAGAACACAATTGGAGACTAGCTTTGGGGGTTTCTAGGCCATCTTTTAAGTACCCCCTTTTGAAATTTTTTAGATTTATTTGGGAAGCTTCATCCTCTCTCTTTAGGGAACGTTATGAGGGATGAGTTATACTGGTAGAGTCGGATTGAGCTCAGTTTTCTATAGGAGTACCCATACAAAAATTAGAATCCATTGTAGGTGATCTTTTTGCTCCTTCACGGTGTTTCAACTCTTTCTTCTTGGTTCACTGATTTCGGATTAGTCACGGGAAACTTTTTGTGCAAAGTCGATCAAGTTTATTTTTCCATTTTAATAATTTCGGAACTGTCTGCTATTTTTAGCGGGATCCAAAACTTTACCCCAATTTCGAATATTTTTGGTTAAATAAAAACCAGCCCAATAACGTCTCGAGATTGATTCTTGTCATAATATGTTTTCTAGAAACTGATAAATATTGTTAGCATTATAAATGCTCAGATTTAAGATTTTTTCACTAAGTTTTTGAATTAGAAATAAAATAAAACTCAGAAGATTCAAAATCTAATCCCTAACTAGTAAGTCTATTAAATCGTCTCCTAAAAAATTTATGACAACTGAAAAATCATTTCTCTGAAAAGTATAATTATTCAAATGAGTACCCCCAATGACCTCAGTCAACATCATCTTATTTCCTTTTTCTTTGCTCCATTTTTTTTTGGTTTTTTTTTCATCATTTGATTTGTGATGCACTCTCTCTGCATTCTACTAGATACTCGACTCTATTCTACAACTGGGTGTTTTCTTTCAATTAACATTTACTCTCTCTTTCTTTTTTCCATTTATTTCGTTTTGTTCCAGGGGTAAAGGGTATTGATGTCGAGTGGCCGCCTGGCGGCTCTATTCGTTCTTCTTCTTCTGTTTCTGTTCATCGGCGTCGTTGAGTCGTCAGGTGAGATCATTTTTAAATTGTGCGGGAGATAAAAGAATGGCATAGAAAAATAAGAAGTTAGGCCCTCAAATGTTTGTCAATTGAGAAATCCACAAAAAATCATAGTTCGGTAGAGCGCATTTGCTTCCGACAACATTTTCGAATTCCTTATCTAGGATATTATGTAAATGTCCTCTACTGAACTCAGCTGATCCTCAATTCTTAGCACGTCATCTATCTGGGTTCATCTCAAAGTGTGACCAATTGATCTTAGACCTCTCAGAAAAGTGATGTTGATTGCATATTCATAAATAGAAGGAAGTAGAAAATGTTCAAGTTCTCTCGGAGATTACTCACACCGGAATACACTTTTAGGTCAGATTTCAGAGTTAGTTGGGCATGAAATTCGGGAAGTAGATTCTTTTGCACCTAGGGTTCAGGCCAAAAGATTTACAGATCAATATGAGATTGCAAACAAGATTCTGGACAAGTACAACGCCGGGTTGATACCGGTCTCTCAGACGAAACAGCCGATTCAAGTACATTTTTCGATGGAATTGTATCAGATTATTTCGGTGGTAAGTGTAAATTGTCACTTGGCACAGTGTCAGGTCTATGCCTACCATATTCCGATAGAGCACATTTTCTTAAAAGGATACTTGTTTTTCAGAACGAACCCCAGCAGTATCTGATGCTAAATGCTTGGGTTGTCGAGGTAAGACACGCCCCTCTTTCACAAAAACTTTTTCATTTTTGTTAGCGATGGACAGACCATTTACTTGGATGGGACCCCGAGAAATACGGTAATGTGACAGAGATAATGCTGCCTCATAACTACATATGGCTACCCGACACCACACTTTATAATTCGTTAGTTTCATAAAAATAGTCTTTTGAATCAAAATATATTTCAGATTAGTGATGAAAGACGACGAGAATCGACGACTTTTGCATGCGAAAGTGACCACATTGGGAGAGGGAAACGGCGCTTTCATTGAGTTACTGTACCCGACAATCTACAAACTTTCGTGTCTTCTCAATCTTCGATTCTTCCCTTTTGATGTTCAATCTTGTCGACTTTTATTCGGAAGTTGGACATTTGACAACACAAAAATTGATTATTTCGCTTTTAATGAGAGTCAGGCGATTGGAACGACGAATTGTATTGAGAATGAGGGGTGGAATGTGCTCTCGACTAGTGGTTAGTTTTTAATATCAGTTTATCTCGATTCCCAGTGAAGCTATCAAAAAATTTTTAACTAATGAAATATAGCTCCTGATAATCTGAATATTCTGTTTGTTGACAAGTTTTTGATAGCTTCAACAAGAAGCAAGTTATGACTGTTTGAAGTCAAAAGTTTATTGAATTTCATATTCCAGTTATCCGCCACGAGAACAAATACGATTGTTGTCCGAATAACTACACACTTTTGGAATTTCGATTAACGATTCAAAGAAAACCTCTCTACTACATCATTAATTTGATTATTCCAACGTCAATCATCACTTTCATCTCGATTATCGGGTTTTTCAGGTGAGTCTATTTTTTGTAGTGTAGTTTCAAATTGATATATCTTGATTATTTAAGAAGATACAAAAAAGTTGACAGCCATTGAAAGGTTGAGCTTCTTATCAGCTACAATTTATCAATTAAAGGGGTATTCCGGTAATTCCCTCGTTGCGCACGCGAAAAATTGAATAAACGCGTGAATCTTTTTTGAAGAATTTCTGTGGACCATCGGGAGAAGTGAATATAAGTTCAGATAAAATGTCACAAAACCACTAGACGATATCAAAAAAGTTACCATGAGTCAGCTGACAATTTAGGTCATCACGTAACATAGGTCATACTCACTTGTTTACTTACTAGTATGGAAACGGCTGAGAACCTGGACTCTGTCTTTCTGAACCCGGAAATGACAGGTGCTCTATCTGACCTACATAACTGATTTCCTAATTAGTAATAATTGTCTTCTTTCTGACCTGTCTGACCTTCTATTCCAGCAACTCATGCTGATCTGGGTCCGACCAGTATTACATGATGACCTATATTGTCAGCTGCCTCATGGAAAACTTTTTGGTCCGATTCAGGATTTTCTCATGTTTCCAGAGGCTGTCCCACTCTTCTAGTTACTATTTATGCCTCCCCATTCTACTCCAAAAAAAGATTCACGGGGTTATTCATTTTTAGCGTGCGCAACGAGGGCAATCTCAAGCGCAACGAGATTGAAAAAAGCGCAACGAAACACTGTTTTTTGGCACTTTGAGCGCTTATATCTCAGCTCACAGGCATTTTTAGAAAATATGATGTACTGGACTTCGATCAGGCTCAGCGAGCTGAATCGATTCATATCATTTTTGAGCGATTTCAGAATTAGCGGTATACCCCTTTAACAACTTTTTGATAGCTATACTGTTAACCAAGTTAGCGGCGTTTGAAGATTGGCGTCCGTGCAGTGAGCCTCTTTGGCGGCTCCTAACTTCAAACGTTTATATCTCGCGTCTCTTGGAAGATATTAGAAAACTGTCAACTTACAAAATACTAAGCTTGCCAAGAACTATATTTTAGTAGTTGATAACTTTTTGATATTCCCAATGGTTCCTGAGATATTCTCACTTTTTCCAGCACCTCCTCTATAAACGAACCTCGCGAAGAAAAAATCACATTGGGAATCACGACCCTCCTGTCAATGTCCATCCTAATCTTTATGGTATCTGATAAAATGCCCTCGACTTCCTCCTTCATTCCCCTAATTGGTCTCTTCTACACTTCAATGATCCTCTTGATTTCCTTCTCCACAATATGCTCATCAGTGGTTATCTACGTTCAAAAACAGGGAAATATCGGGAATCCACCGTCGAAAAGTCTGATGAATATAGCGAGAGGAGTGAATAGATTTATCCGAATGGAAATGCCTTTAATCATGAAACAAGCCTATGCTCAGAAGGCGAGAGAAGAGAAATTGAGGAGGCAGCAGATGGGAAGGAAACAGAGTTTATGGACTAGAGTCTACAAGTTGGCAAGGGAACAGGCACTTCGGAAGGTATGTGGATTACTGTAGTCTCTAGTAATTTGATGCGTTTTCTGATCCAGGACGTTCAGACATCACAAAACTCTTCGAAGTTTAATGAGGTGTTGACACCGGAGAAATTGATTGATAATGGTGGGAAGAGGTGTACAATTAACAAGGATGTCACTTGTATCAGTGAGTTTTTCTTTTGGGAGGGGTTACGGTATCTAGAAGAAAAGCAAAAAGAAATTGGAGGAAGGTGGGATCGAACTCCCGACTGGTTGATCAACAAGCGGGAGCGCTCCCAAGTGCTCCATAGAGGGCAAAAGCAGACAGGGCTAACTAGGGATAGATAACAGATTAGGAAACTACTCGTTGAAAGTTTTCTATCGAAACCCGCCTAAACTGTATTTTAAGGTGCTTTAGGTGATTCTGGAATAGTCGCTATGGGAGTTCCCACATTGGCTTCAGAAGACGAAGATCAGGATGTATCCCTAATTGATGTGGACACAACACCGACTCCGGCGATGCAGAGACCCACCAGATTACACAAAGCATCGACGTGTGGCAGTTTCGACAGTATGATGTTCAGACAAATCGAAGGTAAGATGGCCTAAGAACTTCCTAGGTCATCATTTCTCTTCCAGTACCCGTTTCTCCGCGTACCGCCCGAAACCTGGCGGAAATCGAGTACGATTGGCTGGCGGCTCTTCTCGAAAGAATATTTCTGATCACATTCCTGTTCATCTTCGTTTTAACCTCCATTGGCATCAATCTGATTGGTTTTTTCTACTGGTGGATGGCTCCGGATACAGTAAGAGTTTAGAATATACACGTCGACACTCGCCGGTGCCATCCAAACGACCTTTTTCTTTTTGAGTTTTTTTGGATCATATTGATCTTTTCGTTTTGAATAAATGAATTTTCAAAAAATTGTTTGTGATCAACAGCAAAGCTGAGAGACTCAGAGAAAGCTAGAACTTCTGATAATCAGTGCTCTCTCACTCTGCTGGGTAACCCGTGATTTGAGACAGTATATCTCAGAAACCAATAAAGATATCAAAAAAGTTTTAACTAGTAAAATGTAGTCCTTGATAAGCTACATATTTTATTAGTTGACAGTATATTGATAGCGTCAACGAGCAACAAGATATGAGGGCTTGAAGTTGAGTATCGACCGAGACGCAGCGAAGGCTAGAGCGTCTCTCCGCTCTCTTTGTCTAGTGAATTTTTGAACAGTGTTAGCTTTTATTCTCTACTACATTTTATATTACATATCTATTATAATAAAATATTATAAAAGAAGATATATTTTACAAAACTCAAAATTTCAGTTTTGAAGAAACAGGTATGAACTTTTCACAAACCAATTTCCAGCACATTAAAAAAACGATTTTGTGGTCCGAACAGACAAGACATTCTGATTTCTAAATTCATTTTTGGGTATCTATCAAAAGTCCAGTTCTCTCTCGAATTCTGAAAAAAAGAATCCGGTAGACTCGAATGGCTTTGGGGAGTGTCCATGCAGTCTTGTTGTTTTTTTACCCATAGAAAGAAAAGAAAACAAGAACGATCATGCCGTCTTTTGATCGGAGATGTATCATTCAGATCTCTTTCCATTCAGAAGATCATTCTCTCAGACGAAATGCGGTTAATCCAGAAGCAATACCGGAATACGGTACCTCAGATTTGTTTCCTCTTAACTATATTCACAGTTGCCAAGTATTTTTTTGCTTCTTCCCGGTAATTTTTTCAATGTTTTTGTATCAAAATGATTGATTTTAGGTCTACTGTAGCAGCTGTCGAACAACGTCAAATGAGTTATGATGGATACAATGACACCGAGAAGTATCTATCGTTTCGATTATCAACACACTCTAGATTAGGTATAGAATCCCTTTGAAGCAATTGCGCTCTACCGAAATCATTCCAGGAAACCATCTATTCGAGTTATCTTCTCTTCTTGGAATCTCGAGATTTCTTAATCGAACCCCTGTATTTTATCTAGACACCCCTTTGTCAAAGAAAATGTTGAAGAGTGCAAACGAGACGTCTCCTGGACTCATTCAACAGATTCTCGTGATTGACGATATTGTTTGTCCGAGAGGAGTACACAGTATCAATTGAATATATTTTAGGTTCCTCCAAGTGCTCGAAACGTTTCATTCAACCCATCATGTTGTATTTGGGAGGATCCAAATGGGTTAAGGGAGATTAAGGATCAACATTTGTACCTTTATGGTTTTTATTATCAGGTTCGTATTTTAATGGGGAATACCGTATACACCGGTTTTGAAGTCTTATTTTTGTGACTTTAAATTTCTGATTTTCGAAATTTTGTATTGAAAACTTAATCGTTTTTAATTGGAAACAGTTGTCGTTTAACGAAACTTTCAACTATTTTTAAAGCTGTACCAGGCATTAAAAATACTCGTCAGGTGTTTGCCAGTGGGGATAAGGCAACTTTAAGAATGTACCACTCCGTCAGAAGGCATCCAATCATTCTAGAAACTTTAGAGTTGATTAATCATAACAAAAACTACATTTTTGTAATCGAATACTTTTCTGTAAAACCATTTCCTAGTGAGTTATGAGACACTGATGAAAACTTCATGAATTTCGGTACAAATTGTATTCCATTTATCCTCGTTTTCATCAGTGGCTCATAACTCACTAAGAAATAGTTTTACAAAAAAGTGTTCAATTACAAAAATATAGTTTTTGTTATGGTTAATGCACTCTAAACTTTCCAGAATGATCGGATGTGATCAGAAGCAGTGGTACACTCTAAAATTTGCCTTCTTTTGCACTGAAAACACCTTTACTCATATTCTATTTGGCAAATTACTGCACTTATAATTTATTTTTTCCCATATTCGAATGCCTTTTTATTGAAAAAAAACATCCAATTTATTTCCAGAGCTACAAGTATTTCGATAAAATGCGAGAAGAGCTTATCGGTTTTTTGGAACAAAAGACAGTTGAAAAGCTTCCGAAATCGAATGAGAAAACTCATGTGTAAGTTGGTGTACTCCTGTCGGACGATCTTTTTTCTTAATTTCGAATGTTTTGGAATTTTTTTTAATAGAAAAAAGGGTAGATACCAGAAACTTCCAGAACCTGCATCCACACTCGACTAAGTGATTTCAAGAGTAACGGACAGGCTCCATCTGATCTGACATTCACAAGAAAAGCCATAGAATTCATTGAGAAAAAGGAGAAAACTGAGAAAAAACGAGAGATTGTGATATTTGGAGATGATGAAAATTTTATGAAACAATTGTGGAATGGAAGTCACATTTCTCGAAATTCGCCGACGGACGACATGGTTTATGCGAGGGATAATTGTGATGTGGTTTTTATTAGTGGTAAGAGATCTGATTAGGGGCAGAGATATCAAAAAGTTGTCAACTGATAAAATATTGCTCATATTAAAATGAGCATTTTGTTAGTTGACAACTTCCTGATAGCTTTAACAAGAAGCGAGATATAAACGTTTAAAGTTAGGCACCGCCCGGAAGTGAAGCCTTTGAGAGGCGTCATACTTCAAAAGACTTTATCTCAATTAGTAGCTGAGTTGTCTAAAAATAATCAATAGATAAAATAATGCTCACAATAAGATAAACATTTTAATAGTTGACAACTTTTTTGAATCTATAAAGACAACTGAGATACACGCGTTTAAAACAGAGGAACAGAGAGGCAGAGAGGGCCTCCTTACGCAACTTCGAACCGCTATATCTCAATGATCAGTAGAGATACAGAAAAGCTGTCAACTAACGAAATGAAGTTCATAATAGGCTAAACATTTTATTAGTTGACAACTTTTTTGTATCTCTTTCCAATACTGAGATGTATATGCTTATACAGTAGCATTGCTCAAAATAAAATACTCAACTTGAAACGCTCATATCTCAGCTAGCGATGGAGGTATCAAAATGATGTCAACTGATAAAATATTACTCATAACAAGTTAAACATTTTCTTAGTTGACACCTCGCTTTTATCTCTTACCGTAACCCTGCTAATCTACTTTGAACTTTACAGCGGCAAAGTCGACATTCGGCTGGTGGATGGGCTATTTTTCGAAAGGGAATCGAGTCTATTACACTGATATAAAGAGCACTGATGATAAGAATTATGTGAAAACTTTTTGGGATTCATTGGAATAAAAAAATGATTCCAGAGACTTGGATTTCTTTCCGAGAAGGATTACTATATGCCTCATTGGAAAGCGTTGCGGATGAAAGGAGAGATGATGATAGAGGAAGATAGATCTCATGAATAAAGAGTTTCAGTAACCAGTAACTGTAATCCTTAAACAGCTGAATCTAGTTTCTTTTAATCTACAACTTTCTAAAAAGCAAAGACAGAACAAAAAATATTCAGAGGATTGAATTAATTTACTAGTTAGGCGGATGCAGATGCTTTTCTATTGATTCTGTTTCTAAAAATAAATTATTATTTTATTATTATTGAATAGAAACAGAATAAATGAAAAGAAGTTGGAAAGAGGGAACTCCACAAGAAATGATTCTAGGAGATGATACATTTGGATTGAAACTGGGAGAACATTTTAGAAACAACTAGAAGACAACCGAAATCATTTTTCTGAAGAGCTAAAGAATTCAGAAGAATCTAGAAAATGACGGGGAGAGTGGAAGAGGGAGTCTTCCATTGAATCGATATTCTCCTCACTATAGATTTCTCTAGAGCTCTCTGTATTCACTGCACATCGTCAGATGACGTGGCAGATGGGATAGAGTGTCTGCGTCTCTATCTTCCTCATTATCTACTTTTTGAATGGAATAGTGACCATTGTCTCTGTAGAAGAACAACTACCGTTGATCGATTTCTAATTTCGAAATGGAATTTTCTCTCATTCAACTTCCAGATGTTCCCAAAATTGAAATTATTCATTTGATGACAATTGGTGAAAGGTGAGTATCTCTTAAGAGTTTCTTGAGACTTATTCATTTGCAGAATCAAGCTGGCCATCTCATCCCGAAGAATGGAGAACTATCTGTCAAGACTATTCAAGAAACCCGACGAAGATTCGGATTATCGGATGAGTTTGCAAGGCGAGGAGTCATACATTGATATACAAAGAGGCGAGTGGAGACTGTTTATGAGCCCTTTGAGACTGAACTATGAAGAGCCGAATGATATATCAGACGAAGATATAAAGCCATGGTTAGTTGTCGAACAATCTCAAGAAACCCCAACAAATTAAATCGGAGAATACAAAGTTTTAGGCTGGACGAGAAGTGCACGATGATTGAAAACACTTTGAACGTATTCTCACGTCTTCAAAACGTCTTTCCGTGTGATACTACTAATTTGAGCGTCATTCTGAACAAAATTGAACCGACGCCGATTTCGAATATTCTGAGTTACCCCTGCGTCGCAAACTTGACAGGCGTGCATTTCTATGGAGGAGGAACGATGCAGAGACATGAGATGGACGCAATTATGGAGTGGAGAAGAGAGAATACGGAGCAGTTCATTTCGGTTACAGAGAACAAAATTCCATTGGATTATAAACACCCGAACGTGAGCTCAACTTCAAACAGTTATATTTCAACTGACAATGGAGGCATCGGAAAATGGTCAACTGCAAAGTTGCTAATCTATCAATCAAATTTATATGAGTTAACGAAATGTGCAGAACGTTACGCTGAGTAATTTTGTGGTTGATCGTTTTTCGATATCTCCACTGCTAACTCAGATATATCAATGGTTTTAGGCTCTCCGATTCTCTGGAGGAGTAGTGTACGGTGACGCTCGATGGATCCGTCTCGAAGACTTACTATCGATGAGAAACGTGATTCGGCCAGTTCTCGGGGACAACAATTTCAGTATGAAGGATCTGAATACATTCATCAGATATTGGATTAACTGCGAAGAGAATATGTTCACGTATCTAAATATTGAATACAAACAATTCAATTCATCAGACTTTTTAAAGGATATCACTATTCTCAAGGGTTTCCGAACCGAAAAACCATTCTATCTCATGTTAGTCCATTGATTTTAAATTGAGCAATCCCGAGACCTCTCGAGATTTTTAATTGACGAATTCCGACAAAAAAAATTTTTCCAGAGCATCGAATTCAACTGAGAACCAACTCTTGACGATGCAATTGATAAGTTTCCCTAATAATCCCAAAAGACAAAAAGAGCTCGACTTCTCGGTTCAGCATGCGAACAAACCTCATCAGTTCGTGAGAGGCGGCACGGCGCCTGCGTGGACTCGAGAGTATCGCATTTTGAGGCTTTTGGCGAGAAAACGCTCACTGGAAGAGATGGGGATTACGGTAGGAGGAGCCGGTGAAGAGGAAAAGGAACTCGGCGATTTGGAGGAGGAGTTGGCTGCGGAAGGAGTTCAGATGATTGATGGAATAATGACTGTTCAAGAGAAACTGTAATTACTTTTTAGTCGTGTAATTGTCATTGCATGTAATTCGGCATATAAATCTTTTTGTCTTACCGGAAAGTGAACCAACACAAAATATGAAAATATCTGGATATCAAAGCTGTGATTTCAGTAAACCCTAGGAATTTAGTTACAGTATTATTCGTAAATGGGTTGTCAGTTTTTGGCGTTTTTTCACTTTGTTTCCTATAAAGGGTAGTGCAAAAGCCGAAAAATAAGTTGAAACCTTTGATGAGAACATGTTCTTGTTCTAGAACAGTATTTCCCCATGAGAGTTTATTTTCGCTTGCTTTTCCTCATTCTTTTGATTTTTTTGTTTTTAATCCATTTTTTACAATTATTTATATTTCTGCGTTGATTAGCAGTGCAAAAAACTGGAAAAAACAATATAAACCGTTCTATTTTTCATTCTTTGAAGAAATACTGACAAAATTATTTAAAATTCACCAAATTCGTGTCGAGACCCAAGAGAAATTTATTCAATTGCGCCTTAATACCGTACCCTCACACGAAAAACAAAAAATTGTTTTCGCTTTCAATTTTTCTCGTTTCTCTGCATTTTTCGTTTCTCAACTATTTTTTTCGCTAATTTCACATTTTATCAAATATTTAGTCGATTATTTCAGATTCAAAAAATGTCCAAACGACTCGGTGCTTCGGTGAACGACAAAGCGTCCGCCGACGGACGACGTCTTGTCGTTGACGACGAAAACGTGAGTGATTTTACTTTGAAAGACATTCACAACAAAAATAGTGTTTGCTCATAGCTGTAAAACTTTCTTTTTGTGGAAACCATACTTTTTCGAACCAAATAACGTATTTTATCGAAAAATTGCTATTTTCCGTTGAAAATCATTTTTTCTGTTGAATTTCGCATCAGAAGCTATCAGTTCCAATGAAAATATGTTTATTCCACTGATAACTGTTAAATTCAGCTGTTTCTCTCACTAAAACAGTTAAGATTGCATTAAAAACAGCAGTTTTCCGACTTGAAATATCTTTACTATTTAAAATAATGTTTTTTCAACTGCAAATAGCGGGATTCCGCGGGTTTTTGCTGAAACAATGGTGATATTGGATTTCTCTTCTAGAATCGCAAGGTTTTACTCTTTTCCACTTGAAAACTCCGGAATTCGAGTTTTCCCACGAACAGCTGACGATATTTTGATCGATGTTTTCAACAAGTTTATCCTTTTAAAATGAAAAAAGAATTCTTGTTGTATTCCTTCGAAAACTATATAAAACCAGAAAAAATCTGTATATAAACACGTTTTATTTTGCTTCGCATTTGAAAAGCATCAAAATCTCCTAAAGTATTCTTTTTTGCAGTACTACGACTCCGTCGACACCACTGTCGCTCATCGACCAAACACAGAAGAAACCGGTGGATCAGGTGAACCACACTATCAAGACATTGATGGTTTGCTTGCGGAGGTAATTTTTTCTCCGGGAAAAAGCTGTGAAGCGGAAAATTGAATGTCGGGGGAAAATTTCTCAATATCGCTGAAAATATGGAGTTTTCACACAAACATCTCGATTTTCCGCCTCGAAATCTTTTCCTCAGTTTAAAATTACTAATCTTTCAGCCGACCAATACAGTTATGGCTTTCGAAATAACGAAAAGACTCGGAGATGTGATCCGTGGAGTGACAGGACGTGGATGGACTCCAGTGCTCAACCCTTGTTTCTGCACACTTCAGGACCTCAGGAAGCTTCGATACTCTATGGAATCAGTCAATTCGAGTACGGCGGACTCTCGAATCCTTCGTCCTTCGCTGCTCCCAGGGCTTCTCAAGACTCTGCCGTCAAACGCAGCTATTCGGAAGCCGATCATGATCTTCGAATGTGGAGTGGTGCATCCAGACAGTGGAGAAGCCGGGATGAAAGGAGAACAACGGATCGCGGCCACGTTTTTGCACAAAAAGGAAAATTTCAACTTCGATCAATACGGACTGCGATCAATAAGGAAGTTCTTAGATGCGGTGATGAGTACGATTGGAGTGAAAAATTCGAAGGACGGCGGAGGATACTACGTCAAACGAAGCGAGAGTGAGTTTTGTACTAGATTTTCTGAAATTCCATGAATTCATCCGAATTCCTCTAATCAACTAATTGACCATTCCCTTATTCCTCTTTCAGACCCGTCGTTCGATCATGGAAGCAGCGGAGTGATCGTCGGACCACGCGGAACTCTCGGAAAGATCGGTTCAGTTCATCGAAATGTATTGACATCCTTCGGAATCTCAAGTTCTGTGAAATGTGGCGCCGTCGAGTTCAGTTTGGATTCCGTTTGAGAAGATGATTCATGATTGTTTCTGTTTTTTCATAGTTTTTTGAATTTTTCATTCAATATTTATGTCATAATCTTGCTATATTTTCATTCTTCATAAATCCTTTTTGCGTTTTAAATTCCTTTTCACTGGTTTTAACAGGGCGGTTTTTGAATTCCGTTTTCTATATTTATTCGTCTTTTTTTCTTCATATTTTCAGGTAAAACTTTGATTTTAAAATCAGATTGCAATTTATTCATAGCTTCGAGTCCTCTTTCATCCTCAAGAAGTCTTATTTTTACTTTGAAAACCGAAGTTTTCAGTCAGAAACATGATTCTCCATGTTAAATCCCTGTCATTTCCGGTTTAAAATGCGATTTTTGGCCATTTTCTAGGTTAAAATTCCTATTTCGCTTCATCCTTCCTTTAATCAACCTCCTAATCTTTGAAACTGCCAAAATGAGAACGTTTCATCGTGACCCTTGCAAAGAAAAACCAGAATTTTCTGATTTCAGGTGTCCGAATAGCGTGTTGGCTACCCCTCGGTGATTTCTTTTAGAGGAAATGGACGTCTTAATGGTTTACTACTACAGCGCAACGAAGAAAAGAAAAGGATTCTGGAAGAGTTGAAAAGTGGAAAAAGGAAAAGATTTGAGGGAGAAGGTACGAGAATCTTCAAGAATTTTCTCACGATTCTGTAATCAGTAACCTCTTTTCCCTTTCCTTAACAATTTAGAATTATTCCAGACCGATCTCTAACACCTACTAACCACAAACAATGGCTGATGCTAATGTCCCAGTTGTTCAAATCTCCAAAGAACCAATTCCATCTGACCCAGAGATGATCTACACAGTGACATCAGAAGAGGGAATCGAGTTCAGAGTGAGCGACAAGGCTCTTCGAATGTCTGAAACGATGAACGCAATGCTCGGAGCGACGCCCGAAGACGTCGCCAGAAACGATGCTATCCCAATCAACAATATCAAAGGAGACATTTTGGAACTCGTCTTCAAATGGTGTGAAGAACACAAGGGAGAGTCAATTCCAGTGGATGATGGCAGTATCCCCAAGAATGTGACGACTACCGATTTCGATGAGAAGCTCATGGACATCGACAACGATAAGCTCTTCAATCTCATCTGCGCAGCCAACTACCTCAATGTGAAGGGACTTCTGAATGTGACATGCAAGAAAGTGGCTCTCATGGCAAAAGGAAAGTCACCGGAAGAGTTGAGAGGCATCTACGGGATTCCGACTGATGAAGAGGATGAGGCTGCTGAGAAGCTTGCCGCGAAGATGAAGGCTGAGAAGGCTGTCGCTGACAAGAAGATGAAGGCCATCGAGGCTACTGCTGCTGCTCAGAAGACAGAAGAAATGAAGACTTCTGGAGGAGAGACTCAGGAGGAGAAGAAGGACGAATGAATAGGCATTCACTTCCGCCTAAACTAATTGATCTTTATTGATTTACTTTTCATATCTGAATCTCATTCTTTGTAAAATGAATTAATCTGAAACGAAAAACTTCGAGTGTATTTGTTTTAAACTTTGCTTTCAAACATTCGGTGTAAATAAGAAGAATCTAGATTATTATAGCTGTTTAGAGATTTACCAATGTTCATTTTATTAAATGCTTAAAATTTCATTCAATGACACTTTTCCTCCTGCACCCAGCTATTCCAATTCAAACCCCACTGGAAAACGTAGCGAATGAAAGGAGAGACGATGAAAGAGGCAGAGAAATCACGCAAAGAAACCTTATCAATTCGTGAGAGGCGGCACGGCGCCTGCGTGGACTCGAGAGTATCGCATTTTAAGACTTTTGGCGAGAAAACGTTCGATGGAAGAAGGAGAGACGGTAGGAGGAGCCGGTAAAGAGGCAAAGGAACTCGGCAATTTGGAGGAGGAGTTGGCTGCGGAAGGATTTCAGATGATTGATGGAATAATGACTGTTCAAGAGAAACTGTAATTACGTGTGTATCTTTATTTGATTCAAAAACTCTTTTTATTTCACCGGAGAGCAAACTAAAACAAAACCTAACGAAAACCGGAAAAGATTACTGCATGTCCCACTGTTGCGGATGAAAGGAGGGATAGTTGTAGAAGAAGATAGATCTCATGAATAAAGAGTTCAGATAACTGCTACAGTTACCTCGTTTTCCTTTATTCACAGCACCCCTCTGAAAAAAGAAGAAAGAAAAACAGGTTTTTCTTCGAGATTAATTCATTTTACAAAGAATGAGATTCAGATATGAAAAGTAAATCAATAAAGATCAATTAGTTTAGGCGGAAGTGAATGCCTATTCATTCGTCCTTCTTCTCCTCCTGAGTCTCTCCTCCAGAAGTCTTCATTTCTTCTGTCTTCTGAGCAGCAGCAGTAGCCTCGATGGCCTTCATCTTCTTGTCAGCGACAGCCTTCTCAGCCTTCATCTTCGCGGCAAGCTTCTCAGCAGCCTCATCCTCTTCATCAGTCGGAATCCCGTAGATGCCTCTCAACTCTTCCGGTGACTTTCCTTTTGCCATGAGAGCCACTTTCTTGCATGTCACATTCAGAAGTCCCTTCACATTGAGGTAGTTGGCTGCGCAGATGAGATTGAAGAGCTTATCGTTGTCGATGTCCATGAGCTTCTCATCGAAATCGGTAGTCGTCACATTCTTGGGGATACTGCCATCATCCACTGGAATTGACTCTCCCTTGTGTTCTTCACACCATTTGAAGACGAGTTCCAAAATGTCTCCTTTGATATTGTTGATTGGGATAGCATCGTTTCTGGCGACGTCTTCGGGCGTCGCTCCGAGCATTGCGTTCATCGTTTCAGACATTCGAAGAGCCTTGTCGCTCACTCTGAACTCGATTCCCTCTTCTGATGTCACTGTGTAGATCATCTCTGGGTCAGATGGAATTGGTTCTTTGGAGATTTGAACAACTGGGACATTAGCATCAGCCATTGTTTGTGGTTAGTAGGTGTTAGAGATCGGTCTGGAAAAATAGAGAAATTAGTGAAGGGAAAGGGAAAAGAGGTCTTTGATAAACGAAGAAGAAATATGCGAGAAGCCCGACGAGAACCGTCAGCAACATTAGAACACTGGAAAGATAAGGAAAAAGAGCAGATGAAGAGGACAGTCGGTAAAAAAAGAGAATAATGAGGGCACTGATGGATTCGAATAAAAGCGGGAATACCAAGCGATTCGAAAGAAGAAGAAAGAAATAATTATTCTAGAAGGAGATTAAAATATGAAGATGGACTGAATAAGAAATGTAGTCAAGGCGAGAGTCACTCGTAGTCGGAGAAAAATGAAATGAATGTTTCTGATTTACAAAGGAATTTTTAGAATTTCGAAGCCATAGAGAGACCTGGTTTCCCGCGTTTTGCAGAAAAATTTTTAAAAAATCAAAGCCTAGTTTTTTTTTAGCAAACCGATAAAACAAAATCGCACTGAACAATATGGTGGGCTTTTTCGGGAAGAAAACTAAAGAAAATCGGCTATTTTTATATTAAAATCAATACCGCTCAAAATGTATCTTACCTGGAAAAAAGGTACGGAAAGATAGAAAATAATCGATATTCTGAAAGTCTTAAAACTGAGAACACGAAGCGACGATTCGGTAGAAATAGGAAAATATATAAAATTTACCTGTTGCCTCGGAATAAAAGCGCAAATGTCGAGTGAGAAGAGAAGAAAAGAAAGAGCAGCAACATATTTAAAAAAGAAAAAAATCGAATCGCGGACACACGAGAATTCATCGTCATGAAAACCTCAGCTTAAAAGAAAATTGGAAAATATTGGGAAATAGGGAACTCCCTACGAGAACGGAGAAAAAGGAAAAAATGTCTCTGATTAACCAAAGAGCTGCTAGAATTTTATAGCCCTGGTTTCCCGGGTTCCGTAGATCAAAACCTAGTTTTCTCAGATTCTACAGCGAACAGAAGAGGCTAAAGCGCACCGAATAAAAAGGTGGGCTCACACATTTTTTGAAAAGAGAAGGCTAAAGAAAATTGGCGTGTTTATATTTAAGCAAAGATTATTCAAGCTGTAATTTACCTAAAAATCTCTATTTTCCTCAAAGAATTTCTAAAAAATAATAAAAAGCGGAAGGAAGCACTAAACTGATTTCAAAATCGGTACAAACTGTGTTAAAAAATAAATTTGGACATCATTAGAAAGACACAATGAAGCTGAAATCAAGTACGGAAAAACAGAAAACAATCGATATTTTGTGGAGCTTAAAACTGAGAAAATCTCGGAATAAAAGCGCAAATGTCGAGAGAGCGATTCGAGAGAAGAAAAAAGCAAAAAGAAATTGTTATTGGTGAAGTGAAACAAAAGTAAAGTTCGATTGTTTCTAGAAGAAGATCAAAATCATTTGGGAAGAGGGAACGTAGATCAAAACTATAAACAGTGACTCATAAAGAAGTGGGTCTAGGGTGGACTCTTTCGAGAGAAAATGAAAGAACTGTCTGATTAACAAAAAGAGCTTCTAGACTTTTCGAGCCCCGGTTTCCCGCCTTATGTAGATCAAAACTTGATTTCCCGCAATTTCTATGTTATTTGTGTAAAAAACAGGCGCTCTATCGAAGTGTTTTCCAAATAAACTGGAAGGGGGGCAGAAGCAAATCGACTAGAATTGTCAAATGCTGTTCGCGGGTCTTTTACAACTTTCAAATATCACTTCGATAGAGCGCGCTCAGTTCTGTTTGCACAATTACTGATCGGACAAAGAGGGTAAAGGACGCTGAATAAAGGCAGGTCTAAAACGATTTTTAAACTGTTAAAACCATGATTGCTCAAGTTAAAAGGTATCTTTTTCCCTGGTGATTTCTCAAATAACCGATGGTTAAAACTGTATAAGTGCCAAAGAAAATACAGTAATCCTAGAGGCTTAATAACATTTCGATCTGAAAGAGAGAGAGAGAGAGAGAGAGAGAGAGAGAGAGAAAAAGAGAGAAGAGTACTGTATCACATATACATCGGAGTGTCGCTTGTCAACTCATAGCGATCTATAAAAAAAGACTGTTTCAAACTTTTTATATTCTTCAATCCAATAGAGAAAGAGAGACACAGAAAGAACGATGACGACGACGACGACGGGGGGAAGAAAGGACAGCACAGACGGGAGAAGACATGGAAGGGATAGGAGAAGAAGAACAAAGACAGGGACAACTTGTGAATGTTATAAGAAGGGGCGGAGCCAAAGGGGCGTGGCCTATAGAGAAAAGGTTACACGTGTGTTAAAACGAGAGGTGAAGAGAGATAGGGAGAGAGAGAGAGACATCACAACAAACAAGACAACACAGAAACACACATATTCAGTTACACAGGGGGGCGGAGCTTACATGCTCTTCTATTAGAGGTAATGGGGGGATGGATCTAGAACGAAAACTAGAAAACTGCAATTTTCGAGAGAGAAAAAGTCGTTTTTTGGCTTGAAAAACGCAGTTTTTGCGATTTAAAAACAGCTTTTCAAACTGAAAAAATCAGGGGAAAAGGGCAATTTTGGGGGTAAAAACGGGGGAATTTATGCCAAGTAACAGGAAACAGAATGCTTTGAATTCTGTGGATAAAATGGATTTACGAGAGGTTAAAAACTAGAATTTTTGCATAAAACGACAGGGAAATGGATTAAAAGAGGGAGAGAGATGAAGTGGAAGAAGAAGCACACGATGGACACGACACGGAAGAGAAGGGGAAGAGAGAGAGGGGAGGGAGAAGACCTGAGAACAAGACGATGATTGGGGGAAGACGACGGAGGACAAACAGACAAACAGACAACACAACAGACAACAATATTAGGAACATATAAATATATATTAATTGGGGGATGGATGGATTGGGGATTGAAGAGAGAGAGAGAGACAAAGAATTAGATCTGATAGAAATTGGAGAGACGTTCTCGAAGTGGTGGAGGCAATTGTTGAATGAAATTGTTCCAATTGAAGTCGCCCACTTGCAGTTTGAATGAATGGAGAATCTGGAATTCGAGAGGATTTGAGACAGGCCACGCCCACTTTTTTAGTCGTTCTCTTTTCTTTAAGGAGATTTCCCAGAGCTTTGAAACCATAATCTCCGCCCATTTTTCAAAATTCTTTCTCTAAAAACCTTCAAAATTCCTATTCCTAGATGATTCTAACTTCTTTTTTCGTCTATTATTTCTAATTCTTGACCTTCCTATTAATCATCTCTCTAAGCCACGCCCCCTCAATCTCCCAGCCTCTTACCCCAACAAAAAGAACGCGTAAAGATTCAGTTGGAGTAGACCACGAGGCGATGGCATCACACCAGAAGATGAAATCACTGAGAACACCCAATGGATTCATGTTGATCATGTTGCAGAGGCCGACGAAAGCGCTCTCCTTCTCCGCGTTATCCTTGATGTTTCGGAGGGAATAGCAGCACGGGCGGATGAAACGACTGATGTGTGGAGCCAGTTCTTCGCCGCACGATTGTCCGAGACGTCCGATTGTGATGGCTGAAAAGGAGAAAGATAGGTTTCTCTCTTTATCTTCTACACTTACCTGTATTCTCGAGAAGAGTTCTCTGCAAATTCTGTTGACTATTCATAACGACAATCAACGGTTCGATGAGTGGTCCGACGAATTGTTTCATCGCTGGGCCCATCTTCAGAGCCAATTCTCCGAGTGCCCATATCGCATTATTGCAAACGGAAATCTTCGACGGATCCAGATTTTGGGAGAGGAAGAAGATGAAGTTGCCTGGAAATAGAGAGTCTGACAATTGATTAGATGTCTTCAGAAGGGGAGGAATGGAAGACAGGGGGATTCAGAATCCCCCCTGTCTTCCATTGGTCCAAGCTTACTACTTTGAGGAACGACTCGATCCGGACACGCCTTCGTCAGATCTCCGAGCAATGCAAAACACGATTGACGAACGTCTGTGGTGACGTCCATTGAGCAGAAGAGCATCAGTTCGATGAGTTTCGAATTGCCGACGAGTGGATTCATGTGCTCCGGAAGGGATTCAGCGAGTCCCGAAAGAAGATCCAGTGCCACAATGATAAAGTCAGTTTCAGGTGCTTCCACTTGATCGGGAGCCAGAATATGCTGTTGATTCTGTTGAACACACTTCTCGATCAAAGAACAACAACGAACAAAGACAGGTTCAATGTACGGAAGGAATGACTGTCCCATAGCTGATACAATTGCAGAGATACACTCCAAAAGAGGGAACAACTCCTTGTCCTCATCACTAAGCCTCTCCCATTTCTCCATCAACGGTGGCATCAGCATCTGAACATAGTGTGGATGACTGAGAGCGTCTCCAACTGAATTCGCAAGTGTTCCTATCGCATCATAGAGAATCAGAAGGTTTTTGGCCTGATAACATTGGAATGCCTTGACGAGTTGTTCGAGAATCTCTCCGAGGAAGGGGGTTAGTTGGTCGCCGGCTTCTTCTTCGAGGGTGGCGAAGGCTGAGCAAGCGGCCTCTTGTACCTTCTTGTTACTGTCCAGAGAGCAACGGAGGAGCTGGAAAATGGGGATTTCGCTGAGAATTCAAATTGTGACGGTTATGAGTTCATTTTCTAATGAAAACCATTTGGTTTATAGCTAGAAATGTCGGAAATTGAGCGCTGAAGAGCTGATTCTGAATGAAAAATGAGGTTTTTCGGCTGAAAACCTCAAAAATACAGTTTCAAAGAGACTTTTTTGATTAAAAAGAACCTACATTAGCGAGAACATCCTTGAAGAAGTTCTGCCGGAAATTCTCATCTGATACGATGTGAGAACTGTATCTGGAGAGAGTCCAGCAAGTGATCGATCTGACGAGTGGCTTCTTATCGAACATCATGGCAAGCATGAATGGGATGAGCTCTCCAAGATGTGGAACCACTCCGTCCATACATCCTTCGGCGATGGCTCCAAGAGCAAGAATTCCTGATTCCTGAAAGAGAAAGGTTGATTTTTGTAATAAAGGGGGAATGGTTACCTTGACAAGCCAATTATCATTCATCAGAGTGTCTTTCAGCAGAGGGAACAGTTTATCCAACAGATCCTTTCCGAAGATCGAAGCGAGAACATCCAGGGAAGCGGCTGAGCATCTTCTGATATTCCAATCGCCTCCTCCATCATCATCATCGTCGTCCTCCTCTTCCTCATCCGATTCGACCAGTGATCCCAATCCATGTTGTCTTGATTTATGGAATCTCGGTTTGATGTCCTCCTCTCTATCCGGAACATTACTATCCTCGTCGTTTGCCTTCAAAGCCGGATCTGTCTCCGAGTATCTCATTGATCCGAGAAGCACCGGAATCAGTTTATCCAAATGCGGGAGCACCATCGACCGACAGATTTCATTGTTTTCGGCGATTGACAACCAGAATTCGCATGCTTCTAAAGCAATAGCTTCGTTCTGATCTTGGGTCTTTTTGATGATGTACTCGATGACATTCGGAAGATGTGGCATCATTTTATCCATGTGTGTATCAAGAAGAAGGGTCAGAGAACGACACAGCTGCTTCTGAACTTCCTCATCGCAGTCGTTGTGACGAGCGAATAGGGAGGTGAGGAACTGATCAATGGCGAAATCAATTGGATCATTATTCACCATCAATATACAATTCACACAATTCATAGCAAGAGCACGCATTTTCGGAGCATTATGCTCATAGAAAATCAAAAGTTTCGGCATTATCGGTCTCAGATATTCACTCTCATATCGATCCGCCGAGTCTTCGAAAACCTTCTGAAGAGCACCAAGAGCTCCCTCCTGCATCAGTTCATCCGGTTGCATTAGTACTGTAGCAAGTGTCTCCAGAAGATCCGGCCAATCACACATATTCTCCTCCATCACAATCGTCGTCACAATGATGCCGACAGTCGCCCGAATCAGTGGTTCAGCGTCGCCGATCGACTTGAGACACGTGGTTCGAACGAAGAATTTGATGTCCGGTGGATATTTATTCCATTTCGTTCGAATGTTATTCTTAAGAAGAAGACCGGCCAGAGATCGGCTTGTCGCGTCGATCATTCCTTTCATATCACTCAGAATATACACTAAATAACAACAGAATTGCTGATGTTCATTGAGTTGAACGAGTTGGACTTGAACTC
Organism: Caenorhabditis tropicalis; assembly: GCA_016735795.1. Taxonomy (NCBI): domain Eukaryota; kingdom Metazoa; phylum Nematoda; class Chromadorea; order Rhabditida; family Rhabditidae; genus Caenorhabditis; species Caenorhabditis tropicalis. The sequence continues at coordinate 9,456,867 of CM028615.1, forward strand.
CTCGTTGCACTTCTCGATCTGTTGAATGCGCGTGTTGGAGCAGTTGAATCACCTGAAATCCGACATTTATTATTATTATTTTTTCTAAATTTTCTATCATTTCCAGACAGTTTTAGTTATAAAAAAGGATTCCCGCTGCTTCAAATAACACGTTTTTATTGATTTTCCCCCAGCTTACCTGCTGTAATTCGTGTTGATCTGGTTGAAAAGTCATTGTGTTTCGTCTGCATAAAGCTTCTACCTGCAATGAAAAACTCTTTGAAAACTCGAAAAAAACCTTTAAAAATTAAGAAAAATGCGATTTCGGAAAATGCGATTTTCCAGGAAAAAAAGAAATTCCTCCGGGATATTAATCCCGAGAAAAATCGATAAAAATGGGAAAAACAGAGAGACAAGTTGTCTCATTTTGTGTGTGTGTGTTCAATGCGTCCTTCTCGATCGCCTCGTCGGACACAGACAAAATGAGCACGCTCTCTCTCTCTCTCTCTCTCTCTCTTTCTCTCTCTCTCTCTTTCTTTTCTCATGGACGAGACAGACAGTGGGAAAAGAAGATGAAAAACAGGAGACGAGGGTGGAGGACAGAGAAAACAAAAAAAGCGCCTGGGGGTGACGGACACAGAGAGAAACCGAAGATGCGTCAATCGTTTCCGAGCGAAATTTGAATAATTAGGGTGGCGGTTTTGGTGGAAAAATATTTTTCAACCTGATTTCGGAGAAAATGTCCGGGAGCTGAAAAAAAAGGAAATATATATTTTTAAACGAAAATTGATATTTTTTATTCAAATTTACTTTTAAAACTTTTCAAAAATTAAACTAAAAATGAAATTATTTTATGATTTTCGGCGCCAAAAATTTCGCGAAGTCGCCGAGATTTCAAAACTCCATTTTCGCTGCGAGACCCGAAGTAAAGCTTTTGGGTTGCGTCTTCGAGAGGGTTACTGTAGCTGTTTCAAAAATTTTTCCGGCCTATTTTCCAAGTAAAAATACGTAATTTTCTGCGTTTCTTTCACAATTTTTGATGAAAAACTGAAATAAATCAATGCAAAATGCTGTTATTATTACATCTTTTATATCAACCAAGTAAAAACTCCAAAAAAACAACGATTTCAAATTCCAAAACATAACAAAGTGAGAAATTGTACAGTTATACAAAAAACAGGGAGAAAGAGAAGAAAAACAACTAATAATCGAACAATTGGCTCATAAAATTGGCATCTAAAGGTAGTAATTGATCCGAGTCGATATCCAGCGAATCGACAGTTTTCTGCGATTCCGATTGAACTCTTTTCCTTGCGGAGCTCATCGGATCGTTCTGTTGTTGTTGGAATTGAATCATTTGTTGACGGGCGGTCATTTGTTCTCGAACGTCGTACAGTTTCTTATCGAATACTTCTTGCATCGTTTCGGCGCATTTGAAGACTGCGTTGTCTTTTGGATTGTACGTTTTCGCGTTTTCGAACATTAGGTTCACGTCGTTGACGAATTGTCCCAGGTATAGGTATTCCGTTTGTTCTACTTTACGTGATATTGTCGTTAGATCTGTAATTTTTGACAGTTCTTGAAGGAAAAAGTTTGAAAAACAGCTTTTCAGCTGAAAAAACGGCTTTCTCGGTGCTAAAAAAAGCTAGAAAAAAGTCACTAACCCATAGGTTTCTTTACGAATTTCTCGTAATCCGGGCATTCGTTCGGATCGACCGGATGACGGAACGGGGTGCTCATTCGGTGTTCGAGTAGCAATTCCAGTAGTTCCATCACGTATGTATAGTCAGCGCGCCTGGAAATTCTATCTTTTAGAGCCAGAAAACAACAAAGAAAACTAACGTTAACTGAACACTGAACATGCTTGAACACGATGCTTCCGACCCTTCGGATTCGTATCCGTTCTCCACAATACAGTTCGGACAGTTGTATTCGGCCGCTTGCTCGGCGTCTTCGCGTGTTGTGCCGACGCATTCTGGATGGAACCATCCTTGACAGCTGTCGCATCCGACGTAGAATCTAGAAGAATGGGGAGGATGAGGAAGGGGGAAGAGAAGGGGGCGTGGCTTTTCTAGAAATCTCTAGAAAAGTCTGGAAACTCACTTAGTATCATCATAGGGCTTCTTACAAACACAATAGAGTGCCGGTTCCTCTTTGACTCGTTCCTGTTCCTCAATACATTGTTCACAAGTCCATTGCTCCAACTTCTGACACATTTTCTCTGTGATTCCGGTGCATGATCCGTGATACCATCTGGCACACATATCACAACAGACATAGAACTGTGAGGGATCGAAGAACACTTGGCATGAGCAATGGGGAACAGCCATATCGATGTCGACTGGGGATCCGAATGACGGAGAATAGTAGGTGATTCGTGGAGCTGGTGGTTCGGAAGTTCGGCGTTCTTTGTTGCCACGTGTCGTCGGCGCAGGATCCGTCGATTTCTCGTGATCGTCTTCGGATTTCGAGAGATTCGCTGAGGTTCGACGGCGACGAGCAACTCCAGATGCAATAGAGTCGAGTGGCTGGAAGAAGAGAGGAGTTTTGAGGTGTTTCAGACAGGGATTGCTCACCTTTTTCTCTTTATAGTCGAAAGTGTCTCCTCCGAGAGTGATATCAGCGGGATTGATCACCTCCTTCTTCACCTCGGTTTTCGGTTTGGAAGCTGAAAATGAGGATTTTAGAATCTCTAGAATCTACAGTCCCTAGTCATAATTCCCTAAATCTCTAAATTCTAGACCTTATTACCTAGTTCTGCGATTTCCATATCTGCATTTCTTCTCCTCCGTCTCGTCCCCTTTCCGATCGGCTCAACTGGCTTTTGGAATACCGTAACCCGCTTCTTCACATCCTGCGATGTGGTGGGTTGCTCGTCGAGCAGATATCCAAAACTATTCCAGTCTTGATCGGCCGAAGCGAATCTAGGGAGGATTTGGAAGATCTCGTTTTCCAGATTCGAATCTTGCTCTTTTTCCTGCTGTTCGTAGGCACAGGAGAGCGAGAGATTCGAGAAATTGCAGATACCAGAGGGTACTGTATAGCAACTGGTTGGAAGGAATACGGTTTGTAGGACCATTATGATCGATTTGAATGAAAGATTGAAAGAATGAAAGACTTTGTGGGTATAAACTGAAAGGACCCAGTGCCGTTCTCTCTCACATTTATATACCCTTGTAGACCTCCTCCCCTTCCACTTAGTGTTCTTCTTCCTCTCTCTTCCACATTTTTCTCGAACCTTCTGCGCGCTTCTTTCCGCGTGTCTCTCGTCACGCGCGCAATCGCCCCTCCCTGTCTCCTCGAATCCAGCGCTCTCTAGGCTATGTACGAGCAATCGGGCGGAATACGAGCGGCTGCGTTGTGTTGACCCGACGGCATACAATAACGCGATGATGTCATTCTCTGTGTCTCTTCTGGGGGATAGGCTTCTCTTGGGAATGGGCGGAGTCGATATTCAAATCTTAGAAGAGAGAGAGAGAGGTCGTGTGACTCATTAGGCTTCTTTCGAAAGAGAGAGAGAGAGAGGGGTCCGAGTATTCAAACAGGACCGAAAGAGAGAGACACGTGATGAACGCTCGGCGAAGGAAGGGAAAACAGGGTACAGAAAACACACGGCTCAGCTTTTGGTCAACACAATTCGAACGGTGAAAAGGTCAGAATGATGTATGATCATTTGGGCATCTGGATCTTTGGATTAAAGTAAGGAGACGGGTGCAAAGTGGTCTGGAAGCGATTGATAGTGGCCAGAAGCCTAGGGACGGTAGATAGATGCTTAGCAGAGCTACCTGATGACTTCCAGAAGATCCGATAAGGCTTCTGATGAACCAATCCATTGGGAGGTTGAGATGAAACTCCCTGAAGATCCAAACTACCTGTAGAACGGAGGATTCGGAATTCCGATATTCCCCCAACTTCCCGAGGCTAATCTCGACTCTCCCAAGTACTTTTTTCGGTTCTATGCCATCTAGAACTGTCTTCCCGGAATTCCTCCTTTCTGGATTCTTCGGATTCTCTACTCAGTTTCCCACTTCCATGGTTCAGAAAAGATATTCTAAAAGCAGAATTATAGCTCTCTTGACCCTGAATCCCCATCCAAGAAGGCTCTATCGCTCTAGCCGAGTCCCAAAGAAGGTCATCACAGGCCAAATCTAGGTAAATCGAACGCCGATGAATTCAAATGTGCCCTTCTCCTCCTCCTCCTCTTCTTCCTCCGAAGAAGAACCAATTTCTCACTGTTGATGGCGCCGACACATTGAGAGACGTCAAAGAGAGAGACGGAGAGAGAAGAAAAGCGAACGAGGGAATCACAAGTTCACAGTGTCAACAAACGAAAAGCAATTGTGTCAGAAAAAGTTCAGAAGATCTTCTTCTCCCCAAAAAAAACTCACATCTATTGGGTCGTGACCTGGACTTTCTCCACGGCGTCAGCATTCCACACATCTGCTCAGCCTCGTTCTCCATCTTCGTCCTCCTCTTGTTGATCTCTTTCTTCAATCGATCCATGTGCTCCGAGATGAGCACTTCCCTCTGCGACATTCTCACTTTTCGAAGGCTGAAATCATTCATCTACCGTAATCCGGAGCTCTTCTTAACCTACTGCATCTTCTCGTTATCATTCTTCTGCCTGGCTCTCTTCAAATGAGTCTTCGACCATCCATATTGCCGATCCCATCGACATACTTGACTGAACATCACATCGAGAACCTGTTTGATGACCTTATCGTCCGCCGTATCGTTCACCGACGGCAGAAGATTCGAGACGTACGGAAGAGCTTTCGGTTCGGATGAGGGAGTAAAAGAACGAATCGGATTGCCTGCCGAGTCGTACGCACTGATCTTACTCTCTTCCTGAAGAGAATTCTGTATTAAAAGGTCAGAAACGTCAGTTTACCTCTAATCTCATCCATTCCTCTTCTCTGGCTATCGCCTCATTTATCTCTCGTTCCTCTTCCTCATTGAATTCGAATGGTAGAAAAGTTGGCTTCGATTGCAGTCTGAAATTGGAAAAATGGGGTTTTATCACGAAAAATAGCCATTTTTCCATAAAAAATAGCCATTTCAGTTGAAATCTTGTCACTTTCTGGCCCTAATCTCTAAAAAATGACTCACTTTCCATACATGAACTTGGACGATTCCAGATATCCTCGACTCGCCATAAAATCTCGATACGTCGTCACTTTTTGCTTATTTCTTCCGGCGAGAAGTCGTCGATGATCCTGAATCAACTATTCCTTTATTATAAGCATTTCTTCATAAAACTCACTGGGTTCTGTGCCGCATGTATCATTTGCATCGTCATTCCGCCACGTGGCAGAAGGCGTTGCATTTTGGAAGTGGGAGGATTCGATGGCTGTGGAACGGCTGATTGGAGGACGTATCTCATATTGTTTGTGGACGGTTGAGATGGTCCTGGACTCGATTCATGATCCATGTATTCCTGGAACTAGATGGAATTGGGGGACGAAAAATAAGCTTTTTCTGTTGAAAACTAATATTTAGGACTGATTTTTTGAATATTCCGAGAGAAAAGCCTGATTTTACAGGGAAAACTTAATTCCTGAGACTTTATAAGCAGAAAATTCAATTTTTTCGAAATTAAGACAGGTTTTGAACGGAAAACATGGTATTCTTATTTTTTCTTTTGAATAAAAAAGCATATTTGAAGCTGATAGAATTGGTTTTTTTCTATAGAGAGGCTGTTCGAAAGATTTTGTAAAAAGAAAGCGGTTTTTCAGTGGAAAATTGAACTTTTTAATTAATTTTTCTCGTTAAAAATGTAATTTTAATATCAGATTTTAGAAAAATTTCTCTTGTTTATTAAATATTGAGTTTTTGATTAAAAACTCGCTTTTCTCAATTAAAAAAAACACTCACCACTTGTCGCTGATGTCCATTATGAACGACTCTTCTGACGACTTGAACCGGATCCATCGATGCTCTTTGTGTCGGAATTCCAGTACTTTGAACTCTAACGTATCTCGGAGCCCCTCCAGCAGTCGTATAAATCTGACGAACGGCTTGCTGTTGTTGAGATTTGACAGCGATGACTCGAGCTCCGCCGGTCGACGACAACACCGTCCCAGGAGTATAATCTCTGTATTGCTCTGGTTTCGTCGGTCGAACCATCATTTTCTGTGTTCCGCCATCGGTACTTTTGAGAAAAATGACATTTCCACTGCCTCCTTTTTGTCGGATCACTTGCTGTCCTGTGTAGACTTGACGTATCGGTTGAGCTCTTGGGGGCTCGCTGACACTGACCGCCGGATCGTAACGAGGAATCACCGGAGGCTGATCATCAGGATCGCCGTGCGCTCCGACTGCCTCTTCGGCAATGGGCGGTGCACGTCGCATTGTTTTCGGGGACCCAAACTGCAAAAACTTTTTCTTTATTTATCGAATTTTTGACTAAAAGTTATGCATTTAATGAGAAAATAAGATAAGATACCGTTTTTAGTGTTTTTTCACGTCAAACTTCAAGTTTCAGCGTTTGTTAGTAAGATTTTATTCTAGTTTTTCAGAAAAAACACGTGGTTTTTGTTTTTTGCGGAAGGAAACTTTTCTTTTTTTATTATCTATGTTATAGACGCGTTCCGCGTGTTGAGCTTTTTGTATTCAAATCACTTTTATCATAAACCATTCCCTTGAAAATACAGCTGAACTCGAGGATATGTTAGAACATATGTAGTATGATTTGTCATCATTTCCCAAGAGAACATTTTGGAGAGAGACAGACGACCACTTTGCTCCTGGGAAAATATATGCTCCTGGGAAAGTAGAAATTAGTGCTGAAAAAGCACTTAAATGACCGTAAAAAATTCCCTTGTTTAAATTTTTAAAATCTGAAAAGATGGGCATCATGCAGCAACCGTTTCCTATCTTTTGGTCCAAAAATTATAAATATCGGTCAAGTGGGAGCTGAGCAACAGGTGTCGACAGACGGACACACAGACACACAAAAAATGTCACCCCCCATACTTTCGTAGTTTAAGAGAGGGGGCAGAATTTTTCCATTTTATTCAAATTTCGCTTCAAAATCCGAAGAAAAAGGCACAAAAATCACGGGAAAAAGTTCGACACGCGACGCAGACGCAACGCGTCTCATTGGAGCGCACGTTCCGTTTTCGTGGAATTTTTATTTTTTGTGGGGAGAGAAAAAGTTGCCTTAAAACGAGTTTTTCTTTCCGATTTTCAATGAATCATGTTTAAAAACAAGAAAAAGTATTATTTATTCATAGGCGGAGATCTTTGAAATAAACGAAATGTAAAAAAAGCGGCAGGAAAATATAAAAAGATGAAAAACCAAAAAAGACTTGTCAGAAAGATTCAAAAACTCAAAGATACAAAAAATGGAAACGAATTGAATAGACAACTGACATTTAAACGGATAAAAAACAAAAAAAAATGAAAAACCTAATATACTGGTTCCATTAAAAGTGTCTCTTCCGTCCACGAAATCCTTGTTTTCTTCTGATCCCTTCGTATAAATTCTACTGAATCTGATCCATGAATATCATTTAGTCCTTCAACTATTTTTGAGAAAATAGAACGGTCCATCTTCACCGGTGAATTCACCGTGTACGTAAACTTTTCAATTCGACACTCGGATTCCTTTAATTTCTTGAAAAACGAGTTCAAGCGCTCCGTTTCGATTTTTTTAAAATCAAATTTGATAAAATGATTCAAAGTGACACTTTTGCAATTCATGAAATCCTCAAGTTTTATCCAGTGACATGATCCACGTATCTGAAGATGATCCAATCTCAATGAAACAGATGGAGACGATTGAAAACTCAGCAGACGCTTTAATTTAATTTCCAATGTGTCGAGAGTGGCAGCTTCATTGAAAACTGTTCTATATGATTCTGGAGAGCTATGACAGATATCGTATTTTACATTCCGGAGGGGTCCGTTGTTCAAAAGTCGAATCAGTTCAATGGCAAACACATCACGGAAAGGATCAGAAAAACGAATGGTGATTATTGGTTTATGATAGACTTTTACAAGTCGTTCGATAAAACTTCGGATGGTTGATTCGTCACATTTTGGCCTGTGAAGACTAGAACAAGGCTTCCTCAGAATATAATTCTGTTTCTCATTTAATACACAACCCCCACATACTTCGAAATCAAGCGTTCCGATTTTGCACATGAAGAATTCGTGGAGACTGAATACAATTTGGGAAGAAGGTCTGATTGTACACATCTGCATTATCGATGCCGTTCGTTTCGATGTCAATGAGATCAGAACTCTGGAATCGGCTAGTTTATACCATTACAGTCTTTACAAAATAAAAACAAACATCTCTTGATGATCCATCATTTTGAAAACTTCTTTCAGTGCCACAAATGGAAGTTTGAGTAGAGACATTGATCGATACAGGGAATACAATGAGTGTGCAGTGGTATGCCAAACAAATGGATAGACGAGACCCTTCCAGATGACTTTAGCAAGAGTGTTGATGGGGACGTCAAGAGAGTCTTGTGTGTTTTTTTGAAGGGATCTCCTTCTTCAAATTCAATTAAATCGAAACTGAACTGGAATTCAATACAATGAAATTAGATGTAATTTTGAATTCTAAACACTTTTTCTATTGACAACTTTCTCTGAAAATGCCTCTAAACGCCTCAAAAACCGGCTTGAAATGAGGAGATATGATTACGGTGGAAGAGTTTTCCGTTACCTCGGCCCCCGGGTTTTGGATCACCCTAACCGCTATTTTTTGGAAGTTTTTAGTCTATTAGTGAAAGGATATTTCAATAAAAGCAAAAAACTCCGAAAAAATAGCTACTGGAGCTGTACAAAACCCCGTGGCCGAGGTTGCGAAAACTCTTCCATAATAATCATATCTCCTCATTTCAAGCCGGTTTTTAAGACATTTAGAGACATTTTCAGAGAAAGTTGTCAACAGAAAAAGTGTTCAGAATGGGGAACTACATCTATATACAAATTATTGAATTCCACTTCTGTCCTCCTTCAAAACCAGTGTGAAACTTTTAAAAACCTCTCAAAATAACCCTTGCTTTGAATACCACGGAACCCAGGTTTCAGGTTTTAAGTGTTTTGTTTCGGATTTCCGGATAGCAAACTGAAGCGGAATCTGCATTTCTTCTGCAATCTCTCGAATACCTTTTTAACATCCGTCTCTCCTTAATCCAGGCTCCGTGACCCTCCACAGCTGTCTACCAGAAGGCATCGAACAGCTGTGTGAAGCTAGGGCAATACTGTGTGACACTCGGAGACATATTACAATATCCTTGGATGCAAATGCGCTCTACTGTAATGAGAGGACAGATGGTGGTACAGGAGAAGAGGACGGGGGAATAGGAGATATTCGACGGAAAGCTCATTTATCCATTCTCTTCCCTCTCTCTCCTGCTCCAGTCATCCTTCTTAATAGATCCTTCTCTGGATGCTTGATTCCCTTATAATACTAACCTCGGCGTATCTTTTAGTCATTCAGAGACCTATTTCTGACCCTGTATTTTTTCATTTAGCCTCTAGGATTACTGTAAATTCTTCGGCTCTTTAAGATGGTTTTTACAATTTGTTACCTGGAAAATCAATTGTGAAAACAATTTCTAAACACCCGCTTTTTTTTTTTCGAAAAGTAGTAAACTCACTCTTTTAGGGGCATTCCGGTTCATCTTTATGACCTGAGAAAACTAAGTTTTGTTCTACTGAATGCTAGACTCACTTCTTCATAAAACTCTTCTCTTGTTTTGGATCTATTCCTCTCTCTCTCTCCCTCTTTCCACATGCTTTTGATCTTTTTCTCTTCAATCTCTTTTTGTTTTCTCCCTGCGCCTCCTCCCGAATAACTCGTGGTCCACGAGAGCAGGTGCACTAATTATCTTCTTATTTCTACCGAATGGTCCCTTCATCTGCTTTCGTTCTTATCCCCCCCAGCAACCCCTTCGTTAATTAATACTCTCGAACGGACCTCGTCGGTCCTTTTGCGCATTCTATCCTTCTTTAACCAATAACCCTCCTTTCTTCCTTCAAATATATTATTCCAGACCGATCTCTAACACCAATCGCTAATAATGGCTGATGCTGATGCCCCAGTTGTTTCAGTTGCTGACGAAGCTCTTCCAGCTGCTGATGCTGTTCCAGCTGCTGATGCTGTTCCATCTGAACCAGAGATTATCTACAAGGTATCATCCGAAGAGGGAATCGAGTTCAGAGTGAGTGACAAGGCTCTCCGAATGTCTGAAACGATGAACGCAATGCTCGGAACGAATCCGATGACGGCGGAAGACGTCGAGAAGAACGAGGCGATTCCAATCAACAACATCAAAGCCGAAATTCTGGAACTCGTTTTCAAATGGTGTGAAGAGCACAAGGGAGAGCCAATTCCAGTCGACGACGACACTGTTCCGAAGAATGTGACTATTCCGGCATTCGATGAGAAACTGATGGATATCGACAACGATAAGCTGTTCCATCTGATCTGTGCAGCCAATTATCTCAATGTGAAGGGTCTTTTGAATGTTTCGTGCAAGAAAGTGGCTCTGATGGCAAAGGGAAAATCACCGGAAGAGTTGAGAGTCATCTATGGTATTCCGACTGATGAGGAGGATGAGGCCGCTGAAAAGCTTGCCAAAGAGGAGACCGAGAAGAAGAAGGCTGCCGCTGCAGAGAAAAAGGCCGAGAAGGAGGCTGCTGGTGATCAGAAGACAGAAGAGAAGGAGGAGGAGACTCCGGAGAAGGACGAAGAAAAGCCATCCACTTCTGCCTAAATCGATCTCTGTTTATTTTTTTTCCATATCTGTATCTCATTCTTTGTAAAATAAATTAATCTCGAACGAAACGCCTGTTTTCTTTTTCACCTTTTCAGAGGGTTACTGTAGAATAAAAAAGACTAGATTACTGTAGTTGCCAACATCGGTCTTGAAATGCTCTTGTTTTTAGATTATTTTCAGAAGAATGACTCTATATGTATCAGAAAACTAGGCTTCAGCACCTACTGTAAAATCTTCAGAGCTCTCACATTCTTGGCGAATTTGCTCACCACCTTGACGATGACGGGAAGTGTTGTGGCAAAGTGGGCGACGACACAAAAAATTTATGAGCAAAATTCGATGTAATTTATGTTAGACAAAAGTTGATTCCAACGACTTCAAAAAAACAGGAGACGAGGAGGAGAGCAAATTGAGTTCAATGAAAGAAAAGAGAATTGGAGAGATGAGGAAAATGGGGGAAATTTTAAAAATTACATTGATGGGTTTTTCGGGTTTGATGGGGAAAAAAACGGAAAGGGAATAACAATGGCAATAATATTGCCATTATCAGATAATAATGAAAAGAACTTATTGCGGCCCTGGTTCTAATTCGGTCGCGACTTAATACGTGTAACAACGCTTTCCAATTGACTCATCTTCTTAGATTTTTCTTTGTCTTCTTTGTTGTCGGCAGGAAGACTGTTGTCAATGTGATAATCATCACTTTCCGCCTGAAATCCACTATCATTTGTTTCAGATTTTCAATGTTTTCTAATTTTTGATCTGACGAACAGATACCGTAAAAAACCTAAATTAGACTTGCATAAAAGACTATTGTTCAAAGCCGATTTTCTAGAGAAAGACAAATAGAAAGTGAAAAATTATGTTACAAACCATGAAGAAACTTGGTTGAACTAGGTTGTTTCACATCAAATTTCCCAAAATATGAAGTAAAATGTTTGTTTTTGACTATTTTTTCGTAAGATTTACCATCTTTCGATCAGAATAACTAAATAAACTGAGAAAAATGGCACCTTAATATAAGATAAACCTATAAAAAGTCAAGAAGACAAAGTATGATCTGGTGCAAGTCATTAGCAACACTGGTTTGCTACTCTGGCGTTTGTTTATACAGATGCATGTTATATTTTACAAAGTTTCCGTATTTGTTCCTTACCTCAACCATATTCGAAGATGTGCCCTCTTGATCATTCTGTGATGATTCGCCAGAAATCGATTTTTCGATTTGATGACCGTCAGGAACTGGCAATTGTTCTGAATAGGTTTTTGGGTTTTGTTTTATTCTTGAAAGTTCATGTGGTTTTATTTTGATCGATATGTGAGATCGTTTCAAAATGGATAACCAAAAATTTTGATTTGAGCTATCAACTAACCCAAGTATTCATCCAGTTCGATTGACTTCACTGTGATACCCTTCTGAATCGAGTAGACGCCATCCGAGAGTCTGAAATTCGAGAAAATGTTTAATTAAGCTTTCCTTCGGAGTGTTTTAAAGTCTTGTTAGTCTCAAGTTTAGAAAGGGGTAGTACAATTCAATGTTTTGGACTTATCTCATTCTTAAAAACAATTGAAATGGGAATTGTAAGTGAAAAATGAAAAATAAAGGTTTCGTTTCGATCTGTCTCCAGAATTATAGATGTCGTATTTATTCTACGGCATCCCCGTCACTCGAATTTAGCTTCATTTATCTCGGTTGCCAATGGAGATATTGAAAAGTGATCAACTAACAATTTGTACTCCACATTAATAACAACATTTTGTTAGTTGATCACTTTTTAATATCTCCACTGAGAGCCGAGATAATTGAAGCTAAAGTCGAGTGAAAGGGATGCCCTAGAATAAATACGGTAGCTTTCGTTATTTTATTTTATAAATATGAACTGATTACCGTTTCAACTATAATAGAAAGAGACACTAACAAGAGTTTTTTGTTGCAGTCTTAGAATTTTTGTTGAAATGCGCACTTACTTTTTCACAACGAAAATATTCTTTTGACAAATATCTCTCTTCATGGTGCATCGATTATGCCTTATTCCAGTCTCCTCTTTCATTTGATTGCATACATGCCCGCGCAGATAAGATATTTTCAAATCGTTCTTGCTCCTGTACTTGACGTATTTCGAGCATCCTCCACAAAAGAATAACTTCTCCATTTCTTCTACAATGAATAGGATGGGCTGAAAATGGGAACAAGGTTTTGTTAAAATTTCTCAAGTTACTCACCTTTCTTTCCTTTTTTGATTCGGGTAAGACGAAGAATTCTTGAATTTCTTCGTCTTTCAGAACTGATTTAGTTCTGAGAACAATTTCGTTTCCTTCGTTTTCCAATTGAAAATGCTTCGAAGATCCAAAACTCATAAGATCCTCATTTCTCTTTTGAAGAAATTCATTCTTTTTTTCAAGATCTTTATTGATTTCTCGCAAGTCTCCAATGATTTTCTTGAAATTTTCACATTCCTCTCGAAGGTTCTGGTTCGATCGAGGGTCGTCAACAGCAGAAGAGCCTTCATCGGATGGTTGGAATGCAGACGAGTTTCTCTGAAATAGTAAAATATGAAAAATGAATAGCGTTAAAATCCTACTTGTGAATCTGTGTTGTTCATTCTGTTCGACTTTTGATCAGTGTAACGATGACGATGGTCTGTTTCAGAAATTCAGTGAGTGAGTGAGAATTCTGAAAAATTACTATTCTTCAAACGATAAAAAATCAAAAGTACATAGTCAGAAAGGACTGATGAAAAGTTAGAATTGTTAAGTATCTGTTCATTTATGCAGGACGAATAGCCAACTTTCTCAAAAATAGTCAAGTTCAGGCAAAAAAAATGTGGGCGCTTTCAAAGGTATGCTGGTCGGTTACTTCCCAAATTCAAGACGGCGGTACTCTCAGAATGGGTAATAAAACTAAGTTATTTCACGGGTAAAGAAAGATATAGAAACCCCCTTCACTCGACCTCAACTGCATTTATCTCGGTTCCCAATGGAGATATTGAAAAGTGATCAACTGACAAAATATACCTTACATTAATAACAACATTTTGATAGTTGATCACTTTTCAATATTTCCATTGGGAACCAAGATAAATGAAGCTAAAATCGAGAGAAAGGAGTGCCGGTCTATTAAAATTAATACAGTATAAGAAAAAGGGGGAAAAGTTCCCAGAGAAGAACACAAAAAAGGTAGAGAAAAATGTTCGCGCGTGAGAGAGAAGGGGTCATGTTCTCTCACGGAAACCCCGCCCCCTTCTTTTCCCTCCTTCTTCCTGCACAGTCCTCTTCTATCTCTCTCTCCTCAATCTGTATCACCCCTTTCATCTTTCAAAAATGTCGGCTTACAGCCCCGGCATCAAGCTTCTTTCCCCTATCTTTTCTCTCTCCAATCTGTCCGTTTACTTTTAGAAGTTGACCTCGACCGGTCAACGCGTTCGTTTTTCTGTCTCTTTTGTCTTCTCCTTCTGCTTCTTCTTTCGCTTCTATGTATATTTTCTGCTTTCAACCGGCAGGAACTCACAACTCTTGTCCGGTCATACTCTCTCGAGATCTGATAAGGAAAAGGACGACGGCCCGGATTCGTTATCAATCTCATGCTCTTCACTCCCCCGATCTCCTCAATTTCCGACCTCAACTCCGCCCATTTATCAAGGAGTATAAACAAACATAGAAAATAACAAGGAAGGGAGGGAAACGTGACCGAACCATTCGAGACAATGAAGCGGAATTCGAAGTTACAAAATTAATTACAATTCTTCTTCGACAGTCATTATTCCATCAATCATCCGGACTCCTTCCGCATTCAACTCCTCCTCCAAATCATCGAGTTCCTTTTCCTCTTCTACCGTAATCCTCCCCTTTTCCAACGAACGTTTTCTTGCCAATCGCCCCAAAATACGGTACTCTCGAGTCCACGCAGTCGCTGTTTGTTTGCTCGGGAACCGATGAGGTTTGTCGGCATACTGCATGGAAAACTCGATCCTATTTGGTCTTTGAGGGTCAGCGAAGCATTGAAACAATCGAATCGTCATTAAGAGCTGCTTTTCAACTGATTTCGATGCTCTGAAGACTGTTTCTTTTTTTCTTCATCAATTAGTTATTTCTAAGAATATCGGGGGATATCTGAAGAAATCTCAGAATAAAAAGAAGAGACTAACACCAGATAAAATGGTTTTTCGGATCGAAAACCCTTGAGAGCAGTGATATCTTTCAACAATTCTGATGCATTGAAATGTTTGCGTTCAATATCCAGAAACGTAAACATCTTCTCTTCGCAATTGATCCAATATTTGATAAGTGTGTTCAGATTGCTCATACTGAAATTATGTTCCCCGATGAATACTTGCAACATATTTCTTATCGAGAGTAAATCTTCGAGATGAATCCATCGAGCATCGCCATACGATACTCCAGAAAAACGGAAAGCCTGAAATTATCGATGTATCTTGGTTAGCAGTGGAGATATTAAAAAACGATCAACTACGAAGTTGCTCAGCGTAACATTCTGCATATTTTGTTAAGTGATATCTTTTAGAAAATTTGCAGTTGATCATTTTCCGATATCTCCATTGTCATTTGTGATATTTGAAAGATGACTCACATTTGGATGTCTGTAATCCAATGGAATAGAATTTCTGGCAAGTGTAATACACTGAATCGTGTCCTCTTTTCTCCATTCCATAATTGCATCCAACTCGTCTCTCTTCACTGTTCCTCCATAAAAATGCACACCCATCATTCTCTGAACGAACGGGTGACTCAAAATATCTGGAATCGGTGTCGGTTCAATTTCGTCCAAAATGACATGCACATTGGTTCTCTGAAACGGAAAAACATTTTGAAGACGTTCAGAGACATTCAACGTCTTTTTGATCATCGTCCACTTTTCGTTTATCCTGAAACCATCTTACAGTTTTTCTTCGAGAAACTTCTCGGGAGATTACCACGGTTTCAATTCTTCCGATGTAATATGATTTGACTTTGTATATTCCGGCATCCCTGGGCTGATATACAGTATCCATACGCCCATATCGATATCAATTCTTGATAAATCGCCTTTCAAATATACGCTATAGAATACATCAATCTTTTGATTTTTGAACATCCACGACAAATAGTTCTCCATTCTTCGAGAGGAAACGGCTAGTTTGATTCTGAAAACAAATGAGAGTCTCGAGAAACTCTCAAGAGACACTTACCTCTCCCCCATAGTCATCAAATGAATAATTTGAATTTTCGGAACATCTGGCAGTTGAATAAGAGAGAATTCCATTTTGAATTCCGAGAAATAGATCCAAAAATCAATAAAAGGTGGTCGAGAAGACAGTGGGGACTCACTGTATTCACTTAGCAGATAGATCGTGAAATGACGTGGCAGATGGGATAGAGTGTCTCTCTCGTCGTCCAAACATCGAATGACCATGATATGACCCGCAATTTGATCATTTCTCTGTGCAGAGAAGAATGTTTATTCAAGAAAAATATGTAGTTATTCTAGTTTTAATATCAAGTTGAAAAAAAAGATAAAAAATACAAAGATCAAGTATCAAATGGATTTTTATTTTACACTCCGTCCTCCACTTCATCCACCACTCTAGCTCAAATCCTCCACATCAAATTGATAATCCTCTCCATTATCCATGTTCTCCTCGTCCTCAATCTGAATCACCACGTGCTGCGGTCGACGTTCTCTCGCCTGATCTTCCAATTCGTCCACATATGCAAAGAAGTCGATGAGCTCGTCGTCCCTTCTCTCATATTCATCGATCCACTCAAAATACTCATCGAATCCACCAAGAAACCGGCGGCTCTTGAATCGTTTCAAATGTTCAGCATAAGTCGCCAGCATCTCTTTTTGGTTAATCTCTGACTGTTCGGCCAAAAAATTGTTCCGAGCAGTATGTAGTACAAGTTTTTTTCTTTTTTTTATGGGAAGGTCGTTCGGTGTTTTTTCCACGTGGATATTTATTTGGATCGTCATGGATCTCCGAGCATTTTTGTTTTTTATGGTTTTGGGAATCAGACTACTGTAGGATTACGGTAGAGACAGTAACCGAAAGTTTCAAAACCAGGCCCGTGTAAGACGGAATGAGCCCAGATTTCTATGGGAGAACCCCTTGGATCTCTACAGTATCCATGCAGAAATAAAAAGAATTTTGTCACGGATTACGGTAGATACGGTAGCTCTGAAATTTGGTATCCGAACATAAACTACCGTAACCCTGCAATGCACGTTTTCGTGGCGGGACCCCAACTGAATCCACACAAAAAAACGTTTCAAAAAAGCCAAGAAATTCCAAATTTATTCATATTTTTATGCAAGAAACATAGAAAAAAACAAGGAGAGAAGTGACAGAATCATTAGAGAGACAATGAAAGGAGAGGAAATCGAATTTTCGGAATTATGGAAAATTAAAAAATAATATCATCATGATAATTAATACTAGAAGACAATTTCAATGGGGATGAGGTGGGAAGGAGAGAGAGAGAATAAAAACAAAAAGAAAAACCCGGAAAGAAATTCAGAAAAAAAGAGATTTGGAGGAAATTCGACTAAAACTGGGTTGAAAAATGGAGAAAAAATGGGGAAAAAAGGGCAAATTGGAGGATAAAAATGGGATAAAAAACGCTATTTTATTGAAGGAAAAATCTCAAAAAATCATTGCGCGAAACCAGTCGCCTGTTCATCTTGAATCTGTTGCTCATGATTATCTTCCTCTCCTTCTCCTCCTTCATGATCCGCTGGATTATAGATAATTTCGTCAGAGATCACTACATGATCCTCATTATGATACTCCTCCTCTTCTTCTACTTCTTGTTGAACCATTTGCATCGTCATTCCGCCACGTGGAGGCTGTTGTTGCGTCTGGATAGGAGGTTGAGAGACCGGAGGAGCTCTTCCTTGGATCACAAATCGAGGATTTTGTGGAATGTGTGGAGCTGGGGGCGGAGCTTCGTCCATGTAATCCTGAAACTAGTTAGGCGGTTTTTGGATTACTGTAGTTTCGGAGTGCAATAATAGGGGAAGTTGGCTTCTAGAATTACGGTACCTAGAATCCGATTACTGTGGTCTTGAAACCCCATATTTTTATCCAAAATCTACAGTAATCGATGGGATCCCGAACCAAGGAAGGAGCTAGAAACGCCTTGAAAACTACAGTAATCCACAAGTTCGGGGTACCGTAATCTTCTGCCAAGACTACCGTTATCAAGCTTTGTGAATACAATACTCACTAAATATCCAAGAGTACAGCCCTTTAAATTCCTTTCCGACTCAGGATCCCTTCAGGCATCCTGATTACAGTAACGCCTACAGTACTCCCCTACTCCTACAGTTCATCGTTGCCCTACAGTACACCTTACAGTACCCCCTGCTCATACATGACCCCTCCTCTTACTATCTGCTGCTGATACTGTTGGGGTTGTTGCTGGGGTTGAGGCTGTTGTGGAACTCTCTGTATAATCCGTCTCGTCGTGATCACTTCTCCAGGTCTTCCACTCTGAACTCTGACGAATCGTTGAGTTCCGTTGGGTGAGATGATTTGTCGAACGATAGGAGCTCCTCCACGTGAAATCATCTGTGTCCCTCCGCTTCCTCCAACAACAACTCTCTGATATTCTTGTCCTCCTCCTCCAGAATTCCGAACCATCGTTCTCGTTGCCCCATCGGCCGCTTTCAGATAAACGACGCTTCCGTTGCCTCCGGGACCCGGTTGAACATGTCGAATCACTTGTCCCGGATAGACTTGACGTCGTTGAATGGGGGTGCCACGTGGAAGAGGATCCGCATCATATCTCGGTATCTGTGGAGGTTGATCGTCCGCATCATAGGCGGCAGCAGTGGAGGTAGATGCTCCAAGAGCCTCTTCCCCGGCGACAGGAGCCACGTAGGGTTGCTGAAAGAGGGGATATTGGAGGAGGGATGGGGGCGTGGCCTACCGTAACCACAACTCTTCGTTGCGGCATTATAGCAGTTCCCTGTTGGACTCGTCCATTTTGGAATTGGTGTCCGTTTGAGGGTCTCGAGGAGTACTGTAACTGGTGGGTGGATGGGGATCTCGATCCTAGACCTACCGTAGTCTGTGGAGCTCTTCCTCCTCCAACTGTTGGCGTCATCAGAACCGCTCGATAAGTGTTTCCGTTGGATCCATGGGTCAGAGGATAGTCAGATCCTGCGGCGACTCGTTGTTGATATTGATTCTGATGAAGATACGGTTGGACGGGTCTTCGGATGACAGGATTCGGTTGGACACGTGGCGTCGATTGGTAGGTCATCGATGGTGTCGTTCGAAGTGGTGGATATGGTGGAGTCGTCAGCTGGAACTAGAAATGGATTCTAAGACCTCTAATACAATGGCACCTACCCTATCAATCCCATTGACTCCTTCCATTACCGTACTCCTTCTGGGTTGTCCTCCCATATATGGAACACTTGTTCTTTGAGTCGTCTGGGAAGAAGATGGGAGCCTGGAGGTGACTGGTCTCTGCATAATCATCAGCCGTTGCTTCTCATCCTCCCGGGCTCTCGCCAATTTTCTCGCCGCTTCCTGTCGCCTCCTGGCCGCCTTCTCCGCCTCCATTCTCACCCATTTCCAGTAGTCTTTGATTTCGAACACTTTGAGAGTCACTCCGTCGACCCATTCACGACGGATCGCTGTCGCCTGGCGATTTTCCATGTTTCTGGAATAGGTTTTATTAGAAGGGCACCTCCTCTGAATCTTCGGATAAAATCCATTCTTCTGGAGTCTTTCCTACTCACCTCTGCGGCCTCTTCTTCCTATTACTCGACGTCCTCTGCGAACAATCCGTAGATCTACTCGTTCTGGAGAGCCACGACTCATCCTCCTCCTCTTCCACATCATACAACGGAATAATCTCAATCTCCAACTCATATCTCTCGTATTGTCCATACGGAGCCATCTCCTTATGCCGAATGATCCGCCGTCGTTCGTCATGCGTCGGCGTATCGATGACAACTCGTCGATCCGGATGAGTGTCATCCGGTTCGAATTCGTTCCATTTGATGGATGACCACATGATTTTTAGTTGAAGAGCGACTGAGTGGAGGCTTCGAGAGTTGAGGACTTGCCATCTGGAAAGAAGGGGATACTGTACTTTTCTCCGACGGAAAAAGGGGAGGATTCTGGATCTTCCGGAAAAGAAAAAGAAGGGGAAGATTCTGGATTTCTGGGAAGATTCTGGGTCTTTAGGGAAGGATACTCACTTCCAGCAGAGATCAAGGGTTGGACGAGGAGCCGGATAGGGCCAGATAAGGAGGTTGCTCTTGATTCCAGATGAGAATCCGGGCATGTAGACTTGTTGGCATCCGGCTGTCAGAATCATTTGGCGAAGTATTCTGGAACTAGTCAGGGAGGTTTGGAATCTGGGGAAGCATCTTCCTTACCTTTTCTGAAGCACAAAAAGACTCTTCTCTCCTCCCTTTTTCGATCGAAACTTCTGAATCTCTGGAATCGGCCACGGCTTGTCTTCCCCCAGGATTCCCTTCTTCTCCTGCTCCTCCTCTTCGTGACGTCTTCTGGCTTCCAAGAGGAGTCCATTTCGACACGAAAATGAATAGCATCGGGGATTTCGGGATTTCCGGCACGCTGGGGAGTAGCATTTGTTGACTAGATCGAATCCGGAGACGGGCGGTTCGTGTTTGGCGTCCCTTTTCTTGGTGATTCTGGTGATTAGGGCGTCGAGGGATTTTGAGGAGGAGCTTTTTGGGACGGGAACCCATTTCTCTTGATACTTCTTAGCAACCCATGCCCACCCACCCATCACTCCTTTCCCCGCATTCCGATACGTTTCTCCTTTCTGTCGGAGGATATACGTATTCGGCCATTTCGGTTTCATGTAGTTGACTCTTACGAAACTCTCATCAAGCTCTTTGGCAAGAGCATCCGACTCCAACTTCTTGATTCTCTGCTGCTCTTTGACAAACTGATCCCTCTGATCGACAGTAATCCTCTCGAGTTTCGTCTGTCCCAGTCCACTCCACCACTGTTGAATGAATATTGTCTTTCGGGTGACTGCATCTAATTGAAGAAGACAATTGACCAGTTTCTTATAGTCATCTGCAACAGATACTTCTAAATCGAATCCTTTCGACACTTCTATCCATCTTCGATGCATCAGATCAGCCGGGATTTTCCTGGAGATCTTCGAAAGTGTCCATTGAACGAATTTATTATGTAGAACAGAGTCTCCATAGAATTGTCGATCTTTTGCGACGACCCATTCGAATTGTTCGATTGTCGAGAATTTCGATGCCATGTATTTCTTCTTATCCGCCGCCTTCTTCCTCGCCATAAAACTCTCTGCCATCTCATTCCTCATATAATAATTATAATAGGTCATAAAGGATTGATCATTTCCCTCGTCACCCATTCTCCAGTGAGCCATTGCGTCGATGGGTTGGGTTTCCAGATGAACAAGCTCTTCTTGGGAGGCCCCACCACTCCAGAATGTGTTGATGAGGCATCCGTTGAATATGCCGAGCATTGATTCGGGGAGAATCGAATCCTCTTCGCATTTCACTTCCACTTCTATCCCTGGCTCTGTTTTGACGGTTTTCGATGCACAGTTTCGCAGAATCGACGCCATTCTTTTCACTGAAATGAACTATGGATTACTGTAGGGATTACTGTAACTAACTGGAGTCTTTGTGCAAATAAATCGGGGCAGTTGTCGAATCGGCGACTAGATAACTGATCATTTGCCTCTTAATCCGACTATCCAATGCTATATCTCTCCGTTCGACAGTCAATTCCACTGTCAATGTCATTTGCTCCAGAAACTCATCGATTCTGAGATGAATCGCCTCACAAAGATCTTTTTCGTAGTAGTCTCGATCAAGAGATTGAAGGAGTTGATAGAGTTGAGGAGGTGTCGAATAGTAGAATATCTCCGATTCGTCTTGCGATTGGCTGGAAGATGGATGAAGATTATGAGCATCAGGAGGATAAGAAGAATCAGAAAAATGAAGAAATACTCCAGAATTTCTTCCATAACACTCCAATTCTGAATCCAAAACTCACACAATGATTCTTCGACACATAAACCAATAGAATCTTCCAAATCGATCTCTTCCAATTGGTTGAGATCTTAATGGCTCTTTCTCCGGGGTTTCATCCAATGGAAGTACTCCTCTAACACTGTTCTTTTTGCATATATTACATATGAGAACTTCTGGAAATGGTTTGAGACTACTGCATTCCACGTGAAAGGCTGCTTCGCATTGAGTACATCCAACTATTCGACCAATCGATTTTCCACATACTCGACAGTTTTCGTCGTTCTGAAAAATAGAAATGAGACTAAAAATGTCAAAAAGTGGATGAGAAACCTTGAAAACTCGAAAAAATCCAGAAAAAAAGAAAAACAAACCTGAAATCGTCCCATATTGTTAACGACTTTCTTGAATTCTGACGAATAGAGGAAACGGTAGCTCATGAACAAGAGGACGACTATTCTGAAAATTGAAGGAGAGGAATTAGGATTTTCAAATAGTAATCAGGGGGATTTGGTGATTTTTTGACTGTTTTTCAGCGATTTGGAGAATTTTTACTTGCTTTCAACTTGCTTTCAAGTCAGAAAGGCGCTCAGAATCCACATACAGTAGCGTTTAAAAGTATATAGAAAAACTTTTTCAGTTGATTTTAGCGGTTTTAGGCCATTTTCAGGGGTCTGGTTCTCGGATCTTCAGTTTCCGATCGCTTTGAAAATTATTGGAGACTTAGAACAGACATTAATAAAGAACTTTATATTCACACAATTTTCAAATGAATACCTCATTCTCTTTTCCAGTTCTGAGAGGCACTTGAATTTCTCCCGATTTCAGTTCTAAAATGGCCGAAAAAGGGGTGTCTTCTAGAACTCTTCGAATAAAAAGAGAAAGAGGTATTCATTTGAGAATAGTATGAATATATTTAAAGTTCTTTATTAATGTGTGTTCTAAGTCTCCAATAATTTTCAAAGCGATCGGAAACTCAAGATCCGAGCAACAGACCCCTGAAAATGGCATAAAACCGCTAAAATCTACTGAAAAATAGTTTTTTCTATATACTTTCGAACGCTTCGGTATGCGGATTCCATATTACGGAATATGGAAAATGTAGACTTCAGAATAAGCTGCCGATTTTGGGAAAATGAAAAAAAAACGGAAATTCCGACAAAATTTCAATTTTTTTTTAGAATTACGAATGGAATTAGAAAAATTTAATATAAAAAGAAGATTTTGATATTCAAAAGACTCACTTAGGTTCATATCCAACATAAGGATAATTCTCCACATTGATAGCCTCTCTGACATAAGAATCCGCAAAAGGATACGCTTCAATGTACTGTCGAAGTATCTCTGCATAACAGAGAGAATCCATGTGATGAAACATGATATTGACAGAATTATTGGTCTCTGTGACAGAATATTGTGTCTGTTCTTCATCATCTGACTTCAGACACACTCTTAGAAGAGCCATGTGTACTTCTGCCATGATACAAGAATTGTTCGATGAGATAAGGGCGGCGCAGAAGTCTTCGAAAGTGAATGGAGTGATTCGAAGGGTTCTGTGATAGGAACGAAGGATCTCGTAGATTTCAATACAATCCATTGTCGCATGAACAGGAATCGGTATATCCTGAGACGATTCTGGTAATTCCATCTTTGGAAGTGTCGCCGGATCCTCAATCCACGGACAGAATGCCTCTTCCTCGATATTTGGTTTGATATCACTCAGATTCAGATCCTCCTCATCCTCATCTAAATCCTCTTGTTGATCGTATTGAAGAACGAATTCATCGTCTGTCGATTCGTCATCGTCTTCCGATTCTTCGTCCATATAGATCACATCTTCCTCTTGTCGCTGCTGTTTTAATGATTTTCGGCGGGGAGGTGTTGGATTCTTTTTTGGGCGTCTGAAATTGAAGTTTTAAGGATTTTAGAGGGTTTTTTCAATTTTTTTAATGAAGATTTACGTCTTTTTCGATTTTTTACGACAAAAATGAAGACTTTAGCTCTAAAAAAGCGATTTTCAGTGGAATTTTCAAGATTTTTGCCTGAAAGATCAAGTTTTTTAGCTAAAAACTGGGCAATTTCTATGAATTTTTGCGAGCTTTTAGGAAACGTTTTTGAGCGGATTTTTCTCATTTTTCTCCTGCTTTTTCGTTGTTTTTGACCGTTTTTTAGTGAGAAATATAGATTTTACACTCCAAAAATCCGATTTTCAGAGGAATTTTCAGTTTTTCCTATTTTTTAACTTCTAGAAAGTCGTTTGTCATTTTGGAGAAAGATATAGGATTTTCCTGTCGTATTTTGGCTGTTCCAAGCAATTTTAATTACAAAAACCCTGCTCTCTAGCTCAAAAATGCAGATTTTTCATCGAGAACTTCTTTCCGTTCGCAGAAAAAATCCTGGATTGTTATTTTTCTGACGTTTTTCGTCATTTCTTGACGATATTTCGTCCGTATTTTTGTGTTTTTTTTCGTGAAAAAACAGATTTACAAATGGAAAATTGTTTTTGATGACTCTCCCAGAAGGAGGAAAAAAGCAACCCGTTTTCCCTAAGTTCTATATTTTCCTGGAAAACTCAATTTCCACCAAAAAGCCCTTTTCCATCTGTCTTTCCAATTCAAATCAATCAAAAACGACGAACCCTCTAGCCGGTCGTCCTCTTCCTCCTCCTCCTCCAGAAGAAGCTGTCGTAGCAGGTGTCCTTTCTGCTCCTCTTTTTGTGACAGAGGGTGTTCCTTTCACCTCCTCCTTCTCCTCCTCTTCCTCTTTCTCTTCTGATGGAGTCCCACGATTCGTTGCTCTTCGTTTCGGTGCCGGTGGACTATAATCATCATCTAGATATCGTTTCGGAACACGACTTCGACGTGGTCGGGTTGATGTCGTCGGTTCTTCTGGATCTTCCGAATCTCCGCCCACTGATGTTCCCGATTCCGATTGTATTAGTTTTCGCTTTGGACGGCCACGTGGACCCATCTGGAAAGAGAAAAGGAGCTGAATTCAAAGAAAAATACGAGAAAAGAACAGAAAAATGGAGGGGAAACTGGGATTTTACAACGGGGAAAGCTCAAAAAAAATTTTTAACTGAGGTTTTACTGGAATTTTCTGGAGAAAAAAACTTGAAAATCGGTGGTTTTTGGGCTCAAGAACCCTGAAACAAGTCAAGTTTCCGACTAAAAGAGCAGTTTTTCAAGGTTTTAATCATTGTTTATTGCTTTCAGTTTGCAAATCGAGACTGATACACTTTTGATTAAAAAAGAATTCCCTTGCGATACGAAAAAATCTCGTCCTTACTAAAAAATTCTGAACCAAAAGATTTGTAGTTCTTCCCTGCATTTTCAGACAATTTTCGTCGCTTCTTACTACAAAAAAGTGAACGTTTTCTTTTTTTTTACTTTTTGAGACCAAAAAACTGGATCAACTGAATTAATTAATTTCCGAAATTCCACGAAAAACAATTAAATGTTCAAATTTTATTTTAAAAACCAAAAAAAAGCAGAAAAAATCAGCGATTATTTAAATCTTCAAATCCACTTTCAGAAAAAGAGAAATCTCCAAAATTCCAGCTCAAAACCTTCGAAAAATGCATTTTCGTCATCATTTCGAAAAAAATCGATAATTGCTCAAATTTTCTTGTCGGAAACAGTTGAATTAATCGAATTCTCCATAAAATTCTGATCTAGAATCCATCAACTACCGTATCAAAATTCTACATTTTTCCTTCTTAAAAAATCGATAATAGGCTTAAACTCATTTTTTCGCCAAAAAACTCGATTTTCGTGTCGAAAACGATGAAAATCAGTGGGAAATTAGCGGAAAAGTGTGAAATTCTCAAAAATCCTTTTATTCTCGCCGAAATAATCAGTCGGGACACTTTTTTGAACGCGGCGCGCCGTAAATCGACTCAATGCAAGAGGCACATATTAAAGGCGCACGTCATTATGGGAGACGATCGTGGCGAGACCCGGCGGCGGCAATTTGAAATCGAGTTTTTTTCTTTTGAATTTATTCCATTTATTTTCACTGTTTTTGGTGATTTTTCATGATTTTTCATTGGATTTTCATTCATTTTTATGTTTTCAGACAAGAAATGGAGGCGCTCGACAAGTACATGAACAGAATTTCCAGTTATTTAACGGTAAGGGCTTTAAAACTGAATTTTTGAATTTTTTCCTTTTCTTTTCAGTCAGTAAACGATAAAGACGAGCTAATCAATGAAGGAATCAAGAAAATGGCTAAATGTGAGCGGAATATTGAAAAATATCGTTTAGAATCGCGGAAACTGCTCGCTGGTATGGAATTTTTAATTTTTCTCTGACCTTGGAAAAAAAAAATTGCAGAATCGCGTGAGGAAGTGCTCCAAAAACAAGAAGAATGCAATCGGAAAGCGTTCGAAAACGAGCAATGCAAAGAGAAGCTGCATCAGATGAACGAGAACGCGTCGTACGCCGAACAAGAGCTCAAACAGTTGATTGGCCAGATTAATAGTGAGTTTTGAGTAAAAATTCGAAAAAAAAATATTGGCTTGCTTAGGCTTAGGCTTGCTTAGGCTTAGGCTTGCTTAGGCTTAAGCTTGCTTAGGCTTAAGCTTGCTTAGGCTTAGGCTTGCTAAAAAACCTGAATGAACAAAAAATTCGTGAAAATTACAGATAAAATGGGAAAAGCGATGGAGGCGTGGAACGAGGAGAAGACGAAACTTCAGGAGCAACGACAAATTTTCGGAAAAATTATTGAGAATAATTTGTAAGAAAAAAGGAGATTTAATTTGAAAAATGCTATTTTTCAGGTCCAAATTATCAAGAGCCTCGAACAACGAGTCAATCGACTTCGAATAACCCTCCCTTTCGTTTTTATTAAAACCCTTCTATTATCTATCCTTCTGTACCATTCTACTCGAATCTCTGTCTTTTTCCTTCTAATAGAAGGGCATTATTTCTTTGTATTTATTTCTTTTTTATGTGTTTTTTCAAATGAGTGTATGCATTAATCATTTATTATTCAACGGGTTCAACGGAAACGACGAAGAGTGTTCAAAAAGGACTTCAAAAGAGGAATTTGACCGGAGTAAACAGCCAAATAGTCGTCGTCGCCGAGATAGACGTCAGTCGGATTCTCATCAGAATCGTCTCCATGGTCTGGAGTCACTGGGGCCGGAGTCGCTGGAGTCTGAGGAGTCGGAGGAGTGGTCACTGGAGCCTGAGGGAAGATGGAGTGGATGAGCTCCCTCAGAAGGCTTAGGAACCGATTGATGTCTTCCGGAGTGACCCCCGAAGGTCTGGATGGACCAGATGGAATCCCATCGAGTGGGAGAATGTCATGGAGGATCAGTTTGATCAGATCCAGAAGGCCTTCAGAGGATGGAGGTGGAGTAGGTGGAGCCGAAGAAGTTCCATTCGAATGAAAAACGTTATCGATGGCATCCTGGAGAAGTCTCTGGAAGAAGGCAAAAACTGGATCCGAGATCGGGATGTCGCCGTTTCGATGAATGAAATCCAGAATTGCGAGAAGCACTTTTCGAAGCTTTTCTTCTGGAGAATCAGGGGTTTCTTCGGGAGAATCTTCTGGAGAATCTTCTGGAGACTCTTCCGAAGAATCCTGACATTTCCCACAAAACTTTCCATTCGGATCCACTTCACAATCCATACGA
The DNA here is from genome assembly GCA_016735795.1 of Caenorhabditis tropicalis. Classification (NCBI taxonomy): domain Eukaryota; kingdom Metazoa; phylum Nematoda; class Chromadorea; order Rhabditida; family Rhabditidae; genus Caenorhabditis; species Caenorhabditis tropicalis. The sequence continues at coordinate 9,484,231 of CM028615.1, forward strand.
ATCTTCCAAGCGATGAACTTATCCAGATACTCATTTCTAAAAAAAAACACTCTCTCCTTCTCCTCTAACAAAAGAGCACCCCACCTTAAACATCCCGGATGCTCTGGCATCTCCTCGCAATCGATCTTCTTCTTATCCGTCTTCCCAACCTTCCGCGGAATCAATTCATCATCAGAATCCACTTTGCTCCACGAGAACTTCTTCGGGCCTAAACCGAACTTCTTGCAAACATCAAAAGTTGGATCAGCCTTGCACAGTTTCTTGATTCCTTCCGGGATTACTGAAGGAACAGGTGGATCCGAGAAGTGAGGTCTGAAAAAATGGATTGGATCACATGGGGATCGAACCCGTGAGCGGTAGATTATTAGACAAGCGCGTTACCGACTGCGCCATGAGTGCATAACCTAATTTCAGTGCGTGGGCGGTATAAAAACCCTTACCTTCCAGAGCCGGCAGCGACCAAAGAGGAGGCCATGAGGAGGAGGAGAAGAATCATATTCCAAGAGAATGGAAGGAATGATAATATCTGAAGGGGAAGAGGGGGCATTTTATAGTTTTCCGCATAATTCGATTTGCTCGATGGATGGTTTTATGGCTCTCCGCCTCCCTGGGAAAATAAACGTACACGTGTTTCATTTTACAGGAAAAAGTGGGAAAATACAAAAAAATGACATTTTGGGGCAAAGCGAGTGGATGAGAGTGAGAGAGAATGGAAAGAAAATGAGTGAGAGATCATACACAGAGAATTAATAATTCAGAATTCAAGAAAGAACACGAGGCAAATTGAGGGTCTAGAATATGGTTCAAAGGGAATGGGTTTTTGCACATGAAAATATGTTAGAATAAATATGAATAATTATTAAATTATGATAATGACGAAGAGGAAGAGGATCCGGGAATTGAATCCGATGGCGGCGTCGATTCCTTAGCCTTCTTCTTCTTTTTCTTCATCTTTTTATCCGACGACGCTTCGTTGCTGAAACAAAGGCCTAATTTCTTCTAATCAGAGGCATAAGTTACCTAATCGCTTTCTGATGTTCTATTGCATAATCATAATCGAAAAGGAGCTCGTCTCCGGGTTTCAACGCCTTTTTCGCATAGAATCCTATTCGATGCTCTCCGCCGACGACGACTGTTCGCGCGTAGAGTGTCGGATCTGTTGATTCGTGATTCGCGAATCGGGATATGTTTCCGAGCGAGAACGAGTCGATTGCGCCGCCTGTGGTTAGGTCTGAAAAAAACGCTATTTTAAAAAATTTTAGCATAAAATTTCCATTTTTCGACAAAAATTCACACCTTGGCGTAAAAAGGCGAAAAGAGCATAGCAAAATGTTGCGCGCGGGTCTCGCAGCGAAAATAAATTTTTTTGAATAATTTAGAATTCGATGATTTTTATTGAGCGAAACGTTTTTTTTTGCTTATTTGGCTTAGAAAAAAAAAGAGTATTGACTAAAAAAATTTTTTGCATTGAGAATTATCGTTTTTTCGTGAAAAAAAACCCTGCAAAAACAGTTGAAAAAAAAGAGGTACAGTAAGAACTTTTCGATCGCTGCGAGACCCTGCGCCGGCGATATTCTGCTAAAACGCCGATTTTTGGCTCAATTTTTGCCGTTTTTGAGCCAATTTCGTTACGAAAATTCAGAGAAACTTACTAAAAATATAGCTGCACTTGAGTTTATCATAAATGGCTCCTCTTCTTTCCGCCTCGTCATCGGTGATTCTCTCACCGACATACTCGGTGATAAACTCGTCTTTCTCCGCCGATTCCAGAATAAACAGTCCATTTCCAGCTATTTTCGACTTGCCGACCATCATTTTCTTATGATTCATTCGATTCATCGAGAAGTTTTTACACTTGATTTCATTCGTATCCATCGAGTCACACTTACAATTCCGACATGTCAGTGGACTGCATTCCCATGATGCACGATAACATTGACATGCTTTCGATTGACATTGTCCAGGGGAACAGTTGCATCCGGGGAATCTCTGCGGACAATTGGGATCACATTTACACAGAGACGAACACATTCCGTTTTCTCGACACGAGCACAGCTCATTTTCCACGTCACACGGACCGTCGTGTCGACACGGAACAAACGGAGTCACTGCGGTGATCATCACTTTGTCATCCGATTGCGCTTGTTTTTCGTCGTCTTCGGCTATCAATTCTCGCACGTTTCCTCCGTGTTTCTCCACATATTTTCGAATTTCTTCGTGTCGTTTCTTCTTTTTTGCATTGTGTCGAGATAGTTGAGTACTACGGTACGCCTTTACGCGCTCTTGTTTTGATCTGCAAAAAAGACGATGAGAAAGTGGGCGTGGCTTACTTTATTATTTTTATTTGGAGAGGTTTATGCCAGAGTTGTCCGGAATTCCGTATTCCGGATTCCATATTCCGGATTCCGCCCTTTTTTTCATTCCGGATTCCGAATTCCGTATTCCGCGGAAAAAATAAAATTCCGAATTCCAGATTCCAGATTCCGTGAGAAAAAAATTTTTCCGTTTTCCGGGTTCCGGATTCCGAGATTTAGCATTTTTATTCCGTTTCCAGCAAGGTCGTAAAGTCTTTTTCGAAGCCTATTTTTCTAATTTTTTTAAAAAAATTTCGCGCTAACGCGCGATTTTCATTTCTTTGAGCCTCTTCATTCTCACCTCAGCCTAAAATTTTTCATGAAAATAGCCGCGAGCTGACTTGTAACGTTTAGTCCCGGGTCTGGGAGGAAATTCTAAAAGCCCAGCCCGCAGGGCCCAGAAGAAAAAATGATCCCCTTTCAAACTAATTTTTCGACCTTTTTCGTGTCAAAAATGACTTTTTCTCCAACGGTGTTGCAAAATTTCGCTAATCTGCGTATCTTAAACTACGTTCTATACAACACTGGCCTATTCTCATTCCCTGGTAAAAGACGTCAAAACTGGCGCAGTGGCGCGCTGGGGATAAAATCAGCCGCAACGCAATTGAAGAAATTTTTTTTAGCAGACTGAAATTCCGTATTCCAGATTCCATATTCCGGATTCCGCCCTTTTTTTCATTCCGGATTCCGAATTCCGGATTCCGCGAAAAAATAAATTTCCGGATTCCAGATTCCAGATTCCGTGAGAAAAAAATTTTTCCGTTTTCCGGATTCCAGATTCCGAGAAAATTTTTATTTTCCGGATTCCGTATTCCAGATTCCGAGTTCCAAAATTCGCATTCCGGACAACTCTGGTTTATGCGCTTCAAAGGAGTTATTATTACAGATAGGGGCGTGGCTTATCGGAAAAAAAGAACGGAGGATCGCGGTAGCTGGGAAGAAGGGGCGTGGCTTATCATCTTCGTTCGAAAAATAGGGCATGTGATTTGTCAAAACTCAAAAAAGGTTTGGCTGCAATTTGGAAGAGGGCGCAAAAAAGGGGCGTGGCCTAACCGCTTACTACCCAGAAGTGGGCGTGGCTTCTCCTAATAGTTTTCTAAATTATGAAAGACAAGGCGTGGCCTTGTCTTTTTGGGCGTGATGAGCTTTTTTTCGGAAAAAGTGGGCGTTATCTGCTCGTTTTCAAAACGAAGAAAGGTGTCGCTTGCAGTTATCATAACGAAAAAGGGGCGTGGCCTCGGCTTCGGTCTAATTTTCTCCGAGCTGAAAACGGGGGCGTGGCCTAACTTCCCGCCACCTAAAAAAGAGCGTGGCCTATCCAAATAAAACCTACAGTAGAGGTTTTGGTATTCCGACGTCGAGTCTCCTCGGCGTCAAATCCTGACACCACTTCAAAATGAGCTTGTATGCTCCGAGACAAGTGTTCAATTCATCATCGGCTTCCGGATCGACGGCTCTCTTCGCGAATTCGCAAAAATCGAGATAATGATTGAATTGAAAACAGCTGAGAATAGTTCCGCCGTCTTCTGGAATCATCTGTGAGATGTGTTTTTTATCTAGGTAAATCTCCACTCCTCCCCTCTCGATTTCCTCTTCTTTCAATTCAAAAACCTCGTCGATGAGGGATTTATCGATGGATTTAAAGCATGATTTCGAACATTCTGGTGTCTTTTGATTCGTCGGAACTGGGAGTGGAAGCGTCGCAATGACAAAGTCTCCGTCAGGGTATTCTGGAGCCAATTGACTTTTGAATCCGTGTAGAGGACAGGCATATTCGAGACACGCGTAGCAGGTGATATTCTGCATGTTCTCTGCATAAATATACTCGTTCTCCTTCTTCCATTTCTCCATTCCACGCCACGAATCATCTCCAGAATACAGGGAACACCAATTGGGAAACTGTTGGGATAACTGTCGTTGCGAGAGTTTATTCGGCCATAGACGATAGACAGAATAGTAGAATACATCTGGATTTGATCCTTTGAATTGGCGAAGACACTTCAGAAATAGTTTATATAATAGCCAATCGTTGATATATGACCAATTGCCTGCAAAGAGAGAGAAAGAGTTGGTTGACGAGGGGATACTTAGGCCAGGGATTCCCAAGTTGTTTTTAGGGATTTTTGAAGATTTCTAGGGTTTTGAAGTCAATTTTTGATTGGGAAACTGTGAAAATAGGCTGTTTCTTCTTGTGTTTTCCGGTTCTCAAAAGTTTTTGAGGCGGGTTTTCCATAATTTTAATCTAGTTTTATCTCTATAGTACTTTATTTTTCACATAACTATCAAGCTAAATTTTGTGTTTTCGTTCAAAAATCTGTTTTAAAATTCTCAGAATTAGTATTTTTCAGCTACAAAAAATTGATCAAAATTATATATTTGATTTTTTTAAAAAAATACTTGAGATAGTGAAATTTAAATCGGATAAAATTCACAGTAAAAAAGGAAACCCAGAGAAAAACCTCAAAATCGAAAAAACGCGTTTCAAAGATCAGAAACAGAAACTCGGTAAAGCATATTGAAAAAATCAAAACACCGATTTTTAAAATGTTTTATGAAGAACGTAAAAACTCCAAAAATAAAATAAAGACTCTAAAAAAAAATAAACACCCCTCAAAACCTACAGTAACTCTTTAAAATTAAACAACCACTAAATAAGCAGAAAATTCACCGGAAAACCATATAAAAATGAGATAAAACTCAACTAACCTGAACATCCATGTATTCCATCATAAAATATAGTGCTCAACTCGGAATACAATTCTTTTTCGTTGATTTTCTCATCTTCGAAATCTGGCATATGTGTTAGTCTTAATTGATCTTTTGCTATCATATTCTGTTCAATTGGAATCCAAAAATTCATTTTATTCGGGGCGAATGGAATCCAAACGTTGACACTTTCAATTCGTGTTTTATGTGTTCCATTGGGAGTTTTATCCGGTCGAAGACTAATTATATTGCATCCAGAGGTTTTTGATACTTTCTTCGTCAATTCTCGACACGTTTGAACCGTTTTCACCCGTTTTTTGAGATTTTCAAGGAAGAAATTGGTTCTTTTCATGCTATGCATGTATATTTTCTGATCTCCAAACATTTCTTCATTCGTTAATCGGATATATTCCTCGCGAATTTCACTAAAATTATGTTTCAACATCTCCTGAGTCTCCTGAATTTCCCGTCGCAATTCCGGTGTCATTTGAACGAATTCCGTGAATATTGGCTGCATTTTTGCGAAACCATTTGATCGCGGAACCACCATTTTTGGCTGTTTCGCTGGTTTCTCTTCCGGCGGTTCGAATGGTTTTCGTTTGCCTCCGACTCCGCCCCCTCCTGACGTCGTTGTTCCGTCTCCTCCTCCTCCTTCTACTCCTTTCGTCTGTTGATTACTCGGTCGTCGAACCGATTTTGAGGAGGACGACGGCGCCATTTTATGGCCTCTAGAATCATTGAATGATTGGGGGATTTTTTGACAGTTTTTGAAGTAAAAGTAAAGAAATTGAATGAATTTTCAGGAAAAATACGATATTGTGTAAATTCGACAGAAAAGAGGAAAAGGAAGCTGAAATGTTTTCAAACATAATAGTTTTTGCAAAAATCGAAATGGAATTTTCAGGAGATTATTAATGAAGAAAGGTGGTTTTTCACACAAAAAAACGAATATTTTTTGAAGAACAAAAATAATTACAGCAGGGTTTAAAAGTAACCCTTGAAACCCCAAAATCGCCTTTCCTTCATCAAAAACGCTCTGAAAAGCTTTCTAATTTTTACAGTACCGTTCAAAAGTTTATAGAAAATTTGTTTTTGCAGTTGCTTTCAGCGGTTTCAGACTATTTTCAGGGGTCTGGTTCTCGGACCTTGAGTTTCCGATCGCTTTGAAAATTATTGGAGACTTAGAACAGACAAAGAACTTTATATTCACATAGTTTTCAAATGAATACCTTATTCTCTTTTTATTGGACAAGTTCTAGAAGACACCTAATTTTCGGCCATTTCAGTACCAAAATGACCGGAAATGGGGTGTCTTCTAGAATTCGTTCAATAAAAAGAGGATGAGGTATTTTTTGAAAATTGTGTGAATATAAAGTTCTTTATTAATGTCTGTTCTAAGTCTCCAATAATTTTTAAAGCGATCAGAAACCCATGATCCTAGAACCAGACCCCTGAAAAGGGCCTTAAACCGCTAAATTTAACTGAAATTTTTTTCTATATACTTTTGAACGCTATTGTAGAAATTAAAAAAGCTTGTCCAAGAGTTTTCGATGAAGAAAAGGGTGCTTTTTACAGCTTTTTTTCTTCAGGAAAAATTGAGATTTTACAGAAAGTTATCAGCTATTTTTGGAAGTTCCAAACACAATACTCAAAACGGAAAACGAAAAAATAAAATATTTTTAAAACAGATTTTTTGAAACTCAAAAGTAAAATTTTTTGATAAGTTGAATATGAAGTTTATATCAAGAAAATAACAATTCCCTGGATAAAAAATTAATTCTAGACGTTTTCAGAGGAAAATGGGAATTTCTAAAGTTTAGGTGAAAAAACTTTTGAAAAATAAAAAAAAATGAAATAAAGCTGTTTGATGAAAGTTTCGGAATTAGAAGAGTTTTCAAAGCGATTTCCTCTTGAAAAATGAAGAAATCATTAGAAAATAAGAAGAACAAATGTAAGATTTGATGTCCGCATGAATAATTCGAGAAAAGAGAAAAAAGGGGGGAAAACCAAAATTCTGAGATAAAATCTGACAAAAACAACGCGAGAATTTATGTTTTTCCCCTTTTTAGAACGATTTAACTTTATTTTAACCCATTTTCTATTCATCTTTCTGGTTTTTGAGAAAAAAAAGTAAAAGCCCAAAAAATCTCTCAAAACATGAAAAATCTCATTTTGTATCTTCAAATTTCAAAAATTTGATTTTAAATCAATATAAAATCAACAAAAAAACTCAAAAAAAGGTGAAAAATCAATGAAATCTGTGTCGTTTTCATCTGCATTCATCGACTAATTCCCGCGTTTTTTGCCGCACTTTTTTTTTTGGGAAAAAATACAAGTGCGCTCTACGGCTAATTAGGTGTTGGGCGCCAAAAAGTGGATTTCGAAAGCGATTTTTGTTTTGTAAGCGGGGAAAAAAAGAAATCTTTATTGATTCTAAAGAAAAAACGTCAACCGGTAACAACAATAAAATAATTTTCAAAGAAAACAAACTTCTAAATCTGTCGAAAAAAAGCCTAGCAGAAAAATGAATAAATAAATCCTAAAAATACAAAAAATTCAAAACGTTCAGAAAAACCACCAAGATCTCGGTTTTCCTTTATTCAAATCTTTTTCGAGATCTTTTAGAAATTGTTGAGTGTATTTACGGAGTCGCTCGTCGCCGCTTCTTGCCATTGTAACCGCTTTTCGGGCGAATTCCAGAGCTTCTTCCTGGAAAAACTGCTTCTAGAAGGGTGCCCTTATATTAGAGGGAGGTGCCTTAAAGATAGGGTGCCCTTCTAATAGAATTACCTTGTGTCCAGTATGAAAAAGAGCCTCCGCATAATTACAGTAATACCCGGGAAGCATATGGGCACACTCATTGACATACAGTATACGATCCACTCCAATCGCTAGATATTTCCGTGCCAATTCGAATCTGGAAGAGGAAATTGGGATTTCTAGGCCATCAGGCCACTTACCGATTTTTTAAAACCAACGTGGCACCGAAATTATTGAGCATATTGATAGTGTGAGATGAGCTGGCACCGTAGATCTGATACGAAATCTAAAAGATTCGAGAAGGGAAATGGGAATCTAGACTACTGTAGGGGTTACTGTAGGTGTCTACCGTACCTTCATGACCTCATCCATGTACTCTTCCGCTTCTGCCAGACGATTCTCTTCACAGTAGTTGATGAGAAAATTCGCGTAGGCTTCGAGGGTCATTCCAAAAAGAGCCATTGGATCTGTGTAGAGAGGACCATAGGTGTCTACAGTATGACGATCTTCGACCAGAGCTCCGTGAGCGACGCTGGAAAAAGGGGGTTACTGTAGTCTGGGGAGGTAATCGGGGAGCACAAAAGGAGTCATCTGGGATTACGGTAACGGTCTACATCCTGGATCTACAGTATCCTGATCTAGAGATTCTGTAGTCTTGGGAGGTACAGTAATCCAGGACCAAGTTTATCTAGTGGAGATACAGTAGTCTAGGCTTCCGGTAGGTATCTGGATTACGGTAGTCGCTTTGCTTTAGGATTACGACATCTACAGTAATCTTATAGGTTTTAAAGATCACTGTATCTTCTTTTTTCTCGAAATGAAGGTTACTGTATTAGGTTTTAGATACAGTAATCCAAGTATGGGATTACGGTAGCACAGAAATTCGATAGCGGTCTCTACAGTAATCCTAGATACTCCCTCGGTTACTGTTTTATTGTGAAAAATCTAGAAGTCCGAATTTTTGGAAAATGAAGGTAGTCTCGAGGTTTGAGATTACTGTAGTCCCACCTGGGATTAGGAATACTGTATTTACAGTAACTTGATCACCTACAACTACAGTATCCTGATCCAGGGATTACTGTAAAACTGAAAGACCATGAGGAAGGATTACTGTACCTAGGCGCATTTTTTGATCTTGGATTACTGTACTAAGATCTTGAATTGACTGTTAATGTTATCCTGGATTACTGTATCTCGATCCAGAAAAACTAGCTACAGTAACCTGAATCTAGGATTACTGTATGCTATCCTGGATCTCTGAACTATCTCGATTTCTCTCTCTCTCTCTCTCCTACCGTACCTAAACTTCTTCATATGCTCTTCCATAACCTTCATCTGCCTCCGAACACAATGTTTAAATCCACTTTCCGCACTCTCCAACTCTCCCTTATTCGCCAGAATATCAGCCAATTTCAACGAGACTCCAATGAATTCCGGATCGAAATCCTTTTTTCCGTGTAATTGAACCAATCGTTGAATGACGATTCGAAAGTATTTATCAGCCTCTTCCAAATTCTGTTTCTCATAGTAAGTGTTGGCCATTTCATCATAGACTCTTGTGATCGGAAGCTCCTCTTTTCGTTCTTCTGCTTCTTCTAGAGCCAGTTGGAGGACTTGGATTGCGTCGTCGTATTGGCGACGTTTACGGTAGAGCCATGACTGAAATGAGGGATACTGTAGAGAAAAAAAGTACAGTAATCCAGGATCTAGATATTATATCTACAGTAATCCAGGATCCAGAAGAGCCTAAGGTTACTGTAGATACCAAAGAGGGATTACTGTACCTGTTTAACTTTCTCCTTCAACGGATCCTTATCCAATTCCACTTTCTCAATCCCAAGAACATCCTTAATCGTCGTTATCCATGACAAAGCGAGTACCGTAGTCCCTGTTCCGTATCGGCTGAAAAATGGAAGAGTTTTGAAATTTCCTAGGCCATCCAACTAACCCCCATCTTCCCCCATTGGTTTTTCCATGTTGTTGATAGTGTCGACGTCCTCCTCCTCCAGATTCCCTTGAATTCCTTTGATGATGTGGGGTTCCAGATGAGAAAAAGAAGGCGGTGGAAGTAGATCTGGCTGCTGTTGAACAGATTCTCGACACTGATGATGGTAGCATCTGAAGAAGAAATTCGGAAGGTTTTCGGAGAATTTTAAGTGGAATTTCTGTTTCGAAGTCACTTTTAGGGGGGAACAAAAAAGGTGATTGAAAAATTTTTTCTTACATTTAAAAAAGCATTTTTTTGTAATTCTCACAGAATCAAAAAGGGGAAATTCAGAGAAAGAAAAGAAAAATTATTTCATATTTTTGATGGAAACCTCAGGAAAAAAAACGAAAAGCAGAAAAAAAAACACAGTTTACTTTCTATTTTTCGAGTTTTCAAAAAAGGATTTTCGAAACTATTTCGGTAACTTTTATTATATTTTTGAGCCTGTGTTCTTTCATTTTTCTGGATAAATTTCTGAAAAAATATTGATAAATCTACAGACTTGGGTCTGAAATACCAAGAATTAACTTTTCAGAAAAAACTTTTAAATTCAAGATAAAAATCATACGAAAAAAAATTTTCAAAGATAAAAGCAATGGCAAAAACCACAGATTATTTTAAAAACAATAAAAATGAAAATAGAACTTTTCATTATTAAAAACAAGCAGCGAAACCCGAATATTGTATTCTGAAGGGGAGGGAACAAGTAGATACAAAAAACATAGAATTCTACAGAAAAATCTAGAAAAACGAACCTAAGATAATAAATGCCTAAAACGAGACTAAAATTGTGCTAAAATAATTACAGTAGAAAAACCGGGAGAAATTGGGGAAGAAAATGGAAGAAAAAACTTTTTTTTCTAGAAAAATTGATGTTTTTGATCTGAAAATTCATGTTTTTACGGAAAGTTTTCTACAGTAACCTCAAAAAAGTCCATTTTCTTCCAAAAAAATATTAAAAAAGCGAAAAAATCGATTCTAATCCATTTTGGGAGCAAAACTGGAACCACACGAACATCCCTTCTCTGCGACAGGATTATTCACAATCCGAAACGATGCCTTCATCAGATCTTCTACATAATCGACAGTCGCTCCTTTAATATATCCAAGTGACATCTCATCCACTATTATTTCTGCTCCTGAATCTGTTTTCCATACCAAATCATCATCATTCATTTTTTTGTCCAAACGAATTTTGTATTCGAATCCAGAACATCCACCTCCATCGACTTCTAATCGGAGACGTTCTCCTTCGTCTATTACTTCCTGCAAAAAAAACAAAAAAAAAATTATTTTCTGAGAAATTATTTTTAAAAACAATTTTTTTATCCACCGAATAAAAACCCACTTTCAATCGATTCGCCGCTTTCTGTGTGACCTTTATCTCATTCTCTGTTAACATTCGATGCGCCTGTCTGTGGATTACTGTACTTCTTGATAATTTTTGCAGAAATCGTCCCATTTGTTGGCTAATCATCTGAAAACAAAGGGAAATCCTGTAACATAGAAAAATAGAAAAAATGTAAAAAAGGTAGATTTCCGGGTGATTTTTCAACAAAATCATCGATAAAAAAATCAGTAAAAATGAGATTTTTTCATAAAAGGAATAAAATACATTGAAAAATACATGAGAAAATGCAAGAAAAGCACCTAAAAAGGGATGTGGGAAGGCAGTTTAGCGGGCTGTGTTAAAGCGGTTTGAAGGAGGGCAATTTTAGAATTTTTTTGAGATAAATGAGAGATTTTTTGGAAGAAGAAGGGGTTAAATATGTACAAACTGATCTAGGGGAAAATAGGTTAGAAATGAGGGTTTTTTGAGAGGAATTATCTACGTGGAGCAGTTCCTCCTCCAGATCCTCCAGAAGATGCTCCAGGAGGTGCTCCAGAAGGTGTTGGAAGTGTCGGTGATTGTTGAGTCGATCGGAGACGTTGTCTTTCGAATCTTCTCTCCATTTCATCTAAAAGTTTCGGCATATATCGAACGACGAGCTTCACACTCCCAACTGCCGATTTCAGAAGATCCACCGCCTTCTCATGGCATTCCATTTCCACGTTCTGCAATTATTTTTTCTTTTCTCAGCTTCTATCACAGATTCTTACCACTCCATTAACAGCAATCAGCTGATCTCCTCTCTTCAATCCTCCTTGTCTATCAGCCACGCCCCCCGGAATGATTCTTGAGATATAAATCGGCGAATTCTGCTCTTTTCCTCCCATTACATTGAATCCCAGTCCTTGATCGGTTTTCGGAAGTTCAACGATACGAGGATGGGCGTGTCCTTCGGCGGCGGCGAATGCGGCTACTGTAGCCTTGGCTGTTGCGGCGGCTTTTGTCTGGAAATTTAGGGATTCGAAATTCGTATTTTTTTTACAGATTTTGGGGGAATTAGAGGCTATTCTGATGTTTTTTTAAAATCCGAAATTCATAGTTTTTCTACAGATTTTGGGGGAATTTGAGTATTTCTAGAGGTTTTTTGGGGGCGTTTTGAGGTTATTTTTCATGAAATTTAAGTTTTTATTAGTGATTATAGGGGTTTTCGAACTATTTTTGAAGGTTTTTTTTCGAGAAGTTTCGCGGGATTTTTAGAAAAGTTTTGGCTTTTTCAGGGGGATTCTGGATTATTTAAAAAGTTGTTAACCTCCTTTTTAGAAGATTTTTTTAATTTTGTAAATTTTTTCTAAGAAATTTATAGTTTTTCTACAGATTTTGGGGACTTTCTAGGTTCTTTTTTTAATTTTCTATAATTTTTCATCTTTTTTCACCTACCGAGGGTGCTGTATCCGCATCAATTGATTCATAAACAGTCTCATAAACCTCTCGAACAGCTCCGAAGAATTCGGATTGAAGAACTTGTTGAAGTGATGCTAATTTCGGATTATTCACTTCTCCGGTCTTCTGAACGTGATCCATTAACTCGAGAATTCGTTGAACGTCACGCTCCAGATTCGGACCGTCTGGGGAGTCCATCTGAATAAGGAATAAGAGGGTTTTGGAGGATTTTGAAGGATTTTGGGGAAAAAAGGAATGGAAATGGTAGAAAAACCAATAAAGCATTCGAAAAAGCAGAAAATAAAAGAAAATCAACAATTTATAAAACAAAAAACTGTGTCTAGGTCTAAAAATAGCCCGTATTAATTGAAAAATCTTCGAAAATCCATTAAATCTCATGTTTCAGCGTATGTTTCTGTGACAATTCCAACGGAACGACGTTGAATGTCAATTTGTACAAATCGACATCCTTCCGGTATTCGTAGACCTTCATCTCGTCGATTTCGTAGTCTGGATCACATTTCTCTCGGGTAATACGGACGACTCCGTCGCAATGGGCACGTAGAAGACGCTCTCCACGGTCGTTTTCGTAGTATACCTGGAAAAAGCGGTTTTTAGGTTTTTATTGGAGGTTTTGAAGCTTTTTCTACATTTTTTTTTTCGAAGGTGATTTCGATGGTTTCCTGGACTTTTGATTTTCTTCCGAGAAAATAATTTTTTTTCAAGAAATTTTTTTTTTTCATTTTTAAAAAATATTTTTCAAATAAATTCATGTTTCGAACGAATTTTCGTGATTTTTCTTAAATTTTCCTCCCTTTTTAAAGCAAAAAACTCACATTTAGCCCTGGATGATAGTTCATTTTAAACTGATTCACCAGCAAATCGTCTTTCCGCACAACTTCCCCATCTTTTCGGAAAATTCCGCGAAACGGAAGATTTTTGGGCGGCCTGAGCAATCCACGGACTTGTTGAATATTACGAGACAACACTTTGAGACTCATTTCTGAAAATTTATCTATTAATGAGCAATAATCAGTTGCATCATAAAAATGAAAGAATTGAAAATTGGTTTTTCTGTCAACTTTGTGGTTTTTAAATCAATTTTTTGTGTTTTTTTTTCAATATTTTTTGTTATATTCGATTCAAAAATCCACTTTTATCCAAAAATCCGCCGGAAATGCTCCAAAAATCCAATAAATGCTCGGATTTTCTATTGGGAATACGGTCAACAACGGCTTTTGTGTAGAAGTACGCAGAGTGTACTGCTCACCGTACACTAGTAAACCTGCACATCTTACTGCGAATTCCTCGCGCCAATTTTATTTCGAAAAAAGCTTTTCCTTCGTTTTCATCGATTTTTTCGGTGGTTTTCGGTTTTTTTTGTGGTTTTTAGTTGAAAATGCGTTGTAATTTCGTTTTTAACGCTAATTTAATGCTATTCTGTCAAAATGAACGCGAAGAAAAGATTTTTCAGTTGGCAAAATTGAAAAATTTGCTTTCAGTGATTTCGGTTGAAAAATTCCAAAGAAAAACCATCAAATATCATGATCTCGATTGAAAATCGCACGAAAATTGTGCTTTTGTAGAGAAATTTACTTAAAAAATTATATCGAATTTGAAAAAAAGTGTTTCAGGTAATTTCTATCTGCAGAAACTAATAAAAACGTGAATAAAAAATAATTTCTATAGAAAAACCAGAAAGCCATATGTAGTTTTCACAAAAAACCACGAAACTTCATCCAGAATTCATATTTTTCAGAATTTCAATCAACTTTATAGTACAAATTCCTTTTTTCTTGGAACTAACTGGTTTTATTACTTGTCACATGATATATTGATAGAAACACGTGATTTTATCTCTAAAAACACAATTTCTCCTGTTTTTCTCGTTTCCCTTGCCAAAAAATGCACATTTTACTAAAAAAATTGCGAAATTATCGACAACCGTGTGAAAAATCATTGTTATCGTGTTTTCCACGTATTTGCATCATTCCCCTCTCAAAATTCACACATTTGACTGTTCGAATCATATTTTTCGTTATAAAAATGAATTTTTTGTCAGAATAGTTCCTTATTCCTACTTTTCTCTATTTTTCCGTCTTCTTCTATTAAAAATCTCAATTTTCTTTCAGAACTAACTTCAAAACGAGCAACAGCTGAAAATGGGAAAGCGAAAGTCGAAGAGAAAGGCACCGACTAAGCAGAAGGCCGTCGTCCCACTCGACACCCAATTCAATTGCCCATTCTGCAATCACGAACGTGTTTGTGAGGTCAAAATGTGAGTTTTTATTGGTCTTCGGTAAAAAAAATAGCGTTTTTCGATGGTTTCCCCAGAAAAACTGATTTTCCAGTGCTAAAATTCAAGTTTTCTAATTTCAGGGATCGCGAGAAGAACGTGGGCTACATCTCGTGCCGTGTGTGTTCCGAAGACTTCCAAACGAACATCAACTATCTCTCCGAGCCAATCGACGTCTATTCGGATTGGGTTGATGCCTGCGAACAGGCGAACAACGCTTAAAGATCTCTCCTTTCTTTCCAAATGCGCGTTGATCTCTGATTTTCTCAGCAATTCTTCTTTTTTTCCCTTTCTTCATGAGTTTCTCGCCCATTTTCCCCCCCTCCTGGATCATCAGTGCACCATCGCTTTCAGAACCGGTCTACACTCCATTTTATTCTTTCTTTCTGTTTTTTTCCCGAGAGAAAGTGAGCTTTTTTGATGATTTTTGAGCGGAAAGTCGTTTTTTGTTATCGAAAATCTCCATTTTCAGCTCTAAAATTGTCAAAAGAGCTCAATTTTCTCTTTAATATACCTCTTTTGTGTGTAAATATCTATTATCCATGTGAGAGTAACACTCTATTCCCTCTTGTTTTTGTACAATACCGTCTTCCTCATTCTAATTGAAATTCTCACTTTTCTTCTAAAAATTCAAATTCAAAAAATTTCATTAAAAATGGCACAAGATGTCACTAGGCGATGAGAAAATAATCAAAAAATTACAGCTATTGCTCTTCGAAAGAATTCAATTTAATACACGCCTCGATGAGGCATCCGACTGACCACGCTTGCGCGTCACAACTCTGTCTACAGTACTCCCCGTTCGCATTCGTCAACTCAGGAAGGGATCTCCATGGCGAGTCGATAATGTGCTTGTAGGCGGAGCCAAGACGTTCCTGGACTTGTCGGATGGCATACTGTTTTTCGGCGCCTCCGAGGATCTCTCCGATTTGGAGGCGGGCCTGAAAATAGAAAGGCTGGCCTAGGATTTCGAGCTAGGAGGAAGTTATGCCATGGACGACATTGGATTTGGATTCAGCTTGCCGAGAGCTTTGAAATGAGTATAATCATGACTAGATTTGAACGAAGTTGGTTCCCGCCACGAAAACCTGCATATCGGGTTACTGTAGTTTTCGTGGCGAGACCCAACTTGCTTCAAACCTAGTCATGATTATACTCATTTTAAAGCTCTCGGTGAGCTGAAAACGAATCTGACAGTCCTAGTTTTGGATTTCTTGGTCATCCAACTCACCTGCAAATAGAATCCGGCGACAAAAAGCCATTCGGGTCCCTGATGATAATTCCATCCTTTGGCAGTTTTCTTATCCTCTCCATCATCATCATTATTATAATATCCATTATATCCCCAATCCGTTGGATCCAGCGTCTTGATTCCAAGTGGACCAAGAAGGCATTCAGCTGAATCCAAAGCCTTCCACGCCTTCTTTGGATCCATAATTTCTGGTGAAACGGCGAGGGAAATGGCGAAATTCGGACGGAGTTGGAAGTCAGTGAAGCCTTGACTGGACCCGAAGGAATCCTTTATAATCTCTCTTCTATTCACATATTCTGAATCCTGATCTCCGGGTTCTGCTTCCACATAAAAATGCTTCTGGAAGTTGTCTCTTATCTTCTCCGCCCAATGACTCCATGTCCATTCCTCGGAGACTCCGCCCCTTTCGATAAGCCCCGCCCTCTTCCATGAGTCAAGAGCTTTGAGGATACGGTAGGCGAGTCCTTGTAATTCGACGGCGGCTCCGTCTCTTGGGGTAGCAGGTTCTCCTTTATTTCCTGCTCTCTCACTTGATCCCATTTTATCCATCCATGTTCCACAATTCCATCGATTTCCTCCGCGGATGAATCCTGTTGAACGGCAGACTCCGGCTGTTACCTGTGGAAGAAGAGGATAATTGAGGGTGGGGGACTAGGTTTTTGGGGAAAGTTAGGCCATCTGAAGGTGGCCTAGAAACTCCAAAACTAGGCTACATTCCAAAGGGACTAGTTTTTGGAAAGGTGGCCTAGAAACCTGAGGTTGTCGGAAACTAGGACACCTGTTTGGTTTTTTTTGTTTTTCTTGGTTGCCTAAAAAACTCAAATCACTTGTTTTTCGTAAAAGGGACAAGTTTTGGTTTCTAGAACCGGAAAACTAGTCCAGGTTATTTCTAGGCCACTAGTGCAAAATCTAGGCCACCAAGAGACAGGAGATTTGTAGGCCGGCCACGTAATTTCAGAAGAGAAGGTGACGTATGGCCTATCTTTCGAATCCATGGCCTAGAAAAAAAAAATGTTGGCCTAGGCAGCCAAAAAACGCTTCGAAAAGCCGAAAAAACCTTGAAAACTCTCTAAAACCTGACCTAGGAACCCCAAGGATATATCCTAAAACCCTAACCCTAACTAGTAAGCTGGGACCTGAAAACCCAAAAAAAGGGCCTATAAATTCGAAAAAAAAAAGGCTTTCAACACCAGAAATACGGTCTAAAATCCCTAAAACTACTCAAAAACTCCTGAAAAATGGCTTGAAACACTCGAAAATGGCCTAAAAACTCTACATTTAAAAAAAAGCAAAAAATAGACCTATAATTTAAAGGTCTATTTTAAAGGCTTTAAACCCCAAAACGTGGCCTAGAAACTCCCATCAGTTCTTCTTCTTCTCTTACCTGAAATCCCTCATCCCTCATCTGTTCATCAATCTGTGGTCCAGCATTCCTCTCCCGGAAGTCAATTCCATTGAAATGTCTATCCAATGCCTCATAAATCGTCTCAATCAGCGTCTCTTCTCTCTCTTCTTCCCCATATACTGTATCATCTGATGGATAAATCCTTCGGACCTTATCCTTCAGTATTCCTTCTCCATTCATCTCCACATACTTCACTATCGATACTAACCAGAACCACGTGGCATCTCGACAGTTATATCTTGCTCCGATTCCTTCTGCCAAGAGATTCGGAATCAGGCCATGACGAAGAGATCCGGCAAATGAGAGAATAATTTGACGAGATTCCTGGAGTCTTCCAGTTGAGAGAAGGCATCCCGGAAGGGCAATGAACGTGTCTCTTCCCCAATTTCTCCAGATTCCGACGGCGAAATGGGATAGACCGGCTGCCAGACTAGATGGATATTCGTCTTCGATTTGGAGGGAGGTGGGGATCGGAGCGAGGCCGGCTCCTGGGATGTATCCAAGGAATGAGAGGGTTGAGATGGCTAGATGACGGACGAGAGCGGAGGAGGAGGCGATTTCTCTGGAAATTAATTTAGGTTTGATGGTTCGTTGACTAGTTTTCATTTTGACCTAGAAATTACGTTTTTGGTTTCCTAGGCCACCATAATGAGAACTAGGCCACAAGACTGTCAGAGTCGGTTTTGGCTCTCCGAGAGCTTTGAAATGAGAATAATCATGACTAGGTTCCAATTACTTTGGGTCCCACCACGAAAACTACAGTCACCCGATATGAAGGTTTTCGTGGCGAGACCCAAAGTGATTGGAACCTAGTCATGATTATACTCATTTCAAAGCTCTCGGTCGGCTGAATACAAATCTAAAAATGGAAATGAGATCGGGGGACTGGCTTTCCAATTCTTGAGTTTTCTAGGCCACCATGCTAAAAGTGGTTTTTCTAGTGAGTTTTTCATAAATTTTGTATAGTTTTGTATCAATTCAAATCATGTTTCTCCCTAGACCATGGAGATATTCAGAACTTCCCAGAAAAACTTCTCTAAAACTCGAAATTCCACTTTCATTTCCAGTTGGCCTAGATAACCCAATTCCCGGAGAACTAGTCTCCCTATCTCATTTTCAATCATATATTCAGATTCAGCTCACCGAGAGCTTTGAAATGAGTATAATCATGACTAGGTTTGAAGCAAGTTGGGTCCCACCACGAAAACTACAGTAACCCCGATATGCAGGTTTTCGTGGTGAGACCCAACTTGCTTCAAACCTAGTCATGATTATACTCATTTCAAAGCTCTCGACTTCCTGATTTCAAATCCAGCTATTAAATCAACTTACGGAGCCATTCTCTTCAAGGCTTCCTTTCGAACCTTTCCATAAATATGTGAAATGGGCACTTCAAAATAGGCGGGTCTCAGGAAGTACGGTACATGTTCTAGGGGACCCAATAACTCTTTAATAGCTTCAGAAACCTCTCCAAGCTTTTCGAATTTCGCCAATCTTCCAGTAATATAGTCACAAAGCCACGTTCCATCTCTGAGGTTCTGGCATAATGGGTGTCCCAAATCGTTTTGATCTCGAATTTTCTCTAGAACAGGAATCAGCCCTTGGAGGCCACAGTAGACGAATTTTCCGAAATTCGGGACATCGTATCCTCCCTGTTGAATAGTCGCATAGTCTTCTGATTCACAATGGAATAGAATGTTGGGGAATGATTGATAGGTGAGTTTTGAGAGGGCCGAGTCCAGGTGCGGGGATGATTCTGAAATGGAAAAATGAAAATTTGGGCATAGGTTCCCCGTCAAAGTGACCAAGTGTGCTCTATTGATAATCCATTTTTTTTCTTGTTCAGAGCAAGATGAAAATGGGTTGTCAATAGACCGCACTTGACCAAAAGGAGAAGGTGGTTGGAACTACAGTAATTTAGGAACTACTGTACTTGATCACTATTCTGAACATAACTACAGTATGAAGGCTTCTTTAGCCGCCACCGAAATCTAGTCAAGCTACAGTAATCCGACTAAGGTTTAGACATTCGTCGAGACTTAAACTGAACGCCTAGCACATAGTAGTCCCGGATTACTGTACCCCTACTGTAACCCAGGTCTTTGTAAACCAGGCTTACTTGAAAAGCGTAATTGCACTAGTTTATCTAAAATCACCGTAAACTGATCTCCCCAATAAAAACTACCGTACTCCGTAACCAGCTGAAACTACCGTAATCCTTACCTAACTCAAAATCACCGTAATCCGTAAAACCAACTAAAACTACCATAATCCTGTGTCCACTTGAAGACTTTTTTACTCTTACAGTAACCCAGACCTCGGTAACCCAATACCGTAACTCAACTAGTTCATTCAAATCACCGTAACCTGTCCCCAATGACAACTACCGTAATTTTTAATCAAAGCTACCGTACCCCGTAACCAATTGAAACTACCGTAATCCTGTGTCTACTGTACCCTTTCTCCATTCCTTACCAATAGACTGATGAATCTGTTTGAAAGCATTCGCCGCTTCATCCGTCGGTCGAATCTTAAATCCAATGACAGATCCCGATGGGAAATTCGTCAGTTCAATGTAGTCTCCTCCATGAATCTGGAACATTGTTCCCTCTTCCAAAGGGACATTCTCTCGAATTTCCATTTCAAAATTCTCGAGTCCTCTTAATACATTCTGATCCTCTTCATCCCATTCCTCTCGAATTTTGTTCAATTTCATTTCGAAAAGGACTTTTTCCAAGACTCCGCCCACCGGAATATGTTTCAATCCATTCGGCCAGACGTAGTTTTTCGAGAAGGCAGTGTGGGAGACAACGACGACTGTCTCATGGGTAATTGGATTGTGTCGGGTGATTCCGACGATATCCGGATTCATCTGATCAACGAATACCTGGTTGTATCCGTTTTCAGCTAGCCATGTATGCAGTCGATTTAGGATTTTTCTTCCCCGAATTATTCCTTGACTCTCAGAGATTTCCTTATCCCAGGAGGCATATGGACGCTTCTCGTGGACTACATGAATCTGAAACAATCCTCGGTTAGAAAACAGGGGTCTTTTCAGAAAAATAGGGGTCCCTTCGAGTAACCTATAAAAAATAGGGGACCCTTTAGAAAAATAGGGGTCCCTTCGATTTACGCAAAAATAATAGGGGACCCTTTAGAAAAATAGGGGTCCCTTCGATTTGCGCCAAAAAAAACAGGGGTCCCTTTAGAAAAATTGGGGTCCCTTCGATTGGCGCAAAAATAATATGGGACCCTTTAGAAAAATAGGGGTCACTTCGATTTGCGCAAAAATAATAGGGGACCCTTCAGAAAAAAGGGACCCTTATTTTTTAGGGGACCCCTATTTTCGAAGGGTTTTTTTTCGAAGGGTAGCGCGAAATTCTACAAGCCTCTATTTTAAAGGCACCCCCTAGAACTCACATGATCCCTAACGAGTTCATCATATCCTCGAGTACTTCCAATTGCACATGAAGCCATCGAAAGCATTCCGGCTGTCGGAAGAATGTCGAATGGAGATCTTGTATGGATTGGCGATGGGTTGTCATGGGATTGATCTAGGAATAGGCCATGAGCAATTGATTCAGGTGCTAGACGAGCCTTCTTTTGTTTAAATGCACCCACACAGTCGCCACCGTACCTGAAAAGGGTTATAAAAGGTCATCAGGGGGTACTGTACCTACCTATAAACAAGTCGTCCTTGCTCATGACTATCCCCTGCCGATTGGGCTTCTCTGATCAGAGAAGATATTCCTAATCGATTGACAAACATGTTATCCGCATGTTCACTTCCTGTGAACAACTCCGCGAACACATAGATATCCGGACGAATCTCACGGGCGGTCTTCAGAAGTCTCTCTGCCACGTGGATCGGCGTTCCGTGGGCGTTGTCGATGCGGAGTCCGTGGAAGATACGGGCCGCCTGTTGGGTGTATTCTTTCATGTATTTCCAGAGGAACGGACTGTCTTCCTCTTTTTCTCCGTAGTTTAGTTTTACAGAATCGCCCCAGCAGACGAGCTCTCGGCGGAGGTATACCTGGAAATTTATAGGGTGAGAGTAAGGCAAAAAATGATAGCGGATTCGTAATTAGCTCATCGAGAGCTTTCAAAAGAGTATAATCATGGCTAGGTTCCGATCACTTTGAGTCTCGCCACGAAAACTACAGTAACCCGATGTGCAGGTTTTCGTGGTGAGACCCAACTTGCTCCAAATCTAGTCGTGATTATACTTGTTCAAAAGCTCTTGGCAAGCTGAACTCGAATTTGAGGCTTTCGAGGACTAGTTTTTATTTTGGTGGCCTAGAAATCACGTTTTTTGTTTTCTAGGCCACCAAATTGAAAATTAGGCCACGAGACTGTCAGATTCGTTTTCAGTTCATCGAGAGCTTTGAAATGAGTATAATCATGACTAGGTTCGAGGCATGTTGGGTCCCGCCACGAAAAGTACAGTAGCCTGATATGCAGGTTTTCGTGGCGGGACCCAACTTGCTTCAAACCTAGTCATGATTATACTCATTTTAAAGCTCTCGGCGAGCTGAATTCAAATCTGATTTCAGAATTGGGCTAGGTCAGATTTCCAAGCCATCAAGCCTACCTGTGAGTCTTTCAAAGCGAAGTTCTTCATGGGGTCACTACTCATAACCCATCCATTGAACGCCATCAAAAATTTGGATTTTTCTGGATCAAAAGCCAATTTCTCCTCTTGTTTCCACCCCAAATCCGATTCCAAATGAAGAAAATAGTCAGTTGTCAGTGGATTTTCTTCCGAGACCAATCCCTTTTTGGGTCCATTATCTGCTATTCTCTCATAAGTGATTCCTCCCATAACGGCTCGGAGTCCCGAAAGAATCACTTCCCATGCTTCACGGGCGGCATCGAGATTTTTTTGATGAAGGGCGTCGTGGAATGATTGGACACATCTTGAGACGCGTTCTTCTTCTGGAAATGGATTACTGTAGGTTGAGTACAGTATTCCTACAGTATCACTACAGTAACCCTAAGGTAATCCTGACATTCTACAGGACCCCTACAGTAATCTTGACCTTCTACAGTACCCCTACAGTAACCCTGACCTTCTACAGTAACCATACAGTACCCCCCCCCCCTTCGTCTACCGTACCTGTCCCCGCATCTCCTCTATGCCGATTGAAAATCCGTGCTGATCTCTCGAAATCTACCGTATTCCCGAATCGTCTGTACTCTGGATCCTGAACAATTTCCACGTCTTCCCCATCCAATGGATCGTTTGTCGGACCTCCCGCTTGTTTTATGAACACTTCGAAGAGACTTGTCATTGCCTGAAAAATAGAACTGGAGTTTGCGTACTTTCCAAAGTACAGTAATCCGGTAAAATTTCAAAAAAGTTAAAAAACCCAAAATGCACAGAGTTTTACACCAAAATGCACAAAACTCGAATCTTCTGTATTTTGTCGTAAAACTGAGTGCTTGCACGCTTCTCAGGTTACAGTAACCCAATGCATCAGATTCTACGACAAAATGCAGAAAACCCAGATAGTCTGTGCACTTTGTCGTAAAATACGGTGTTTGTATGCTTTTCAAGTTACAGTAACCCAAGTAACCCAATGTATCAAATCCTACGACAAAATGCACAAAAAACCACTTTTCTGCATCTTGTCGTAAATTTCTGCGTTTTTGTGATTTTCAGGATACAGTAACCCAATGCATCATATTCTACGACAAAATGCACAAAAATCCGCATTTTGTCGTAAAACTCATCGTTTTACCGTAATCCTTTGAATACTAACCTTCAGATCAACCTGATAGAACTCATGCAACTCAGCTTTCGGTAGAATCTCTGCTCTCAAAAGGTATTCAATTGCATTGACATGATGAATATTTTCAACGACACTCGGAATTCCTCGATGCTCCCATATTCCTTCTCCAACTTGTTTTCCGAATTCATGATAGACTCTATCAATGACATATGCTGGTCGGAGGTGTGGAGAATTCAAACAATTATATGATGTTTCTGGATGTTCCATGAGCCACGTGGCATTCTTTGCGGCATGGTTCCAGACGACATCTTGGACAGTTAGAATACCCCATTCCTTTAGAATATCATCCACTAGATTCTGAATATCTTGGAATCCATATGGACCAATTGTCTTCCCTAATCCATGATGATCGGATAAAGAATAACTTGAATTTGAGATTCCTAATTCATGAATTGGTGTCAAATGAATCATATTATATCCGGTTTCCATGGCAACTCTCAGACGATTTTTCCATTCTGAGAGTGGACCCAGAAGCTTTGTCAGATATGTTTGACAGCAAATTCCATCTAATTCCAATGGTTTTCCGTTGATTTCCAGCCCCGGCATCACAAGAAAATAGCCGCTTCCTTGTTCTTCAGATGAATTTTCTACGTGGAATGAGTAACGGAATGACCCAGCCTCCTGGCATTTCACTTCACAATACACTGACAAATGATCTTGTCCTTCTGACCATTTCAATGGGGTTCCAGGGGATAATGTAGTCTCCACAGTCACTTGTTTTCCGAGAAGCGATGCGCCACGTTTGAAACGAACTATCCAGCCTATAAAAAGCTGTCTAGGTTACGGTATCTTGAAAAGTGTGTGAACACCCCGAGTGCACACTTTCTAAACTACAGTAATTTCTACAAAAAAACCCACCTTTCTCCACTTTTCGAATCACACTTTCCAGATGTTGCCCTGCCTCCAACACTATTATTCTGACCTCGTCCCCTTCGTTTTTTGTCATTTTTTCTTTTTGGGGTTGTTGGGACCTGAAATTTTATTTTTTTTGGATTAAAATAGGATTTTTATAGAATATAAAGTGGAAGATTTTTAAATTCTAGTTAAAAAAAATTTTTTAACATATAAAATGGTGAAAAATGGATCCAAACATTCCAATTTGTGGAAAAGTGGTTTACAGGAGCGTTACAAAATGTTACGCTTGCGTCTCGCAACGAAAATTAGACTACTGTAATTTTTTAGTTTTTAAGTGTTGTTTTTTCGGCGTTTTTTGCTAAAAATAATAGTTTTTTCTTTAATTTTTCTTGAAAAAAAATTCAATTTGTGTTTTTCAAATAAAATTGAAGAAAAACAGATATTTGATGCGATAAAACAAATATTTTTAATAAAATAGAATAAATTCAAATTTCGCTTCGAGACCCAAGCGAGACATTTTGCACTGCTCCTATAAATGGTTTCGATCGCTATTTTCGGAGCATTTTGGTCAATTCAGCCACAGAAATTTCGAATTTCTCGAATTTTTTTTTGCTCAAAATTTTGAATTTAAAAAAATGAAAAAAAATTAATAATTTTTTGAAAGAAACAACATTTTTCAAAAATCAAAAACCATCGTTTCCAGTACAAAAAGTAACAGAAACATTAGAGTTTAGATGGAATAAAATGAACAAACAAACAGACAAATAGTAGTCGAAATGACGGAAAATCTCTGGTGTTTGGTATGTGATAAGGGAGAGAGAGAGGAGGAGAAGACGAAGTGATCGTTATTACATGGAAAACAATAAACAAAAAAGCCTCAAGGTCAAACAAATATTCTCCCAGTGTTTTATGATTTTTTAATGATTTTATAGTTTGGTTTTTGGAATTTAACCTTTTTTTGAAAAATAATTTTCTCATTTATTCATGGAAAAATAATGAAATTTTTTATTCAAAATTAAAATTAAATTACTGGTTTTTAGTAATCTTTCTTCACGAATTTCTGTTCAGAAAACTCCAAAAAATTCTATGAAAAACCCGGAAAACCTAAGAAAACCGCGAAAAATAAAATAATAAAAATTCGGAGGTAAACAGGTGTCCACGTGCTGGAGCTCGTGGCCTTTTCCAAGTAAAAAACATGTTTACAATCAGAAAATTCATGATTTCCTGGACTTTTATTGATTTTCTCAGGAAAAATTAAAAAATGAAGAAATCTCGAATTTTCAAAAAAAAAAAACAATTTTGCAGAAAAAACAGCTGCCTAAAAATCGATAAAAGTGTTCGAAAGGTCCTTTGGGGAGTCTCGGAGTCTATCGAAACACAACTAGTGCACACATGACGTTTCTCATCCCTTCTTTTCTCCCAGTTTTCTTCTTCTCTTCCCGTTTTTTTCTCGTTTTAAAAATCCGCGTTGCGCGTCATTTCTAGTGTTTTGTACGTAGAATGTCGTCGAATTCGGTGTACGCAGAATCCCGTTTTGAACGTGGTTTTCAGCATTTTCAAGGGGTTTTCTATTGATTTCTGGGAGAAATCACTCGTTTTTCTTTAATTTTTGTTGAAAATAAATTTTTGGTATTGATTTTTTAATGGTTTATCATAGTTTCAGATAAATAACCAGCTGATGACTTCTAAAAATCATCGAAAATGACAGCAGTATCCAATTTGGTAAGTTTTCATTGGAAATATATTGAAAAGCTAATGTTGAGTTCACTTCTTATTTTCGAATTCAAGACTCGATTTAAGGCTATCTATACCAGCTTTATTCAAAAAATCAGTCACATCCCACCAAAACCTTCATTTTCAGACAAATTTCAACCTGAACGGCGGAGGTGGTGGAGTAATGAGAACAATGCCAAATGTGACTCTAACCATTCAACCATCCACATCGGCGATGCCAATCGCTCAACCGAGAACTATGAATCATCGTTTTCAACGATACGATGCTCCAGATGCAATGGGAGATGGTCCCGGAAGAAGATTAAGGAAGAATGTGGCCAATGTTAGACGACACGTCGATTATGTTTCAACTGTTCTTAATCATTGTGAGGTGAGTCTAATGGTAATGGGAAAATGAATTTTCTCATATAAAAGGCTTAGAAAAAGCAGTTTCGAAAGCTATTTTATTGCAGAATCGTCTATGGCAATACGGAAAGCAGCGTGTTCTCCAACAACCGGATATCCTCTATCAACCGTGTGCAGTTCCAGTCGATTCGACGCCAGATGTGCCTGTTGATTGTATATTAACAAAGTTCACTCGAACGGCGATGAACAAAGTCAAGTGTCCGGTGTACAGTGTTTGTGTGAGTATTTCCCTGATTTTTAAACGTTTTTAAAATCAAAATCATCAAAATTGGATTTTCAGTGGTCTCCAGAAGGCAAACGTCTGATCACCGGATGCCAAACGGGTGAATTCACCCTGTGGAACGGAACGGCATTCAATTTCGAAACGATTCTACAGGTAATAGTTCAATGTCGACCACCAGGATGTTCTTGTGATGATTCTATTCTTCTTCCTATACTTTTAAATTTAATAAAGTATTCACATCGTTCCTATTGCGGCCTTCTCGCGGTATTTGATGTGAATAAAGGGTTTTTCTTTGCCAATTTTCGTGTTCTCCGCAATCTAGGGAAAAATGAAGAAGAGAAGGGGGCAGAAGGATTTTCAGAAACTGAATCGAATCGAATTTTCTCGAAAAATCGCGGTAAAACAGTGATTTTCGAGTATTTTTCTAATTGAAAATTCAGATTTCAAGTTGAAAAGTGTTCTTAATCTAGTGGATTTAAAGTTAGAATTTTCGCGTTTTTTAGGCGTTTTTGAACAGAATTTCGGGTTTTCTAGAGACTTGTTGGCTAAAAATTGCCTTTTTGACCAATTTTTGAGTTTTTTAAAACCCATTTTTGGCTTAAAACCCCGATTTTTAGCCCCAAAAAGATGATTTTCGGCTATTTCTGACTATAAAAATGGCATTTTCAGGCTCATGATTCGGCGATTCGTGCATTGAAATGGGCATCGAATGAACAGTGGCTTTTGAGTGCAGATCAGACAGGATATGTCAAATATTGGCAACCGAATATGAATAATGCACATATGTTCTCTGCACATAAAGACGAGGCGATTCGGGGATTGGCGTGAGTTTTTTTTTAGCTATCAGAACCTCATTTAAAAAACCTAAGTTTCTCTTCAAAATCGAGAAAATCACAAATTCTAAATCCCCTCCAATTTCCAGATTCGCCCCAACAGACGTGAAATTCGCGACAGCATCCGACGACGGAACCGCCCGTGTCTGGGATTTTGCCCGTTACTCGGAAGAACGAGTCCTCCGAGGACATGGAGCAGAAGTCCGATGTATAGATTGGCATCCGACGAAGGGACTCCTTGTGACAGGATCCAGAGATACTCAACAACCGGTGAAGATCTGGGATCCGAAGAGTGGATCGTGTTTGGCGACTCTTCAGGAACACAAAAGCAGTGTGATGGCAGTGGAGTTCAATCGAAATGGGAATTGGTTGTTGACAGGAGGAAGGGATCATCTTGTAAAGATGTATGATATTCGAATGATGAAGGAGATTAAGACATATCGAGCACACAAGAAAGAAGTCATTTGTGAGTTTTTTAGCATAGGAAATCCTACATTTTCTCTTAGAAAACCACATTTTCTGACAAAACCACATTTTCTGACAGAAAAACCTCATTTTCCGACTGAAAATCCCAAAAAACCTCACTTTTCGGCTTAAAATCCCGAAAAACCCCCGTTTTCTGCCTAAAAACCTCATTTTTCGAGTACAAATCCCGTAAAAACCTCACTTTAACTGAAATCCCCGAAAAACGCCTCATTTTTCAACTGAAAACCTAAAAAAAAACTCATTTTCTCGATGAAAATCCTCAAGAAAACCTCATTTTTCTGACCGGAAACTCCGAGAAAACCTAATTTTCATTTTTTGAACCTAAAGACTCCAATTCTTTCACCTAATCTCTTCCTTTCAGCTCTCGCTTGGCACCCAATCCACGAAGGTCTCTTCGTCTCCGGGGGCGGCGATGGATCAATAGTCTACTGGATGGTTGACGGAGAAAAAGAGATTGGACTCTTAGAACACGCCCATGATCAAGCGATTTGGTCGATGAAATGGCATCCTCTCGGACATATTCTTGCCACTGGATCCAACGATAATAACACGAAATTCTGGGCGAGAAACAGGCCAGGGGATACGGTAGAAGACATTTTTGGATTGTCGAACACCACAATGATCGGTCATTTGGATAAGGAGAGAGAGGTTCGAATGGCACCACCGAAACCAAGTCAAGAGGCTCAGGAGACGTATCAACCGGATACTTTTATTCCTGGAATGGGTCTGGATGAGAATCTATATGAACAATTGACAAGAGATGGAAATATGATGTCAGCCGACTCCCAATTACTCGTTCCTGATGATATGTCTCGACAGAATCTCGCTCCGATGATCGGAGCAAAGAGGACACTTATTAAGCAGCCACCGGCGAAAAAAGCACAGAGACAATTCGAAAGAATGTGGAATAATTCCAAGGGAATTGGAGCTGGAACTGATGATTTCTCGGCAATGATAGGTGGAATGGGAAGAGAGGACACAGAGAGTTATGGGCAGCCTCAGCCACCGACGAAGTCTTTCTTGGGACCCCCCACTACTGGTGGATCTCTCCTTGGACCAAGTCAACCGAGACCTCAACCGGATTATAGTCAGATGCCGCCTCCGCCGCAGAATCAAGGAGGAGGAGGAGGAGGACCGCCTTGGAGAGGAGGAGCTCCTCCAGGAGGACCCCAAGGATCTTTTGGAGGAGGAAGACAGTGGAATAATGGTCCGAGAGGAGGATTCGGAGGAGGAAGAGGATCTTTTGGAGGATCGTTTGGACCTCCATCTCAGCCACCGAATGGAGGAGGAGGATATGGGAATCAGGGACCTCCACAGAGGAATGGAGCGTTTGGAGGAGGACCACCGCCACGAGGACCGTCTTTCCAGGGGCCGCCAGGGTCTCAGGGACCTCCAGGATCTCAAGGATCTTTCCAAGGACCCCCTGGATCTCAAGGACCACCTCCTGGATCCTTCCAGGGACCTCAAGGATCCCAAGGATCCTTCCAGGGACCTCCAGGATCCCAAGGATCTCAAGGATCTTTCCAGGGACCTCCTGGATCTCAAGGTCCACCTCAAGGATCCCAGGGACCTCCTCCAGGATCCTTCCAAGGGCCGCCAGGATCTCAAGGATCTTTCCAAGGTCCACCACCTCAAGGATCTCAAGGATCCTTCCAGGGACCACCAGGATCCCAAGGATCCCAAGGATCTTTCCAAGGACCTCCAGGATCTCATGGACCTTCTTTCGGAAAGCAAGGCCCTCCTGGGCCATCCTTTGGGAATCAGGGACCTTCTGGACCATCCTTTGGATCCCAGGGACCTCCTGGATCCTTCGGAAGACCGCCATTCCCACCTCCTTCCCAAGGATCCGCCCCCCGACCTTCTGGAGACGTTGACTACCGTAGTGGACCTCCTCCTGCTTCTGCTCCTCCCCCGACTTCTGGAGACGTGGATATGAGAACTGGAGGACCCGATTCGTGGAGAGGACCTCCTCCCCAACAGAGACCAGATCCGAGATTGGATCCAAGGATTGCGAGGGTTAGTTTCTAGGCCATCCAGGGGGTTTTCTAGGCCATTTTTTTCAGCAAGAAGCTCCTCAAGCCCCGCCCCCACAGCAACAGCAGAATCAATGGATGCCGCAATTTGATTCTGGAGGAGGACCGACGAGAGGAGGAGGAGGAGCTGGAAGAGGAAGAGGAAGGGGACAACCTTATTGATTTTCCTTTTTTCTCGGAATTTTTGAATTTTTTATGCAAAAAACGGTATTTTTCCAGCTTTTTTCCACTTTTTCCGACCCCTTCTTCCCCCAAAAAATCCCATTTCCAGTCGATTTTCAGTCGTTTTTCCAGTTTTTTCACCCCCAGAATTTTGTGATTTTCTTTTTTTTTTCTCCTCCCATTTTTCCCGTGAAAATTGAGATTCTTTTACCACATTCACCTGTTTTTTTCTATTTTTTTTCCTCACAAATAATTTTTTCTTTTTTCTCCCCCACCACAACACTTTTTATTTGATAAATTCTATTTTCCTCCCTATTCCTCTGTTTTTTTTGAATATTTTTGTTCATTGAATGAATATTGATTTTTATTGAAACATAAAAAATTGGGAAAAACGGGTGATTTTGAAGGTTTTTTGTGCAAAAATGTGCAAAAATGATGGAAAGCACGGTGACAGCTAGCGAGAGAATGATGCAAACGCGCTCCACTGCACATATTTTTCAAATTTGTCTTCTTGCATTGGAAACGTTTTTCCACCAATTTGATGGATTTTCTTGGAGTTTTCATGTTATTTTCAATGATTTAGAAGCATTTTCAGGTGTTTTATCAGTCAGAGTACCTGAAAACTCAATTTTATCTGCAAAAATTTAAGAAAATTCAGTTTATCTCTTGGAAAAACAAAAAATTCGTAAAAACAGATTTTTTTCGGAAAAAACCTAATTATTTTATTTGTTTATTTAAATTTAATAAATGTCATTTTTGATCCCAAAAAATCTGAATTTTTGCAAAAAAAGTGAATATATTTTGTCATTTTTGCATTTTATTTTTTATGTGATCTGGAAGTTAAAAAAAACAGTTTGGAAAGCTTAAAAACGTGTTCTCCGTCAAAAAACTTGATTTTCGCTTCATTTCTCTCATTTTCCCCCACTAAAACCCAATAAATTCAGAAAATGAATCGAGCGAAGAAGCCGCGATTAGAAGTTCCCGGCTGGCAGGATGACCCTCCGATTTGGGAGTTTATATACGAGTAAGCCCTATTTTTCCCCGAACAAAGTGTTAAAAAGCTTTGTTTTCAGCACAATATGCAATTTGGAACTGCACGATGAGGTGACGGAAGAGCTGTTTCGTCAGTATTTAATCGAGAATAAAAGTGTCAAATGGACATCGAAACAGCTTTTTGATCAGTGAGTTGCGGCTTGGAAATAGAAAAAAATTAAAAAATCAATAAAAAATAGTTTTTTTTTCAAAAAACCCTTTTTTTACAGCTACAACACCCATATGCGCAAGACTCTCTACAAAACCGATCTTTCCGGGAGAAAGCAACTTCAGCTTTTTGTCGCATTAAAAATAGAGATCAGTGACCACGTGGAATGGATTCTGGAGAAACGATTTGGCGCCGTTTTACGAATCGACCCCGGGACTCGAATTCTCGAAAGCTTTTCGATTTTCAACGATTCATCGCCTGAAAAACCAGCGGAATCCCCTCCAAAACTGACGAGAAAGGTTCCGGAAGCAAGGAAAGAGTCACCGGAAAGAGCAGAAATAAGGAGATCTCAACCACAGATCCTTCCCCTGAATCTGGAAATCAATGAGGCCGAAATGTGGGAACATATATCCAGATATCCGTATACTATTCCATCCACACACATTCTTACTCATCAGTTTTGGGAGGAGATGGTGGAAACGTCGCCGAGCGCCGAGATTAGATCCGCCCATCTTATTTTGGATCATTTTCAGAAAAATATGTTGACGAAGGTCTGGAGACAAGACCTGGATTATCGAGTTAGGGTGAGAAAATGGCTCAAAAAAGCTGAAAATGCTTAAAGGAGCATCGCGAAATGTCACTCTTGGGTCTCAAAGCGAAAATTTAATTTTTAAAATTTAATTAAAAATTATCGTTTTTTTTTGCATCAAAAAGTCGTTCTTTTTTAATTTTAATTTTAAAAAATGCACGTGTTTATTGATATTGATATTTTCAACTAAAATCAAAGAAAAACGGCTACTTGTAGCAAAGAACCACCGAAAAAATAATTCCGATTTAAAACATTACAGTAGTCCGACTTTCGCTTCGAGACCCAAGCGTTACATTTTGCAACGCTCCTTCAAACGCGGCGATGAGCGCTGTCACCAAAAACACTGGAAAAGTCCGAAAAATCCCCCGAAAAATCCAGTTTTTTTTCATTAAAATGTACTTTAAATAGCAAGAAATCAACAAAAAGACTGAAAACCTTCGAAAAATTTATTTTTTTTCCATAACAATGCCGAATTTCCGTGATTAACAGCTGAAAAGTCACCAAAAACAACCCCTTTTCCCTCATAAAAATGTTTTCAGCTAAACCTGCTAAAATATCAAAAAATCCCTCTCTCGGATCAACAAAAACGATATTTTCTGGAGAAAGACCAAGTAGCCGTCGAGCTCTCTCCAGAAGGCCACGTCATTAGCTGGGAGAAAATTGGGAGACGAGACGAGTACGTATCGCATGATTCAGGCACCCATAACGTCGAATGGACACCTCCGAAGAGGAATATAGCCACGTGGATGCCCAGAATGAGCTCCAAGTCGTAAGAATCCTCTTTTTTGGCCTTTTTAGACGTAGAAGAGCCTTTTCAGATCCAGTGGACCTTCAACGTCTTCTGCTCCTCCTCCCCCTCCTCAGAATATTTCTCGAAGAAATTCCTCCCCGGAGCTCGAAGTGACTGTAGTAGTACCCCGTAGAACATCCCCCAGACGGTCCATCACTCCTCCACCTCGACCTGACACCAGAATGGAAGCCAGAACGGAAACGAGAGCCTCCTCCACAATCCGTTATCCATCGACGACGGGAGGAGCCGCGAGACGTGTCCCATTCACGACTGAAGACCAAATAAACGCGTGGCGATACATTTATCAGACGATGAAAAAAGCGATCACTCTAAAGATGGTCCCAGTTCTACCAAAAGGCCTGGTTTTTTGGACAGAATACGTCAGAAAGAGCAGATCGGCAAAGACGCCGAGCAATTGGAGCTCTCAGTGAGTTTTCCTTTTTGATTCAGGAGCTCCTCCCCTTTTTCAGCTTCCGAAAGCAAATGTGCCCGACGCTCCATGAAATGCGATTCTCTAGAGATACGATCCTCTTCCTCTTCAAAAATATAGATATCGAAGTGAATCATGATGTACATGAAATGTAGGTTCTATCAGAATCCCCGTTTTCTAGCCCTTTTTTCCAGTTTGGAACGAAAATGCAACGCGAGGATTCGACTGAGCCATAATCGAAATGTCGTCTCGTGGAGATATCTAGATGAACCGGAGAATACGGGAGAGGAGGATTCAGAAGACCAGGAAGAGGAGGAGGAAGAATCGATAGCCTCTACATTGCCACTGGAAACAGATGAAGCGATGATTCAAGAGGAGGAAGAGCCACAGGAGGAACCAGTTGCTCATAGTACTTTCCAGCGGGAGCCTAGAAGACCCATGAAAACGGAATCGCCGGTGGTTCAGCAGCCGACGACGCC
Organism: Caenorhabditis tropicalis; assembly: GCA_016735795.1. Classification (NCBI taxonomy): domain Eukaryota; kingdom Metazoa; phylum Nematoda; class Chromadorea; order Rhabditida; family Rhabditidae; genus Caenorhabditis; species Caenorhabditis tropicalis. The sequence continues at coordinate 9,517,773 of CM028615.1, forward strand.
GAGAAGGAGTCTCAGGAATGCGGCGGCGGAAAGAACTCCGGAACAGAGTAGAAGTCCCCGGAAAAGTCGTGGAGGCGTTAAAGTGGAAGCTCCAGGATCTACTCCAGGATCTGCTTCAAGAGCTGCTCCAGAAGTGGAAGCTCCAGAAGCGGAAGCTCTGGGATCTACTTCAGCAGCTGCTCCAGGATCTGCTCGAAAATCTGCTCCAAGAGATGCTCCAGAAGCTGCTCCACAAGCGGAAGCTCCGGGATCTACTTCAGAAGGTGCTCCAGAAGCGGAATTCCCAGGATCTGCTCAAAGATCTGCTCCAGAAGCTGCTCCACAACAGGAAGCTCCAGGATCCCCGACGAAAAATAAAGGTACCAGGAGATCTAGGCGCTCCTTGGGAAAGCAGGCTCCAGAAGCAGCTATTCCTCCAGAATCTGTTGAAAAAGTGCCAGAAGATGCTCCAGGAGGTGCTCCAGGAGAAGCTCCAGGAGCTTCAGGACCTTCAGGAGAAGCTCCAGAATCGTCAGCGAAAAATAAAAGTCCCAGAAGATCTAGGCGCTCCTTGGGAAAGCAGGCTTCAGAAGTAACTACGTCATCAGAAGCAGTGGAAGAAGAAGCTCCAGAAGATCCTTCAGAAAAGTCGGAAACTCCCCAAAAAGCTACGGATCCTCCAGAATCAGCATCTAAACAAAAAAGCATCAAGAAAGCGATGGAAGTACGAATCACGAGAAGTCAAACGAAACTGGCGAAACCGATGGAATCGATGAGGATTTCTGATGAATATCCCGAAAGTCAAGATGTATTCCACGTGGAGTCCTCTTCAACTCCAGGACCATCTGGATCCACTCCCCACTTCACTTTTCAACCTCCTGTTCCGATAGCCGATGGATTGACACAGGCGACGGAGGAGGACGCCGCCCGACGACAACACAAATATTTCGATTTGACGATGGTCGATGGAACGAATGGAATCACACCGATCGACTATTTGACGGCGATCCAAAAGACACTTGATTCGTGTGGAGACGAAGCGATTGATATGATGGGAGAGGCGGTGAAAGCGGCGATGGAAGTGGAAGAGTTCACGGAGGTAAGACAAGAGAATTAGGAAGGAATCGGGATTTCTCGTGGAAAATGTCTCTAGAAGATTCTAGAATAGCGTACAAAAAGCCGAAACTGGCAGCTAAGCCTAAGCCTAACGGTATGGGCTAAGAATAAGCCTAAGGCTATGGGTTAAGCCTAAGCCTAAGGCTACGGGATAAGCCTAAGCCTAAGGCTTTGGGTTAAACCTAAGGCATAATATCCCCCAAATCCTCTTTTTCTTTCCAGGAACAACAAGACGAAATAATGGAGGATTGTCGACGATCGGTGAATGAAATGCTCCAAGACAGCCGTCTAAGTCGACACAATCAACGGGATCTTCTATCGAATGCCGAAGAACTCATCGAAATAGTCGTCGGAAATATGGAGAATCGACATCAAATCGAAAATCGAAAAGATCAATTTAGAGTTTTAGTTCAGGAGAAGATTCGAGAATTAATGGAACAAGATAGACGTGCTGCTGGAGAGGAAGAGGAAGAGGAAGAGGAGGAGGAGGAACAATCCTAGACTCCGCCCATTTTTTCCCTATTTTTTTTCACAAATTAATCTAGCTTTACTGATAATTTTGCTTGTCTAAATATCCTTCTTAAGCCCCGCCCCCTTTGGGATCATATAAAATTAAGATTTATTATAAAAAGAAAACTCAAATAGAAAACGTGTAGACGGGCTCATCACGAACCATCTTTGCCCTCTCCTTCGCCGACAAAGTGGGCGTGTCCTTGAGATCTGTCCAATGAAGAATAATCTCCTGATCAGATGGACACGAGAGTCGAAACATTTCCGTATCGTAACCCGATTTCAAATATTCCAATAAATGGGTCAGATCCGACGGAATATCGTAGTTTTTGAGGGCCTAAAACTGGGAGATTAGGGGTGCCATTATATTAGAGGAATACCTTGGCAGCGATTCGAATCGAATGTAATCTCGTCAAAACGAGACAATCGATATGGGAGATGTCGTCGGAGAGAAGAAAACGGGTTCCGTGTTCCGAGAGATATTTGTCAAGACGAAGGAGTTCCGTGTTCAGGGACTGAAATTGGTTTTTTAAGACGCGGGATATGAAAATTCGGATTCAGCTCATTGAGAGCTTTCAAAAGAGTATAATCATGACTAGGTTCCGAGTATTTTGGGTCCCGCCACGAAAACCTGCATATCGGATTACTGTAGTTTTTGTGGCGAGACCCAACTTGCTTCAAACCTAGTCATGATTATACTCATTTCAAAGCTCTCGACGAGCTGAATTCGAATTTCCCTATCCCATGGCCTAGTTTTCAATTTGGTGGCCTAGGTACCTACCGTATCCCTATGCTCGACGTCCTTCACAAAACGAGCAAACTGCCGAAACAAATCACACGTGGCATTCTCCGCCTCCTCATCATCCCCTCTCGACGGCTTCAGGAATTCCAGAAAATCGAGAATCTCGTCCTCTGTCTCGAATGTCTGCGTCTCTCCACTCTCTTCTTCGACACAAGAGATACCGGGTGTTCGACGGAGGCCCGTCTCGATGAATTCCTGATTTTTCTTGTTGATATTGATGGTTTTCACGTCGAATTTGATGCTCGGATCGTGTTTTGCGTGGAACAGACAACGCATGAATAGGTGGTGGGCTGCAATTTTTTGGTTTTCTAGGCCATGGGGTAGCGTTCAGTTTTACTCCGAAAGACATGAAAACTAGCTAGTTGGACTCAGCTCACCGAGAGCTTTGAAATGAGTATAATCATGACTAGGTTTGAGGCAAGTTGGGTCTCGCCACGAAAACTACAGTAACCTGATATGCAGGTTTTCGTGGCGGGACCCAAAATACTCGGAACCTAGTCATGATTATACTCTTTTGAAAGCTCTCAATGAGCTGAATCCGAATTTTCATATCCCGCGTCTTTGAGGGTCTTGGGACTAATTTTTGCTTCGGGGGCCTAGGAATTTGGTTTTTGGTTTCTTAGGCCATCAGAAGTTTTTAAATGAACTTCCTAGAACTTTGCAAAAAAGGGAACTATTATCGGTTCAATGAAACTTTCTTAACCTAGTGCCACCTAACCCTTTCGACTTTTTGACTCACCATACGGATCCCCTCCTGGGAGCACATTATTCGAACCGGCGGCTAACCACAACGAGAATCTCGTCATTGTTTTTTTTTTGTTTCTGGAAGATTGGAATGAATGAGGAACAGAATAAAAAGGGGAAAAAATGAGACGTGGAGAGGGAAAAACGTGGCGAAAAACAAGAGAGAAGAAGACACGTGGAAGAGACAGTTCACGTTTTTAAATGGGGTTATTTGAATTTTTTTTCGGAGAATAGTTTTTTGTAATGAAAACACTGTTTTTAACTATTTTTTAAGGATGAAATCGGTATTTTTTAAAAACAAAATTACTTTGAAAAATGAAATTTCTTATGAAAATCAAAAAATTAATGATTTTCGGAAAAAAAATTTTTGAAACTTTTAGTTTTTTTCTTCGGTTTTGTGACTTTTTTGATTTTCTGATTATCAAATAAAATGTACACCCCAATCAAATCATGAGATAAAACATTTTAAATTTTTTGAAACTTTTTGAAAATTCAAAATTCGTAATGAGGGTAGCTAGCAAGATATACCTATGTTCCGAGCTAAATATCTCAATTGTTTTTTGAGATACAAAATAATTGTTAACTGATAAAATGTTTCCCATGTTATAAGCTCCATTTTATTAGTTGAACACTTTTTGATATCTCCATTGCAAAAGAAGATATACGCATTTGAAGTTGGACAATACCTAGAGCGCAGACAGTTAGACACTCTAGCCTTCTCTGCGTCTCTCATTGGGTCTTACACGCTGGAAAGTGGTTCTGGTCATTTTCTTATTGCTCAGAACAATTTTAAAACCTAAAACAAAGAAAAAAACGAAAAAAACCCGAAAATCGAAGTCAATTGGAACAAGAAATGAGTTGGCTAAGAGCCATGGAACACACCGGAAAAGACAGAAAAAGGTGTGTGATAAGTGCTTTTTTGAGGGGAAAACGCGATAAGAACCTTGTGCGAATGTCAAAAAAATAAAAAAGTAATGCCCGAATGAATTCATTTTTGATCACGTTTGAAAAGAAATTCTTTTTCATCACAAAAAAGCCGAAATGTAAATAAATTCATGAAATTCTTGTTCAGAAATGATTGATGGGTGTTGAGGAAATTTCGCTTTTTTCTAGTGCTTCCCTAATGAAAAAAACGAAAAAACAAAAAGAAAAAAGGAATTGACCACTGAAAATATTGAACCTGACCCCTTCCACCTGTGTTATCCACTTGACCATATGGAGCACACAGTCCACAAAGTTTGCTGACCCACTCGCAACAAGCAGTCTCCTATACGCCCTGCCGACCGCCTACTCCCGTCGGTTCCATGGTGTAGCGGTTAGCACTCAGGACTTTGAATCCTGCGACCCGAGTTCAAATCTCGGTGGAACCTATCGTTTTTGCTTTTTTTTCTGGATTAGTTTAAAACATCAAAAATCGTGGGGAGGAATCAAAGTGTGTGATAACACAAGTGGCGCATGTTATAAAAGTGAAAAGGAGGAGGTTTAATAACTGAGAAGAATCTCTCTTTCCGAGGTGATAAAATCTAACGACGTCTTCTTTACAATTCCAGAAGACGGGCGGGTGAAAGAGAATGCGGGAAGAGGGGAAGTTTTATGAACCTCTAATAGAAGGGCATGGGGGTAAGAAGAAAGAGAACCTTGTAATCGATACTTTCTCTCGGGAGAAACATAAAGTGGAGCACTTTTTTCTCTTTTCCACCTCCTCTCAATGGTCCCTCGGGTGGAGGGAGAGGACTCTTTTATCGAAACAAGAGGAAGAGCAGAATTTAATATGAGAGAGAAAGAGAGACGCAGAGAAGGTTCAGGAGAAATAAGCAATTTGTTATGAAATATTTTGAATGGGTTCAGTTTTTCCGTGAAAAGTGGGCGGAGTTTAGAGGAGAGAGGTCAGGTGATGTTTTTGTTATGAAATATTTAGTTTTTGATTTTTGAAAGGGAGAAAGAGATAGATGAGTTACTGGAGGGGATTTCAAAAAATTTGAATTTTTGAGAAAAATTGTCCAAAAAATTGTCCAGTACACGGCGACCTAAATTTTTTTTCCAATTTTTGGAAATATACTTGAAGATTTTACCAAAAGGTAATAGCATTTTAGCATTTTTAAGTATTTTTAAAAATTTGTAAATCGCAAAAATTTTCCGATTTGAGTACACTACACTGGAGCATTTTCCTTGAAGAATGAAACAATATTTACAAAAATATGAAAAATTTTAAATTTTAATGAATTTCAAAATGTTCCATAATTTACTCAAAAAACCCTTGTCCAAAAGGAGTACACCTTTACCATAACCTTCAATTCAGAAAAAACCAAAAACAAAAAAAGAGGTTGAATGGTGTCTAAAATGTAACGTGAGAGGCGCCAAGATAACCACATGCAGAAAGAAGAATATGTATACAAACAATTGGCTCAAATTATTATTCTTCGGTTTCTTCCCAAGTGTATACTTTTTTCTGTTTACTGTGGAATAGCAAGTTGGTGTGATTTTTAGAAACAACTCATGGAAATAATTTATTTTTTGTTGGAGGGTTACTGTATAAGAAGAAAAAATAAAGGAATGCAACATGTATTTTCGGAATGATGAGCAAAATGATAAAAAAGGAAATAAAACGGTTGAAAATGATGAAACAAGTTTAGTCGGGCTTAAAAATGCATAAACCGAAGGAAAAAGATTAACGCTTAGCAACATAGTTTAGAGGATTTAGCTAAGAGAAAATTTAAAAAAATTTTAATTTAACTCGGTTCCTCTTCCTCGTTGTCACTATTGAATCCAGAATCATCGGATTCTGAGTCTTCCATGATTTCCACTTCTCTCATCATTCCTTCAATCTTCTGAATCACTCGTTCCGCCTCTTCAAAATCATTTCGAAGATCTCGGATCAAATCGAAAACATCGACGTATTGAGCGAGGGAAACGTCGAGTGAGTTGAAGAGGCGAAGGGATACGGTCACCTGGAAATAAGAGAGTTTAAACTTAGTCGATAAAAATTTAAAGTTAAAAAAAAAATTGTTGTCCAAAAGGGCAGCAATAAATCAAAAACTCACATCCTCTTCATCCATATGAATCATGATTTTCAGCAGGTTAATCAGTTTGTCTGGAACTGATTTCCCGCCGAAAACCGTCATGATTCCGTTGTAGAAACAATTGAGAAGTTGTTTCTGCTCTTCCATTTTCTGAAAAATAATTTTTTCTTTATTCAGTTTTTCAAAAAGAAGTCTATAAAAACGAAAATGAGAGATCAATAGTAAGATAGGGGGTACTGTGGCTATATTCGTCAAAAGACCATCTTCTCCTTTTTGATGTTTTCCTATTATGAGACAATGGAATACACACTAAATAGTCAACATGTTACAAGTTATCCCAGGATTAATGGGTTTATTGGACATAGATAGCAGGGAGGGGGGCTACTTCCATAGACCCATGTTATTGGAAGAAGATAGAAAAAAAGAACTGGAATAGAGAAGTTACAGTAGGAATAAAATAGAATTCGGAAAAAGGAAGCAATGAAAAATTCGGTTTTGTTAGGGAATTTCGGGTTTTGAAGAAATTATTAATTTTTAACAGAACATTCGAATTTTTTACAGGGTTGTAATTTATTTTTTATTTCTCTTTTTTGTAAAATTGAAATATTACGGATCCACCGGAAAAGTTAGGTTTTTTGTGTTTCGAAGGGATATTTCGTTAATTTTCATGTGATAATAGAGTATTGGAAGCAAATGCTTTGAGTCTCTTTCGATTCAAGCATAAATTCTATTTTTTTCGAAAAAATTCATAATTTTATTTACAGAAGTTGTATATGCCACTTACTATTAGTAAAAAATATTGAACTTCAAAGTTTTTTTTTGTCGAACCTTCTAATTTTATCATTTTCAATTAAAAAAGGTGAATATTCTACAGTTTATACACTGAAAAATGTATTATCTTAAATTAAATACGGACTTTCAGATTTTATATTTTTTTATTCATACTGTTAATTTGAATAAATAAATAATTATGTAAAAAATAATTTCTATGAATTTCGAATTGAAAAACACAAAAAAGCGGAGAAAAATAGAAATGTGAATAATCTTGAGGCGTCGAATGGAACATTTTCGTTGCAAACGGAATAGACAGTAAACAATAAAAAAGCAACAATAAAAGGGGAAAAGGAGGAGAGGAACAGAAGCAAAAAAAAAATATTTTTGTTTGTCACATTTTGTTTTTGAAGATGAATTGAATAACTATTTTCAATTACGACTGTGATGAGTAAGTTAACGATGAAAGTAGCTGATAAGTGGAGCTTACAACAAAAATGAGATTATTCGAGATAATATTTAAATTTATGTTTTATAATATTGTCATGTACATTTAACAGATTACAAAAAGTTAGATAATTATAAAAAACATGGGCCGCTTATTGAAATTCAAGAAAAAGGTTTCACATTACGATGACACATAGTTTCGAAATGACTGGTTTCGAAGTGGCGCGGTTTCGAAGTGTCGCGGAGCCGAAAAAAAAATTTTCAAATTCAGTCTGTTATATATTCTACAGTAATTTCCAGACACCTATTTTCCCACCGTCGGCATTCTGCAAAAGAAGAAAGGAGTGTTCCAGATGTTCCAAATAAGAGTGACCCCCCGTGAGAACATATCGATATGCACCAAGTTTGGAACACCTCGAAAGGGGCGGAGTTAGACACAGGTAACGAGTAGGGTAAGACAGTCAGTCATTCATCGTCTTCCTTCCCCTTTGTGTTTCCTTTACTTTATTTCATTTCCTGAATTGATTTTTTCTTTACCTTCCTGTATTCTTAATTCTCTTGATTTATAGATTTATCTCCAAGATCTCGATCAATTATGTTTGCCTATGAACAACAACTTCATCACATTGGAATGATTATCCAATCCGGATATGCGAAACTGGTAAGTATTCTTTGGTACTGTAGGTATACTGTATTTGATTGAAATTTTAGAATTTTCGAAATTTCAAAAATTTTATTTTTTTTTACTTTTCAAAAACCATAATGAATCAATTCCGATTTCAGGCAACAAGTGCCATCAATCAAATCTGGAATGAACCGATTCCAACATCAGTGATCGACGATTCAAATCTTCCATTCATAATGGCTATTGAGGGAATGAAAATGGTGGCGGCGCAGAGATTCCTTGCCCGTCACAGATTACGGAAATCGATTGGAATGGAGAGAGAGAAGAAAAGGATTGTGGAAGTGTTGAAGAATGGAGGAATGAAGAGATTTGATGGAAAGGGAAGGAAAGTTCCTGAGAATTTTATGAAGATTCTGAATATGATGACACATTTGAATGGAGAAGAAGATTATGTAAGTTTATTGAAAAAGAGAGAGAGAGAGAGAGAGAAAATTAAATCTTTTAATTTCAGGTGAAGACTGCATTCGAAATGTTGAATCTCTTGAACATCGATGTGAATTTGGCAACTGAGAGTTATGATCAGGCAGTGAAACTAAGAGATCTTCATCCGGAAGCAGCTGAATATATTCAGAAGATAGAAAGAATGAGAAATATGGAAGAGGAAGAGGAATCAGATGAAGAAGAAGAAGATGATGGATATGAAAGTGCAGAAGAAGAGGATCTGATGGAAGAGGAAGAGATCCAAGAGTTCCAGAAGGCATTGATTGAAGTCAAAGTGATGATTCTGTCTAAAATATTGATTTCCAAAGATGATCGATTGGTAAGCACCTCCCTACAGTAATTCCCTACAGTAACCCTATTTCAGATCTCATTAGCTGTTGGACTTCTTCCGGAGAATTCTCCTCCATTGTCACTTTGTCTCAAATACGAAATTCCATTGCTACTCGTTGAGAATGGAACGAAAAATCAGGCGGCACGGGCCTTGTTCTCCAGAATTATGTTCCTTGAGGATCATTTTAATGGACTATGGAAACAGAAAGTATTTGATCATCTATTGGCAAAATACTCACCCGAAAGAGGCGTCACCGATGGGAAATTTATGCTTTTGATGAAGTATCTGACTCCAAATGGCAACAAATTCTATGTAAGTTTTATTCGAATTATTTGAAAATTTATATTTTCTTTTTTTCAGGCGAAGAAAGTGGTGAAACTGCTTCTGGAATTGCCGATAACTCTTCATCAGACACAATTTTTCGAATTGAGGAAACGAATGATGGATATGCCACGGATGACACACGATATGGCACTGCTCATCATGAGAGTCAGGGACATCGAGGACGAGGCTGCTGCACAACGATAAATTTCTTTTGAATTTATGTCGAATTCACTGATTACTTTTGTGTTACATATTTTGATAAATAAACTACTTTATAAAATAACATTTATTTTGAGAAGCAAAAAAAGGGAAAAAGAAAGACTGATCTCGGGCGGGCTCGAACCACCGACCTTCTGTGTGTTAGACAGATGTGATAACCACTACACCACGAGACCGCTGAGAGTTGCAAGTTGCCAGGTCATACTTACCGGTGGGGAGAGAAAAAAGAAGCGCCCGGTGTTTCTTGAGAAGGTCAATATGTAGGTGACGCTCTCGGCCTGCTTAGTATAGTGGTTAGTACTCCACGTTGTGGCCGTGGCGACGCTGGTTCGATTCCAGCAGCAGGCATTCGTTTTTTGCATTTTTTCTAAATTGTTAAAAAACATTGAAAACGGTTCCGAAAACACAAATTTCTCGATCGAATTTTCAAAAAAATTTTTTTTATTTTCTATCGAAAGAAAGAACCAACAGTTACGTGACCCTTCATTCCGACAAAAACCGTGTTCCCTCGGTCAAAGAAAGAACTAAAAACCACGTGTCAAATCGGAAACGAAAAAACGAAAAATTCAAAAATTCAGTTTCATAATCAGAATACTTTCATTCAAAAATCGTATAATCTTCGCGATTCTTATTGTTCGATTAAAGGTAATTTGACTAGCCTGGTCGCCAGAACTCGCTACGCTCGTTCCGGCGCCCATGCCAGACGCGTGCCGCGTGCTGCTCTTTTTGAAGTAAAATCAACTTCCATTATAACCTCTTTTTGTTTATTTTTGACGGGCAACACCTAAAAAACCTCAGGAATCCAACTTCCAGGATATTCTTGGGTCCCGTAGTGTAAATTTATTGCCCTCTTCGATAGGAAATTTGAATTTTTAGAAATGAAATATTTCGGAAACCGAGAGAAGCTCCCCTCCTCTCCTTATCTTAGTTCATCACGGCAACACGTGAATATTCAAAATTGAAAAATTGCACTGAAAACGCCGAAAAATGCGCGCAGAGAACTTCAAAAAGCAGATTCTCAAATTCAAAAAATACGGGCATCATGCGGCCAACTTTTCCGATTGTTCAGTTCAAGAACGGTGAAAATCCGTTGGATAGGAGCTGAGAAACTGTTGTGGACATACACACACACAGACACACACACAAAAAATGTAACCCCCCATACTTTCGTAATTTAATAGAGAAGGTAGACTCTGAATTTCTCTTCAATAATTGAATTTTTCAGATGGAATCCTATAAACGATAGAAATGGTCGAAAGGAAAACAGGATATTCAAGGAATCGATCTGATGTCTCCATATTGTTTATTCGGATGGACTTGATGAAAATGAAGAACTGAATAAGATAAGAAATAAAATTTTTGGTTTTAATATTGTTGTTTTTCTTCATTCACCACCTGTTGACCTTTGAAACACTCGATTCATAACGAAAACAAAACCGAAATTGGCAAGAAAAATGTTTTATTTTGATTCGTATAACAAATTTACATGCAGAATGTCGTTATTCGTTGATTGTGTCCCTTTAAGCACTAGTTGGCTTCTGATTGTTGAGAAGACTTCCCGAGGCAACTGGAGCATCCTTATTCTTATTGGATCCCCAAGCCCAGACTGGTGAATAGGCAGCAGTAGGAAGATATGGAGAATAGACAGATGGATAGGCATATGCTGATGGATAATAGGCTGCTGAATAGGCTGGAACTACCACTTGTTGGTTAGAGAATCCGATGAGCATCGAGCAGACGATGAGGATGGCGGCGAAGCTGAAGAAATCAATTGATTAATCTCTGAATTTGGAATTTCTGACTTACCACTTAGAGAACATATTGAATTGAATGTTGAAGCGACTGAGTCGATACTTTCCCAACTGAATAGTTGCTCATTTTATAGTCAGACAGAAGTCAGAACAAAGACTAGTCTCTTGCTACTGTCTATTTGAACAAGAGAATGCAAGTTGCAAAGTTCGGGTGATCATATAACCAAAAAGTTAATTTTAGATGGGAAGAGGAAAAGATTGGGTTACCACGCACTCACAGAGATCAGGAAAAAATTAGGAGAGCAATGGGGATGTCTACAGTATTCTTTCTGAGTCATGATTAGAGCTAAAATATTCTGTTGATCATATTATTGTTAGATCGCAGGGAAGCTAGTTAATAATAATTATCAAATCAAAAATTTCAAACTCTAATGTTCTCTATCTTAAATTTTTTCAATTGGAGATGCCTTTATATTAAAATACCAAGTCTTTCTACATCTGTTCCAACTTTTATTTACTTAATCCCCATCACGCTCAGAGATCATTTTTACACCCGTTCAATGTTTGCCGCGGATCAAAAAAGAACACGTTCGAGCAACTTTGCACCCGAACACACAGAGTGCGACCAACAAAACTCAGAGTCTTTTGTGCTCAATTATTACTTATAACAGGTTATTTGGAGTTGTGTCTTGAGAAAGAATTGGGTATAAAAGTACTTTGAATCAATGGAAGAAAGTATCGACTCAGTCGCTTCAACATTCAATTCAATATGTTCTCTAAATGGTAAGTCAGAAATTCCAAATTCAGAGATTAATCAATTGATTTCTTCAGCTTCGCCGCCATCCTCATCGTCTGCTCGATGCTTATCGGATTCTCTAGCCAACAAGTGGTAGTTCCAGCCTATTCAGCAGCCTATTATCCATCAGCATATGCCTATCCATCTGTCTATTCTCCATATCTTCCTACTGCTGCCTATTCACCAGTCTGGGCTTGGGGATCCAATAAGAATAAGGATGCTTCTTCTGCTCCAGTTGCCTCGGGAAGCCTTCTCAACAATCAGAAGCCAACTAGCGCTTAAACGGACATCATCGATTACGAACTTTTTGTAAATTTATGAAAATTACAACACGAATAAAATTTCTTTCTTGCCAAATATTTTTATTCCATGTTTTATGCCTTTATTTTCTTTGTTTTCACCGGGAGATCAATTTCAGAGATTGACTACAAGTCAGTCACAAAACATTGTTGACAGCTAGAAGATTGATCAACTTTTGCTGCTTTCTTGTCTTGTCAGACTAATCAAAAATAATTTATTTACAAAAGTACAACTCAAAAAAATTATTCGACCATATTAACATTCATTGGTCGAATCTTGTTCTCATGATGAATGTGATGTACAAATATATGATTGGGTACGTTCATATTGATACCTCTGCCTCCCAAACTGAATCTCTTCGTCTTCGAATTAATCATCTGGGCGAGACGATCAGTGTCGCCGACTTGAGGCATATCATTATGAGACATTCTCCGTCGAGATAAGTCGTAATCGATTGTGCTTCGAGCAACTTCAGCGGATTGGACTCTACAATTCAGTTATTAGGAAAAGCTAAGGATTACTGTATTTACCTGACAACATTAGGCATTTTGGGTGCTTTTGAGAAAGTGGCTGTCGGGGCAACATGATGATGTTCTTCCACTTTCTCTACAGTAGGAGACTTCCCAACTGGCTCCTCAACTATCATAGACAATTTCCGATGGGGATCCAAAGATCCTGCAGATGATGACTCCTGAGAAAAGAACGAAACTCCAGATGCCCTTCTCTTAGGTGCTTCCACACTCTCATGATACTTCTTTGCCGTATGAGTATAACTTCCTTGTGGTGCATTCTTTCCCTTTCCTCCATGACACGTGTATAACAACCAGAAGCGATCTCTGGTGTTCCGACTGATTGAGATCACTGCGATTGGGGTGGCAAGAGTGGAAAACAGGCAACCGAAATGCCAGGCGGCGACGGAGAGTAATGGGGAGATGCAGAAGAAAATTAGAAGTTGCGGGAACATGATCGAGAGCTGAAATTACTTGTTTTTGTCTTGTTATTCTGGGTTTTTTGTGTTTTTCTTAGAATTCAGGGTGTTATGGTGACTAAGAGAAAATGGAAAAATAAGAAGAAAGAATTTGAAAAATAGACGGACAGCTTAGGCTTAGGCTTAAAAATTTAGGCTTAGGCATGAAGGTTTTAGGCTTAGGCTTGAAAATTTGGGCTTAGGCTTGATAGTTTTTTAGGCTTAGTCTTGATAGTTTTTTAAGCTTAGGCTTGAAAGTTTTTTAGGCTTAGGCTTGAAGGTTTTAGGCTTAGGCTTAAAAATTTGGGCTTAGGCTTGAAAATTTTTTAGGCTTAGGCTTGAAGGTTTTAGGCTTAGATTTGAAATTTTTTTAGGCTTAGGCTTGAAGGTTTTAGGCTTAGGCTTCAATTTTTAATTTTTTTTAAATTTTTTTAAAAATTTTTTTTAAATTTTAATTTTCTGTACCTCATAAATTCCAAAAACCATGGAGCACATCAACATCAACTCGCGGTCTCCATGAATGTCTGCACCCTCCACCTTCACCATACTCTCTCGTCGAACAGTCGACGATCCAACACGAACAGAAAGTAGGATGAGCAAGATGATAATAATCGGAATCACAATCCGAACTCTTGTCAGAAGTTCAGTGAAAACAGCGGAGAAGATATTGGAGACAGCACAAACGATGTTAATACATTGATTGGAAGTATTAATATGAGAATCACATTGGAAGAAAGCGGTGAATCCAGCAATCAAAAAAGCAATGATCCATGTGGAAATGACGGCGTAAAGGACATAGGAACGTCCCCATTCGACACTTCGATTCTTGTTATTCCAGTAGAATTTAAAACAGAAGATTGCTAGGTACATGACGAATATAAGGAGGGCGAAGCTGATGAGATGGTCGATCCACGCAATGATTGCAAACGCTTGAAGGACTACCGAACTGTTCTGGAAGAGCGGAAAGTTGGAGATATTTTTTGAGTAGGATTTGTGGATGTAGTTACTGGTTAATTGTAATAATATTAGTATGACTCAGATCCCAGCGAACTAATCAAGAAAGTGCCAGCTAATGAAATTTTTATCATAACATATTTTACATGATTGACGCTGTTTCGATAGCTTGCCCAGCAATAAAGATACTGTAGTTTATAATTTATATTAGTTGAATCTTAATCATTATTGTTTATAAGTAAGCTTAATAAATCAATGACTGACTTTCTGAAATTTTCTTTGTTTTTAACACATTAGATATCAATGATCACTACGTTGTCGAAATTCAGACTATTTTTGAGCATTGGCCTTTTTCTAGAAACAAACAAAAGTGGAAGTGAAATGATCAGATTAGGCTTGTGATATTTATAAGATAGCAGTTTTTCAGAAATATATTTGAGAAGTGAACTATTGGAAAATTTACTTAAAGGAGGACTGCAGTCATTATCGACTCAAAAAAATTCCCATGTAATTCGCCCTGAAAAATCTCATTCTGCTCTTAATTTTTCATGAAATTTCCTCTGAAATGCTCCAGCTGCGAGCAAGCCGAGAAAGATATGATTATGGTGGAAGAGTTTTTCAACCTCGGCCACGGGGGTTTTGGCACGCCCTGGCGGCTTTTTTCGTTCTTTTTTCAAAGTTTTATATTTGTATTGAATATATCTTCTCATTAACAAACTGAAACTTCGAAAAAAGAACGAAAAAAGCCGCCAGGGCGTGCCAAAACCCCCGTGGCCGAGGTTGAAAAACTCTTCCACCATAATCATATCTTTCTCGGCTTGCTCGCAGCTGGAGCATTTTAGAGGAAATTTCATGAAAAATTAAGAGCAGAATGAGATTTTTCAGGGCGAATTACATGGGAATTTTTTTGAGTCGATAATGACTGCAGTCCTCCTTTAAAAAACCCATGACACATCGATTAACGAGAATTTTTACACAGTTTTGAAAATTGAATATCTCAGTTCCCAATTTAGATACAAAAAAGTTAAAACTAACAAAATATTCATCTTGTTATGAGCAATTTTTCATCAGTTGACAGTTTTTACATAGCGTTAATTCTAAGCGAGATAGCAGCGTTTAAAGTTGCATAACAACTAAGAGAGTGCAGACATCCAGACACTCTAGCTTCTCTGCGTCTCTCAACAACAGGGTAGACTAGAAAGTACAAAATACTAATGTGTCAGGTGAGTTTTCAATTTTCCCACACCAAATCAAAATTTCAGACGGCTCTTCTGGGTACCAACTATACACTTTCCACCTGTCTCTCTCTCTCTCTCTCTCTCTCTCTCTTTCTCATTTCCCCCTAATTTCCCACCTTTTGCCTCTTCAACAAATGATATCCGCTGGCGAGCAGGTGCAATGAATTGGTGATACACAGCAATGCGCCGGTCACGCATAGATGAAAGAGCAACGCCATTTTCATGCCCTGCAATTTTGGAATGAAGGGAGAGAGGGTTCAATGAACCAACCCAGCGATACTTCTTGATTACATTTGCAAGCAGGATATTGCTGGCGAACGAGATTAGAAGAAGGAGAGCGTAGAAGGCCAAGACCACTGCGAGCAAAGAGTCGCTGTATTCGGAGATGTTGTCGGAGGAAGGGCTAGAGGTCTGTAAGATTTAGGATAAGGCTAAAGTTTGGCCTATTATTCGGATTAATTTGTATGCTAACTAAAACCTACAAAGGTTCTTGCTCAACATAAAACCCATTAACTTACAGTAGCCATTAGCCCCCTGGTAGTCGAAGGCATCGCAACATTCGGTGGATAGGTGGTTCTTACTAAATCCGATGCATCATCCCAATACCAATGCCATCCCTTCTCATCTTTTTGCCACCATCCAATTTGTCCGTGTCCCCACATCTCATGTCCATTTGGATGACCCTGAGAGTAGTCTCGAGGGTCTCCCGGATACCATTCCTTGTTTTCGTATTCTAAACCAAAGGGGTTTTTATTATAAGAGCATGTAAAACTCACCTTCCACTTTGGAGTCATAAGGGAAGAAAAAGGTAATCACTCGAGTCACAATCTCGATTTTATCATCCATGGTGTAGACTTCTCTTGTCTTGAACCAGAGAATGAATAAGGGAAATGTGCTCTGAAGGAGGCGTGACTAAAGAAAGTGGGCGGAGCCTATCACAATGGTTACGAGACGAAAACAAGAGGGGAGGCAATCAGGAGGTGTACTGAGAAAGAAAAGATCACAAAAATATGATTTATGATTTCGATCACACAGAGAGAGAGTCGGGGAGGCGGATAATTAGATTCTGATGTTGTTTTTTGTGCGTCGGAGGTTTGAGGAACATGAGAAATGGATAAGAATAGATTATTTTTTGGGAAGAAGAAGAAGAAGTTACGTCAGAGACTATTTTCAACTGAAAGATTGTGTTATAGGAATGGAAATAGTTCTTATAACAATTCAAGCAATTGATTCTCGGATTGCATTAGAGGAATCAAAAAGTGTGAATGAAATATTTCTCGTGAGAATGTTTTGTTAGTGGAAAAGATTTCTGTACCTTCAGTGGTTTATATAGGCGATTAAAGATGAGCAATAGGCAGCAGAGAAAGCTAGAGCGTCTGAATGTCTGCGCTCATTCAGACATCCACTTCAAACACTGCTACCTCGCTTAGAATGAACGCTATCAAAAAGTTGTTAAATACTAAAATATTTCTTATAATAACCTAAACATTTTATCAGTTGATATCTTTTCTGTATCTTCATCCAGAAATGATTTAGAGCTTTTCTGCTCTAAGGAAGTTTTGGATCCAAGACTCTGATCCTTTACCTTTCCCCGTCTTCAAAACATCAACGAAAATAGAACAATTTCTGGAAAAACAGCATGAGTTATGTCTCCTGAACAACCATAGGATATTCACATGCTCGGCGGAATAAGATCAGCGTCAAAGTAACAAAGTTTATAGATTTGGTTTCCAGACTCAAAAAGTGAGTAGTGAAGGCCAAGAAATAATTCGAGCGATGAATCTGATGTAGATTTTATTTTGAAGTGTCGTAAAAACATTTTCAGTAAAAAGGAATGGCTGAATTACTCTGTTTTCAACGGAACGCCGGCTGAAAATGTTCCGATTCTTGTTTTTTTGTTTTCAGGCACCAGAACTCTGATTAGAACACTTTTTGGAATCATTACGTAAACTGAAATATTTACTTTCTCAGCTCGAAATTCAATTTTCGGAAACTCTTGAAGCGTGGGCTCACTGCTTCCAAAACCCCCCTACCACTATACAACTGATCTTTCGAGACTTGAACTCATTCGTCTATACATCTATTTCGAAATCTATCACTGCTACAAACCACGGGACTTCACATGCGTGTTTTGTGATTAGTAATAATAATCATGGGTTATGACCCTGGACCCCGGTACCAGGAACATATGTTTTCTTGCAGAATTTGTTTTCATGATTGTCTTGTTATTCAAAAGAATAGTAACAGTGTCCGTGAATTCGATTTTCAGGGAACGACTCTCGGATATGATTACAAATCGGGCAAGTACAGAACAGAGATTGCTATGAGAAAATATATATTTGGTTATAGAAAAGGGAAATGCACTTTCAGTCAACTGGAAGTTCGGAAGTACATCAGCTATTATAAGATATAATAGAATTTAGCGGTTCCGATATTTTTTTGAAAAGTCGCTGCAAAAAAAATCAAAAAAAATTGAAATAAATAACTTTATTTTTAAAATTTGGCATATTCATCGTTAGTTTTTCGTAAATTCCATCCGAATGAACAATATTGAGACATCTGATTGATTCCTTGAATATGTTGTTTTCATTTCAATCATTTCTATCGTTTATATGATTTCATCTGAGATATTAAATAATTGAATGGAAGAGAATCTAGAGTCAAATTACCTTTAATCGAACAATAAGAATCGCGAAGATTATACGATTTTTGAATGAAAGTATTCTGATTATAAAACTGAATTTCCGAGTTTTTGTTTTCTTCGTTTTCAATTTGACACGTGGAATTTGGAGTAGTCTCTGTCCGAGGCGAACACGTTTTCAATCATTCTTATATATAAAATCCAAGAGGACGATGTCTGTCTGTTTGTTCGCACTCTTTGAATACTCGTGAGGCCAGTTCACGTTTCGAAGAATATATATGGCTTGTATTTAATATTTTGTTTTCGATAGATTAATGGCCACGTAAATTTTTCAAAATATTGTTTTTGTCGAATATTTGTCGAATAATGTCTTGAAATATTTACCAAATTTCTATATTTTGAAATTTCAAAATTCTTGTAGTCATGTTTTAAGATAGGAAATATAGGTTTTCAGTTTATTGTTGCTATGATTGCTCTCTATAGAACTGTGTTATTCTGAAATTCTGGTGGAAATACCAGCTCATGAAAAATGGAATGATAAAGATTTGGCAAGTAAGAAATTTTATTCGTGTTGTAATTTTCATAAATTTACAAAAAGTTCGTAATCGACGGTGTCCGTTTAAGCGCTAGTTGGCTTCTGATTGTTAAGAAGGCTTCCCGAGGCAACTGGAGCATCCTTATTCTTATTGGATCCCCAAGCCCAGACTGGTGAATAGGCAGCAGTAGGAAGATATGGAGAATAGACAGATGGATAGGCATATGCTGATGGATAATAGGCTGCTGAATAGGCTGGAACTACCACTTGTTGGTTAGAGAATCCGATGAGCATCGAGCAGACGATGAGGATGGCGGCGAAGCTGAAGAAATCAATTGATTAATCTCTGATTTTGGAATTTCTGACTTACCACTTAGAGAACATATTGAATTGATTGAAACGACTGAGTCGATACTTTCTTCCATTGATTCCAAGTACTTTTATACCCAATTCTTTCTCAAGACACAACCGCCAAAAAAGAGAAAAAAGAGCATGAAACCAGTAGTTCACAGGTAGAATGTTTGTATAGGCGGCAAGGCGCTTACTCGATGTTTGCTTTGTACGGATTTAGAAACGGGAAGGAGCCGAACGAAAAAACTGAAGGGAAACCTGGTTACCATAACCTAGAGGACCTGAAAAAAGTGTTTTGATCAAACTGTGAGAGAATAGACTAACCCATTTGACTAACACTATCTTTATCACGTCATTTCCTATCGATCTTCAATCCTTTTATGTCACTTTCCTCTTTTCTAATGGCTATTATCTTTTCGATAAAAATCCAGTTAGTTGACAGATGAATTGGAATTGAGAATATACAATAAGATTGTCAAAGTTTGAGGACCGATAGCTATGACAGTAGTGTTTTAGCAATTTTCTAATCGAATAATTACCAATTTTTACATTTATTTTTGGCTTTTTCTTTGTTTGGAATTGTGTCTTTACCAAATAAATTTATCAAGACACTGATATTTAAAATTTCAAAATTCTGGTACAATATTTATAGTAACTGGATTATCCCCCTGAACCTCTGCAAAAATCCGTGTTATCACTCAACAACACATCGATATCTCCTCTCTTTCGTTTCGTCTCGTCTTCTCTTTGGTGACCAATGCCCGATAAATCAACATAAGGGTGGCTACTATTCCCCCTTTTATTTCAATACACGTAATCATTTATCTTATCATCACTTCCCAAATTTCTCTACTGAGATGGTCAATCATTACTTGTTTTTTGCTTTTCCATGATTAGATAGTAGAACAGTTTTCGCCTTTTGGGAAAGAGGAAAACATTGATTTTTATGTTTTAATTGCTTTCTAATTTTCAAAATATAATAGCTAGAATCAGGATAATTCAGCAGTCAAGATTTTTTGAGGCTCAAAACATTTTTTTCAGTTATAAAATGTTTCTTAACTTCAAAGGGAGCTCAGCTTTCTTCAATTTGAAATTTTCCAAAAAAAATACAGTAATCTTACTCTATTTTTCTAAATTCCCATTCAAAATAGGTCAACAGTCAACATCGCTGTTAACTTTTATATTAGTGTCATTAAACAGTTACCATCACATTCACATGAATGTTGCCGATTGTGATTCTATCGACTACTTTTAATGTTTTCTTTTGAACATTTTTGTTTCGATGATAAAATTCAAATTTTATTTTTTAAATTTTAAAAGTGTAGCGTTCTAACTTTAATTTCAAAGGTTTCGAACCAATATCCAAAAGAGAATTTTCGAAAATGTTGCTTGAAAAGACAGGCTTTTGAAATAACTTTCATTATTTTTTTTGATAATTAAAAACTATAGTTGTCCGAGAGGAGTACAAAACTCGATCAAAAAAAGTTCGAACCAACACACATTCATTTATCAGAAAGAGAGTTGAAAAGCACAAAGTGCACCTTCTTTACACTTTTTTCTATCTCTAATCCTCTAACACACTACAAGGAACGAACAGAGAGAGAAAGAGAATGAGAGAGAGAGAGAGAGAGAGAGAGAGAGAGAACACGTGATTGATAAGAGAGTTGAAAGAAGGAAAAGAAGAAACAGTTGTAGTTGATTTTTCGAGACGTCCAAGTGTTTGAAAATAGGTTCAACACTTTGGTTCTGCACGCGTCTAGACGTGGTCTCTCATCACTCCGATCTGTGAAGTTTTGATCTTTTTGTATTTAAAGCATCCCCTTTTTCCAGTTTTAAAATCCTATTAGATAATTTTTGTGGGGGAACTTTTTTTTCAACTCCGCATCATAAGCCTATTTATGAAAAAAGTTTTCAGAATGATCCGATTTGATTTTTTTTGAAATCGAAGGTCTTGAGAGAGGCGCATAAAAGAAACCATGTCAATCAGAACATTTTTTAGAAATGTTTTCAAGGTGTTTATTCTCGTTTTGGTTTTCAATATTATTTTAACATGCTTCGTTCATATAACTCCAGACTGAGTTGAAATCAGAGTTTTTCCATTGAGACTCTTACTTTTATTCAGTTTTGCGATTTTCAAATTGTTTTGTTATGTTTTTCAAAAAAGTCGGGGTTTTGAAATAATGTTTGTAAATTTTTTACAAATTTTTACAAATCTCTCAGGGTCTTCTTAAAATAAACTCACTGTTCATCTCAAAAATCAGTTTCATGAAATGTACATTTCCACTGATAAGACGCCCATTTTTTCTGTTCTTCTCAAAGTTTGAATAATATTTATTTTTCTGATTCTCTGATTCTCATGATCGTTTGTTAGTTGATGTTACTACCTTCTGATCAGTAAATAAATAACATTTATTTTCTCGAATTTCTGGAAATTTTTCAAACAAAAAAAAACAAGACCTTTCGAAGCAAAATTAATTTCATGGTGGTTTTTTTTGTGAAAAAACCGTATAAAAGTGCAGATCAATGGGATCTTATTTCCGATTTCAAAGTAACAAGCGTATCTTCTAGAAAATTATCGTTTTTTTCGACTGTGACTTCTCTCTCTCCCTCTCTTTCTCATGTTATTGTTCTCCATCTCCTTCTTCAACCCTTCTTCAAATGATAACACATTTATTGTCGGTGGTTGTTTGTTTGTTAGTGTGACATTGATACCCAATAGAAAGGGGGGGGGGGTTATTAGTGACTGTTTCACACAAGAAACAAGAATTTCATTTGATTTTCACATGCCTTTTGATGTTTTTTTTTGGATTTCGTCAGTAGTATGATGAAATTTCGCTTCTCTTTGTCATATTTATTATCCAAAAGGAGTACACAATTCAAATTACAGATGGGAAGCGAGGCGCCACCACATCCCGAGAAAAAGGTGCGCGAGCCGTTCTCACGTGCCATGAAAGACGATCCGATAACCGATGAGCAACGACTGAATGAACTGTGGCATTTGTTAGATTTACTGGAAATCGAATACAAAAAGACATCGGATCTACACACTCTCATTTCATCGGTCTCCGAGTCATTGACAATGGTTTGGAAGAGAAGAGATCCGAAATCTGAGTTGGCATTGAAAGGATTACTGTTGATATTGGAATATTGTCTGAGTCATGTTTTCGATGGACACGCGTGTTTTGAGGTGTTTGTGACGTCGCTCGGATTCAATACTGTCATTTTTTGGAAGTGAGTTTTTATAGTTTTTTTTAAGTCAAAATATCTCGATGTGGGTTATAGATACAAAACAGTTGTCAACTAGTAAAATGTTAAGCTTATTCTGAGCAATAATTTTCTAGTTGACAACTTTTTGATAACTAAAACGGAAAGCGAGATATAGGCGTTTGAAGTTGCAATTTACCAGAGAGCGTAGCCAGATTTCTCTGCGTCTCTCCTTGCACACATTAGTTTACTCAATCACAAAAACTATATAAATTTACAAACAAAGTTTCTACCGTATTCAGACACTGCGCCGGTTACATCTTCGACTCAGACTTGGGTAGAGGTACCAAGTTCCGTGACGCTCTCCTTTTCTCACTAACCCTTTACGATGTTAACACAGGAAAGAATCGATTAAGGTAAGGGATTACTGTAGCTGTCTAGGGTTACTGTATCTGTTTCAGAGAACTCTACGCAGCTGTCCCCGGAATCCGGAAATCTCTCCTAGGAGTCAATGCGAAGCAATTTGGAGAAAGATACCATCATCTCCAAAAACGGCTTGCCAAATACGGATCCCAGGCTTCCCTCTGTAGTATTTCGAGTGAAAGTGAAGCTGAAGACGGTATACTGTACTTTTCTACCGTAACCCATTCCTCATTTTCAGGTCTTCATATCCGGTCGGGAAATCATTCTGAAAGTGATGGGGAGGAAGATTCGAAGAAGCCTCGAAGTGGTCTGGCGACTCCTCATTTCCAACAACGTGTCATAAATGTGTCGAATGCACCGCCCGTATCATTGAAAAGAGAGAAAACAGGAGATTGGGAGATTAAGCAAGGGTCCGGGGGATTGGTGGCTTGTGTTGATCCGGTCATGTCGAAGGATCATGAGAATCTGTGGTTGGCCAATCTTGGAATGAATATTAATGATAAGAAGAATAAAAAGTAGGGGTTTGAATCCCAAAAAATAACCCTATCTTCTAAAATTTCAATTTTACAGACCCGGATCAGTGGCCTCTATCCCGGAATCCCTCTCCTTCCCTTCTACCAACACCCTTGGTCTTCCCCTAATCAAACAAACAATCGCTGAAGTCTTCTTCCACGTGTTAGCCGATGATGATATGGACGCCCCAAAAAACGAAAAACAGAAGAAGGCTCGAGAAGAAATGTCTCTCCTTGGAGTACTGAATAACTATAATCGAGGAAACTACAAACTGAATCCAGTAGTAGTTCAAGAAGAAGACTACAATGTGTACTACGGTGGAATTAGTAACGGATTACTGTGGCCTGCCCTTCATAATCTTCCAGAATACATAGTAAGTGAGTACAACGACGAAAAGATTCTGAGAGCCCATTGGTGTGCTTATGTACGTGTCAACTATCAATTTGCAATCGACGCCGTTCGAAACAGTCGTCCACAGGATTTCATTTGGATTCATGATTATCATTTGATGCTTGTCGGAATGATCATGCAATCATTGGATCAACATCTGGAAGTTGGATTCTTCCTCCATATTCCATTCCAACCACCTGGAGAATTCTTCTCAAAATACTCGACCGTCGGGTTTGCTGTCCTTCGTGGTCTTTTGAGATTCACTAAAGTCGGATTCCAAACTCATCGTGATCGAACCAAGTATATAGAGTTGGTGCAGCATTATTTCGGAACTGCGAAGATTGTTTATGATAATAAAATGGATATTTATTCCGGTGAGTTGTTTTATAGAAAAGTTATCAAAAATATGTAAATTGATAAAATATTGCTCATTGTAAGCTGAGCACTTTGTTAGTTGACAACTTTTTTATATCTTTTTTGGAAACCGAGGTACGCGTACTTTTATTCAGAGTGAGCCCTCTTTTTGACTATACTCAACTTCAAACTTTTATATTTCAATCATCGTTAAAGTTATCAAAAAGTTATTAACTAGTAAAATATTGCTCATAATACGTTTAATATTTTGTCAATTGAACAATTTTTGTAGCTTCAATAAGAATTGAGATACGCGCATTTTTAGAGAGCCTGACAAAAAGCTATATCCTTCCAACTTTAAACGGTTATATCTCACTTGTTGTCATAGATATTAAAAATTGTCAACTACAAAAATATTGCTCATCATAAAGTGAACAATTTATCAGTTGACAACTTTTTTCTATCTTCCCTCACAACCCACAAAAATCTCATTTCCAGTGACCAACGAAGGATGGACATGTTCCCTTGGCGTCTTCCCAGTGAGTATCAAAAACGATGACTTTCTGAAATTCGTTGATCTCCCCGATACTATCAAATTGAAGAATGATATCCGTAAAAGAGTAATGGGAGATACTCCTCCACCAGACGCCCGATTCTTTTTCTCCGTCGAAAGATTCGATTATACAAAAGGAATCATGGAGAAGCTTCAAGCCTATCAACGATATTTCGAACGGCATCCGGATCGAATCGGAAAAGATGTTCTCTATCAAATAGCTGTGACAAATCGACGAAGTGTGGATACTTATAGAGTCTATCAAGACGAATGCATCGATCTCGCAGATAAAATCAATCAGACGTTCAAATCAACAGAGAATCCTTCCTGGAAACCACTGATATTCCAAACGGATGGAATGCAAAGAAGCGAATTGGTAGCTGCTTATTTAGCTATGGACATTGGAGTTGTTACCCCCAAAAAAGATGGAATGAATCTGGTGGCAAAGGAAATGTTGGTGTGTAATCCCAAAGCAGGGCTCGTTCTTTCCACGGGAGCAGGATCAGAGATTCAGTTCACTACCGCCGGGCTTTATACTGATAAAGAGAAGAACTATCATCGAATTTCGAATGTTTTTGATGCTGATTCATATTGTGATGCTTTCTATGCAGCCGCTTTAGAATCAGAAGAAGTTCGAGGTGAACATGGAAAGAGACTTCACGAATTTATTATGGCTAATGATATTGAGAGATGGAGTAGTGCTTTCTTGGATCCCTCATGGACTCATGAAGTTATTCGACCCACTCAGGTTAGTTTTCAGACTCCTTACCGTATCCCAATTGATTTTCAGATCGACACCCTTGACGACTTCTTCTCTCTAATGATGAAAACTCGCAATGTCCGTCGTCAAATCGTCGGTCGTGTCCTCAAAGGAATTCCAATCCGTTCCCATTTCGCCATTTCCCTTCGAAACGCCAAAGACTCACTGGAACAAATCTGTAAACCCGGAACCCATACTGCTGAATTTAAATCGGGACCCGATTCGACGGAAGTTGCTCATTTCGAAATTGATAACGAGTTGCAGGAGTTTGAAAGAGATCTCTCGTTTATTGACTATGTTCAGAGTGATGATGCGGATAATGTGGAGCAGTTTGTTGATGTAAGTTACAGTAGTCCAGCGTTCTAGCAGGACACACCTTCCTGTATGCCTACTGAGCTTGCTACCGCTGTCACTGTTATGGCGCAGCCGGTTACGCTTTTGCCGGCAATCTCGCGCCCGCGGGTTCAACTCCCCCTGCTCGAATTTCATTTTTGCCTTCTTCAAAAAATAATATTAATTCATTTATTTCAAATTTAAAGCCTAATTCCGTCTCAAAATCGTTTCCACCAGTGTCTCGTTTCCAATGAACAGACCATCAGTCACCACAATTGTCTCATTATGTCTCATTCCATGCCCCTTTCTTTTCCTATGGGCTCTCGATGGCTTCTGAGTCACTTCTGAGTCTTCGAAATGAATTTCTGGGAGGTTGTACGGTTTGCACTTCTTTCTGTATTGACGACATGCGAAGTGCTTACGGTACTTTGCTGCACAGATTTTTTGGAAGTTTAGACACTGCTCAAGGGGCGTCGTGTGACTTTGGGTCTGAATTAAAGAGTCTAGATTAAAAAGAAAAGATAGCTCTTACCATAGTAGAGTTATTTGTCTCTAGCTCCGGAAGATCGAACTTTTTACAGTATCTTCGGAACGTCTTACAACTATAATGTCTCTTATACTTCTCACTACACTTCTTCTGATGCTTCATACACTCAGCTACCGTAGTCGGAATATGATTCTTCTTTGACTTCCCTTTCCGGGCGATTTCTGGACTGTGCTCGCAGTTTTTTTCGTAGAAATAGCAATGACCGTTGTAGCCTTTCTTAGCTAAACAATTCTCTTTTAGATCATCACACTCGAATGAAATATCAGGGAAGTCAGAGGTGGCGTTCGTCTGAAAAAAAGCTTTTTTTGAATGAGTGTATCTTTGAAACTGTGGCAGATATCAAAAAGCTGTTCACTGATAAAATGCTTGGCTTATTATGAGCAACATTTTGTTAGTTGACAACTATTTTGTATCTTGACTGGTGAAGAAGTTATTAAAGACAAAGATAAAGCTAAAATCTATTTTTTCTAAAAAACTCTTTTTTCAAACGCTTATATCTCGCTGACCAGGAGATCTATCAAAAAGTTTTCAACTAATAAAATATTGCTCATAACAAGCTAAACATTTCATTAGTTAGAAACTTTCCCCTATCTCCACCCAGAGTCATCTTACCGTAGCCCCAAGAATATTGACAATTGTCTCATTCGACTTCAAATGTGCACACCATGAAGGACACAAAGCCTCTTTCTCTTGTGAAGTTGAGTTGGTAGAGTCTTCTAGAAGGCTTACGACCTTATCTGTTTTCGAACAAGCATCACATTGACACAGATTAATGTAGCACGTGGAATCAGAAAAGTAGAAACAGTAGTTAGCGTCTCTGAAATTGTTGGGGTTATGCTTTGAATTAAGTTTTTTTTAAAACTATTTTTAATGGAGAAAAAATAAAGAAAAAGTAAAAATAGTCTTAGTGGGTTTGAACCCTGGTTGTCAGATCAACACTCCAACGCGTTATCCACTAGGCCACACCGCCCGAATTTGCGGCGAGCAGTGACGGCAGTGATAAGGGCGAGGAAAGTCAGATATTTTCAGTGAACATACTTCTCACGTATTTTACTGATTTTTCCAGTTTCCGAAAACAAAAAATAAAAAAAACTCACAAAATCTCGCAAACATCGGCAGTGTCCAAAAAACCGAAATTAGCAAACAAGGCGATAGCCACCAGGGGAATTGATACCATTTTGTGAAGTGAAATGGAGATTCTGTCTATTCTCTCTCTCTTTCGTAGGGGCGTGTCCTTGAAAAAATCAAAGTTTTGAGAGGGGAGAATTCGGTACGATACGGAAAGAGAGGAATTTCATTGACATTTCATTTTGACCTACTTTCTGGTCGAAAATAATTCTTTTTGGAAGAGATGAAATGGAAATTAAAGGAAAATGGACAAGTGCACTTGAGGACATGGAACTAGTCCCTCTCTTCCCTTTTTTGGAAGTGTTTAAGTGGTCATATGGTTTAATGAGAAAAAAAATCCGAGGAATGATTCCTTAGGAATCAAATGTTTTGTGGTGTCAAGGCTATAGAGATATAAAACTTTGAATATAGGTGGGTCAAACGGAATGAGGTGTACTTTTAAAAGTTTTCGGGGGAAGGTCGGTCGGAAAGAGGTAGGGCAGAGGGGAAGAGGTTGAGGATGAGGTGACTTGACAGTTTGAAAAAAGTTTTCGAAAAAAATAGGCCTTGCAGAAACAAAACTATACGAAAATAATATGTGAACACAAAAAACAAAATGTGAAAAAAATTTTCGAAATTTTTTTATTTTTTGAAAAAACTAAATTTTGTTGGTCCATTTTAATCAGGTATAAGCTTTTTTGGAGTTTTCAACAAGAAAATAAAATTTCACAGACCACGCCCATTTTCGAAAATTTTCCGTAACAGGAATCTTTTAATTTGCTTAACTGATGTTTTAAGCAATTTAACAAGAGCAATTTCAAAATGTGAAAAAGGTTTTTTTTGAAAAATCCTAATTTTTGAAAAATCCGAATTTATTCGTTAACTTGAATGTTATGTAGCAAAAAACTAGATTTTAATTTTCAAAATAAGAAAGTTAAGAACTTTTCATCCGGATCTTATAATTTTTTTGGACCCTTTCATTCTTCAGGGACCCTTATAACCAAACAGAGCCAAAATTTTTGATAATTTGAGATGAAAAAATGCACATGATAAAGACCATAATTAAGTCTTCCCTCGTGGAAAAATTCTTTCGCATCGTAGCAAAAACTGGGATTTTTGATAATCTACATACGTCCTTCATATTCCCCTGTGGACATCCAGACAAACCTATGACTCATGCCCTTAATCCATTCGTACTTTCTCTTTTCCCAGCAGCCAAAAGTCATCGCCTTATCTCTCTCATTTCATCTCACCCTTTTCACCTAATTGCGAAATGAAATCTATCGTGAGCTTTTGAGAAGAGGGACGACGAGTTTCTCTCTCTCTCTCTCTCTCTCTCTCTCTCTCTCTGTCTCTCTCTCTCTCTGTCTCTCACTCATCTCGCTCATCACACTCATCACACGCAATATTTTCCGCTCACATGCACACAGAGAAGAGTAGAGACAGAGAAGAAAAGAGAAGGGTGTGTCTCTCGCCTTCTGAGCGGTCACCATGGATACGGTGAGCTAGAGAGAGAGGGCTCTCATTCGACTTCTTCTTCCTTCCAAAACACACGCGCCCCTCTCCTCTGTTTTCCTTCTCTCTTTTCCTCCCAAATTCCCCACTCGAATACAAAATGGGTCTAATGGACGTTCTGAAATCGTTCAAATCGCCGAGCGGCCGAGAAATTCGCATATTGCTTCTCGGACTCGACAACGCCGGAAAGACGACAATTCTGAAGCAATTGTCGTCAGAAGACATTCAACAAGTGACGCCGACAAAAGGATTCAATGTGAAGACTGTCGCAGCGATGGGCGATATTCGACTCAATGTCTGGGATATTGGAGGTCAACGGACCATTCGTCCCTATTGGTCGAACTATTATGAGAACATTGACACTCTCATATTCGTCATTGATAGCAACGACAAAAAGAGATTTGATGAAATGAACATTGAATTGGGCGAGTTGCTAGACGAGGAGAAGCTACGCAAGGTACCCGTGCTCATCTTCGCCAACAAACAAGATCTTCCGACATCCGCCAGTTCAGAGGAGATTTCTCGCAGGTAAAGGACATTTTATCTGGACAAGCCACTAACCTTTTGTTCAGATTGAACTTAGACTTGCTCCGCGACCGTACCTGGCACATTCAGGCGTGCTCCGCGCTCAAAAACGAGGGAATCAATGATGGAATCACTTGGGTGGCTAGCAATCTAAAGCCAGCCTCTTCTTCGTCTTCGAGCAAGAAATAAGGATTTTTGGTCTTTTTCCTTTGTTCAAACTCCTTTATCTCGCTTCCCACAAACGCTATCAAAAAGGTATCAACTAACAAAATGTTGCTCATTATAAAATGGACTTTTTGTCTGTTGACAACTTTTTTATATCTCTAATGAGAATAAGGTTATAGCCGTTTGAAGTCAGGCCACCTGGGAGAGACGCAGACTCCTCGGCGGTGTTTCATTGAACTTCAAACGCTCATAACTCCGTTCTCATGAGAGATACAAAAAACTTGTCAAGAGTAAAAATGTTCATTATAAAATGAGCAACATTTTCACAGTTGATAACTTTTTTGTAGCTAGCTTGGTAACCGAGATACAACGCCCCGAACAAAACCAAACATTTTATCTCCGTTTCTGCATTTCCCCATTGCTATCAACTAACTTCTATCCCAAACTTTTTATTCTAACGTATCAAAGCCTTTTAATTTTTTCCCCTTTTCCGTATCTTCTA
Source organism: Caenorhabditis tropicalis (assembly GCA_016735795.1). Lineage (NCBI taxonomy): Eukaryota > Metazoa > Nematoda > Chromadorea > Rhabditida > Rhabditidae > Caenorhabditis > Caenorhabditis tropicalis. Next base: position 9,547,586 of record CM028615.1, read on the forward strand.
CCCATTTTTCTCACTCTCTGAATTCCTCCCCTTTCTTCTCTCCATAACTGACTTCTTGATCCCTTTCCTTCGGATTTGTGACATTTTTGATTTTCTGATTATCAAATATTATTTATAACTTAATAAATCATGGAATAAATCATTTTTTAATTCTTTTCTTTGAAAATTTTCTTCGAAAATTCAGTGACTCTTAATAAAGGGAACTAGCGAGATATGCTTATGTTCCAGGCTAAATATCTCAATTGTTTTTAGGGATACAAAATAATTGTTAACTAATAAAATGTTTACCTTGGTATAAGCTTTATTTTATTAGTTAGCAACTTTTTAATATCTTTATTGGGAAGGAAGATATTAGCGTTTGAAACTGCGCGACACGCAGACAGTCAGACACTCTAGCTTTCTCTGCGTCTCCCTTCTAACCTTTCTCTATTTCAGACTCTCATCAGCTCCCATCCAATTTCCATTGACACGTACAAAAAAGAAGTTGAGAATGTAAGATTTCCACATATAATCTGATAATTAATATTTCGGTTTCAGGCGGTCGAACTACTGTACTCTGCTGATCACTTCCATTATTTCTTCACAGACAGAGACGGAACATTGAAGAGTTATTCATGCAGTTATCCGTCGAGTATTCAACCAGCATATTCTGGAGTTATTCAGGTGAAGACCAAACCACGAATAAAGTGAAATTATCATTTATAAAAATGAAATCATGAATGAGAAAACTAGAAACAACTATTTCGGAAACCCATAATTTTGGGAGCAAAGCACATTTTTCTTTTGCACTCAAATGAAATTTTGATTCTCTGTTTTGGGGTTTCGGGATTTTTTTCGATCAGATTACAAAAAATTTTAACTATCGAAGAAAAATTGTTTTTTTTCGGTAAAAAATTCCAAAAATGTTATAAAATAGATTTATAAGATATTAAAATTCCCGATAAATAAATTTTAAAAATCCAACTACAATTCCAGGCACAATTCGCTCGTCGCTGCGCTCAAACATGTGTGATTCTGACAACAGCTCCTTTGATGCATATCGGAGTTCTCGACGTTTCTACTATCCCCAATGGTTACTATTATTTTGGAGCATCTGCCGGAAGGGAGTGGTTCATCGATTCGGGACACAATTTCAAGGACGAGTCGATTATGAAGGGAGAGAAGGCCGATGTGTTGGCTAGTGTAAGTCGATGGTTCAGTATTTGCGCTCTAGTGTCCAAAAATTGAGCCAGAAAATTTTTCCAGTCTTGAGTTATTTTTTTGCAAAGCCTCAATTTTCTGATTTTCCCCCACTATAAAAATGTAAAGTGGGCGGAGGAGAGTTCGAGCTGAGACCTCCAGAACGAAAAACAAGCGCGCAACCCACTCGGCCACGCGGCCGACGGGCGACGCCATTCGAGAGGGTGTATAGGAAACCAACCTTTTCCAGGCCTACACCCGAATCTCTCACCTTCTCGAAGAATCCGAATTCCGTCCGTTTACCTGGGTTGGGTCCGGACTCCAAAAGCACTACGGTCATCTGACAATTGCTTATCAAGACGTCTATCGATCGATTACGGAGACTCAGGGAAAGAGACTTTTTGAGGAAGTTGAGAAGATAATAAAGGATGTCGATCCACAGGGAACACGTCTTCAATTGGCAAGCACTGAATTCGATATTAAGGTTTATATGAAGGTGAGTGCCCTCTAATCATTGATCCCTTCTAACCCGTCAAGTGTTTTTCAGACGGAAACCGATGGACGAGTATTCGATAAAGGAGATGGATTGCGGATGCTTTGTGAGAAAATGCATTGTGATTTGACAGTAAGTCTAGACTACAAACTACAATCTACAGTACTAAATTCAGGAAGGAAACGTGTTAGTGTGTGGAGACTCTTCTACAGATATTCCAATGCTCAAAGAGTGTCTGATTAGAAATCCAAAGGGAGTCTACACGATTTGGGTTACGGTCAATGATCAGTTGAAGAAGGAGGTACAGTAATTTTTAAACGGTTTTTTATAGGTGAACAACCTTAAAATTTGTTCGAAAATTTTTTTCTAGTTTTTAGGCCACAAGAATGTCAGATTCGGATTCAACTTGTCAAAAAATTTCAAAAAAGTATAATCATGACTAGGTTTGAAGTTAGTTGGGTCCCGCCACGAAAACCTGCACATCAGGTTACTGTAGTTTTCGTGGCGAGACCCAAAGTTATCGTAACCTGATCATGATTATACCCATTTTAAAGCTCTCGGTGAGCTGAATTTGACTAGCTAGTTCTCATGAATCTCGGAGCAAAACTGACTCTAAAATTCCTATTTTTCTAGGTCCGTGCCCTATGCGCGTCATTCGACAACTCGAACGTCGCCTTCGTCTCGTGTCCAGAAGTACTTCTGGGAGCAATGGCTCAGGCGACAATTCGTGAGATAACTATCACAAGAACCCGAAAACTGTCTCGGAATGTGGTCTAGATTTTTATTTGAAATTTTTGTCTGTATAGGTAGTCTTTTTGACAACTTTTTGGAATGTTTTTCAATAAAGGCTTTTGACACATTATGAGAGGACATTCTTTTATTTTTACAACGATTAGAAATAAGAATAAACTCACGATTTTTTTTATTTACTGAAATTTCAATCAAGAAAAAAAAGCAAAAAACGAATGCCTGCTGCTGGAATCGAACCAGCGTCGCCACGGCCACAACGTGGAGTACTAACCACTATACTAAGCAGGCCGAGAGCGTCACCTACATATTGACCTTCTTGTAACCGACCGGAAACAAGGGCGCATCTTTTCTTTCTCCTCGCCGGTAAGTATGACCTGGCAACTTGCAACTCTCAGCGGTCTCGTGGTGTAGTGGTTATCACATCTGTCTAACACACAGAAGGTCGGTGGTTCGAGCCCGCCCGAGATCAGTCTTTCTTTTTCCTTTTTGATTCTCAAAATAAATACATTTTAATTTTAAAAATAATTTTATTTATCAAAATATATTACACAAAAATAATAAAAGAACTCGACATAAAATAAAAAAATACAAATTATCGTTGTGCAGCCGCCTCGTCCTCGATGTCCCTGACTCTCATGATGAGCAGTGCCATATCGTGTGTCATCCGTGGCATATCCATCATTCGTTTCCTCAATTCGAAAAATTGTGTCTGATGAAGAGTTATCGGCAATTCCAGAAGCAGTTTCACCACTTTCTTCGCCTGAAAAAAAGAAAATATAAATTTTCAAATAATTCGAATAAAACTTACATAGAATTTGTTGCCATTTGGAGTCAGATACTTCATCAAAAGCATAAATTTCCCATCGGTGACGCCTCTTTCGGGTGAGTATTTTGCCAATAGATGATCAAATACTTTCTGTTTCCATAGTCCATTAAAATGATCCTCAAGGAACATAATTCTGGAGAACAAGGCCCGTGCCGCCTGATTTTTCGTTCCATTCTCAACGAGTAGCAATGGAATTTCGTATTTGAGACAAAGTGACAATGGAGGAGAATTCTCCGGAAGAAGTCCAACAGCTAATGAGATCTGAAATAGGGTTACTGTAGGGAATTACTGTAGGGAGGTGCTTACCAATCGATCATCTTTGGAAATCAATATTTTAGACAGAATCATCACTTTGACTTCAATCAATGCCTTCTGGAACTCTTGGATCTCTTCCTCTTCCATCAGATCCTCTTCTTCTGCACTTTCATATCCATCATCTTCTTCTTCTTCATCTGATTCCTCTTCCTCTTCCATATTTCTCATTCTTTCTATCTTCTGAATATATTCAGCTGCTTCCGGATGAAGATCTCTTAGTTTCACTGCCTGATCATAACTCTCAGTTGCCAAATTCACATCGATGTTCAAGAGATTCAACATTTCGAATGCAGTCTTCACCTGAAATTAAAAGATTTAATTTTCTCTCTCTCTCTCTCTCTCTCTTTTTCAATAAACTTACATAATCTTCTTCTCCATTCAAATGTGTCATCATATTCAGAATCTTCATAAAATTCTCAGGAACTTTCCTTCCCTTTCCATCAAATCTCTTCATTCCTCCATTCTTCAACACTTCCACAATCCTTTTCTTCTCTCTCTCCATTCCAATCGATTTCCGTAATCTGTGACGAGCAAGGAATCTCTGCGCCGCCACCATTTTCATTCCCTCAATAGCCATTATGAATGGAAGATTTGAATCGTCGATCACTGATGTTGGAATCGGCTCATTCCATATTTGATTGATGGCACTTGTTGCCTGAAATTAGAATTGGTTTAATTTTTGAAATGCTAAGAACAAATAGTATTTTTAGAAATTCCAATATGTTCAGAAATTTCGAAAATTCTAAAACTTCAATATTCAAATAAAATCTACCTACAGTACTAATAACACTTACCAGTTTCGTATACCCGGCTTGGATAATCATTCCAATATGATGGAGTTGTTGTTCATAGGCAAACATGTTGATAATTGATCGATTGCTTGGAGATAAATCTATAAATCAAGACAAATAAGAAAAAGTACAGTAAAGGAAGAAAAAATCAATTGAGATAATAAAGGAAAGGAAACACAAAGGGGAAGGAAGACGATGAATGACTGACTGTCTTACCCTACTCGTTACCTGTGTCTAACTCCGCCCCTTTCGAGGTGTTCCAAACTTGGTGCATATCGATATGTTCTCACGGGGGGTCACTCTTATTTGGAACATCTGGAACACTCCTTTCTTCTTTTGCAGAATGCCGACGGTGGGAAAATAGGTGTCTGGAAATTACTGTAGAATTATATATATATTGAATTCGGTATTTCAACAGGAAATCTTATAGTTTGAACGAATTGAGTAAGAAAATCGAGGATCTTTCGTTATAATCTGTCAGCAATTGTAAGAAATATGCAAAGTGGGAAATTATAATTTTTCTTATACCTTTACTCATCAGGTTTTGAGCCCTGAACTTCATCACGAGCATCGAGAAGGAATCATGTAATTAATATTGTCGGGCGATATCAGAACCTCTCTCACTGGTTTAACCATAATATTCGTCAAAAACATTTTTTTTCTGATAATTTTTCTGTAAAAATGATCATTCTCAAAAATTCAAGGTAGTGGAAGGAGCTCAATGAAAATCTTTTGAATTCATGATATGATTACAGTACTGGCCAAATATGTACTTTTTAGTAGCCAGTAAAGCAACTTTGAGAGTGTACCACTGTGTCTGAAATCATACGATCGTTCTGAAAACTTCAGGTTGTATCAACCGAGATTTAAATATTTGTAATTGAACACTTTTTTGTAAAAACATTTCTCAGTGAGTTATGTGTCGCTGATGAAAACGTGGATAAATGATATACCATCTCTGCTAAAATTCGAAAAACTCTACCAACTTTCTGTGTAATTGAAACTATTTTCAGGTAGTTCTAAGGATTTTTTCAGTATAAAAGTTGTATTTCTTCTGAACATTACCTCACATGTTCTCACCCTTTATGATTGGTCCCTTTCAGTCAATACACTCTGTTCTCTGTATTCATCCCCCTTTCTCCACCAAATACATGAAACGTGAAGAACGGAACTTGGATGATTGACATGTTCTCACAGGTGGTCACTCTTGTTTGGAAACAAATGGCCTTTGTTCTGTAAGAGAGTGTCTATGACTCGGAAGAAAGGTTCATGGTACTTACTGTATCTGGGAAGTCGAAGGATTTGATTTTCAATAGTAAACATTATAATTTTCATGAATTCGTGAAAAATGGGAAATCTTATGACAAAAAACACTGGGCAGGTTCAACGAAGTGATAGAAAATGAGACATGATTTACTTTTCAATTCGACATTTTCTCCCGAAATTTTCAAAAAAGACGTGTAAACCCAAACTTTTCTTATCCACGTGGAATCCTTTCAATTCCATCATTTCTAAATATTTCTCATTCCCTCGTCATCATCAAAAAGTTTTTTGTAAAAGCTGTCAATGTATCAATTAGCTCTTTACAATGTCATCTTCGGAGTTTTGATCGTTGCAACCGTTTTCAGTAATTGTTTGAAAGGAAACCAGAAGAGAGGCGGTAAGTTGATTTTTGAATAGAAAAAGAGTTCTGAAAACAGTAATCATTTTGGAAATCCAAAAATTCTAAAAATCCCGAAAATTAGGAAAATTATGAAAAATCTTAAATTTCAAAAAAACAAAAAAATCTGAAATTTCAGAAAATCCAAAGTTTCAAAAATTACCATAAGCATTCTAAAATTTTGGAAATTCCGAAAAACTCAACATTTTTTTAATTTCGAAAGAAATCTGATAATCCTACGATTTTTAAATTCATGGAGACTCCGAAAATCTAGTTTGTCTAGTTCAAAAATTGCAGAAACCCCAAAAAAAGGTCCAAAAGTGTCTGCACCGACTCCAATAACCTACGAGACCGATCCAAACGTTCTGGAAAGAGAACGAAAACTGAGAATTCAAGAGAATCGAGAGAAAATGCGAAAGAAACGGGAGAAGAACATATTGAAGTCTCTGGAAGAGAGTAAAGCGGCATCTGTCAAGAAATCAAAGGAATTGGAACTGGTAAGGACATCCGGATATACGGATAAGGACTTTTGTTTCAGTTGCCAGAGGATAAGACTCAATCAATGACTACTGATTCAAGTGACTCGTCGGAGACTAAGCAGAAAGAGGTTTCACAAGAGGTTACGATGGCGGTAAGGGATTTGTTTTAGCTATCATTAGCTAAGTGATTTCAGAAAACGCAGGATGCTAGTAGCAAGAAAAAGGAATCAAGTAGGAGTAATGAGGAATTGGGGGATATTCAATTGGTGGATAAGGATTCAAATGCTTGTAAGTGTAGAATTAAAAAAAAGTACCAGATAGCCCTTTTTAAGCTGAGCAATTGGTTAATTCACAGATTTTCAGTACCGTTACTTCTAGATAAGATAAACTGGTTTCAAAGAAGCCTCTCTTTGACGGTCTATATCTCGCTTATCTTAAAACCTAGAAAAATTTGTTAACAGTTAAAATATAGCCCTTTTTACGCTGAGCATTTTATTAATTGACAACTTTTTTATATCTCTTTTATGAACTGAGCAATTTCAGCTTCAAAAATGAGAATGCTAAAAGAGCGAGCAAAAGACGCGGCGAAGAAGAAACAAGTCGAGGAGGAGCTTGGAAAAAGTTTTGAGACCACTAAATCAGAGGTAAGACACTAATACATATTGAGAATCTTTTTTATTCAATAATTTTTTTCAGAGCTCGGTAAAACCGCGTACTCCAGATGACACCCTCCGAAACATCTCCTCTATTCAAATGGAAACTCGTCCTGCGGTTCAACGGAAAAAGAAGCCAGAGAAGGTGGATACTATAGGAGATACGACAGAGTCTTTGATGGTCAATGAAGCTGTTGTTGTGGTAAGTTTTGCCTACAGTAGTAATTTTCAAATAGATAAAAAAATCTCACGCTTTTTTTAGTCCCTTTTTTATTCCTTCAACAAATTAAAATGGAAAGAAATCAATTCCAGGACCCGAAATCGAATCCGATGTATATTCGAGAGTTTACCCAACACGTTCTAAGAGGATCCGTTGAGAAAAGCGAAGCTGGACAGTTGTGATAGTTTTTGGAAAATAAATTTGGACTTTTATAACGGGCTATTTTTTGACAGATTTATCTCGCTTTTTGTTGGAGATATAAGAAAAGTGTCAACAAATAAAATATAGCTTTCTTTAAAATAAAAATTTTGTTAGTTGACAACTTTTTTGTATCTCTGAAGATTGCTGAGATACAAGAGTTTTAAGAGAGACGCAGAGAAAGCCTGGCTGTCTGCGTACTTCTCGGTAGACGCAACTTCAATTGCTCATATTTCAATTTTCAGTTGAGATATCAAAAAGTAAAAATTAATAAAAATATTGCTCAGAATAAGCTTAACATTTTCGTAATTGATCATTTCCCTCTACCTCTCACCAAAACCCAGATACCCCACTTCGAAAAGGCTACCTCTAAAACCCTATCAACACATTTTGATCCCCGTGATATCCTAGACTATACCTGATGAAAGGGTTTTTGATGATTCCCCTATCCGTTGAAATAACATACATTTATGTGTACAACGCCTCTTTTATGGAGAGGTAATTAAAACGAATAGAGAAAGCGAATCGAGTGATATGGATAGGGGGGAAAGGGAAAGTGATTAAGGTAGTTGTTGATCATTGGGTTAAGGGGTGTTTTGGGTTACTGTAGTTACAGATTACTGTAGTCAAGAGGAGGCTTGCTCGGAATCGGAAAGTCGGAATTTCCGTTTTTCCGTTTTTCCGACATTTTTCGGAAGAAATTTCCGTCGGAAAATTTTCCAATCGGAAATTTTCCGAAAATTTTTGGAAAAAAATCGGAAAATACAGTAATGGCGAAGAAAATTTAAAGGCGCATGTCTCAAACTTTATCGGCCCCGGCCGACCGATTTTCTCAATTTTTTTTGTTTTTTTTCTATATTTCCGGCTTCACGATTTGTGTCAAAAATTGAAAAATAAGTTTGAAAATGGGAAAATGTTCGAATTTTTGTTGTTTTTAGTCGATTTTACTATTTTTTTTTTTATTTTGCCTAAAAATAAACTTTCCGATTTTTTCCGAAATTTTTCGACATTTCCGAAAAAAAATCGGAAAAAATTTTATTTCCGATTTTCCGAAAAAATTTTTCGTAAAACTATCCTTTTCCGATTTCCCGAAAAGTCAATTCCGAGCAAGCCTGGTCAAGAGGATAATAAACTTTCGAAAAATATGAAAGTTCCAGGAAAACAGTAAATTCAAAAAAGAGGCCAAGAAAATGCAAATCGACTAACAGGTGGCAAAAAAGTTTACTGTAGCCTAGATAGATTACTGTAGCTAGGTACCTTACAGTAGAAAAATTCCTTCCCTAATCAACCCCTCCTCATAATTCAATGATAACTATCCACAAATCATCATAATTGGGGACCCCCTGTCGTGCTAACATTTGTTCCCCCTTGTTATCATCATCCTCTTCTCTACAATCACCCCCTGGGAGGTCAGCTTCTCCCAATAGCCGGTTTCTCGAAATTGTTCTCTTTTTATGTGGCATTTCTAACATTTCGAGGGTTGTTAATGAGGGAAATCGAGAGGATAGCCGATTCGAAGCTAACGTTTATAGGCTTTCGAGAGGGTTCGAGAGGGAGAGATGGGGGTAACTAGTTGGATTAATCACAAGATCAACACATTTGTGCTAGAAATTGGATTTTAAAAAGAAATGTTTCCGGAAAAGCAAACAAAATTATTGGAATCAAAAATTCTTTTGTATTTTTTTTTGAAAAATTGGTCTTTTTGAAAAATTAGTCTTTTTGAAAAATTAGTCTTTTTGAAAAAATAGTCTTTTTCGAAAAATTAGTCTTTTCGAAAAATTAGCCTTTTTAAAAAAATAGTCTTGTTTAAAAAATTAGTCTTTTTTGAAAAATTAGTCTTTTTTGAAAAATTAGTCTTTTTTGAAAAATTAGTCTTTTTTTGAAAAATTAGTCTTTTTTGATAAGTAAGTATATTTGAAAAATTAGTCTTTTTTGAAAAATTATTCTTTTTGAAAAATTAGTCTTTTTTGAAAAATTATTCTTTTTGAAAAATTAGTCTTGTTTAAAAAATAGTCTTTTTGAAAAATTAGTCTTTTTGAAAAATTAGTTTTTTTGAAAATTAGTTTTTCGAAAATTAGTCTTTTGAAAATTAGTCTTTTTGAAAAATTAGTCTTTTTTGAAAAATTAGTCTTTTTTGAAAAATTAGTCTTTTTCGAAAAATTAGTCTTTTTCGAAAAATTAGCCTTTTTTGAAAAATTAGTCTTTTTGAAAAATTATTCTTTTTGAAAAATTAGTCTTTTTGAAAAATTAGTTTTTTTCGAAAAATTAGTCTTTTTGAAAATTAGTCTTTTTGAAAAATTAGTCTTTTTGAAAAATTAGTCTTTTTGAAAAATTAGTCTTTTTGAAAAATTAGTATTTTTTGAAAAATTAGCCTTTTTGAAAAATTAGCCTTTTTTGAAAAATTAGTCTTTTTGAAAAATTAGTATTTTTTGAAAAATTAGCCTTTTTGAAAAATTAGCCTTTTTTGAAAAATTAGTCTTTTTTGAAAAATTAGTCTTTTTTGAAAAATTAGTCTTTTTTGAAAAATTAGTCTTTTTCGAAAATTAGTACACCCCTGAAAATTACAAAATTATTGTTCAGTATGTTGCTTTGCTTGTTTCGAATGATAAGACACTTTTCCATCGTCGAAGATTTACGAGCATATTCTTCTCTCTCTCTCTCTCTCTCTCTCTCTCTCTCTCTCTCTCTCTCTCTCTCTCTCTCTCATTCTCTTCTCACCTGCTGCCGAGACCCAAGAGATACATCATTAGGTCAAGAATCGTATGACATCACTATTTTTTTTGGAGAATTTGAACAACTAAGGGAATTTAGAAAAGATGATGCTAGTTCATTCTCTCCTTTCATGACGTTTGTTTAGTGCATTCGATGTTTGGAACCGAATGATAATGAAGAAGAAGTACTGTAGATGATAGAATCATTTCATATCACCAAACTTGATTCTTCGTTTCTTTTTATTAGATTTTATGCGTTCTTGAGGATTTTCTCGGGAGTTTTTGTGTCGCGATAGGTGTTACTGTAGGGGTACTGTACTTATTGAGTTTCGTAGGCAATAGAATAGTTGGTTGTTTTTCAATATTTTTGAGTTTGTAAGATCCACCGAGAAAATCCCAGGTGTACGGTTTGGTAACAGAAAACTCTCAAGTTTTGAAAAAATTGTAATCCTTAACTTGAAGTCTCTGTTACAGGGCGCGTCATAATTATACGACCCTTTTTTGATTTTTTTTTGACATAATCCCAAAAAAAAACTCCTTGCTCAATTTTTCTTCTTGAAGTAGCACTGTGGGTTTTCAGCCGTCGGATTTTTCTCATTGTGGTGCGGTATGACTTCTGGCGGAATAATACTGTGAGCACGAAAATCGGAATTAAATACCTGGCTAGCTGGTAAGTTAAATTAAATGACTTGTTGCTCGTGTTTCGAAGTTCTAGTGAAACTTGGCAAATTCTTGGCAATTCCTAGATATATTTGGTTTTTTTTTAGGTTTATTTCAAAAAACATACTATAAAACAGTATGTTCAATCTTGTTATGTTATTAAACCTAACTGATAACCGGGTAAACCTTCAAACCCGATAGTCTTCTAGCTTCTTCGAGTTTTTGGAAGTTCTTGGAGGTTTTATATCGGTCAAAAAATTTACTCACCAGTCAATTTTATATTTGAAACTGTTTTAACCAGTAGTATTAGGTTTTCAAGGTTTAATACCGAACAAATGGGTTCTATAGGTCATGGTCAATTAACGATTCATAATCCTATCCGAAAAAATCAGTTTTTTTCGAAGAATAAATAATAAAAAGTTGGAAGTACATCCATACGAAGGCTGTCCTTTACTACCGTATCCTAGAACACGAACCAATCAGAGAAAATAAAAACACATTTTGCTTGGAAAAACCCCAAATAAGTGGTACGATAATCAAAAAATTGGTAAAATTTATTCATTTTGATAAAGTTTGTTCAGAAATTTTATCCAAAAAAACTCATAATCAATTTTTTGCAGTACGAGAAAACTGTATATTTCGAAACTTCATCTTCCCTATTGCAAGATTAGAAAACCATCGAGAACTCAACTCTCGACCAAAGTATCTCCTCTCTTTCCCTCGTAATAAGGATTATAGAATAATAAGAATATAAATATGGGTCATTTGAGTGCAAATGACATCACAATTTCCCCCCTCTTTTCACTAATTCACAGTAGGACGTCTTCACTTTTGAGGGGAAAACGGGAAGAAGGAGAGGATTAAGAAAACTTTGCACCCGTGAACTTTCAACTTGATCAGTTTTGAACTTCCAATGATTTGCTGTCCAATGAAGAAAAAGGAAGCTCCCTATTTCCAAAACGGATTAGAGAGGGGGTACCAGGAAGAACAGTTTGTACTCAAAACCGTATCCAGGAGAAGAAGAATGGATTATGAAGGAATGGAGGGTAAGAAGAAGTGAATTCGAAATGACCCTGAGCCAGAAAAACAAAACAAAACGCCGAGAGAGAGAGACGAGATTAAGGTTCTCCATTGAAACTGAATTCTCCGAGCGAAGAGAGAGAGAGTGAAATTTAGTTGTTTATCCAATATATAGGATCGCTGGATATAGGTGGTGTTAGGTTATGTCTAAAGAAATTTTGATTCTGGTTTTTTGAACTGCAAAATTCGAGATTTATTGAAATGCATAACTGTCTTCAAAATTCCGATTTCCCGAAGAGGTCCAAAATTTTGAAACATTTCCTGGAGGATTAGTTTTTAGAAAGTTCTGATGATTATTTTGAACAAGTGTGCTCATGATTTAGAAAAAAAACTCAAGATTTCTTGATTTAATATTTTTTCTGATAAAGAACGTTATGATGGGAATACCGGAACAAATGTATATATGAACTGAGTTTTAAACTGCCTGAAAAATCATTTTGAACAAAAAAACAATTATTTGTGAGAAATGAAATAGTTACATAGTTTTTTGTCAATTGAGCTCTTTTTTTGCTAAACCTTAAATATCTATGTTGATAATGTGTCTTCAAAGTTGTTCAGAAAAAATATTATTCAAAAAATTTGAAAATTGAAAAAAAAACTAAGTAGCACATAACAACTATCGAATCAGTTCAAACAGTTTAGTTACAGTACCTACAGTACCTTATGGGTATGGTTTAACACAAAAACTCTGAAAAAGAGTTCATTTTTATGGTACAGTGGTAACCCAATAACCTGAAAACACTGTTTCTGGTGTTCATCTTGAGAAAGTTAACAAAACTGCAAGTTTTTGAATTTTCATTTGCAAAAAAACGTTACAAAATTTTCAAACGCTCATAATTCCATTCTCAACAGAGATATCAAAAAATTGTCAACTAATAAAATGTAGCACATAACAAACTAAACATTTTATTAGTTGACAACTATTTTGTATCTCTTTTGGCAACTGAGATATACTCTTGTGAACAAAGTTTATTGATACTACCCACCCTTCCTTTTTGTAATAGCTTCTTCGAACCATTGTGTTCTGGTTTACTAAACCTTTTTTCTTGTATCTTTTTGATTTCTGTTCAGCCGATTAACTTTTTGATACTCTCCTATCACCTATCCCTTCTCTCTTCTGATTCCAGACCATCTTGTAGTAATCAATCAATCACCCCCTATTTTCTGACCTGAAAGTGTCCTGTTTCATTTCATTTCCAATATCTCGAACATCATTTTGAACCCCTCTCCTCTCTCTTATCCTTCTCCTTCTTCCCCCTTCTCCAACCGCTTATCCCTCGACAACGCCTCTCCTCCAGACTCCGCCCACTTTTGTCCGGAGAAGCCAGGATAAGAACTACTTCATTCCTTCTTCTATTTCGGAAGAGAAAGAATTTTGCAACATGAAGTTGTCCGTCAAAATGTTGCTTCTCCTTTTTTGTATTTTATTGACTTACAGTGCTGAAGGTAGGTCACCTTTTTCATTATATTGTCGGAATTGTTGTTTGAAATTTGGAGATTCATTTTTTTATTCTTTAAGTAAAATTTATTTTTTAAAAGAAACACAATGAAAAACTGAGGAAAATGATAATAGCTAATTTTGGAGATATTCGAAGTCTATGAACTTTGTCAACTATTATTTTTGCTAACTGTTGATTTTTTAGGCTTCCGAAAAAAATTTTAGTAAAATTTCAATTTTTAATCTCATTTTTAATGATTTTGGACTTTCTGCAATTTCTTTAAACTTCACCTTATCAATTCTGCTTCTTCAGCATTAAGTGTTGTCATGTATACTCAATCACCAGGACATGTATTACTCTAGTTGCTTAACTTTTTATAGGATATTAAAATTTTATTTCCAAGATGAAAATATAGTTTTTATTTCAATTTAATGTATCTGTAAATACTGTAAGATACTTTGTAGCTTTGTCAAAGTTGAGCTTCTTTTTTTCCGATAAAATAATGAACACGTGCCAGCCAAAATTTTTTGGAAATAATAACAAACTGAATTATATTTTCTTAGCAAACTTGTTATTGTTATGTGCCAATAATGGCCAAATTGTTTACTGTAGTTAAATTTTTACCGACTCTTTCATTGACTCATCGAGTTAACTTAACCATTTGATAACTTTTTCATTAACAATATTTGGAATCTTCATAGCACATCTGCCGGACTTTCTAAAACTAGGCATTAAATAAAAAAATTTTAAAACTGTGTCTAAACATTTAAAAACATCCCAAAAATTATCATCATATCACTTCATTCCAACGATCTCTCAAACAACGCCCATTAATCTTCAAAAGACACACTGACACAGACACACTTGTTAATGTCTTCTTATCCCGTGATAAGTCCTCTTAAAGGACTACTGTAGTTGTGATAGGGACGAAAGTGATAAATGAATCGATCGGAGATAAGAGAAAAAGAAGCTAAGATCAAACAATTACTCGCCTTTTTTCCTTTTTTAATAGGTTACAGTTACAGGGAAAACTGATGGAAAACCGATTAATGAAAAGGATTTGGATAGGGTTCGATTGGATCAAAAAGGATTCGATAAAGTGAGCAATTTATAGAATTTTTTGATTAAATGGAAAAATTCAGGTTAAAATCATTCACACAAATTGGTATGTGCACTCGGTGAAAGCTCTGATTGCTCAACTTTCGAGGAACTTGCTTCCTAAACTTTCTGATGGTAAGTGCGCTCCAATGGACTTTGCAAATATTTCATTTTTAGACTTGAAAAAGGAATTCGTCGAATGCCTGGATAAAATTCACGATAAAAAGGATCTAGAACAGTCGGCGAAATGTGTGATGAGAGCTCGAGAACAGTACAAAGTGCAAAAGAAATGGCGACCGAAGGGGTGAGTTTTTATACGCCTTGCGAGGCGCAGTGGGTGATGGACCCGCGTGGCGCAGCCGGTTGCGCTCTTGACTGTCAAGCCGCGGGGAGGTCGGCGCCTGAGTTCGAGCCCACGCTGCGTGCAATGACTGTATTGGATAAGTTTCGGCTGAATCTGATTGATGACAACTTTATAACTTGCTGAGCACTTTTTATTTTCTTTTTTCAGACCTAAAACAACGACGCAAGCACCGAAACTCAAGAAAATCAGCATTAAGAAGCTGGAAGCGATGAAAAAACAGCTTCCAAAGGAGCTTCAAATCCCAAAATTTAACCGGCGATTTACAACGGATCAGGTTCTTCTTCGTGGTGAAGAAGAGAAATCCGTGAAGCCGATGAAAGCGTCTCTTGAGAAACGAAAAAAGAGTTTGGAGAAGAAGAAAATCGATTTGGAGACAGCGAGAAGGCTCTATAAAAAGAAAAAAGTCAATGATGACGTCACGAGTCAAAAGATGAAGACGTGGAAGAGTGAGAGGAGGATAGAGTTGTGTCAGAATACAATGT
Organism: Caenorhabditis tropicalis; assembly: GCA_016735795.1. Lineage (NCBI taxonomy): Eukaryota > Metazoa > Nematoda > Chromadorea > Rhabditida > Rhabditidae > Caenorhabditis > Caenorhabditis tropicalis. The sequence goes on from CM028615.1 coordinate 9,562,984, forward strand.
GTGATCGGAAAAAGACAAAAAGTGATCTTATAATAGAATTCAAGAGGAAATGGAGACATTTGTCGGAAAATCGGCGATCGAAGAGAAGTTTGACTCGATTAGTAGTGGATTCTGTGTCAAAATCCGATGGAAATGATCACGGATTTTTTGTGAAAAATATGAAAAAAATGCCGAGTTTGCGAACGAAAACTAAGACACCAGTGGAAAGAGTCACCGGATTGCTCAGAGCATTTTTCAGTAATCAGACAGAATCGTGAGTAGACTACAAACTACAAAGACTACAAAGACTACAAAGACTACAAAAACTACAAAGACTACAAAGACTATTCCAGAGATCCATCATGGGCAGACACCTACAAAGCATTGATCAATTTGAAAAAGAAAATGGATGAGAAGGAAAAAGAGTCCGGAGCGAGGGTTTACAATGAGAGAATGTATGATTTGGTGTTGGATGTTCCACAGAAAGACAATACGTTCGCGATGTTTGAGAAGGTTGGGGTACTGTAGATTTTATTAAAAATTATCTTGGATTTCAGGAAAAAATGCCGAAGATTGTTCGACAGGCGTTCGATTTAATGTCGACTATCGATAGGTCTGGTGGCAAGAGAGGGGATTCGAATATTAAATTGTTGAGGTTAGTTGGGTTACGGTAGGCCCAAGATAGGTCTACCATAATCTCACAGTAGGTCAGTAGTATAAGTGTTATAGTAATTCGGCTCTACCAAGGGGGGTACAGTAGATGTGCCATAAGGTTTTTTGTTGAATTTTCGGGAAATTTTTCAAAAAAAATTCTCAAAAATTTTTCGAAAATTTTTCGGAAAATTTCTCGAATAATTTCTCGAAAATTTTTCGAAAGGGGCATTTTTCGAGAAATCAATTCTCAAAAAGACACACTGGTCTACAGTAGGTTAACCATGAACTTACAGTAAGTTATAGTAGCTAGCGGTATATATACAGTACCTATAGAAAACCTTCCGCTACCCGAAAACCAAAATCCTTCCAATTACTAAACTTCTTTTATACTTCTAACTAGTTACCCATAGGCTCCGCCCCTTTTTTCCTAATCACCTAGACACATTTTCCGTCTATCTCCCCTTTTCACGGAGATAAAAACAAAGAGAAGGGGACAATGGACGATAAATCAAAAGATTGAGGTGTAATGTTATGATAGGGATAAGAGAGAAAGGCAGTACCTGAAGAAGCTGACATACATTTGACACGTTTTGTTATTCTTGGATGGGAAACATGTGGATAGTAAGGGAAAAGGGATTTTCGGGTTATAAAGAGGGTTTTTGGAGAATAGGAACAAAAATGAGTCTAGAAAACTGAATTTTTAGATAGGCTTAGTTCAAGCGTTTATATTCCAGCTAGAAGTGGAGATACAAAAAAATTGTCTATTAATAAAATATTTATTTTTAAATGAGCAATATTTTATTAGTTGGCACCTTTTTTGTATCTTTGATAATAATCAAGATACGGGGGTCTGAAGTAGAGCAAGGATCAGACCAATAGATTTCACTGCGTTCATCTCAAAGTCCTCATATCTCAACTGTTAACAGAGATACAAAATTGCTGTTAACTAACAAAATAATTATTTTAGAATGAGCAATATTTCACTAGTTATCAATATTGTTGCGTCCTTAATTAAAACCAAGTTTTTTTTTCGAAAATAACTGTTTCCCATAAGAAAAAACTAAACCAAAAATCTTTTTCGACACTAATCTGTTATGATAACTTTATCACCTTCTCTCTGTTATATTATCTTTCTATCGAAAAAAGGATACAAATACTCTCGATGATCCGCGCACGGTCATCTAGGTTATCAATTCACAGAAAAAAAGAGATATGGGGGATGGAGAAGAAAACGTTTGTGTCACATGTCAAAGTACAAAAAAGGAAAAAGGGGATTAAAAATTTAGGCATTTCTAAAAAATTCTGAAATTCTGAGAACCTTAAAATTAAAAAAAATTTCAAAAGATCTGAAAATTCCAAAAAAAAAAACCAAAATATCTGAAAATCAAAGAAAGCCAAAGAAAATATAAAATTCTAGTTTTTTTTAGTTTTTCCCAGAAAAATCTATTTAAAAAATTCATTTCATGGTCCAGGTCTCTTCAAAGTATCAAATTCCAGCCCTCGCTTCGCGCCGATCATGCCTGACAAGAACGAGAACCGCGGTCGGCTGTCTCCATCGATTCTTTCGTTCTACAATGATGAGTCGGAAGATCAGATAATGCCGATTCCGAAGGTGAGAAGTTCAAAAGATTGATTTATATCTTTTCTTCAAAGGGAATGAAGGGGTTATCACGTTATTATGATACCCTGAACGCATTTTGTGACGGGTTTTGACTGTATGTCGGTTCGCAGGAGTGAAAAAGTGTCAGAAAATATCTCATTTTAAATTAAAAATATTGTTAGTTGGAATTTTTTTTGTATCTTTGATTTTGGTCAAGATACAGGTGTTTTAGGGAGACGCAGAGAAAACGAGCTTTAAGGGGTACTTAACTTTGGAGGCTCATATCTCAGCTACCAGTAGGGATATCAAAAAACTGTTAATTAATAAAATAATATATATAATAAGTGAAGTATTTTGTTAGTTGGCATCTTTTAAATAGCTCTATCGAGAAGCGAGATATAGGCGTTTGAAGCTAGGTACAGCCGTTGAGAGAAGGCTAGAGAGGTACTCTTACTTCAATCGCTGTTATCTCAGTCAGAATTACAGCTAGAAAAAAGTTGTTAACTAAGAAAATGTAGCTCATATTAAGCTAAATATTTTATCAATTAATACTTTTTTCGTATCTCAAACCAAAACCGAGATATTCTTGCTTCAATTTCCAGATGCTCGACGCCACGGGAATGCGAAGCAAAGACCGTGACAGTATAATCGAGCTTGTTATGGAAGTCTCCGGAGTCAAAGGAATTGTCCACGATGCCATGAAAATGCTAAAATCAACAGAACTTCCTGAATTAGACTTGGCAATGGATAATAACGCCAAAAAATCGCTTCAAATGGTACAAGACATTCAGAAGTCATACAGTAGGAAGCAGAAAAAAGATATTCGAAATAGTGGATTCACTTTGATGAATCCTCTTCAAATGGAGAAATTAATGACGGAACAGGGAATTTGGGGAAGAGATGATATATTTAATCTGAAGGAATACGCTATGATGACGATTGGAGACAGGAAGGAAATGGTTTGGGATATGGTTAGAGGCATCGCTTTTGGAATTACTGGAATGGTTAGTTTTTTTTTTTGGAATTTGAGAAAAAATCTCGAGAAATATTCCAGAAAGCCCCTCGTAACTCCACTGGTCGTGTGAAACGTCAATCAGTTTGGGGCCCTCATGTACTGACTCCTACAGTACTCTCCCCTATTTTGTTCACACCAATCTATGGGTTGAATGTACTCGGACCAACTGTAAGTTTTTCTGAATCTTAGTCAGAAATTATTTGAACTTTCCGAGACTTGGAAAAACCGTTTTTAAAGTTAGAGAGTCTCACTCTCATTTCGGTATGCAACTTCAAGCCAGTTTATCTTGCTCAGGGTTAAATGTATCAAAATAGTGTCAACTAATGAAATATTGGTCAAAATAAGCTGAACAGTTTTTTAGTTGACTAATTTTTCGTATCATCATTGAGAAATACACTTCAACAAAAAACTATCCGTTTTTCACTAGTTTCGAAAAAAAACGCATTTCTCAAAATTTGAAAAAAAGTGGCTCTATTGTAGAATAGGGTGTCCCTTCGAAAAATAGGGGTCCCTTCAAACTTGATCAAAAAATATTTCTTCGCCAGGTAATACAGGACTTCAAAAATATAGGGGTCCCTTCAGGCTTAATAAGCACAAAAATATATAGACCCCTATTTTTCGGACCCCTATTTCTCTAAAGGTTCACTTTTTTTCGCAAATGGAAGGGACCCCTATTTTTTTCTGGACCTATCAGGCCTAGCGAAGGAACGCCCATTTTTTCCCAAAAAGGACCCCTGTTTTTTCAAGGTACCCCTAAACTACAATAGAACCAAAATAATTTTCGTAGACTAAAATATCATTTTCCCTTTTTTCCAGGTGCTCTCCCCGGGACTCTTCACTCCTCTAATCCTGAATCCCGCCGTCCTCTCTCCATACGTCTTCTCTCCAACCGTCGGAATCCCCTTCATCCTCTCCCCCTACCTCCTATCCCCCTATGTCTTCTCCCCTCTGGTCATGGCTCCTTTCATCCTTAACCCTTATGTCTTATCACCCAATGTTTTCAATCCTTATGTCCTCAGTCCCTTGGTACTCTCCCCTCTTGTCATTTGTCCAGATGTAGTTTCTCCGATGACTCTCGGAGGGGCGATCCTCTCTCCGGCAGTCCTTTCTCCATCGCTTCTCTCAAAAAGTTACATAATGGCTAATGTGCTCTCCCCCACTTTCTTATCATAAGGATTCTCCTCTTTTCAAGGTCTCAAAACCATAGATAGTTCCAGTTTACGTGTTCACTGTGCCCCAGGCCCGTCCAATAATCCCTGAAAATTAGTCACCTTCCAGGTGACCATCCCCTCAAAAAAAAAGAATTTCCTTATGGGAAAGCCCTAAAAAACAGATTATTGGACCTTCTTTTTCTTTCTACTGGTGTCTTTTTCCTCGACGATTTTCCTCTCAGTTGTTATCTTTTCATAGCTTAGCTATTCCATTTAATAATAAAAGTGATGTATTCGATAACAAAAGATTTGGGTCAGAGACACACGATAGGTGTCAACTTTCACACTTCTACTAGTAATTGTTATCAATGGTGTTCATCGGTCTACTCGGATTTACTATTTTGTTCTTGTTAGCTGAGAATTCAGATGGATTAGTGAAGAATGAAGAGGTTCCAGGTAAGAAGGAGGTATTTATTTTAAAATACTTATAACTCCGTTTGGAATAAAGGAATCAGAAAAGTGATAACTAATGAAATATTGCTCATAATTTACTGAATATTTTATTAGTTAAAAATTTTTTTTGTATCTCTAGTAGGAGCTGAGATACAATACTTCAAAAAAGATGTAAAAAAAACGAGGGTTTCACTATATTTAACGGCATGCAACTTCGGAAGGTTGTAACTCAATTTAGGCTGAAGATACAAAAAAGTTGTCAACTGATGAAATGTTGAACTTGTTATGAGCAATATTTCACTAACTAGAACGTTTTTCTATCTCTGATCATAATTGAGTTACGGTACTTTGAACAATTTCAATTTTTGGGTTATGGAAAATCCGCATGTTTCAGGTTTTTTGAGAAACAGTTAGGATCACAGTTTTGAGAGGAAAAATAGAAATCGTAGGGTGCATTGAAAGAATTTTAAATTTTGAGAAGTTCATTTTGTAGTCCTCGTGGACAAGATAATTTTTCTGATTAAAACTTTATTTTTCGAATTTTCTAATAAGTTCACCGTTCTGTGTAGTCCTCTTGGACAATGTTTTTTTAATTTAGAAATCATGTTAACATAACTAAAACAGTTGTGCAATCATATACGCTTTTTCCCTAAACCACCCTCTTCCTCATTTTCGGGCAGGAGTAAGCCCCTACCACACGCCATCCGACATGCAGTCATGTCCGAGTGGGTACACAGGCAAAGCGCCACATTCGAATATCAGGCGAAGCGCAGGCGAGCGAGCGCTAACATGCAAAGAATATGCGAAGAGCATGCGAAGAAGCGCCAAATGCGAAACGTAGGTGAAAAAAATGTTATCAAAATTAGTCAAAAAACACGGCATTCGAAGAGCATGCGTGTAACATATCTACTGGCGCACGAAAACCGGAGTGGGTGAAAAAAAATGCCAAGAACCGCTAACATGCGAAAAACAGGCGAAGAGCATGCGAATTGGAAAATGGTATTCTGATGTGGAGATGATGTCAAATGAACCTATTCCGTCTTCTGAGCAAGTTTTGGTTTGATTTGATTCTTTTTCATGGAAAGGGGAGCAGAAGCGCTAACAGGCGTAGATTAGCCTATGGGCAGGCCGCTGACATGCGAAGGGCATTCAAAGGTGAGGACTTAGAAGTCAAGCAGCCCATAGCAGAAACCTTCAATATCAAGCTTAAACTGAGTTTCTCATTGATTTCTCGATTATTTTTATTTCTCGTTTAGATCAGTTCCATTTTCATAATAGATTGCCTATTCCATCTTCATATTTCAGATGACTAGTCTACCTAGGATTGGATATACATTAGAAAATATGATCTAGCATTTCCAATATTAAAAAATGAAATAGGAAAACTCAGTTTGTCTTAAGAAGCGAAGGTGATTCCAGTTCCAAGTCTTCACCGTTGAATGCCCTTCGCATATTAGCGACCTGCCCATAGGCTATTCTACGCCTGTTAGCGCTTCTGCTCCCTTTTTCATAAAAAAGTATAGAATCCAACCAAAAACTACTCATAAGACGGAATAAATTCATTTGACATTATCTCCACATCAGAATACCATTTTCCCATTCGCATGTTCTTCGCCTGTTTTTCGCATGTAGCGCTTCATTCCGCTCTCTACAGCTGAGCAGGTGGCAACGATGCTCCGAAATTCCGCTTGCGCGGCGTTTAAAAATAAATTTTTCATTTGCCATTTCCGCCCATTTTTCTTCCTTTTTCGTTGTTTTTCTATTACTTTCTTGATTTTTCTTTGTCAAAATAGTTTTCAAAAATTATTCTGCATATTAGAAAAGTATTTTTACACTATTTCTACAAGTGATTAGCGAAAAACGTTTTTTTGGGAAATTTCAACAGATTTACGATTTCTTGTTAGAAGCATCCTCATTTCCTAAGGAAAATTGCTCTTCTTCTGTTTTAAAAGTGGATCTCGTGCTTTAATAACTCTTTTATCGTCTATTTCTCAGAAAAAACATCACATAACTGTTTTCAGGTTTTCTCAAACACGATTTCGGAGATGATGGAACCGCTCAAGTCGCCGACAGAGCCTCATCTAACGACACACTAATCAACAGAAGGTAATAAAACGCATCATTTTCTAATCTAATTTAGTGTTTCCAGTAAATCGCCGCGAGGAA